>CM031878.1:47816338-47990647 GCA_018697195.1 Certhia americana | reverse complement strand
GGGAAAGGGAAAGGGAAAGGGAAAGGGAAAGGGAAAGGGAAAGGGAAAGGGAAGGCAAGGCAAGGTATGATCCTTGGCACAGAATAATTTAGATATAATGTTTCTAATGTCTTCCTGTGTGGAAGCCTTCAGTAGAGCCTGCATTATTTCATTCACTGGCTTTTGGAAAAATTCAGGAACCGTATTCTCAGAATTAATAGAGGTTCAGAATTAGCAGCATAATTTTTAAGTGTTTAAGGCTGAGGGACATGATCCATCCTACTTTCTCATAAATAAATATTTACAGCGCAAACCTTGAGACAGAAATAAACATCAAGAATATGGAATTGAAATGAATTCTGTAATTCTTCTGTTTGCCAAGTTTAGCATAAGCCTCCCTGTTCACAAAAGCAAATCAAAGGCAGTTTGCTAACATGATAAGCCATCAGTATATTATAAACAATTCAGTATCAAATAAAAGTGATGATAATGAAAACATTAATCTCATTTGCTATCACCAATATTGAAAAATTCATCTTTACGTCACTGAAGTGGAAGGCTGCTTTTTCTTGATGTTCCCCACTGCTTCTGTTTGTTCATTCTGATTGCTGTTGTTAGTGGCTGGCTGGCAGAAATGAACAGGAAAGAGCTGTACTGTAGGTTGGGTGATGGGATCAAAGCATACTGCTGCTTGTTCGTTGCTGAACATTTTATTTTCTTTTCTTCTGGAAAGAGAAAAGCATATTTTTGTCATGGCTTGCCCAATTTAAAGTATCTATGACTGTCATCCTTTCATTTTCTCATCACCCTCATGAGATTGCTTGGCTTGTTTTAGCTTAGGAAAGAGTGCTATGCTTCCATCTTTATAAGTATTTTTCCACAACTTGAAGGTTTTCTACTTTTGACATTGTGACAAGATATTCCAGAATACATTTACTAGGATTTGAAATCTCAAATGTATATATTTTTTTTTTTTCCCCTCGCAGTGTTTGCAAAGCTCTTCTGATCTCATAAGTCCTTTGTGGTGTAATTCTTAAATAGAACCTTTACCATTGATTTATCTTAATAACCTTCTCTACAGAGGTATTTAAAAAGAGATGAATCTTTCTTTATATACTTTTGATAGTGGAATAGTTAAACTACTGCTAGATATAGAATTAATTTTCTTATTTAATTCTACATTTTTATCATTAAACTGGTTATTTAAGGAAGGAGTTATTTAGTTCACCCTGTTATATTTGTATGTCTGATAATGACAAAAAAGAAATCATGAGATCCATCAATAATTTTACTAGATTTTCTGAAGTAGGTCAATCCTTGTTTGTGCAGAGCTCCACCTGCACAATGCAAATGAAGTTTCTTCAACCAGCAAGCACTGTCTGACAGACTGCAAGAAAATACACCATCAGAGTAAGTAGAAAATATTCTTGTCAGAGCAAGAACGTAGGATTCCAAATTACATTTATACTGGACTATTATTTCTGAAATGCAAACTATTAATTGCAACAATTGGCTGTGCTTTAAGGGACAGGTGAGGAGTCTCAAAAAACATGATTTTGGTTAGAAAATGGTTCATAGAGTGTATACACCAATGATAATAAGACTCATTTCCCACAAAAAACATAGAATAGGGCACTGCCATATGGCAATATGATAACACAAATCTGACAAAAAATATGTGCAGTAAATAACTACTAAATCCACATCATCATAGTTGTATCAAACTTCATAAAATAAAAGCTATCCCTCTTGTCTTACACAGGTTTGTTTCACTCTTGGTTTAATGATTAGCTTTTTCTTTTAAGCATAATCTTTAGAATTATTCCAGTTTTGTCTTTTGATTTAATTGGCTTAATGTGATTTCTATAGCAGCATTTTTTGGTATTTCCTATATAGTTAATTGCTTGTAAGTGCCTGTTGAAGAATTTTTCTTTTGGTCATTGTAACTTGGAAATATGTGGAAAATTATGGTTAGCTGGAAATTATTTCTGAGGTGATTCAGAGGCCTTTGCAGTCTGATTTTTCTACCCATGTTTTTCTATCTCAAATCTTATGGCAAGAGGATGAAAATGAGTGAGGCAGCTGGAAGAGAAGGAGATTGTGTCAGAGAAGGAACACCCACTGCAGAATTCCTAGTGAGTCCAGAAGTGGAAGACAGCTGGGAAGACGAGGCGTTGTGTCAAAGAAACACTTATTTGCTGAATTCTCAGTGGATCTAGATGAAGTGCCTTGAGGAGAGTATCAAACTGTTTGAAGAGACATATTCTGTAGAAATGAAAATATAATTTTGTTATTGAAACTTTCACTTCCCAGTATGATCCAGTCTCCTCTGCATAAAAAGAAGATCAAACCAGTAAAAACCACCAACACGTCCCCCAAAAACCCAACCCCCCAAAAACCCAACAAACAAACAAAAACCCCTGCCACTCATTGGTCATATGACATGCAGGACAGCTGAGAGAAACTGAATTGTTTTCAAACTTCAGGTCAACTGAGTTTGCCTGCTTATACTTTACATGTAGTGTATTCATCTGAAACAATTAGTCTTATTCCAATTATAATTTCTAGCTTCTCTGCAGGATGAATATTTTCTTGAACTGGTTATTGCAATAAGGTTCTAGGCCACAGAAGTTCTCCATGCTTCACTTTGGAGATGCTCCACTATACCAGTTTTTAGATTATTCTTATAACTAATATAATATTATTATTATTATTATTATCCTTACTTTTTGGCTTGACCCTTATGTTATATATGGTTAGAAACTTTATTTTATGATTATGCAAACTTTTGTCTTTAAAAAAAAAAAAATTGTTCTGTAAATGTATTTCAGTCTATTTTTCTAATTATAGTGCACCAAAACATGCTCTTTATCAGCTGACCCCCTCAGTCCTTGAATCATTATTGATACTGTCTTCTAACAAACAAATAGGTGCGCAGCAATTTCTTTTCAATTCTCCAATGTTCATTACTACTCAAGTGCTCTTCCCTGATCTGCAGTTTGCCAGAGCAATAGATGCATTCACACCCCAACCTTTTGCTTGAAAGCAAGAAAATTTAAGCACATGCTAGCTCTCCCTTGGACCAAGTGACAGTGGTCATATGGTAAAAATATAACAAAAGCTTTCCTTCACTTTCAGTATCATCTCTAATGCTAGAATGTAAAAAACAAAATGCTGTCCAGTATGGAATTTCTATAATAAAATTTTATGAGGCAGATTGCCATAGTATCATTAAAAATAGTTATAATTCTTTTTACCATAACTTTTGCTCTGAAGAAAAAGATGCAAAATGCAAATGAATTTTAATCTATTCCTTTTGTTTAGCAGTAGAAATTGGTACTGCCATCTTTTGGTTATGGTTAAAGGGGCCAAGAAAAGCCACACAGGAGCCATCAGAAGGTCCCTACCCTATCTTTCTAACTTGAGGATGGTGTCACAGCAATCCCACCTATAGTGAACAGCCACAGTAACTCAACACAGCTGCTTTTGTTTCACAGGCAAGCAGCCAGATCTCTGCCCAGTGTCCCTGCTGGCCACAGGCCATTCTCAGCAGGAGCCACCACAGGCCCTTTCCTATGCCTGTGCAACAGGTTTACAGGTTTTATAGTACATGATTGTGTGCTGGATGTCTGACTCTTAAAAATTATAAAGTAATAGCACTAACTAGAGCTCAACACACTGCAGACAGGTGCTGATAAACTTCAGTTTTGCCCTGCCATATTCCTCCTATTATAACTCTCTTCTTCCTGACAGTCATGTTAAGTAATTATGTCTTCTTTTTTTTTTTTTTTTTTTTCCATTTAATAGTGCAAAGGCTAGCTAAATGGGAAAGCCACAGAATACAAATTTTAACTTATTATGCATTTTTAAACCAGGTCTCCAGAGGCAGAAGGTTATTGCTGATTCGTGTCTTCCCAAGATAGGTGATGACACATCTTCTTCCCTTCAGTTTTAAATACCCATCTCTACTTTTTCTACATTTAGCTACAGTGGTGCAAATTTTTAGAAACACCTCTCCTTATTTGTTTGCTGGGGTTTTTTTCCTGAATTTAAAATTACTTCATGGATGACTAGGGAACTTTCTATTGACTATGCATTTTCAATAATTTAATGCAAAATATAAATTAACTTTACTGTTAATCATTCACAATTTGATAGGGGTGTGGTGGTCATTTTACTATGGGGTCGGGGACATGTCAGGGACATTATAGGACATGAAGAAATAGCCTAAAGCAATTATTAAGTTTTTCCCTAAGAGGATGATCCAGCAATGGAACAAACTCCCCTGAAGAAATTATTATCACTCCATTTCTGTGGGTATTCAAGATGCAAATAAGCAATGCTCTTGGTTATATGATTTAACTTTTAGATTGCCCAGCATGGAGTGAGAGATTCATTTCAATGATCTTCATGGGTACTTTCCAACATCCATAAGAATATTATACAATTATGAATTAGCATACAAATGATGGGAGGTCAGTAGAGAGACTACTGGAATTGTACCCTTACTTCCCTGAGACAGGGACAGGAGTCAATGGCAAAATGTTTCCACCTGTTGGAGCAGGTGCATCTCCTCTGTGATTACTCTGCTTTCCTAGAGGCCCTTGCATATTTGCTATGAGGATCTGCATGTGTAGCTGAAAAATAATGATGATGATGGTTCATCTAGCTTGGAAGTGTTGCTGAGGCTGTCAGCTTATGCCCTGTTATCAAAAACACAGGGGCACTATTTAACAACCTGCTACGCCACTTAGACAGACACAGGTCTATAGGGCTGTGTGGGATTCACCCAAGGGTACTGAGGGACCTGTCAGAAGAGCTCATTGAGCCACTTTGCAGCATTTGTCAATTGTCCTGGATAGTTGGGAAGGGCCCAGATAACTGTAGGTTGGCCAATGTGACATCCATCCACAAAAAGTTCTGGAAGAAGTATCCAGGGAACTACAGGCCCGTCAGCCTGACTTTAGTGCTGGTAAAGGTTATGGAACAGAGAATCTTGAGTGTGATCATATAGTGCATGCTGGACAACAAGGGCATCAGGCCCAGCCAGCATGGGTTTAGAAAAGGCAGGGTTTAGATCAGGCCTGTCCAGCCTGTTCTCTTTTTAGGACAAGGTGACACTTAATGGATGTGGGAAAGGCTGTGCATGTTGTCTTTAGTAAAAGCTTTGATAACATTTCCCACAGCATTCTGCAGGACAAACTGGTTTCTCACAGCTTGGAAGGGTGTTCTTTTGATGGGGTAGAAGACTGGCTTGGTGGCCAGGCCTCACTGCTGGCTGATCACAAGTAACATTCCCCAGTCTTGTTTAATATCTTTATCAATGGTCAGAACAAGGGGATTGGTCAGCTTGCAGATCACACCAATTTGGGTGGGAAAGTTGATCTGCAGGGGGTTAGGAAGGTTCTTTAAAGAGATCTAGAGAGGCTGCATTGATGGATAGAGGACAGTACCATGAGGTTCAACATGATGAAGTGAGTTTCTTGCAGCTGGGTCATAACAGCCCCTCACAGCATTTCAGGCTGGGGGAAGAGTGACTGGAAAGTTGCCCCTTGGGAGATGACCTGGGAGTGCTGGTTGAAAGTAGCTGAACACAAGTTGGCAGGATGCCCAGGTGGCCAAGAAGATCCAGGGCATCCTGGTCTCTATCAGCAATAGTGTGGCCAGTAGGACCAGCGAGTGATTGTCCTTCTACTTGGCACTGGTGAGGCAGAATCTTGTTCAATGTTGAGTTTTGGTCACTTATTACAAGAAACACATTGAGGTGCCAGAGAATGTCCAGAGAAGAGCAACAAGGCAGGGGAAGGGTCTGGAGACTAAGAACCCTTCAGTTCCCAGACTGAAGGAACTGGAGCTGTTTAGCCTGGAGTAAAAGTAGTCTCAGGGCAGACCTCATGTCTCCACAACTCCCTGAAAGAAGGGTGTTGTGAAGGTGGTGTCAGTTAAAAAAAAAAAATTAAAAAAAAAAAAAAAAAAAGAAAAAAAAAAAAGTTTTGAAAGTTTTGAAAACCTAGGGAAGCCCAAGAAGGTCAGCACCTCAGCACCAAATATCTATTAACAGTTTGCAAGTTTGTTTACTTCACTTAAGTAATTTTATGGGAAACAAATTAATACATACCCATCAAGTTTCCTTTTAAGTAAGTAAATTCAGTGTTTAAACAGTCACTACTTTGAGCGCATGAAAAATCCCACTAATGTCAAGTGTAATACACTCTACTAGTAATTTAACCAAAATTTTAGTGTAGCAGAAGACCGCATTTAGAAGGACAAAGTATACTAGGTTTGTGGGCTGGTTTTTGTTTTGTTTTTGTTTTTGGTTTTTTTTTCTGTAAACAATTGCTGTAGGTATATAAATAAAACTAATGCATAGAACTTTCAAAAATTTCAATGGTCCCTTCAGGGGGATATATATAATAAAGCTGGCTAAATTACATGTAAACATGGAAGTCAACAGCAAAATCCCTGTCAAATTTAAAAGGATTGGCCTTTTGCCTTAAGTGCATCTTCTGAGTAAGAAGAGATACTAACTGTATATGTTAACTTAATTTCTTCTTCAGCAGTGCTCATTCTTTGCATGGAGAATGGGTCTCAGGAGGTAACATGAAATATTCCTGGAGCTGGGTTAGATTATTCAGCTAAATATTCAGCTTATTTTCAGTCACGTAATACAACGGAGGGTCAACCTGCTTTGCTTAAGATATAAGACTTTCTTATTCAGAGAACTAGAAACCACTTTGGACAAATGTGAAGGAAAACGCTGGTCTCTAACAAAAGAAAGCTTTTGTTGTCACATCCTGAATCTGAATACTTCACTGGTGGAGAAATTATAGTGTATTGAATTTCACAACTGGGAGGCCACAGGGGTAGTTTTTGTGAAAAGCTGCTAGAAGCTTTCACCATGTCCAAAAGATTCAATGTCATAGGGCTCCCAGACAGACTTGCCCCTAGCCAAGGCTGAGTCCATCAGAAATTGCTGTAGCACCTCTGGTATAACAAGTTTAGGGGCAACAATTACTATCAAATGCCTATTTTAAGTAGAGGAAAGAGGAGTGAGAACATGTGAGAGCAGCAGTCCTGCAGACACAAAGACTAGTGGAGAAAGAGGAGGAAGACATGTTTCAGGCACAGAAACAAAGATTCCTCTGCAGCCTGTGGTGCAGATCATGGTGAGACCGGCTGTGATATGCAGCCTGTGGAGGTTTGTGGTGGAGTACAGACTCACATGCAGCCTATAGATGTCCCCATGCTGCAGCAGGTGGATGCACTTGACAGGAGACCATGACTATGTGGGAATCACATGCTGGAGGAGGCTCCTGGGAAGACCTGTGGCACTGTGAAGAGAGGAGCTTGTGCTGGAGCAGGTTTGCTGGCAGGACTTGTGAGCCCATGGGGTACCCATGATGGAGAAGTTCATGAGGATTAGCATCCTGTGGGAAGGACCCCATACTGGAAGGGCAGTGTGTGAAGAGTCTCTGCCTGGTGAAGGAAAGAGTGGTAGAGATGACGCATGATGAACTGATGTAGCCTGCATTTCTCATGTTTCTGCACTAGTGCAGGGAAGGAGGAAGAGAAAATTGTGAAGATGAGTCTGGGAAGAATAGAGGTGTGGGGAGAAGGGACTTTTAAGATTTGGATTTATTTCTCTTTGTCCTGTTCTGATTTGATTGATAAAAAACTAATCTAATTTCTCCTGAGTCAAGTCTATTTTGCCCATGGCAGTAACTGTTGAGTGATCTTTCCCTGCTCTTATCTTAGCCCATCTTTCCTTATCTGGTGTCTCCCCTGTCCACTGAGGAGCTGTGAGAGACTGAAAAGATGTTTTGAGACATTTTGGGATGCATATGTGTGGGGAAAGGGGCAGGTCAGGCTGTGCTCTGGTGCATCCCCCGTCCCTAGAGCCAGTAGCCCAGCAGTAGTTGCCAATCTCTGGCACACCAGAGACAATTCTTCACACCCCACACCTGGAACCCCAGTCCAGATCCTGAGTGGCCAAATGACCAGAAGTCCTAACTGAAGGAATAGCCCCGGAAAGGCAAGGGTTATTTAAGGCAAAATACAAGGCAATTAGATGCCTTCAGCCTTCTCCTCTTGGAATTTCTATCTGACCTTTGCTAGAATCCAGCAGATGGCACCTCTACGTGTGCTTTTTCCATATCTTTTCTTTTCTTTCTTTCTTTCTTTTTCTTCTCTTCTCTTCTTCTTTTTCTTCTTCTTCTTTTTCTTCTTTTCTTCTTCTCTTCTTCTTCTAATTTCCTCTTGGAATTTTTAACTTAAATTTGAATGGCTTTATAATTTGCTAAGTTAAATGGGCCAAGTTATGCCTTGAGAAGTTTTTTTGTTGATTGAATGTACCACTAAACTTTTGCCAGAATTCTATGATTTTCTAAAATTGCCAATAAAGTTTTCTTTTGTTTTGTTTTAACCTCTGTAGAATATCTTGTTGATATGTCTTCTGTGCATCTAACTCAGTTTACATGAGCACTCATTTTAAAAAGCCCTATTAAAAGTCTTGTTGAGCAAGCTGTTTGGGCCCTACAGTCAAGTTTAATTCACCACAGATGTGTTCTCTTCTGCAAAGATTTTGTAGAGATAAATGTTCTTTGATAACCAGAGATTTCTAATTTAGCTTGCTTCTCATGTGACCTAATAATATATCTATGCTTGCATGTGTAGCTTGTATCAAATATATCTTTTAAAATGTATAATAAATAAACAGGTATAAGCTCCTTCTTTTAACAATCAGAGGAATGTAATTTAGTGTTCTGAATATAATTTATGGAGAGAATCTCTAGCTGAAATTAATAGGTATAATGTCAGCTATATAAGACAAAGACATGTTAACTATTATGAGCTAGCT
This sequence comes from Certhia americana, assembly GCA_018697195.1. Taxonomy (NCBI): domain Eukaryota; kingdom Metazoa; phylum Chordata; class Aves; order Passeriformes; family Certhiidae; genus Certhia; species Certhia americana. The sequence continues at coordinate 47,981,811 of CM031878.1, read as the reverse complement.
ATCCTTACATACATTTTTATCTAAAGGTTTATGAGTTCATTTAGACTTACAGCATCTATTATTTCACGCATTTTCTCTTATCTCTTCTCTTTCTCTTAGATTGTAAATCCTATCTTTAATTTGGAGGACATTAGTAGTAAGACTAATTTTTAAATGTGAGAAATTAAAAACTGGAAAAGCTGACACTAAAGTGTTCCTCTGCCTCCAGTCTTTGCAAAAGTGAAGTTCATTGGTAGATGCCATCTAGTACTAATATGAATCTGCATGTGAACATACCTGAGACTTATAACTGGCCATATTGCCCACATATTTGCTCCTTACAAGGTATTTTTCTAAAAAGTAACCCTACTCTTTTTTTTTCAGGCATCCATATTATTATAGTTTATTTGGACTAATATAAGATTATGGTTTTTCACTCATTATATGAGAGAATTCTGGAAACAGAGATAATATTTGAATTGAGTTGGAAAGCAATTCAGACACCCATGCCTAAACTCATTTAGAAAGCCCTGAAAATTCACTGAATTTTTCCTGCTAAAAAACAAGAATGAAGCTTTCACTGTTGTTTTGTTTTGTGTAGTTGATTAACCTGCAAATGAAAGCAGTTACAAAATAAGTAATTTTAACTTTTTAGCCAAAACAAATATCTTGGCTCATTTTCTTTTTGTTCTTGAAAATGACTCTGTCATTCCTCTCTTCCTAGCCTAAATACTTTAGAAAGCCTTTGAGTAATTTCCAGAAAAGTTCTTACAGTTCTCTAGCTTTTAAGTATTTGTTGGTCCCACCAAAAATTGAAACAAAAGGTGCTGTCATGCTGAATCTTACCTGTAGGTAAGGTTCTCAGACAAGTAGGACACAGTGACTATGTGGATGATTATTATTAGATTTATTGCTAATAGAGCATCTAAATACTGTCAATTCAGCATATAACTACTATGTGTATTGTTACAATGTGTTATAGTATCACCAACTCATTGTCTCTCCCATTGAGTTACAAACCTCAGTGAGACACCCTTGTTCTCTAAACTTCTGAGAAGACTAGCTGTGCTTGGGTTCATTTAGTCTTCGATTTCATCAATGGTCTGTGTCTAAAGGATTATAATATAAGCAGGTACATCTGGAAGCATACAAGTTCACATTATTTAGCCCTGCAGACTTCATAATTACAAAGAGAAAAAAAAAAAAAAAAGAAAAAGCACCCATGGAGCTACTTTAGCATTTTGCCTCCATATTTGACTTGATCTTAACACTTTTTACTCACCTATGCAAATGTGATCAAAGTTCTGTATTTGGACTGGACATACACTGCAAGTGTCCTTATCAGGGTGGAGATTCACTCTGAAATTATCTGCATCCTCTGAGGGATGGGTTTTCACAGCTGACTCAGTTTCCACCAGTATTTTATACCCCTTTGCAGGTTTATGGGCACCAAAGTCAATTGAAAAGTCTTCAGCTTCTCTATCTCTGGAATGCAGTAATTGTGTAAGCGTCTGGACAGTTCCTCCTGCAATGGCAGCCTGGTGTTCCTATCCTAGCACAAGCCACGTTGCCCTTCAGAGGCTGCAGAAGTGGGGGGAGGGACCAGACACAAACACAAACACCCAGCTGTCTTTCATCACCCTCACAAGTGCACATAAACTGAGTGTGGCAAGTCAGGTGAAGTGCAATGCCAAAATGATACAGAAGAATTAATATTCAGTCATGGTGAAAACTCTATGAATATATTATAGAGGAAAACTCACATGGAAGTGCTTGTAGCACACCTAGCTCTATGAAGATTGCTGGACAGAGCTTTACAAAAGCTTGAAGAAAAAATTAGCAGTTCTTGTATGGGACTTTTTCACAATGTTTATCTGACACAATATGATAAAATCTGTTCGACACAAAACATCAGTTTTGAAATTAGACCAGGTTTCTGATGGCAAATTTCTTTTCACATGCACGATATTATGGCAGTCTTTTATGAATCCTCTCATACAGAGCTGATTGTATTTTTTGCCAATACCTCAGTACTGGTGAAACAACAAATAACAATTATGTAATATTTTAAGTAGAAAACATCCCTGCTGTTTGTGGTATTACAGCATAATTAGTTTTTATTAAGCTAGACAAAAGATTTTGACAGATTTCAAATGTACAACATAACTGAAGCTTCTTCACAGTCAGTCCAAGAATATTCTTATTGATTAGAAAGACATAAGAAATCTTATAGCAGCTTTTCCGTAGGTAAGTACTTGAAACATTTTGTAACCAAATCCAGGGTACCTGAGGTCCCTTCAAACTCGTATGACTTTTTGCCAGCAAGACAAGATTGTCAGTCAAAGGTATGTAAGTGTTTATAATGAAAACCATCAAAAACTGCTGAGATTTTAAAAAATATGAAATCTGAAATTTCAGCCAGCTTTTCAAATTTAAAACAAAAAACGTGTGAAACTTAATTTTTTTTTCCAATCTTAACTTTTAATTTATGAAAGGGATGCAATACTATCTTTCCTAGTGAGAAAATGAATTTTTATCTTCTCATCACTGAGCTACTGCACTTTTCTCTGAAACATCTGCTATTTACTAATATTGGAAAAAGGACATACAAATTCAAAGGTCTGCTATAATAATCCCTGCATTTTCTCATGTGTACTGAGTGACAAAGCACAGTTAAGCTTGAACATTTGTGAGAATGTCCTTGGTAGTTGTGTGCTCTTATCCTGTGCAGAATCTCACATCCTTTAAACTCCTTTTGTAGGCTGCTTAGAGGTAGGCAAACTGGACCTCAGCGATGAATTTTCAAACAAAGATGTGTCTACTGTAACAGCTAAAGAAAGATTAAAAGGGGTTAAAAAATATTTTCCTCAGTGTAAATCAAAATACCTTTCCATGATAGTTTCACAGCAATGTGTTCAGAAATTAGTCACTTATAAAGTAACCATATTAATAGTCATACAGTGCAGATAACTCTAATGCAGTGAGAGAATTTCCAAGACCACTAGAGAAAAAGACTTGTCTATTGTCTTTCATTTTATGTTACATTGTAAAGATTCTTATCCTCTCCGTTTTATGATTTGGGGTCTGAACACAACAAGAAGCTATGTGTCAATTTATTTAATTCTAGGACTAGTGCATTTCAGAAGAAAATCTTTGTCTTTATAATGTAAAATATATGAGGAAGCACAGGAACAATATAGCTAACTAAAAGATGCATTTGACTAATGTTTTATGAGAACATTTCTTTCAAAAAACCCAAAGTGTTTTGTTCTCAATATATTTTCATGACAAAATTAACTGTGATGGAGTACAGATTTTAGTGAATTGACAGGAACCTAGAAATATGTTTTTCACTATCTTTTCCCCATTTAGTTTTTGGTTGAAATCTAAAATCTCAGTCACTCTGGGAACTTATGGATGTATGAGTGCTAACTACAACCAGAAGCAGTTGAAACTTACCCTTGACTGCAAATTTTTTTCATTTCTTACAATCAGTCCTTCTCTACCATTGTGTTCAAGTATTAGAGCCCAATACACAGCATAAGGGAGTCCATGAGTCATAGAATACACTCTATGGGGTTTAATATACTTCAACAAAGAGGTAGAATACATCTGGCTAGTTTGTGATGGGGATTGCATTCTTTAACACAGAGCAAACAGATTAATGCATTTTCGTATTAAATGATCCTATTAAACAAAGCTGACCTGCAGACCAATACAGTCAATTATATTTATATGAGTCTTTCATGGTCCAACTCTTTCTTCTCTACTATTTTCTTGCCATTTGCTGTGGGGAAAAAAGCTAAACTGGAGCCATCCTGTTAATGCCTTACTTTGAAAACTGTAAGGTACTTCAGCCCAGAAACTCCACAGTACCAGATCTATTGCCAGGAAGATCTACACTTGAAGCTGAAAATTCCATGTACCTAAAAGAGCACAGCTTGGTACCTCAAACAGATATATTGGGACACTGAGGTGAATTCTGACAAAGAAGCAGGAAAGCAGCTATGGGTAAGCACATCTCAGTAAGGTTTCTACACTGTGGGAAACATTCATGAGTTGCAACTGCAAAAATCTATTTTAACTAATACAAAATTAGAGCTTGTAATGAAACAGGTAAACCAAAAAACCCCAACTAGATAACAGTGATTTTGAAAGAAACTTCTTTCCTTGGGCACTACTTCCTTACGAGTTGAAAAACTAAAAGTTCCCAACCACAGGACTTGAGGCAATTCATGCTTTAGCTCATATATATAAAATCTGTATATAAAATCCATCACTCTTTATCCAGAGCTAGACTTTTCACTGCTGCTGTCCTTAAGAATCTAGACAACACTTGAAAAATTAATAAAATGTGAAATTCTTATTAAGGCTTTAATTTATTACTTTAATTTTCTCTACAGTTTCAGGGCTGTCACATAGACAAACTGTTTCCTATTTTGTCTTTTTGTTGTTGTTGCTTATTTGTTTGCATACAAATATATAAAATAATACATACGAATAATACATCTAAATATTTTTATATAAAGTATAAATCCAAAATAACCAATAACCTTATTTGCAAAGCCAATATTCTGTGACAAAACACAATCAGAGCCCATATATATGTTTCTACCTTCTGACCACATCTGTTTTTTTCATGTACAGTGTCTTTTGACAGTATGTTGTAATACTTTTTCTACATCTGTTCCACCCACTCTTTACTCTGTAGTGAAGCTGAACCTTTAGTCCTTAGTACACAAGCACCTAAATCCACAGTGACACTACACTAGGGACTACAGAGAGCAAGGGCTACAGTTTGCATATAGGAAAACGTTCCTTAAACAAACTCGCAATGGACTGGTCATGAGGCACTTGATTATTTGATTCCAGTGTTACCACAGAGCCAGAACTCCCATTGTTTAAATATATTTACAAAAAAAAAAAAAAAAATAAAAAAAAAACAAACAAACAAACAAACAAAAAAACTATTCTAAAGCACTTGCACACACAAGAAATATTTTTAATGGACATAAGACTTGGAAAACTTGCACATTTTTAAACCAAGATAGGTGCCAATTTTTGTGAATTTTCAGTTCTGTGTTGGTAAAATTACCTTGGAAATATACTATTGCCATTACGTTACCATTTACTTGAGGAGTCAGATGCAAGAAAATATGTCATTAAAGAATCTTGTAATTCATTATTGCAGAAAACATAACTTCCACTTCTTTATACTAACAGTTTTGGGAAAGGTGACTTTAACTTCCATTTTACACTGTTTTTTCTAATAGTGCTCAGCTGTAACAGCATAACAGCTAGTGAAAGACTTTCCTGCTCACTCAAATGAAGTTCCATCACTGTTTTGTAATAAACCGCGCAGATTCATTTTCATCTGGCTATAAAAATCAAGAGCATGCCAACATTCAGAACAGCTTGTTCTCATATATTCCCTGTTCTATTCACATTTCCTTGTACCTATATAGGAAAAACATTAGTACTGGTTGCTTGCATGCCAGATATACTTATGAGAACCAAAAAAATTGTTAGCTGTCTACATATTTAAACTAATACATAAATTATTTCAAAACCTTCACATTCAAACACATAGACTGGTACAATATCTCTTTTCCAAATCAAGACTGATTTGGTCAGCTTTTTTTGGAAGAATAAAAATGTCCTGATAATCTAAGCTTCTTCTTAGGAAACATATGTATTGGTTTTGTTCCTACTTCTGTCATGCATCACAGATCATCCATCATGGTGGACCTGGGTGTGAATATTGTCTGTATATATAATAAATCTTATATAATGTAATATATATAATGTGAATGAGTATTACTTAAAGATGTGGTACAAGGACATCCATCTGGCTTTTATCTTCTCTCCTTATTTTCAGCAATGGCATTTCGAGCTCCCAGCAAATGAGATAAGTAAAACATTTAAACTACTTGATTCATGGTAGAGCTCCCTACAGGCATAATTCTAAACAGGTAGTACAAAGCAATCTGCTTCTCAACTATAGCCTCATCTGTGGCTACTTGATACTTCATAAAGAGGACTATATTTCAAACAGATGTTTGAATAATTAGTTGGTTTTTTAAAAGTGGTGCTAAAATCTACCATAACAGACAGAAAGCATACTCCCAAAACGCTATGCTTCTTGACTACCACAAATTATTAGAATAACATGATCCTGTTTGTATTCTATAAAATTAGTGTTAACTATGGTTAGCACAATTTCTTTCTTGTTTCACGTACTTAATGGCTCCAGAGTATGATTTTGTTCTTTTCATTCCATTTTTGCCTTTCAAAGGCTACTGTAATAGTTTGCTTCACCAAAGCAAAAAAGGTGTCTGTTTTAACACCTCTTGAGAAGAAAGCATTCGCCATTCATGTTTTTAAAGGAAAGAAAAACAATGTTATCAAATTTTAGTATTACCAAAATATTTGAAAAGTAGTCACAGAAGAGGTGCTTATTTAACCTATGTTAATCAAAAAGGGTTTAGTTTGAGATATCGTTTTGACAAGGCATTAGTTGAAAAAGAATGATAATTGTAAAAGAGTGAATGCACTTTAAATATTCGAAGTGGTGGGTGAACCCTATCCATACCTATGAGAACACCTCATGTCACTGTAACTTGTTCTCTTGGCACCTCAAGATTTGGTAAAAAAAATGTCAGTCCCTGGCCAAAAGCTTACATGGAACTTCTTAGAGATTTTTCCTGAGAAAATCAAAACAAGATAAGAAAAGAAAAATACTTTGAAAAATTTAATCACAGTTAGATCTGAATGTACTTGACTACACATAAGTAAATTGAAATATTAAATAGCATTGTTGCTACAAATAGATGGGACACTGGAACACAGGAAATTTTTATTATAAATAATGGTATCTAACAAGAAAATTGAAGGAAATAAGATGCATTTATCACATATGTAACAAAGGTCATATTCTAGCAATGGAGAGTCAAAACTCAATTTTCTTTTCTCAAGATGTTTCACAGTAAAATTTAAACTTTTGAGCAGAAACCATTTCCTGAATAGTTACAGATAAGACTTCATTCATTTTTTAGCCTCTTTTCTTCTCACAGCCGCCTGTGTCATTACCTTTTGCTCTCAGAACTTCCCACTGTAACTTTCCTATTATGTCAATAAGTTACTCTTTTCCTGAAGGGCTCTCTCCTGAGCTTTTTGCACCTCTTTCATTCTAGGGATTGCTTTTTCATGTCCTCCATGTTTCATGCTCTTAAGTTTATTGACAGCTGCTCTCTTTTGAGTTAGAAGCTACACTTGCAGAGATAACATAAGGTATCTACAAACAGATGTTTGACATATTATCACAAGATTATTTAGAAAGAACTCTGGCTTTCAGTTCATGAATAACAGCCGAAGAAAGGGCTGTAGTCTTGGAAGCTAAACTATCACAGTAACACAACAGTTAGATACAATTTTAGCACAACTATTATTCAACTGTGTCATATTGTTTTTTCTAATAATAAAACACAGAATGCCTTGTCATGGCTAAATTTCAACTTATCATCATGAACAAAACAGGGAACTGATACAAGCTTTTCCTTTGTCCTGTCAGTTTACATACAATGCTTATACAAGTACAGAATTTAAATTTTGATCACTCTAGATTCTGTTTTATGGGTACCCTAAAACTCAATTAGTGTTTGCAGCTCAATTTTGAGTTATGTGATTGAAGGTTGTGATAAAAATGATGGAGACTATTAATTATTAAAAACTTAGTGAAATTAAGGGATAAAAATGAGCTGAGGATTTCCCAGTTTCTCTTACGTTGATTTACATAGCACTCGCCTATACAGTACCAAATAAATTCTCAGTGAACTTAGACATCATAAATATTTCAACCAAGGAATTAATTTCCTCTAAAATCCTTAATTTTTAACTATGCCTTAATGTTGCAGATCATCTACCTCATTCCCAAGCATGGCCTCATTAAAAAGAGTCTGCTGGTCCACAGCAGATACATCCAGGATTTTTAATCTTTCCTCACTGAAAAATTTCTTACTGTTCTGGGCAGATTGCACATTCGTGATTTTCCCACTCAAAGGGATAGAGATAGGATGTACAGCAAAGCCAGGAATACTGCCTTTCTGCAAATGAATTTCCACTTGTACAATGAATTCCTTGTTCTGACAGAAAGTTCAGGACACCCCCAGGTTTCCTCTTACTTGCAAAATCTGTTCTTTCTTGGATAAAATTCTCTTTACATCCTTTACAATTGGGACAAACATGAAAGAAGCTAGGAGTGAGGGATGGAGCTGCAGAACCCATGATCCTGGCACATGGAGTCTTCTCTGGTATTCCCTGGAATGCCAAAGCCTTCTCTGAAAGGCAGGTGTATCCTCCCACTTGTTAGGTAGTCAGAAAACTCCACGGGGCTGTCATGGGAAAGGGAAGGTGTCGTGGTTTCACCACATCCAGCAGCCAAACCCCACACACTGGCTCACTCACTTCCCAACCTCCAGGAGTGGGGAAAGAATTGGAAGAGTAAAATGAGAAAATCTGTAACTTGAGACAAAGACAGTTTATTAGGTACACCAAAAGCTGCACACACAAGCAGAGTAAAGTAATAAATTCACTCACCACTTCCCATAGACTGGTAAGTGTCCAGCCATCTCCAGGAATACTGTGTTCCATCATGCATAATAGTTACGTGTAATGACAAATTCCACAACTCCAAACATTCCCCAGTTCTTCTCTTCCTCGCCAGCCAATGTCATACATTCTGGAATATCCCTTCAGTCAGCTGGGATGACCTCTCCTTGCTGCATCTCCTCCCAGTGTCCCATGCATCCAACCCTCCTCTCTAGATTGACAATATAAAAAGCAGAAAAGGCTTTGGCTCTGTGTAATCTCTGCTCATCAATAATTAAAACATCTCTATATTATAAACCCTGTGCTCAGCACATACCCAAAACCCAGGACTTCAGCATATCAGAAAATGTTAATACAGCATTTAAATGACTGCTGAAAATAATGAGGTTCCTGACTAAGAACTACATGAAAGGCAATGTCTCTGCTTGAAAAAATCATCAAAAATGGAATTTCTATCAAAATTTTCAGGCACTTTTATTGTTGTTTTTTTAAGAAATACCTTACATTTTGCCTGAGAAGAAGGGTTTTTTTCAGTCAAAGTGTATCAGAGTGCTGAGAGTATGCACGATACTCAGTTTGACAGGAGCAGAGCCTGCATAGTATTTATTTATGATATATTGGCACATCTCCCTGCTGTTTGTGTCAGTGATGTTTCTGGCTTTACATCACAGGCGGGACAGGTAGATTTAGAGTTTTAGAAAGAGTCTCAATGTGTCTGACCAGCAGTTGACAGCAGAGAGAAACAGCCATCTCTGCAGACACAACATTTGCTCCAAAACAAAGTAAATGAGAACTGAACTCAAATATTTGTAAACAAGAAGGAAGCTGAAGGAGACATTGTGGGAGAGGTTGTGTAAAATTGAACATTAATGTAGCTGAAAATACCTTAGGTGTCTTCTGGAAGATAGTCTATTTTCCAAGGATTCCTTCTTACATCACAGCCTGGAGGGTGATGTATCCCAGGAGTGGGGTAGTGGACAAAACATCTGAGTCAATGTGGAGTGATTTGTCACATATGCAGAGAAAATTGGCAGTGGTCTATACCAGCCTGAAGAGATTGTGTGAGCTTCTGATGTCTCTGCAAAATTGTTAGTCTAAAATTAGACTAAAACCACATCAAGATTTCAGGCAGAAAGTGTCAATAAGAATTCCTCAGCAGTTTGAAGGTTTTTGAAGACATACTTATGCAAGGTTTGTAGGCTCTTCTGGCTGAATGTGTCTGCTAAGGGGAGGTAAACCCATTTTGAGAAGGGGCTACTCTTTTATATGTATTTCTGAACAGATGAGATTCATGAATTACTGATGAGTAATGTTCCTTGCTTTGAGTGATATTCTTTGTTATTTCCTGAGACCCTTTGCACTGGATGCAAAGTCAGGTGACTGCTTGGTCTAACAGAAAATAAAATTTTTTGAACAGGTGTTTCATTTGGACGTCAGAAGATGTATCTGGAATTCACCTGCTCTTATTTTCCTGGATGATCCTCTAAGTGTCTTTTATCATGGTCACTTCTGAATGAAGGGAAAAGCTCCTGTTCTGATATCCACTGGCTACTCTGGCCAAGAGCAGCTCTTCACACCTACTAGAAATATATTCCTTTGTTATTTCAGGCTCACATTTCTGAAGAGAAACTGTCAGACAAAATGTAGGGCTGAGAATAACTGAAGGCAGACTGCAATTATGGAAAAGCTGAAAATAGATATGTCATGCAACAGCCCTTGCTATTTGTAAGACAATGTCCACTCCTAGTTTATCTCTTTCACGCAGACATACACACACGCATATTTTGGCAGGTATGACTGAAGGTCCTGTCATCAGAAAATAATTGCTGAATTTCCTATATTCCCTGAACTTAGTTGAAGTCATATGTAGTATAGTACACATGAATGGTCTCTAAATTCATTCCGGAATTATCTTTTCATCATGATGTTTGGGTAGACCAGTTCAAGCCTATGTACATGTTCAAAGACAGATTACAACAGAGAATACCAGCAGTATCTCACACTAGAGGCTGTTCTTCATCTACTCCCTGACCTTAAACATAACCTTTGATTTTTGCTGAGCTAAAGGTAGGGCTCAAACTTGTTAGCTTTTCATAGCAGTAGATATTTTCATTTTAATTTATTCAGAAGAGGGACCAGAAGGTGCACATCTGTAAAGTGAAGAGTGACATTTGAGAACTGGATTCAATCAAGGATTTAAAACCCCAATCCCAGGCCAAGCTGAAATCTTTCTTATTCTTCATGAATGAAGCTTGAGATATGTGTAATTCTTCCCAGAACACTTCTTTATATGACACATCTATTTTGTAATTTCCACAAATCTTTATTTCAGCACCTCAGCTTTAAGATTCTATCACAGTTAACATAACTGCAAAACATCAGATGGAAAGCATGCAGCATGTGTTGTCAATGTTACAGGTTTGTTGAAGGGTTTATTCCCCCTTTCATAATTTGTTATGCCTTAAGCCAAGATGTTTTACAGAATTTAAAATTAAACATTAGTTATTTTGTTCTAGACAGAAGACTTCAAACTAGTTTTCTTAATCCTGAGAAGCTGTCTTTTCTAGTATATTTAAATCATTTATCAAGGCAGATCATGTTTTATGAAACAAAATTAAACTTTCACTTCTTTAAAATTATTTGTTTGATATATTGTCTTTTCTAATGGGATTTCAGATTTATCATTGCTGCTACTAGAGCAACATATTTATATCTGGGAATCAGCTACAGAATTATCTAAATAAGATGCATTAAAATTCATTCATTTACTCTTCAGACCCAAAAACAGTTGGTGTATATAAACAAAAGGAAAAGTTTAAATCAAAAGTTTAGTTACTAAATCAGTTAAAGAACAAAAAAAAAAGAAAAAAAATCAGAAATATTTTTTTAAAACCCCAACCAACTCCTCTTTCACTAAAAAAAAAATGCCTTTTTTTTTTTTTTAGTGTACCAAAATTATCGTACTCTGCTTGTGAACATTGCAAATATTGCCTTTATATCTGAGCATACAGGATTATCATCCTTATGTCTTGTAAGTACTCTTGGATTTTCCTCTCTGCTTTCCGCCATTCCCCTCACTCATCTACTTTCTTATCTGAGATACTTGTATTTAGAGAAGAGGGGGAAGAAAAAGACATACTGAAATAAAGAAATTAACAGAAAGAAAAAAAAATTCAAAAAAAAAGAAAGAAAGAACAAGCACAAACACTTGTGAGCCAGAAGAATGATTTCACTCCACTCTCAGTCTTGGAAGGTGACTCGCTTCAGAACAAAGGTTAGTTGCACAACCTTTCCTCTAAATAAGCTTAACTGTGTGTAACAGGGATATGAAAGTACTGTGAGTGTCATTACAATTTAATGACATGTACAGAGCAGTTTGAGGTAAATAATTACATCTATTCTAAAGAAAAAATGAACTAATGTCAAATATTTCATACTGATCCTGTACATCAGTGTCTCCTTGATACCTTGTCTAAAACACACATTGAGCAGACAGCTGAAGTGCAGATAAGGCATAGACAAAATTAAGATCTTTATAACATGCACACAGACAGGGTATGTGAATGTGTCTTTGATGGAATTAAGGAGAAGGGGAAAAAAAACATGTCTGTTGTAAATTGATTCAGTAGTACTTAGAAAAGTTTCTGTGGTTTACATCTACCAAAAACATCAAAAAGTACTCTGAAAAGAAACAGAGCATTTGGGTATTTTCAGCAGCACAACATTTTCCACATGAATAAGCCACTTTCTATTACTTCCAATCTTTGTGCAAAACAAATGTTTATACTTCCTTGTGACAAATAGAACAGTTAAAGATACAATGACATATCTGACCTTTTTTTCTTACTGCTTTTTTGTTAATGTAAACCTTTAGGCAATCAACACAGACCCTGCAATCAAGCTTGTATTGGTTTTATTCTGTTTTCTAAATATAATGCTTTGTGGCAAGTATATTAGCTGTAAGTTGAAGAGTTACAGTAGTCAGGAAAAGTTGTTCTTTCAAATAAAGTTTCATACTTTTATTGCATCTTTTCATAGGTGCTTGACAAATGCATCTCCAAGGGAAACCCCAAATAAACTATGTCAACCCCGAAAGGTAATCAACACAATACCCAGGATGAGTGCTGAGAGAATGCTGCACCTGACATTTCACAGAGATGTGGGTGTTGTCTGTCTTATTTTACAGAAATTCATCATACAAAAGAGAAAGAATGATAAGTAAGGAATTAAAAGCATTGCTTCTCTTTTACTTTTCCACTGACTGCCTATATTTTGTATTTTCCAGAACACTCCCTAAAAAAGTTCAAATTAATAGTGAAAAAAAAAGGAAGTCTAGAATCTTGTAGCTTTCATTAGAGACTGTCTTAAGATGATTTCTTAATATTTATCTTCCCATTCCTTTTTGAAAGCTATCTTTATATAATTCAAAGAGAAGAGGAGAAAAAAAAAATGTACATCTCTATAGACAAAAAGTCTCTATTCTGATTTCTTTCAGTTTTGGGATCATAGGGATCCCATTCAACCTTGGGAAAGAAAAAGGTACGAAAGAATGGCCAGATTTTTCACATACTGATCTGACTGCTCATTGCAAGTACTAGATCATGTTTTGTGACATAATATCACATTACTATGACAAAATTCTATAATAGTACTGTCTTATATTAACTATAGTAGTAAAATAACAACATACACAATGATGATTATAATAATTATAAAAATAACTATAATAATAAAACTCTAACATGAATAGCTGTATAAGAAAGTTATTTTCTCCAAGTATTGTGTGATATCTTCCTAAGCATTATGTTGTCTTTTGAAATATAATTGTAAAAAGAACTATGTGATGGCATTTAAGGAAAAGGTCAAAGAAAATGGAGTTTTCTTTGTGATCTTTAAGTTACTGCTATGCTAAATTTATGTCTCTTCAGGAGAACTGATTACTTTAGCTTCTTTAATAAAAGAAAAAGAAAATTCTCTTTTAGGATAGAAAGAAGGTGGGTTCAGAGCTCCAAATCTTTGGTTTACCCATTGAGGACATTAGTTCTACATTTTATAGAAAATGTAGAACTATAAAAGACTACAACCCTGTGAGACATGTGAGATAACACATTCTGAGATAAAAATGTGAGCATTTCTCCATTTGCAAAGGAATGATTCCTAATATACAGCAAATTCTCTGAACTCTGTGGACATTTCCATTTGCTTTAATCTGGTTTCATTCTTTGAAACAGTTTTGAGATGAATTTGAACTATTTTGAATAAACCAGTAAAGGAAGAAATATTTTTCTTCAGAAGTGGGAATTTTTTTGCCATTTGTTTCATGAGGTTACTGTACCAGGTCTTTCTTTTCAGAAGAACTTCATGACTTTCTGTACCTTCTCAGAACAAATAACAAGGATGCACCTTTGTTTTAATTATGTTGAGATTAGGGTTCAGTGAAATAGAAAGAAAACAGAAAAAAGAGTGGGATATGAAAACATGACTTGAACAATTACATTTTAACTACAAAATAAATTGAGCAGCAATGTAAGCAATGTTAAGGTATTCACTGAAAAGCTTCAAACCATGAATATTCTTAAATCAAGGTGACACATTAAAAAAAAAAAAAAAAAAAAAAAGAGAGAGAGAGGGAAAAAGAAAATGGAAAAATTAATGTCTTGGTTTGTAAGACAGGTGTCTGCTAAGGAAGGCAGGAGCCCCCTTTGGAATGGAAAACGTAAACCCCTCCCTCCGAATCACTATCATTTTGAAGCTAAGGGCTGTCAGGCAGCGATAGGTGAGCAGGAACAGCGGTGCTTTCCCCGTGTGTGTAACAAGGCAAACAGCCACAGCAGCGGCGGCACCGGCCCCGAACAGAACCGGAACCGGGCCCGGCCCCGCCGGCCGCAGCCGCTTCCCCCGGCTGCAGTTCCGGGCACGGCCGGCAGGGGCGCTGCGGGCTCCCGGCCGGCAGGGCGAGTGCGGACATTCCCCCGCGCCGGCAGGGGGCGCTGTGGCGGGGCTGACACGGGGGGATGGCGGCTGGGCCCGGCGGGGAGGGATGGCAGAGAGACCTTGATTAACAAACCCCTGGGACAGACGGTCCGTGTGTCCAGCAGGAAGGGATGGCAGAGAGACCTTGATTAACAAACCCCTGGGAGAGCCGGTCCGTGTGTCCTGCAGGAAGGGATGGCAGAGAGACCTTGATTAACAAACCCCTGGGACAGCCGGTCCGTGTGTCCAGCAGGAAGGGATGGCAGAGAGACCTTGATTAACAAACCCCTGGGACAGACGGTCCGTGTGTCCCAGCAGGAAGGGATGGCAGAGAGACCTTGATTAACAAACCCCTGGGAGAGCCGGTCCGTGTGTCCAGCAGGAAGGGATGGCAGAGAGACCTTGATTAACAAACCCCTGGGAGAGCCGGTCCATGTGCCCCAGCAGAACTCTTGGAAGCAGCAAGCTGGGACAGCAGGATGTCTGGGCAGGCAGGGGGTGTGGGGCTGCAGTGAAGCAAAAGCTCGGAGCAGTGCCGAAGAAACACCAGGGCCTGGGCAATGGCATCCCGGCTCCCAGCAGGGCAGGGAGAAGCGAGCTCAGGACCCTGGGCACCCAAGCTGAGGGTGATGGGTCCTTGTTTTAGTGAGGTGGATATTAATAAGATCCCAGTTCAGGGGCTGTCCTCACAAGCAGAGGCTCACCCCACAGCAGAAGAAGCAGCTCTGGGCTGGGCTCCAGCGGCAGCAGCGAATTCCCTTCCCAAGCAGTAGCTCTGACCATCCCCCTCTGAAACTGAGAGAGAGGGGAAGAGAGAGTGAGGAAAGGAACCTAGCCTCCAACGATGAATTTGATTGGAAAGTCTACTTTTAAAGCAAGATGGAAGGTCAGACCTTCAGATGATTTTTTTTATTTTTTTAATAGGAGATTTGTAAGAAGTTACACAAAGTACAACCAGCTGCCTTGTGAATACAGGATAGGAATGAATTAATTTCAAGCCTATACTGTATATTGATTTTGGGTTTTTCATTGGCATAGGGTTTAGGGGGCAGTGATTTTGTTCATTTTGCCTTGTTTATTTACCTGTTTGGGGTATTTTTACCACTTAAATATTAAAATACAACAAGACTCCAGGATGTGTTGCTTTAACAAAGCAATATCTACTTCTCAAAATTCCTGAGTAGAAACATTACCAGAGTGATCATAGTTATAATTCTGGTATACTCTTTTTTTGTTTGTGATTATATTATCACACAAAAATGAGTAAGAATTTTGCACAGTTTCATAAAATCATAGAATGGTGTGAGTTGGAAAGGACCTTAAATATCATCTAGTCTGAAAATCCCTGCAATTGCCCCATCCAGCTGGGTCTTGAACACTTTCAGGAGTGGGTCCAACACAGCTTCTCTGGACAATGTCTTCCAGTGCCTCCCTCCCCTCACAGCAATAAATTTCTTCTTAACATCTAGTCTAAACCTCTTTTATTTTACTTTAAAATTGTTCCCCCTGGTCCTATCACTATCTGCCCATGTAAAAAGTCATCCTCCATCTTTTTTATAGCCCCCCTTTAAATACTGACAGGCCATAATGATGTGTCCCTGGGCCTTCTCCAGGCTGAACAAGGCAACTTTCTCAGCCTGTCTTCATAGAAGAGGTGCTCCATCCCTCTGCTCATCTTTGTGGCCCTCCTCTGGATTCTCTTGAACATGTCCATGTCTTTCCTGGGCCAGGACCCCAGAGCTGGATGTAGGGTTCCAGGTGAGGTTTCACCAGAGCAGAGCAGAGCAGAGCAGAGCAGAGCAGAGCAGAGCAGAGCAGAAGGGCAGAATCCTCTCCCTCTCCTGTTGCCCACTCTGCTCTGGATGCAGCCCAGGACTCATTTTACTTTCTGGGCTGTGAGCACACAGTGTTGGCTCATATCCAGTTTTTCATTCCTGAGAATCCTCAAGTCCTTCACAGCAAGGCTGCTCTCAGTCTTTTCCTAGTCTTGCACTCTTGGGTTTTATAAAAATATTTTTTGTGTGTTTTTCCTGCCAGCTGTTTTTCCCTGATTCCCGAGAATGTAAAGCTTTTCTTCCACAGACAGAGATTTTGAAGAACTGTTTGTGAGTCGTCTCTTCTGTTGTTTCATTTATTGTTTATTAATTCTTATCTCTAATATTATTTCTCCTGACCAGATGAGCTCTTCACTGAAGGTCAGTCCAAGGCGCAAAACCCACCCACACAGGGTGGTGTGTATTTTTATATTAGAACCCACATAAGCAATATTTATACAAAATCTCCAATAACTATTATTTGTGTTAGAAAGTTAGACTCTACTCTAATCCAACCAGAAAATGCCACCTCCACTGCAGAACACAGGGCAGATGAGGAAGAAGGAGGAAGCCCAGAAGCCAAGAGGTCCTCTCCATCTTGTCTTCACCTGCCTACCGTCCTGAAACCCCCTATATCTAAAATTCTCACCCTGTGATAAAGCTACTAAAATTCTCACCCTGTGATAAAGCTACATTATTCTACTATCTCATACACATTCTTGAAAACTCTGCTTCATTCCAGAGCTTAAAAAGCCCTTTTTTCATGAACAAAGGTTAAAAACACTGTTTGTCAGAGGGTTTAAAGTATCTTAAACATGCAAAGAAATATTTCTCAGAATTTCTGATTCTGACATGGCACTTATATCTGGCATTGTTCCAGCCCAGGATGAGCAACCTGCGCTCAGCATTGTTGAAGTTCACAAGGTTCTTGTCAACCCATTTCTCAGGGCTGTCCAGATCCCCCTTGATGGGTTCCCTTCCTTTTTTTGTATTAACTGCACCACTCAGCTTCATGTCCTCTGCAAATTTACTGAGGGTGGGCTCAATCTCATGGTGTTATTCATAAAGATATTAAAGAGCATCATTCTAAGACAGAGACCGTCATCATACTTTCCACTCTGCAATTCCTGTTCTTAAAATTTAACTGTGCTTAAATTTAACTGTGTTTCTGCATGTGTGCTGCATTCACTTATCAATGCTCCTTAAGCACATCTAGCTCAGGGAACAGTTAAAATTCATAAAACTATAGAATCGCAGAACAGGCCACATTGGAAGAGATCCTAAAAGGTGACCTTACCAAATATTTTGTGGCACAGAAAGGATTTTCTAGTACACTTTCCATTTTCATCTTCCAAACCTCCAATAGTAGGGAATCTCCCACATGCCTTGCAAGGTTCTTTCAGTGAATGATTGTTCTTTCTGTAAAAAATTTCTTTCTTATGGTGAGTTGAAACTTCTCCCAGGACAAGCTGTATCACATCTTGTCTTCTCCGTGTAATTCCTTCTAAAGAGGTAGTCTCTTTGTTGCTGCCTCTTACAGACTGGATTACGATGATGAGCTTCTCCTGAGTCTGTTAGACTCCAGGGAGAAAAGAATAACCTCCTTCTGGCTTCATAGTATGGCAATACAGACTCCTCCCTAAGTGGACTAAAGGAAGATTATTCTAGAGGGGGTAAACTGACAAAAAGTCCCAAGTTTTGTCTCATTGTGTTGTCAGTGGGGATGAAAGGGGGTTTGGGGGGAGAAGAAGTGTTCTGAAGCTTTTATTATAATTTCTTTATTATTTTTCTTTTAATTCTGTTAATAAAGTTTTCTTTATACCCTTTAAAGTTTTGAGCCTGTTTTGCCCTCCTCCTCCTAATCTATATCTCACAGCAGGAAATGAGTAAATAATTTCTGAGGGTGTGCTGGTATTTGGCCAGCACTAAACCCACTACATAATTGGTGCATTGGCTGGGAAACCTCAACCAAAACTGCCACAACAGTTTGTCCAGTGAAGACTGTGGGAAAGTGCATCAGACTCTTTTCTGGGGTCCAGATAAACAGTATCCAGTACTGTCCCTGTAACCATGCAAGACATTATTTTGTTGTAGAAGGTGATCTACAACACCTCTTTGTAAATCCATGCTGGTGTTTCTCCATCAAGATCTTTAGTTTTGTGTATAATAGTTTCTAGATGGAAACATTTCATTACTTTCCCAGGGACTGCAGTAAAACCAATGAATCTGTAATTTCCCGAGTCCCCTTTTGTGGGCTTCTTCTAGATTGGTGTGACATTTGTCCTCTGGTCATCAGGAAATTGAGTTATTAACGTTGTCAATAACTAGTCTTAGGACTTTCCAGATTTCCATAGTGTATAAATCAGACTCATTTGCATATCAACATTCTTCCTAACATGTGAGTCTTGATGCACAGCTGGGTAGGGGATGAAGGCTATTTAGACTGCCCACCCCACAGGCAAATAAGTAAAGTGAATTCAGTTCAACATTTCCCATTTGACTGCTGTAATAACAGTAGAAGATGGGTGAGCAAATTAAAACTAATTTTTGACAGGTAAGTCTTTCCCAAACTACTGAGGCAATGAGAAATCTGAATTCTGTAAATAAGTAATTAAATAAACAAATAAATATATAAATAAATAAACAGAAGGCCTATATTTAGCAAGTTGAAAGTACAAAGAACTGAAAGAACTGGAATTAGGAGGGAGGTGTGGAAAGAAGATGATTTGCTTCTCATTGAAGACAGGGAATGAAAGACACTTGGAATAATGCCGCATCTAGTAAAACTGAAGAGGTTTAACATTTAAGAGTGAAATAAGACAATGTAATCTAAAAAAACGTTGCCGGATGAATACATTACGTAATGTTCTGTGCAAGGAACTTTGGTAAAGATCTATTTTAAGAGTGTAAGAATGATAGAAGATCCAATAAATGAGCAGGTTGTTTTGAAATTTGCTGTTTCTTTCCATGGTGAAATAACCAAAGAAGTGCCCAGAACTAACAGAGAAATCACAAATATCACATCATTTATTTTGAATAGAAACATTGATAGATTGATCTTGAAGAATTTCATAGCTGAATTATATCAATACTGATTTTTCTGCTTCTGGTTCTGCAAGCAAGGAGTTACACTTGTTTGCCATATGTAGAAAAATACTGGAGTAGCATTAATATGACCTGTGACATATTTTAGAGGCTAATTTTTGTCTTGACTTTATTGAAGTTACCTCAGATGTGCTTCTTCCTTGTAGAAACTAATAACAGTGAGAAAACATCAATGTTGACTTTTGCCCTTCTGGACTTTATAGTGTAACTAAAAAGTCCACTTAAGTGCATTTAGATGGAGTCCCTTTGAATCACCTCAGAAGAAAATGCTAAGAGCTTGCCCTCCCCTTGCCAGAGTCAATTTTCCCAGTCTATCTATCATAAACTCTTCAATTTTAGCAAGATCTGTATACCACCTCTGTAAAATGTATCAGTGGATTTGAATTTGCTATGGCTTAAACCTTCTTAAAAAAATCCTTTTACCATCTGTCTGTTTCATAAAAGACAAGCTGACAGGTAAATATTGACTGCAGCCTGGTAAAAGACCTTCACATTTTGCTGATATTGTAAAAATGAACTTTATCCAATGATCTTCAGAGTTAAACCCCCATTGACTTTATGTGTTTCAATTCAACTTCTGTCAGTATACTTGAAGTAAAAATCCATTGTTTAGTCTGCAAAAATAGCAATATTTTTAGTGTTTTATTCAAGTGACTACATAGTATAAAACATCTAATTCTTAGTACTGTTTAGTACTTAGATCCTGTTTTCTGTCACTGGCCACTGGGCAAATGTAGATAAATCTCTAATCTCTCCATTGTCAGTTTTACCTGAGCCATACAATGCTGTGATGGTACTAGTCTCTTTCAAATGAAGAGCTTTATTCAGAAACACATCATGTAAAAGTTGAATATGAACAGGCACAAAAGCCACCACAGTAACTCTGTCTGATAACAACCTCCCATAATTCCTTGTTCTCCCCTTTTTCAACTTTCTTTTTACTCTTAGAAAAAGTTATCTGCATAGTGATCTAAATTCTCGGGGGCAGCATGCATCATGTTTCACTCTGTAAAACTGGACATTTTGCAGTAAGTCACTAAAAATACCAAAAAACCCTATATCCATTTCTCCTACCTTCAACTTCCGCAATTATTAGCAGAATTAGAATATATTAGAATATAGAATATTAGAATTATTAGCCAAGGGATAGTGATTAAGGTAATTACTTAAACCAGGAAAACCTGAGCCTTGAGTGACAACATAATTATTCCAAAAGAGCAACGAATTATTATTTAAGAAAATATAAAGATCCGGTATGATTGGCTCCTCTCCACATTAATGTCAATTAAAAATGTAATTACCATATATAAAAGCATGAAATAAACCCCTAAATGTTGTTACAGATTGTTTTGGAATGAGCATATATTGGCTGCTATGCTTCAGAGTATCTGTTTCTCATGAAAAGACAGAATGTGTTTGTTAATTGATATCTGCTGGAGGATGATACCGTTAGGGCAAAAGATAACCAGTTCTAGTCTGGTGCAAGTACAAATACACAATGCTTTATTAATGAATGGAAGAGGTGTTGAACATGCAAGAGACTGGACTGGGAATTCTGTGTTTGCTGCTACCTTGATGGTAAACATGCATCTTCCTGATTTCTCCTTGAATAGCAGGGTGCAAGGAGAGTAAGGAAAGGAAACAAAAAAGTGTATCAAAATAGGGAAAATAGCATTTGCAATCTTTCTCATTCCCATAGAGTGCTGCCTTTCAGAAGCAGCTATCTTACAGAATTTTGGTTTTCATATTTTACTAAAAAAGGTCATTGAAACAGCTTTTAAATATTAATGGCTCATTTTTTTCTGCATCCTTATATTTCTGTAGCAATTTAGTAGTAGTAGTAGTGTAGCTCTCTCTCAATGTTTCCCAAAGCTTGTGAAAGCTGAAAGGCATAGAGATTATAAACTAGATTTATGAATACATTTCTGTTCCTAGAGAGAGACACTTTGGATGGGCTTTCCAAACTTGTGATGATGGTTTGTGTCAGCTATGTAATGGAGTATGATAAAAGTTCTTACAACTACTGTAACATGCAGCTGCCTTGCTAGACATGCTAGAAATTTTTCCAGGGTTTAAAAATTAATTGATTAGAATATATGGAGGAAAGATAATGAAACTACTGTAAGTTATTTTGAAACTGAAAAACAAGCAAGGCCCAAACCCCCCTACCGGTATATTGTACCCCCAAGAGATATGGGCTGGACAGAGCTCACTCCTGTGTAAGACAATGTTGTTTTGCAGGAAGTGAAGATCAGCTCTGTTCCTGCTGTGATGCACCACAACTTCAAATCTGCTGTGAAGTTGAAAACAAAGCCCTGATAGGTACAGGTATTTTATTGATGTTTTTAACACCCAAGGTTGACTACACCGTCTTAGGCCACAGCTCATGAGCAGTCAGGACTCAAAGATGTCTGTATGTCTACCTCTGGTTTGAGAATTTTGAGGATTTCACTGTTAGAAACTTGGGCATCATCTGAATTGAGTCCCTTTCTTAAGTGAAAGATTTGTTTTAGCTCATCCTGTTTCTGAGAGGTATTTCAAACATTAGTGAGCACATGATTCCATGAATATATGTCTTCATTGTAGAGTTGTTTTCCTTCACAAACCTGATTCTTATTGAAATACATAATACTTGAGGGCTAAGGGGAAGATAATCACTATTAATAAAAAGACTCCAAAACACATATTGGTCATGGTGTACCAAAACTGTAACAGTATTTATGTGAGTTCTGGATTAGCCAGGACACAATTAAAGTAGAGAAAATAACACTCTTGAAGACAGAGCAACAGATGGAATCTACAGCTTCTTATATACCAGGCATTCAGTTGAGCTCCAATCTACCAAGACTATCACCAAAATAAATATTTTAAAAAGAATGGCAAAATAATGTAAAAAAGAGATGGAATAAAAGCATTTTGATTAAATAGCAAACATTTTGGAAGACAGAGGTGACAGTGATTCCAGTGTCCAGAATATAATAAACCAACTAGGGACTCTGGCTGTAGTAACAGAAAGACTGATGGGAAAATGTTTCAGAAGCTGAAAAAATGCTTGCAGTAAAACTCTGACAAATGAAATAATGTGAAAGTAAAGCTCTAAGAGAGAAAAGGTGTCATCTTAAAATAAATTTCTTTTAATATTTGTCAATCATTGTTTTGTATATGTAGGTTCTGATACAGCATTAAGAAATATTATTTTTGTAATCAATGTTTCAGACTGTCCTATTAAGACACTTGGATAGCTTGGAAATTCTCCATCTATAGTACTACAGTACTGGGGAATCTGACACCTGGATGTAGGATGAAGTGCAAAATTTTTCTTTCAAAGATAATTTAAAATCCATATACTGTCCCACCATGTTAAGCAGTGAAAAAGAAAAGCAATTATTGAAGAGCACTTAACACATTTCCCAGAAATGTTTGAAAAAAATGGCAAAATGTTGCAGCCAGTATTTATTTCTATTTGTTATTTCATGTTTAAGGTCCATATTGTCAAATGGTTCATTCTATGTTCCCCGTTTTTCCCCAGTTGGTTTGTTCCTACATTGTATCTTCCCCAGTCTGTACCCTACAAGTACTTTCCCCGCCTCCTATTCCAGTACCTTCCCTATCAATCATCCTAGCCCTACCGCTTGTTCTGGTACCTTCCCTGCCAATCCTTCCCCCATCCAATCCCGGATGTGTTCCACCCCCTGGGCATTCCTGGGTGTCATCCTTTACTCAATGCCCCACTGGGGCATGTGACCTCCCTTCTCCTCCCCCCCTACCCTATTAGCCCAGGGACCCTGGGGTGATCCCTCAACTACTCCCCTGTGCTTCTGTCATTGGTCAAGCAATTGTACCCTCCCCTCTGTGTAACCCCATATAAAAACCTGTACACAGCAGTGCTTGGGGTCGCTTCCGCTGGTGTCCCCTTCAACCTCATCACCCTCAATAAAGAAACTGCTGGAACCTCACCGAGGAGTGGCCTCCCCTTACTCCTTTGCCTTCGCCCTGTCGCAGTGGGCAAACTTGATCACCATCGAGCGCTCGGCTCGTCACGTTCCACCACTGGCACCGACACTGCCGTGGTGGTTCCCCACTCCCGGCGCAGTGCTGGAGTGATCCGATCCCTCCCGAGCTAGCTGGACTCCGGTGAGCCGCGTCAACAAAACTTAACAATGTTCATCAAATAAGGTGTGTTATGTTGGAAACTGTAATCAAATTCATGTGAGATGAGGAAAGAAGAATCTGACTTCCAATACACATTTGCAGGCCCCACAACTGACAGAATATACGCTCATGATACAAAATATGAATGGCATCATCTTCAGACTAGATTTAGAACATCCCTTAAAGTGGTAATCGGAACAGTGACATTGATGCAATGTTTCTAGCTTTAATAAATACACTATAAGGAGATGTCTCTGGAAACATGAAATACCTCTATTAGAGTTGTTTAATTTCTTTTTATCCCCTGCTTTTGAAGGAATTCCATTGTCCTTGATTTTAGCATTTTGCTTTTCACAATGCTGCTTCAACAAGTTTTTTTAGATATCTCTTAATGTGTTTTCTGCATCAAGCTCTTTTTTAGATATGTGGATAGCAAAAATACTGTGATACATACTTCATTGCCATGAAGTATGTCACATTAAGGCAAGCCTTTTACACAGTGTGAAGGGTAGATAGCTATTATGGGGGAAATCAGCAAGGACTGGTGGTGACAAAATATGAGTTTCTATAAAATTTGATACTGAATAATTTTCATCAATTATTTAAAAGATAATGTAAATTTACAGAAGGAAGAAAATATTGTTCAGGCACAAAGATTGTTCAGAATTATAAATAAAAAAGTTCTGGTTTTTCAAGGAGAAGGTTAAGTCTGGCTAATAAGCTGTTAGTGAAAAAAGTAGTATTTACATATATGCAAAATTTCTTTGGTTTGAGTGTGCAGTATGTAATATGTGTTGAAAGCAGAGACTGTATACAGAAAACAGTGAGTCTGAAAATAGTCCAAGGGTCTGTTTCATATGCAGCACAGCAGGTCCTCCAGATGAACTGCTGTGACAAAAAGTGCCACAAGCAGAATACTAGAGTTTAGGAGCAGACCTTGCTAGTAAGGCATTCTGTGTAATGAAATGTTATTCAGGTAGCTGTATGTGAACAGAAACTAAAAAATAGAAGGGATGCAAAAGCCTTGAAAGCTCTCAGCATGCTGAAACACTTTCATATGTTCATTTATATTAAAATGAAACTTTTTGATGATTATTAGAAAAACAATAACTATCCTCATAATAAGAATATATAGGGCTTGTAAGGGCCCTTGATCAACAAGAAAAGTAATACTTTAAAGGTAACTAATTCAAATTCAAATTAGAATCTATGAAAAAAACTTTTGAAAGTAATGACAATTAACCTTGAAAACAAAATATAAAAGGAAACATTGAACTCCATTTCTGGCAAATTCAGGTCAAAATGGAACCTTTACAGAATTTCACTTTGGACAAAATGTGATGGAGTCGGTAGAAGGGTAACTGAGGGAAATTGAAAGTCTCTGAAACATGGGGAGGGAGATTGGATGAACTATAGGTCTTTCCTGATCTTCAGCTCAGTAAATTTCTTATAACACATCTTGTTTGTGAGAGCCCAAAGGAGATTGCTTTATCTTGTTAGCATATTGTCACAGACAAATAGAGACGTTATATCACATTTTAGGAGTTCAGTTCTTCAAGGACTCATTTTCTCCCAGTTTGGCAATGTTTTTACTTGTTTCATTGATTTTAACAAGCTGAAAATGTCACAGGCATTTTCTGCAAATATCACCAAATGTTTTGTGTGTGCCACTGTTTCCATAATAATTTAGATTGGATGGTCTCCATCCTTCTAAATTCAGACTGGTGGGGGAGGGGGAAGGAAGATCGTGAAGAGAGAGCAGTAGAGAAGCAGAATACTTAATTACATTTTTTTTTACAATTCTCTGAAGGTGAAATATTCTTTTTCTTGCTGATGTTCATCTCTGTGAACAGCCAGCAGACATAAAGGATACTTCACATACAGTTCTACAGTTTAACTCTCATAATTCTTTTTTCTGTGTGAAAGGTTTTGTGTCTCTATAAAATGTTGTTTATTGATTATATTGATTTCACTGACAGTGAATCCAGACCCATTTCATATTTCAGGATAAGAATAAGCCTCATGTGAAATCAAATTCTTAACTTTTCTATTTTGATAGTTCCTTTGAGTGTCTAAGTAGGGAGTTGGTTTTAACGTCTAAGTTATTTACATCATTCCTTTAATTATCACAGGAAAGGAAGAATAGGGGATGCATCAAATGAGAAGCTAATGAACAAGCAATTAAATACACTGAAGACATTTAATTACTGTCACCTATGTCTTTTCTATGTTTGAACCTACCATTAATGCTTGAAAAACCTCAAACTTGAACTCCAGCATGCAAGCAGTAGTGGCCACAGGAGTGCTTCCTGTACTGGCGGAACTTGCTCTTGTTGTTATTTCACTCTGCAACCTCTCTTATGGCTATTTCTCAGCATAAAGAATTACATCTTACATTCCCCCTCTCCATTTTGTCATCTCCTCCTCCGCAGAATATTCTTCTAATCTTCTTTGTCCTTTTTTGGGATTTGGACTTTGTATAATTATAAGACTACTGGAGATTTGTCTAAACTACCTGAATCACTCCTCTACATCTTGCCAACAAAATTCACCTGATGAAATATTACAAGGTTAATTTGGTAGAAAAAAGACTTGCTCTCACACTTATTTTCTTAATTCTAACCAAGCCTCATGCCTCAAGCCTCATATATTTTATAAAATTATCTTCCTCAGAATTATTTATAACATGTCTTCAGACTGAGTCTTGAAATTCAAGTCATTTCATAAGTTCTGCCACACAATGTAATAATACCTCATGTGACTGATCATTAATAAAGTCATCTGAGATGACAGAATTATATAGAATAAGGATGACCAGACAGAAGAGGGGATGCAACTTTGATAATTATCCAAATGAAAACAAGATTTTCACTTACACAAGGTTTCTTTGAGATACTTGCTGAATTGAACTTAAAATATTAAGATGAGCATGCATTTTAGTACTACTTTGTATAGCAGTTCCCTTCAAAGTATCAGACACATAGAGCAAAGACAGAATATTGTGCAACGTCAGTCTCATCTGTTACAAATGCACAGAAAAATACCCCAAAACAACAATGATACAAGAACACAAAAGTGGTTTACAAGGATGTTACAGTTTTTCCAGTGATAAGTAAGAGATGATTACTTGGGCATCAAGCATTCACTGGGATGGCAACACCTATAGCAGATGCTAACCATAAGAATTTAGGCCAAAATTAATAGAATTTATTAAGAATACATTTTCATGCAAACTCACAGTGAGCAGCAAGAACCTTTAAAGGAACTCTGGAGCAACAGATGAAAGTTTATAAAATAGCCTTAAATGTGTGATGTGGTTGTTCAGGGGTAAAAGGGATGAATATGTAGAATTATCTGGGCAAACTGGAAATGGGGTGTGGGACTGGAATATTACCTGCTACTCTAGTTTTCTGCATATCTACTGCAGATGAAAACAGGGAAATACAGGAGAAAGAATAGGGAAGGCTATACTAGCTAAGGTATCTAGAACATCTTTATTGACCAGCAGCAAAAAAAAAAAAAAAAAAAAAAAAGAAAAATAAGACCTAATGTATGCTGAAATTGAGGCAGTACTCATAAACACTTTTTTCTGTTAGGTACCATTCACATGGCAATGCAAATGTGGCCTGTGAAACTTAAAAACTGAAACTATTTTTCTCACCATTGTCAATACAATCACTTGCTTTGAAAGCAGTGTTATACTACTGCAAACAGCAATATGTACCCTGCAATAGCATAGTCAAATATCCTGTAAAAAACCCCACATGTTTAGTTTTGAGAGCAATTTTACCACCAGGAGAGTAAATAACTTGTAGAGTTGTACTGAAACAGTGTTAAGAAATAGGCTTATTAGCAAACTTCACAAGAGAAAAGTAGAGCAAAACTCTCACAAGTAACTGCAAATACCAAGGAAATGCATAAACAAGGAAGAAGCAAAATTAAGATAACCAGGTCAAGAGAAAATCAGATCCCCTGATGCAGGTTGGGGCTGTGTCCTCTTCTTCTGTTCCTAGCAGCCTGGAAGTAGAGATTAACACCCGTCTGGCTAGAACTTCAGGGAATTGTCAGGAGTGACAAGGTCTCCCCTGAGCCACCTTTTCTCTATCCTAAAGTAGTGCTCCCTTAGCTGTTCCTTGTGGGAATTACCTTCCAGACCCTCCACCAGCTCTGTACTTTCTCCAGCACCTCAATGTGTTTTTTGTCATAACGGGCCCAGAACTGAATGCAGAAATTGATGTGTGGCCTCAACAAGTTCCACATACAAAGAGATAATCACTGCACTGGTCCTGCTGGCCACACTATTGCTGATACAGGTCAGGATGCCATTGGCCTGCTGGGCACACTCCTGGTTCATGTTTTGGAACCCTTGACCAGCTCCCCTGGGTCCTTTTCTGCTGAGCAGTGTCCAAAATACTCTGCCCCCAACCTGCAGCTCTGCATGGGATTGTGGTGACCCAAGTGTAGGACCTAGCACTTGGCTTTGTTGAACTTTAGCCAATTCATCCTTCCTTTCCAGAACCTTCTGCAGAGCTTTCCAATCCTCCAGCAGATTCACACTCCCATGCAACATGGTGTCATCCATGAACCTAGAGATGGTGCACTCAATCCCCTCATCCAGATCATCAGTAAAGATATTAAACATGACTGGTCCCAGAGCTGATCCATGGGAGACACCATTGGTGAGTGGCTCCCACCTGGATGCAGCACCATGCACCCCCACTCTCTGGGCCCAGCCAGGTAGCCAGTTTCTAACTCAGCAAAGAGCACCCCTGTCCAAGACATGAGCTGCCAGCTTTTCCAGGGGAATGCCATGGAAGATGGTTTCAAAGGCTTTGCTGAACTCCAGGTAGACAACATCCAAAGACTTGCCTTCAACCACTATGGGCCACTGGGCCATAAAAAGAGATAAAAGTCAAGCAGGAGCTGCCTTTCCAAATCCCAAACTTACCCCTTGGCTGGCCTCTATGTGTCCCAAGATGGCATTCCAGATGATCTGTTCCATGACCTTGTCAGGCACCAAGGTCAGGCTGACAGACTTGTAATTCCCCAGATCTTGCTAACGACCATCCTTTTAGTTTCCCATCACATTGGCCAACCTTCACTTGTCTGGGACCCAGCTAGCCAGGACTGGTGATAAGCCTGTGACTGAGCCCACCAATGACACAGACATCAGCCCTGACCACATGGACTAGCTCCATGGAACTGCATGTAAACAGCTGATTTAAGATATCAGCACTAAGGACTGTTTTGTGTGTGCAGTGATTATGATCAATGATATGTGAATGTGATCACCATGTGTGGTGTTTATAGTTTTTGACTCTGATTTATAAATACATGTTTATTTAGTAACAAAAATGCTTACTTTGAAATCAGAACAATGAATACAGCATACTTTGAGAATTAAATGAGCAAAACTGAGCCATGAGCAAGTTGTAGCTAAAGACCTCAGGTGCCTGTAGAAGAGTGGCCACTGAATGGTTGTATCTTCAGTCACAGAACACAGAGCCAGAACTACAGATGAATCTGTACGATTCTCACAAGCAGCATTTGCTACAGATTCACAGCTTCTGACTTCTATGTTACCCATAGAAAAGACACATTTTAACATGTCTGTATGTCCTGCCTGAATATAGCTTGTCTTCCAAGTACTTAACAGAGAGTATACTGAGGGGTCTATAGATGAGTATTAACCTAAAAATTATATTCAGTCACTGAATAAGTTTTTAGATTAATATAGGCATAGGTTAATATAAACTGCTTGCCTTCAGAAGCCTTTTACACCAGCTGAGGAGGCTGAAATGACAGGGTCACATTCACATTCAGAAACTCCTGGAAAACCCTGTAACACTGGGCATGGGCTAGAGTGACAATGCATCAAGAACAAATTGGCAAATAAAAGTCCAAGAACACTGTCTACTGCAGAACTTCAAGCAAATAAATCAAAAGTAATTTGCTTAAGGCTCTTGGTCAGCTTCATTTTTCCTTTTCCCCTGTAAGTAAAGTTGAATTTATGCAGCTTGTCATCCCTATCAGGATTATTTTACATGTTCTGTATTTGAGTAAAACGACTCAAAATTTTGGAATCTCTGTAACAGTTTCCTTGTGTTTTACTTTGAAATATTTCACTGTTTTTTTCCAATTCTACAAAAACTCTCACCTGTTTCAGGTTTGAGTATCATGGGTAATACATTTCTTTAAAGACAAGCAATGGAATATTGCAGAGTGCAATATATAAATTACGCCTTCTGGAAAAAACAGATCATGGTGCTCAATTGTATAAAGTCTTGTCAAACTTTTGGTTGTAAAATGATAAAAACTAGTTGTAATAGGACAGGATCCATCTCAAGTTGATTTCCTGGACTGGCCAACTGGGGACCATTACTTTGGGATTTTCAGGGTGAAAGTCCCCTTTGGTGGCGTAAGAGAATGAGGGACAGGCACAATTGGGTTACCCAAAACTCAAAGTACTTTAATGAGCAAAATAACAAATGCATGAGAACACGAACACAAGATAGGGTCAACCACAAAAGGCAAAGGCCAGGGTGAAACAGTAGCTTATATAGGTTAGGTTAAGAGTGGAGTCTGAGGGAAGGAGATAGGAGATATGCATTAGGAATATTATAATTACTGCAGCAAATATGAACCAATAACAACAGGGGAAACAAAGAACTTTCTAGCATCATTAGCATATCAACTCCCAGGAGGCACTGCGGGTGATATTTTTCTCTCCCTAACTAGATAGCTTTCCCACAGCCATAAGTAGTATTGCTATCTCGTTTAGAAACTGAGTATAAGCTTGAAGGTGTCACATATAAATAAAAATGACTTCAGATATAAATAAAAGTGTTAGACTTCAGACCCACATTACTGGTTGTAGCAGTCAGAGGGTGTTTCCCCTGCTAGGTCTGACCTAATCTGGCTGGGAATCACAGCTGCGAAATCTAGATGGGTCAAATGTAGTAGCTTTTAGATTTTAATGCATCAGAGTAGATTTTAATGCATCAGAGCAGCCACTTGGTCAGAAGGCAGCATTTAAGGCCAGAAGGCCTGGGAGAAGCCTTCAACGACCATATGGGCAGGGGGTTCCTTGCAAAGACCCAGGGATGTGGCTAACTTTACAATGCATAGGGTTACCTGGGGGCAGGTATCCAATTCTGTACTCAGGACAGGGACCAGACCATCTTGAACATAGAGGTAGAACTTGAGATATGACCTACCCCTGAGTAACACTTTTTCAGTATCCCATTTCCCAAGGCCTCATGTTAATACTGTCTGAATAAAGTTAATACTGTCTGAGACAGGTCATGATCCATCCCATCTGATTCAGTCCCCAACCGGTCTTTTAAAATCTCTTTAATTTTTTTTTCTTTGATAACATAAATCTTTTTTTTTTGGAAAAATTTAGATTCAAATCATTCTTCTACAAATATATTTATTTGCCAGATGATTTCAAAGTGTTTGTCTAAATGGCTTAGTAACACAAGCTATTTGATTTCAGCCAGACCACACAGCTAGCAGAATGGGGGCACCCACCATCTTGATCTTCAGATTCTGGACAGAGAAACTCCCAGGGATCCCAGAGAGCACCATAGTTCTGATGGGTCTCCTACTGAAAGTGAAGGCAGAGTGTTAACCTTGGATGATACAAATTTACATGTTTTGTCATTATGTCAGTTCAGGTTCCAACACACACCATGCTCCAGACTCTGGGAGTTTGCCATCAACCTCCTGCTTGGTCCATTTGCCCCTGATTCAGAGAAAAGACTGGTTAAAGAAGGATGAGATAGACAACAGGTTCAGTGATTTGTCTCAAATACCCATTTACGCATAAGTTTAACCTGTGAAGTTCATTCAAGCAAAGAGAAATGATAACTTACTTTGTGGAAAGAAGTTGGCATATTCAGCTGTGATGCAGACAGAAAACATCCACATTTTAGACACTACAATTGCAAGGAACAATGGGAATCTCCATCAAATTATCACATTTTAATTCACATCTTGAGAAGACTCTAAGTTAACAGAGTCTACTATTGCCTCTCAGTGGCCATGTAGTAGCTTATGAGGGCACATTAAAGGTGTTCACATTTGAATGTTCTACCCTGAGCAGTTTTGGAATATTCATTATAAATCCATGTGGCTTTATTAGCTGGGATTAAAGTATATCTATTTACATCACTAGGCATCTGGAGCAAAGGAAAAAATATGTCTAAAGGGACTAACAAAAATTTGTCTGAAACTCCAATATTAAATCAAGCTTGCAAAAAATTGGTGAGAACAACAACAAAGGCAGCTCAAACCCTCTGGTATACAGAAAGTAAGACACTATAGAGAAAGACTTTTTAAAACAAGTAAAATCACTTACTAATTATTGATTTATTATGTTAAATTAATAACATAATAAATGTTAGCCCACCTTTTCTCTAAAAGACTTCTACAGGTGGAACAAAAATTGTTGGTTTCCTCCAGGTAGACTGATCAGCTTTTAGGATGTTAACTAGCCTAACAGACAGGCATTTATGTCTGCTTTGTACTGGCAGAATGCTGTAAACCCATGGCTCTCTCTGGTTGAACTGATCATTTATCTCCTGACATTTTTGGCAAGGATATATATACAGCCACCTGCAGCTATGCAGAGAATACCATCCTGAATGTGTAAAAATGAATGAACAATAAAACTTTGGATTATAAGTCATAGTTTATGGACATTGTCATCACCATTTGCGACCTTTTCATCTAGCACTAAATAGAAGTGAAAAGAACATAATTCTTGTGAGTTCAGTAATATATAAGCAGTTCATCCTTATGATGTCAATCTGTGGCCTCATGCTTCCCATATTTCAGTTGGGAAATGTAGTGTTAAAGCTTTCAAAATGGTGTTGAATCTTCCCATTGAATTTTTATTCAATAAGTCTTGAACTGGTTCTACATAAGATGCAGACTTACAAGAAGATAATAAATAATATATTCTGATTTGATTGTATTGCTCTAAGAGATTTTGCTGCTAGGAATTATATACTTTAAAAAATGTTTTGCTTCTTGTATCTGCATAAATATAAAGGGATTAGGTTTGTCTGCAAGAACCCAATATATAGCTTATGTACACATTATTAGGATATTTTTACACCAACTAGATTGGTTATGGCTGCTGCAATGTGTTGCTCTGAGGGGTATGTCCACTGGATACCAATTTGAATTCTGAATCCTTGATTATCCAGGACTGCACTGCACACTAAATATATGTGAAAGCAAGAATAAACTCCCCCTTCCTTTTTCTGCCCATTTATTTATGTGTGTTTATAACAAAACAATCCATTAGTGTCAGTAACGGTAATTAGTACATTAAAAACATCAGAAAATCTGTTTCAACAGAAGTAGTAATAACATCATGGAATTTTGCCAGTTTCATATGGATTTAGGTCATTGTCAAAAAAGTCTACTGCTCATTATCAGCTTCTAAGCAACGTACATTTTATAATTAAATGATGTGTCTCAGATTCTTAGCACTTTCCATAAGTTACTAGATAAAATCTGCAGAGTTTACTTATGTAAAATTTCACTCTATGACTTTGTTCTTGTCTAAGAATATTGTTTCCCATTCTCTACTTTCATGGTATCATGACATGGGACTTACCTTACCATAGAGAAAAAGGCGGGTCTACAAATTCATTGAGTAGACTATGACACACAAGGCTAAAATACTTTCCATTCAAGGAATGGTTGGCTTCTCTAAAAGGTCAATAAACTCTCTTTTAACAACTGGACCAGTGAGGGTATCTCCTGCTCTGTGTGGCATTTTCAAGTGACTCACTTTTTCAGCTCTGTCTGATTCTGCCTGTGATCCATATAATTTGCACAGGAAACAGTGATTATTCCTATATATCTTTGTCTGGAATCCACAGTTACTATTTAATGTAATTACTTCCCCACTGTGGTGTTGTTTGAAAACAAATATTTGCTTGCTTTATTTATTTATTTTAATTTCAAAGCTTTCTGTTCTGGTGTAACATGCTGAGAGAACCTTTTAGAAGAAATTGCTATCAAACATCTTTTTTCTCAAGATTTGGAATCTGTTATCCCCCCCATTACTGTTATTTGCACAGTTCCTAAGCATCCCTTTGATGGGAAGATTTATTTTCCACCTCACAATATACGATATTACAATACAATTACAAGTACAATATAAAATATTTAACTGCTTGGCTTGGCTTTATCAGCTTTGGACAAGAAATTTTAAAAAGACAGACTTTTAATTTCCACATTTCTTTTGTTTTCAACATTATGCATACGTCTTAAACTTTTTTTAATACAGGAAAAATAAACAGCAGGAAATTCTTTCAGAATTATAATTAAAAAAAAAAAACCCTCCTGAATCCTGTCACTTTACTACTACCTTAGTAAGAAATTTACTCTGTTTATAGAGGACTTTTTTTAATGGAACAGTCATTCTTATTTGGTTTTCATATAATACATCTCTTTCTTTGATATTCTTGGTATTGTTGTTTAACTCCAGCCAGCACCTAGTCCATACACAGCCATTCTCTCACTCCATCCCAGTCAGCTGTGGGGAAAGAAACAAAAGGGTGAAAGTGCAAAAATATATGAGGTGAGCTAAAAGCAGATTAATAACTGATATAGAATATAATGATGATGATGATGATGATGATGATGATGATAATAATAGTAGTAATAAAAAAAAGATAGCAATTTTATTTGAAGAAAATATCAGAAATGAAACTCAAGAAAGAAAAGTGATGTAAATGAAAACAGTTGATTGCCAACTCCCTAATGGCCAGTCAGTCCCCAAGTGTCAGCCCTGTAAGAATCTTCCCCCACATTTATACACTGATGTCCTGCAGTGCAGGACATCTCTTGGGTCACTTGGGTCAGCTGTCCTCACTGTGTTCCCTCCTTACTCCTTGTGCATCCCCAGCCCTCTTGCTTTTAAGGATGGGATAAGGAACAGTAAAGGCCTTGGCTTTGAGTATGCTCTGCTCAGTAACAAAAACATCCCTGTTTCCAGCACAGATCCAAAACACAGCTTCAAAGCAGCTACTGTGAATAAAAATAGTTCTATTCCAGCCAAAACCGGTACATGTTTTCATCATTCATGGTAATAATTACAGAAAAACAGTAAAGTAGGAAGACAAGTAAAATGGTTCAGTAAAAATAGATTTTATTTTATTTAACTATTAAATTATTAAACTATTGATTTCTTCTCTTTTGACCTTCTTTCTGTGAGGATTCAAAACAAAGACCAGAATCTTTATTTGCTGCAATATGCTATGTCATCAGATAGATCACATAATAATTTAACTATTTTGCTAATTTATTTTATGGCTATCTACTAGGACTTTGAGAGCTTTGGGATTAATTAGTTAAAAAATGCAAGACTGAATTTTGATCACTCTGGGTTTTTTTCAAGATATTCAGGTAAATTTCTTCCTAATATTTCAATATGATCATATCACTACAGTTAGGAAGGAAATTACACACTTTATTTCATCTCTTAAACTAAAACAAAGTTAAATGGATCTAAATCTGCTTCCTGGAAAGAAACCCATCCAATGTTACTTGCTTTCAGTGTAACTCAGTAAAGGATTTTTTCAATCATGTAACAATTCTTTAGTACATAACTGTTCTTTAGTCACACATGTAAACACCATTAAAATGGATGGCATGATTAACTGCTATCTTAGGTGGGAAATTACTTAACTGCGTACTGCATTGTTTTCTCAGCAAGACTGTATTTGATGCAAAACAAAATTTTATGTTATTTTGATTAAATGAGTTTCTATTTCAGATTTCTATACCATGTAGCTCTCTTTAGAAGGCAATTACACATCAACCTCACTGAAGTCAGATGAAAATCTGCGAGGACATGACACTTTATATACCACAACTTAATCGCACTCACACTTAGCTTCCATGTACTCCTCCACATTTAACCAAGCTACATTGTACTTGGTTGCTAATTGTTGACAAACAAGCTCTCTGTTTCTTAAGCTTGTAATGCGTATGTTTATGTAAAATATGTGCTTGCATGCAATGTTTAGTTTGCATTCAGTTTAATATTTCAAGCAAGGAAATAAGCTGGACCACATTCTTCAGAACACAATCCACATTTTGGCCTCTTACTGTGTGTGCTTTGTAGCTGTACTTTGGCTCAAATATGTTGCAATAAAATGCAGAGAGTTTTGCCAGGGTAAATTGCAACAGACCTGATGAAGACTAACTTGCTGTTAGTATTTAGGCATGTGCTTCTATTTGGAGGTTGATTTTCAGGTTAGAACAGGGCTGGAGAAGTCAGCAAGACTTAGGAACAGGAAGAACAGGGTGGAAGGATGTTATAGGCAGCAGTGTCAATTTAAATTTTTATTGACTCCACCCAGAATCAAAGGTGCCAAAATGTCAGTCATTATTTCTTTCTGTATTTCAGTGTAAGCTTTTGTTACAATTTAAGAGCCTTATGTCCAACTATTTAATTATAAACTATTGGTATTGTAGAAGGAAATTCTAACAACAGGCTTTCTTGAAGATTGCCCAGAGTAGGATATGTGTTTTATAGTACTCTTCCAGATGCAGATCTACGTCTCCTTCCTGCATGTTTAAGAAATTTCCACGTGACTTTGGGAATTTATTTTTTTTAATCTGAGCTTCCTCACCTGTAAAATATGATTAATAGGGCTTACCAGCCATGGTTTTGTTTTGAGTATGAGTTCTTTAAGGCATAGACAAACTTTGTACATCTGCATATCACATTACTATGGCAGAGGTTTTGGCAGAGGTCGTCAAACAATATTAAAGCGAATAAAATAGTAAAAAAATTTAAAATCTTTAATTTGTTTTATATCACCCTACATTCAAAGAAATAAGTTTAGAGAAGTATAGAATATTTTACCCCTATTAATCTAACATCTTAGCTTCTGAGATTAATTGATTCCTCATACATAAAACTTGCAGAAGACAACTGTTAACTAAGTAGTCTCTGCCTTTTTGAGGCTCAGCATTGTTGGGTACTGTTAAGGCTCCCTCTGGTCAGAGGGCTTTCTCTAACTTGAATGGCAGGTTGGGTGAGGTTCTGTAGGGTAGGCATCCAACCTACCACAGCAGGTTTTGCTAAATTCTGTAACAAGAAAAATCGTTCTGACAGTGATTTAAAAAAAAACAAAAACAATGCTGGATGCTGGTGAATTTGATATATGTTTGTCTGGGTATAATACACCCAGATGCTCTGCACTGTAGTGCACTATATGCATTATAGACACTAGACACACACACTATGCAATATTTCTGTTATCAGATAATGCCCAGATACAAAAACTTACCTTTGCATATTACACAAGAAATAAATAAGAGTAGTATACAAATATAAAATCTTCATTGCTTTAAATGTAGCTACATTACATCATAACACCTACAGCAAAGAGATTATTTGCTAGCAGAAATCTTTTGCTAGCCCTGAAATTTGTTATAATCTGAGGTAGCAGTGGACTTGAAACTAGAAAGTAATTTCTACAAAATGCAGTAATTGAGTGATTAGCAGCAGGGGCAGAATTGATGAACTGGTTAGGACCAATTTGTGTTTGCCTCCTCTCTTGAATTACTAAACTAAATGAGAAGTGCAAGGAAGAAAAACCCAGATAAAATAGGAATCATCCACAGTGTTCAAGCAAATTTTGCAATTCCCATCAGAGCAATCATAAATGTAGCTACTGAATATAATTTGCACAGGTTTTGGGGTTTTTTTGCGATAGATCGCATAATCTTTCATGTATCCTTCAGAGGAATGCAGAACAGTAACAGGATTGTGGTGCTGTATTCTGATATGGAAAATAGGGAGGGGTGGGAAAGATAAAGTAAGATCAAAACAAAATTGTGGCTAATGATTATGCTAGAAATAAAATAAAGCAAACACACACTAGTTAGATTTCTTACCCTAGTGATTACTGGCCAGTAAAATTTTATAAACTTAAGGAGATTTTTTTTATTTTTTTCAGTACATCCAGTTTCTTCCCCTTGGCTGTGCTTTTCTACTATTCTACCACCAAAAGTTTGTAGGTGGCCATTATATATTATAATCACAGAAGTTATTCCTATCACATAATTACTGAACTGCCCTGAGCATAGATGTACTTTAATGAGCCTTTGGGGAAGTGGATTAGTGGATTTAGCTTTGTTCTGATTCCGAATGGCTAAAAACCATTCATGCACTGCCTGAAAAATCACTGCTTGCACATGGATTATATTTGCTGGCAGTCTTTCCTTCTGCTATTTAGATTTAAATGATCACAGCTATTTCTTCCTTTTGAAGACTCTTAAAAACTTTTAATTTTCGTTATTTAACTTACTGGTTTGTTTCACAGAAATTCAATGACAAAAGTATTCTTCTTTGGAAATACTTTCTTGGGAACTGGTTTTCCTAAATGAAGTGAACTGCCACATTTATCAAGGCAAACACTTAGCATTTACTTTTTAGTGAAACAACTACTTTGTGAAGTCTCTGTGCCAGTACATTATAGTACAAATTCTGTGCCTGTGGAATCAAACTGTAGAGGAAATGGGATCAGCAAATACTATTTTAGTAAGGAATCATTACAACATCTTTGAATTTTAAATATTTTTATTTAAAACACCATAGATCTTCTGGCCCCAGTCTGCTTCTGTGTTTGTCTATACATACTCCATTAGAAGAATTGTCCTATGGTTCATTTACTTGTGATATCCAAGACTCCCTTTTTCTTAGTGGTTTAAATGAGAAGCCTATATCAAAAAATCAGAGATTTGTGGTCAATGGCTCTGTGTCCAGGTGGAAACTAGTGGTGATAGGTGTCCCTCAAGGCAATGAGTGAAGACCCTCAGGACTCTGTCTTAGGCTCGTGCTTGCTAATATATTTATCAATTACATCAACAGTGTAGGTCATTTGCAGGTGACATTACACTGAAACGTAGGGAACAAAAGAGAAGGAAGGAATGCCACCCATGAGGAAACCTGGACAAGCCTGAGAATTAGGTCCACAAGAATCTTGTAGAATTCAGCAAGGACAAGTCCAAGGTACTGCTGCCTGGGTTGGGCCTATACCAGAGACACTGGGAGAAGAAGACATTGGGACCAGCCCTGCAGAGCAGCACCTGGGAGTTCTCATTGATGAAAAGTTGGACATGAGACAAAAATGTGCACTGGCAGCCCAGAAAGCCAGTTGAATCCTGGGCTGCATCCAAGGCAGGTCAAGCGATGGGATTCTGCCCTTCTGCTCCACTCTGGTGAGACCCATCTGGAACACTGCATCCAGCTCTGGGGTCCCAGCACAGGAAAGATGTGACTTCTTGGTATGAGTCCAAAGGAAGTCCTTGAAGATAGCCTGAGCACCTCTGCTAAGAAATGCTGACAGAATTGGAGTTTTCAGTAAGGAGGAGAAAAGCTTCCAGGCAGACCGTATTGGAAATTTCTTTACTGAAAAGTCTTATAAAAAAAGAGACAGAAACTTTTCTGTACAGGAAAAATCTAATCACAGGTAAACAAGAATGATTTTAGACTAAAAGAGTAGATAGTTAGATTAGATGATAGGAAGAAATTCTTTACTGTGAAGGTGGTGAGGCACTGCAGCTAGCTGTCAAGAGATGTCATAGGTGCCCCATTCCTGGCAGTGAGGCCAGGCTGGATGGGTCTCTGAGTGACCTGATCCTGTGTGTGGCAACATTGTTCATGGCAGGGGTAGGAAGGGTTTTATCTAGATGGCCCGTAAGACCCATCATGGCTTCCATTCTATGATTTCATGCTCATCCTGATTTTGCTTTTTAATTTAGCTATAAATAGGACAATTCATTCATTCATTTGAACCATTGCTACTTCCTATAACCATATGAGAAATTTACCTAAAGGTTTTTATAACTATGGATTTTCCAATAGATAGGTACGTTCTCTGAGCTATAAAATACATTGCCTCCAAAAAAACCAGATAAGTAATTGTTATCAGAATACTCCATGAGAATCCTGTAATGCTTTACACAAAGAATATTAATAAGTCTATGTCTCTGACAAAGAAAAAGGTCTGGCAGATCATCTGATGATGTTATTAGGGAGACAAAATTTGTAATATAAATGTCAGATCTCAGTATTTAGGAATAATTCATCCAAAATTATCAAAAAATCATATAATTTGCTTAAAAAAAGAGGAGAAATTATTTGCTTGTGGCCTTTTAAGATTCATCTTTACAAGCTTTGCTTTGCAACTTTAGTAGAAAGAGGTTTTAAAAAAAAGTTGATTTGTTTTAGATAATTATTTGATTCTAACTACAAGGTCCATAACAAGAAATATTACTAGACTCACTAAGTATCTGAGAGAACTACAAGACTGTGAAAATTCAATTTAGTTAACTCCATGACCAAAAGGCTTTTTTTTTTTTTTTTTTTATCATCTTTTACCTGAATCTCAGGCTGCTAGAATTATCTTCCAAATCACGTTTCAAATT
The DNA here is from genome assembly GCA_018697195.1 of Certhia americana. Classification (NCBI taxonomy): domain Eukaryota; kingdom Metazoa; phylum Chordata; class Aves; order Passeriformes; family Certhiidae; genus Certhia; species Certhia americana. The sequence continues at coordinate 47,941,711 of CM031878.1, read as the reverse complement.
TCTGAACCTAAACACTTGTATAAGGTTGATTGCAATGTCACATACTATGCTGTTATAAAAATATTACTGAAATAGTTCTATTTGTCTTCTTTATTTTTTTCTAAATGAATCTAAATTATCTAAGTTAATTTAAATTAATTACATTTTATGAGTTTTTAGGGCTATCATAAATTAAGATTTATAAATTTAATATACACATATCATGCTATTATAATAATGAATATTCCATATTTATATAAATTTATCAAATATAACACATTCAGCAGACATTTATTAATTTGAAAAAGTTATCAATAAGAAAATTTCAGTGTGAACATATATTTCTTTGATAGAATTTAATTTCATAGTGATGTTTTTGGAGTGCACAGAAATATAGCTTACTCTTGTACAGGAAAATTCTGAGGGATTAATTTAAAATAAAAGTCTACAAACACGGTACAGAAAAACTGCAGCTTCTATAATTGAAGAAGTTAACTCAAACTGTATTTTGAGTTTAATATTGCAGTTAGGTCTGGTGTATTTTGACCTGTGATAGTAGAGAAGCATTGATATTGCTGGGTAAAATTTCCAAGGGTAAAGCTTTTATCACACACTTTCTCCCAAGTGGATAGTGTCTGTAGAGCTTAGCATAACTGGAACAAACTCTGCCATAGTCACAGTGACTAATTCTTGGCCTAAAAACCATTTGAAAACATTTAAATTGATGATCACAACAAGAACAATTCAAATAATGACAGCAATACTAAAGCACTACTCAGAAAAAAGAAGAGTGGTAGAATTTAAAACTAATGGGCTGAAACTGCAAAATCTTGGGTTTATGGTCATTTTTTCACACAGAATCGTACAGCCAACACCTGTGTGATATTCAGAAATTCCAGCAGTGTCAGTTTGCTGATGTAGAAGGACTAGTCTCAGACACACAATCTATACGTTAAACTTTCTTTCTGTTATTGGTACAGGTATCAGCTGTAGAAGCTAGCTGTGCAAATATTAGATAAACAAGTAAAAATTTCCTTGATAAAGACCACCATCTGTCAACCACGTTTACACCATAACTCGAAAGTAACTCTTTTACTGAGATGGATTATCAGTATAGTCACTTTAGCATTGATTTAGGAAGTTCAAGAAGTCACTAATCTGTAAAATACATACAGATTAAGGACAGGTGAAGGACAAATTGAAGCCATAATCACAACCGGATTTATATTCTACGATTTTATATGACAATAGAAAGCATCTCACTAGACATGCAAAAGCTTAAAGCTGTTCTCATGTCAGATATGTTCTTTCCGAAAATGACTCTCTCTGTCCTTTCTTGTAGGTAAGAAAATTTCTTGTCACACAGGCAAGGCAAAACCTTAACCTGGAGGCTACATTAAGAAGAAAAGCTGTATTTTAATTTTTGGGTTTTAGCAGATAATGAGCCCAGCTCTATTTTAACTTTCATGCTTGTGAACTAGTATTGGGCATGAAGCAAGATATCAGAGAGTTTAAGGTCTTTTATTCATATGTAAATCAGTGGAAATAATTTCTGAGTATTTCCAAATGTCTTTTTAGAACAACTCATAGGCAACTAATAAACAGCACTTGTATGTACAAAAAGACACTTCCTTAAGTTGTTCTTTGGCTTTTTCAAAACACCGGAAGGAGGAACATGAGCCCTACAAACAATATGTTTCCATGCTTGATTGTATGCATATGTATATACCTGCCCATATTATGGAATTCTAAAAATCACTTAGAGAGCAATTAAAAAAAAAAATAGCTGAATTTAAGAAGCTTGGTCTTTTTGTAACTATTATTCTATGAAATCTAGTGTTATGGACGCTGTAGAAAAATGAGTCAACTGTTAATGTTTTTTTTTTCTGGTGTATGAATCAGGAACCACCTGATTTTCCACCAATGGAAATAGTAGAAATAGCCAAAAAAATTACATGTGATTATAGCACATAATGAGCAGTAGATCAACACAACTCCTTGTCATATGAAGCTGTAGATGTAAAATGTCTACATGGGTTCAGGGGAGAATGGGAAAAGGACTTAGAATTGAAACTAAATCTAACTCAGGAAGCTAGAATTTTCTGTGAAATAACTAGAAGGTCATAAAGCAGAAAGATAGATTTTAAAAATATCCATGCATGTACGTAAGAGAGATGGTGGTGTTGACAAGACGCAGACCAACCATGGGTAGGTCAATCCCTAAAGTCTCTTTTCTTCTTAAACTTCCTGTTTGATTTTTATATTCAATTTCCATATGAATAGTAGCATAGTATTATATACATATATATTCTAAATCCCTAACAAATCTGCTACTCAGTTATCATTTCGAAGAGCTAATTGTTCTGCACAAAACCTGTAGTACTTAAAAACTCTTCCTCGCGACAAACTGAAATCATCCCTTCAGTCTTCATGTAAGTTCTTGATATTACTGGTGAGTCATGAAATTAATAAGAAAATGGTAAAAGAGCAGAGTATGTTATACACTATTGAAACAATTATGATATAACTTGAGATGTATGAAACAGCTGGCGGTTCCTTGCTCTTCTCTCTATTTTACCTTTTATAGACTAAAAGCTCACTGAGAAGATAAGTGATAGGTTTTATATATAGTTATATAGACTAAAAAACATCCTGACAAAGATGTCAGGATGATTTTTTTTTCCTACCTAGGTTGCCTGCCCCATGCGAGGCAAAAACACCCTTTGCAAACAGCTTATATTTTGTAATTCCATTAGGTTTGAAAATTTTGCATATATGCTCTGGGCTGTTTACATACTACTGCTTTATAACCTGCTGGTCTCCACAGAAAATTCTTGCAAGAACTGAAAAATCTCTATTTACACATCAGGATGTTACTGATGCAGGTGGAAGCAGAAATGAAAAGGAGACCACATGCCTGCAGCAAATACTCATAGGAAATAACCTTCAGTTAGGCAGACTCACATACATATTGCTGTCGACTAGACCATACCTGTGTTCTTCCAAACAGTGTAATTGCAAAGTTATTTAGTGTCGCACTGGTAGCTTTAAATGAGAAAAAAAAAAAAAAGAAAGCCAAAACCTGTCCAAGAAATCAGTGCTGGCTTTCTGATCTGATTTAAAATTCAAGCAAGACCCTCAGAAGATAGAGATAGGGGAGCTGTGGCAAAAATTGAGACGGGTGAGACAGCTTGCAAAACTAGGAAGAGCAGTAGTTGTGCAAAAGCTTTTCACAGGAAGGGAGGAAAAAAAGAGGGCAGCAAGGAAGAGGAAGATGTAGCCATTTGAAGATGGAGGAGCCCAGCTGCCAAGGGCTTGTCTATGGGACAGGAGACTGGATGTGAGAGCTCAAGGTCAGGGTCAGGGGAAAGAATGGTGAGACAGATGGCACCATGGTGAGAGCACAACCACCTGGACGTGGGTCTTCAGTGGACCACCTTCAGCAGCCTGATTAAGTCTCAGGGTCACTGATACTGGCTTCCTTGAAAGCTTCTTCTTTCTGACATTTTCTGCTTTGGCATGTAGTAGGACAGAAACTGTCAAGGAAATTTGGGGGGACCATCATGGTCCATCATGGACCATCATATCTGCTTAGGACATGAAAAAAGTCCTCTGACATTTTATTCTTTAATTTTAACCTTATTTTAAAAATTATTCTTTCCATCTAAAATTAAGACAAACCAACCTTCTCAGTAATTTAAAAACAATTTGTCATTTAAAATAATAAAGTTTTTGCAATTTATAATACACCCCTGTAAAATTCCAATATGTAAAAGAAAGAACAAGTTAGTGGCTGGAAAGTGTACTATAAATAGCAATCTTGATCTTGACAATTTAGAAAGGGGAATTAAAAAATGTAATAATGTATTATCTGAGAAGTACAATATTATGGCCATTATGGAGTTGTACAGGGAAGTACCTAAATGACAGAATATAGGCTATGAGTTTTCTATTATGAAGAGGAAAAAAAGCAAATTTTGATACAAATGAAGATTTTCAACATAAATATCAAGTTCCTGACAGCTGTGAAAGCACAGTCATGTTTGCACTAGTTAGCCTTCATATTCTGAAAATCTATATTTAGGTGGTCGTTCATATTCTCCCACTTCCAGGACTCTGGTAGATTTTTATTCCATGGGAATATTTGTTGCCTTTTCCAAGGCAAGGTGACCTGGTTTGGGAACGGCACAGTGGCCAGCCTCAGGTCACTCGGACCATAAGCTCACAGACATTAATATGGTGGACTGCAAAATGGCATTTATTAACGGGTTACATGGGGCTATATAACTTGGGTTTGCCACGTCATTTCCTTCATAGACTAGGTGATATTGGCTAACCAAGGGGGATAAGCAACATAAACCGTTGAGGGGAGGGGTTCTGTTGGCCTGTACAACACGACATCTTCAGATCGCCTGTCCCTAATTTCCCACATTTCCCCCCCCCCCCATGATTAACTACAAAAAATGTAAAAAGTGTAAACAATATAAAAAATGCAAAAACTATTAAAACTTACATAATAGGTTGCAACAGCAATATGTGTGTAATAAATGCATTTCAAAGCAATTGTTGGTGGTCAACAAGTAAAATGTTAACTCTTTCCAGATGGTTTCTAACAAACAACACTAATTTGTTTAGTATGCAAGGCCCGAAAATCAGTGTCAGGAGTATCAATAGTAAGTGGGCCTATAAGAGTGGAAATAAGGGTGGTTAATAACAGAGGCTGGTTGAACCATGACTCGAACAATCCTTGCTGGGCTTCTCTTTTTCTTTTTCTTTGGGCTAGGCTTTCTCTTAGTTCGGTCATTGAGTCTCATACGACTCCGGTGTGGTCTGCATAGAAACAGCATTCTTCTCTCAAGGCGGCACACAGGCCTCCTTGCTGCATGAGCAAGAGGTCTAGTCCTCGCCTGTTCTGCAGGACAACTTCTGAAAGAGAGGAGACAGATCTCTCCAGAAAGGAGATGGATTTCTCAAGTCTCTGTAAGTCTTCATCAATGGTTGTCTGCAGCTGAGAGAGTCCTTGGTGACAGGTCATGAGGGCCGAAAGACCTGTGGCTGCGCCGGTAGCTCCTATGCCAAGCAGCATTGCAAAGGTTATACCTGCCATTATTTCCCTTCTGTGGAGTTGGCTGGGTTCTTCTAAAAGGTGGTACACTTCTTCTTGGTGGTACATGACTCTAGAAACAATTAAGACTTAGACATAAAAGTCAACAGAGTCATTGAATTTACTAAGGAACACACAGGGGCTTACTCCGCATTGCTGGCTGGCCCACATTCCTGATGCGGATGGGATAATCCACTTATGGGCCGTTTTATCGAGCTTAACAACTTCTGTGGAGATATTACCGTTCTAACTTGCTAAGGTTGCATTGTCAAAGCACTTGCCTTGGCCTGTGACCTGACTCAGAGAGATTCCTCTCCAGGTGGTGTCCCACCTACACTGGTGTGGATTGTCTGCTGCTGAATAGTTGAAAGAAATATTAAGGGCAACACTCTCATAAAACGTGGGTTTTGCATCATAACACCGCCAGCACGAGCTTGTAAGATTCGGGTTCGATTGGTTCAGCAACAAAAAGGTAGCATTTAACACACTAAAAAACGGATTGTAAGGAGCTGGTTTAGATGTCAGGTGAGTAGCTACAAGATCAGATGAGGTGGAAGTGGAATACAACATATGTGCATTAAATGCCTTATTGGGTTCTCTTGCTATAAGAACCAAATTGGGTCCAATTGATTGGGATACTGGCGGTGGGAGCCTGATAATTTGTATGTTTACCCAACTGTCTTGAAAGGCTCAAACGAACACCGTCCATACTTCACCCATGGCCCAACTCATATGGGTTGGCTGCAGAATTGTCATTACGTAGATCATACAAGTGTGTGTCTTCCCATTTTGTGGAAAATATATTAGCTTGTCAAGTCCAAATTTTGGTTCACGACAGGCATGGGGTGCACACTGAACTTGCAAGAACCTGTCAGGTTGTTGTGGCTGCCATCTATTGCTTGTCATGATAGTCTCACACCCCCAATACCCACAGTATCCATACCCTGGATAGTTACAGTAAGCTTTACCTGGGTTGGAGGCAGGGCACCAATAGGTTTGCCACAGTGATAAATTACCAAGACTGGGGAATCCCAGGTGTGTGGGAAATATGTCTTTCAGGTTAAACTCAAAAGATGAGCTATTCGGTGTGATGGTTTCTTTGATCACCTTGTCACTCGAAAAATGACATAGGACACACCTGAATGGCTGATGAGGGTAATGCATTGCACTGGCTGCCCTCTACTAATGAACCCTAAAAGCAAAATCACACAAAGACATCATTGTTTCTTGGATCTCGCAGGCATGGGGTTATTGGGCACTGTCAGGCTGCTCAATGATTCGCTGCTCTCTTCTGGTACGGGGGTGTACGAGTTACATGGGCACCCAAAGGTCCAGTCCTGCAAACAGAACGTCACAGTTTTCAGCAGTTTTATTGTGAAGGTCTGGTTTGATTGACTTAAGTGGACACCATTTAACTTTACCATCTTTCCTGACAGCTGCGTACCCTCGCCCTGTGAGCACTTGTCTCCGGCCTTGTTCCCATTCCCCCAATTCATTCTTAATTACAGCCTGTGGGCCTTCCACCAGTGCTCGAGTGGCCCGGTGTTTCTGGGCAGGACTGCTTGTTTCATCTCCCCTAGGGAATTGATTCAGTGCTACCAGAGCAGTTGCCAGTATGCGTGCTTGGTCTCCCGGGGGAATGGAATTGGCAAAGCCTTCTGACTTTGCTAACACTTCCAATTTGGTTTTCAGGGTTTGGTTTGCTTGCTCAACAATGGCTTGCCCGGTGCTATTGTGCAGGATGCCACGCACTGAAGTGATACACCACTTTGAAACGAATGCCTGGTTCGCTTCTGAAGCAAAATTCGGGCCATTGTCTGTCTTGATCTGCTTCGGAACACCAAGCCACACCATGGCTGTTAGCCAATGTTGCATGGTTGCTTTGGAGTTAGTTTTCAGGTGTTGTGTGGCTGCAATCATGCCACTGTATGTGTCTACAGTCACTGCAAGCCATGCTCGGGGTTTTAGCAGCTGACATAGGGTAAAGTCTGTTTGCCATATTTCTGAGTCTTTAAGGCCTCTGGGATTGACTCCGCTGTACCACAGTGGCAACATCTGACAGTGGGGGCATGTAGCTACAACATGTTTCACATCAGCGGTTGAGATCCCACACCTTTTTGCTAGTGCTTTAGCCCCAATGTGAAGAGACTCGTGCAGCTGATGGGCGTCTCTCAGTGTCCACAGTCCTTTTGCAGTGGCGTCTGCCTTGTCATTGCCAATTTGGAAGTATCCTTTGATTGGATTTTGGCTGTTAACGTGGATGACAGATATGATATGGTGCCTTTATGTGAAAAAAGTGCCTCTTCAAGCATCACAGCCACTGTGGACGTTGACACGCTGGGCCTTGACATAGCTAGACAGAGCTTGGCCACAAATATAGAGTCGGTCACAATGTTGAGGTGCTCTTCCGGCAACAATCTGCACGCCAGTACCACGGCTGCTGCCTCGAGCTGCTGGACTGAAAGCGTAGGGTCAGTTGATTTGATGCATTGCCACTGTTCTCCTGACTGCCATACCTCAACTGCTGCAGTTGAGGTTAGTGAAGATGCGTCTGTGAAGCTCGTCGGTCCTGGTTGTGGTTGGTTGATGATTTTCAGCGGGAGGTCAATATCAACGATTGCGAGCAGCTGGGTCCAAGGGCGTTTTGCTGCATAGCGAATCTCTCTTCCAAAACCAGCGAGGGCTAGAGCTAGATGTTCTGATACTGCTGTTGATAGTGTGGAGAGTTGTTTGCGGAAGGGCAGGTATATCTTGGCGGGTTTGGTGCCCAAGAGCCTCAAGGCAAGTTTTCTGCCTTTCATGATGAGGTTGCCAAGACACTCAACTCCCAGGGAAAATGCAAGCGATGGTTTCCTCAGGACCACCCATTGTCTTGGCTGGGCTTTGTCAGGAGGCCTTTGGGCTAGTGCTCCTACTCCTCCTTTCTTTGTAAAGTGGACATATAAATGAAGTGGTGCACTCGGGTTCCATCTGGTGAGCATGCTCACTGACATTTGTTGTTCGATAAAATCGAGCGAGCTTATCACTTCTGGTGTCAGAGTTTTCTGCTCCCATGAATGACCCTTTCAAGAGGTCATTTTGAGGGTCCATGACCTCGGGAGGAATCAGGACAATGTTGCGGAGCCACTGTAGGGATCCCACCAGCTGCTGCATGTCATGAGCATCTTGATGTCTCGATGGATTTTCATCTGGGGAGGGGTTATATAGGAGCTTGTGATTCCCACCCCCAAAAAGGTTACACACGGTCCCTTTTTTATTTTCATGCTTGCGATTTCAAAACCATTTGTTTTTAGCGCCTCTGAGACTGTCGACACTAGTCGGTCTACCTGGCTGGCTGACGGCACAGCAATTAAGATGTCATCCATATATTGAATAATGGCTGCTGTCGGGTTGCAGCACCAAACAGGTGCTAGTGCTCGGTCCATCATGATCTGGCAGATAGTGGGGGAGTTGACCATTTCTTGAGGCAGACCATTCCTGGGCTTCCACTGGAAGCACAGGTAGGGCCATTTGCCCTGTTGTTTGGGAAGACAACAGAAAAAGAAAACCGCTCTTTGTCTTCATCATGCAGAGGTATGGAAAAGAAACAGTCTTTAATGTCAAGCACCGCACAGGGCTGGCCTTTTGGTATCATCAAGTTCATGGGCAGCAAAGTTAGGATGGGACCCATTGATTGGGTTCTTTCGTTCACCTCTCGTAGATCGTGCAGAAGGCAGAAGCCTTCACCAGATCATTTGGGTATTACGAAGACCGGAGTGTTTCACAGGCTTGTGGAGGGCTCTGTGTGGTTCTGTTGCAGCTCATGGCCAATTAGCTCAAGGAGGGCGGTCATTTGAGGCTTTGACAAGGGCCACTGCTTGACCCATGCTGGGTTGACCAATTTCCATGTTAGTTTGATGGGCAACAGCGGGTACGTGGCAGTGGCCCCTAGAATAAATTTGTCACCCTTTCAGTAGGGCTAGGGCATCTCTCCCCAGCAGGGTGGACATTCTGACATTATGTAAGGGAAAAGGGTGATAGTTTTCTCTGGTCCTCTTTTGGTGCAGTGTTACAATTCGACACGAACGAACAGACACACACACAACACCTTTCTTCGAGCAAAGCAGAAGCAAAAAAGAGAGTTTATTATAAAACTCTGATTTATATAGGTTACACACACTGTCCCCTTGATGGGTCAAACAACTGACCTCCTTTGAGACCACACTGGTCAAACCATAGGTCCATCAACTCTCACTTCCTTTTAGAAAGGAATGTAAGTAATCGTTGTTTACAAAAATGTGTGTGTAAAATCTGGCTTCAGAAATTCAAAACATCAGAAGGCAAGACGAAACATGCAAAAGCAAGGGTGACAGTACAGAGTGTTATTGCTATCAATTGGGTGCTTTTTCGGGCCCAAGATAGCCCTCCAACTCCGCCCACCATGGAGGCCTCCTCCGTTTTCCGATGTGAAGGCCAGTATTTTTCTGGGATGACGGTAACGTCTGATCCTGTATCAATTCAAAAGGCAAGGCCGATAGCTAAGTCATCAGAGCCGCTATAGAGATGGCAAACTCTCCACACTATCAGCAGGTGGCTACCCACCTTCATGGCCAAGGCCACCCAGAGATCTCGCCCCCAAGGGGTCGTTCCTGATGTTCCTGGGGCATAGATGGGTTCAGCTGAGCCATCAGTTGAGCCACGAAATTGGTCATTTCTTGAGGGGGCAACAGGTGTGGGAGCTCCACTTTGGTATAATTGGGCCGCTTCATGTTCCAAGTGGGAGGGAGCTGTGTGTGGCCCGGGTGCCCCCTCCCTCTCCCGTTTCCCTGAGACTTAGATCTGCATTCCTTGGCAAAGTGCCCCTTTTTTTCACATGCCCAGCATGGCCCCCTAGGTCGTGTCTGGCGTTGGGGGACTGCTGTTGATGGGTGCAATTAACTAACTGGGGACAATTTATTGCAATGTGGCCTGCCTGACCACACTTAAAGCACGCCATTACAGTAGTTATTGCGGTACGGACGGCTGCCTGGATTGGGGCTAGATGTTCTTCTTTCGCGACATGCTTAATCATGTCCATGATGCTGGACCCGGCTGGTAACGATCGCAAAATGTCCTTAGTGGCTGAATTGCATGGTTGACACAAACACTCCGCTACCACAGGACCCTTCGCTTCCGGGGGCAGGGCTGAGGAGTCGACTGCTGCCTGAAGGTGGTCCACAAATTGTGTGAAACTTTCACTCTCGCTCTGCTTTATTGTGAGCCATGGTGACGGTCTGGCAATAACTCTGGAAGCAAAGCGAATAGCTTCCCAAGTGGCGAGGGTAGTTACCATGACCCCATGCGCCTGTAGGCCCTCAGCCTGCGCTTGGGGGTGATCATGGTCGGGTCCGTGCCATTTACCGCTGTAGGCTGCAGCCATGTAGTGGGTGGTCTGCCCCGGTTACTAAAGCTAGTTGCTCTGCGCAGTTGTCCTCCCAATCCTGTTTGAAAATGATCATCCCCACCCCATCAAGAATTAGTCTGCAGGTTTGTTTAATGTCAAATGGGGGCATGTTGTCCCCTCCAAAAATGCTGTCAATGAGGATGGAGACCATAGCTGAGTTAAGCCCTCTGTCTGCAATTGCTTTAACAAGTGCTTGCACATCCTTAGGATTTATCAGTGAGTAAACCTTCTGGTTTCTGCCTTGCCCTACTACTCGGACTGGGAATGCCAGCATGGCCGATGGGGCCCAATCGGCACATGTAATCTTTATTTTTCTCCAGTCTGTGAGCGGAGTTCGCTCCTTTTTTAACTTCCCCTTGGCCCAAGTAGGCGCGTTGTAGTTGTTGATTTTATCTGCTCTCACTTCCTCTTTGTCGGAGTTGGAGTCAGAGTCAGCTATGGACCACTTGCCAAACCACTGATTCCAGCTAGAATCTGACTCAGAGCTGGAAGCCGACTGACTGGATACTTCTGGACTCCAGACCCTTTTTGTCGGGCTCCGCCCCCGCCCCTTTCTCTTAGGGTTGAGCCGCTCCTTCCCCCTAGGCTCAGCCCCGCCTCCTGCTGAGGGAGGCTCCTGCCCCATAAGGGTGTTTCAGGTGAGCGCTCTGTTTGGCCATGTTCCCCACTCCAGGATTCTTCCCCCGTTCCTGTTCGCGCACTTCTAACGGACCTTCCCTGTTCCCGCTGGCCGTGTCCGCACCCCTCCCATCCTTTTGGGGTTTGGCACCACTTTGTGGCACATAAGGTGGGGGTCCCTCCCAGGCCCTTTCGGACTCCAATTTAATGGTGGCACTCCTGGCCTCCTCTGCTATCCCATCTCAGCCTGGGCTTGAGGGCTGTAGAGAGGGCCTCTGCTCCCGCAAATGTTCGTACTCAGCAAAATCACTCTCGTTTGTAGTCTGCGTCGTATCCCCAACTCCCAATCGGGGTATCACCAGCAGACAGTTTTGTATGGCTTTCCAGGTCTCTTGCTCTTGCAGAGCCTTTTGCAAAGCCTGTACAACTTTTCCCCATGATGTGAGATTCTTACCCATACCTGAAGACATCGTTTCCTCAGCCAGAGCCTTAGTACATTTACCCCATATTTCTGGGTGGAGTATATATCCACCAGTGACCCCAAGTTGCAAAAGTCTAGCAACAGCAAGAGCAAAATCTTCTGGTTTGCAATCCATACCCCATTGCCTATTAATCTGAGATACAACCTTTGCAAGAGCTTCCATCCTCCTCGCTGGTCCGGGAGCATCCTCCCCGCCGAGCTAGTTCAGCCGCTTCGGCTGCTGTTCACTCGTCCAGGCGATTCCCGTTTCCCAGATGTTACTCCTGGTTTTCGGCACCGCTTATTGCCTTTTCCAAGGCAAGGAGACCTGGTTCGGGAATGGCATGGTGACCAGCCTCAGGTCACTCGGACCATATGATCACAGACACCAATATGGTGGACTGCAAAATGGCATTTATTAACGGGTTACATGGGGCTATATAACTTGAGTTTGCCGCATCATTTCCTTCATAGACTAGGTGATATTGGCTAACCAAGGAGGGTAACCAACATAAACCGCTGAAGGGAGGGGTTCTATCTGCCCCTATCACGATATTTCCCGATCACCTGTCCCTAATTTCCCACAAATATTTAATCTAATTTTGAATGGCATTAAACTTTTGGCTTCCAGAGTGTCCTGTGGCACTGTGTTCCAAAAATTAATTATTCATTATAAAAAATCTGCTGTATTTAAGGAGCTCTAAATATGCTGCCTAACCAAGTTACTTAATAACTTAATTTGATCCTTGTGCTATAAAATCTATTGGGCAATGTTTCCATCATTCATGATTGGATCTATTTCAAATCCAGAGAACATTAGTCAATTTAATTTCACTAAATGTTTCTGTTATATAATGTATTGGTTATGTGAAAATCTCTGAAGGAGAAAAGTAAATGTCAGTCATGGAGTTTTTTAAATCTACCCACAGCAAAAGGGAGCCAAATGAACTGTGGTTTCTAGTGGCTACAGTAAATTCTTATTTGTTTACCTAACAGATGCGAAAATTCCCTCTAACAACCTTTGTGTACGTTTGTGTACACCAGGTGTACATTTTGAAGTGTTTCACATGCTGTTAAATTGAGAAACATTTGAAGAGAAACAATAATGAAAATGTGATATTTGACACAGTTGTGATAAAAAGAGAGGAGACCTTATATTAAATTAAGTAAAATTGAACTGTATCTCCTTGACTAATATTTATCATATTTGTTTCAGTGTGGTGTGGGCAAAAGATAAATTCCTCTTTTTCCTTGATGAAAATTAAGTGCTTCTAGAGATGTTCCATCACTTATGGAGAAATATTTAGTGGAATATATTTAATAATGTACAGGGTGTGTGCATACAAGGAAAAGAATAACTTCAAGCACACAAATACTTTCAATGAACTACTTCAGAATAAATGGGGATCTTTTGCTGGACTAGCATGATATATATATACTGTCTTGGCGCTTGAATATCATGAGAGTTCATGAAAAACCCAAATCAAGAAAAGAAAACAAGAAGAGGTGATAGACCAAACAATACACCTGTATTTTCAGAGAGCTAACTTTGAAAATATGATAAATGTTGCATCGTAAAACTCAAGGTTTTTATACTAAAACTCTCCAGCAAGGTTTATACTGGGGTTGATAGATAGACTAAATCATATTTTAGAAGGGGATAATGTATCATATGGCCTGATGGATGCTTGTTTCACCTTGCTCAGTCTCTGGCAAATGAGAATAGAAAACTACCATGGATGCGGAAATGTTTTCTACATGGGCTGAGAAGAATATGTGATATTAGCATATTTTGGGGTTAAAACAAAAGAAAAAGCTCTGATCCCAGAGCCATAATTATAGAATCATAGAATCAAAGAATCATCAATGTTGAAAGAGATATTTAAGATTTTCCAATGTAACTGCATGTCCAGCACTGCCACTTTAAACCCCTAAACTACTTGACCACATCACCCAGAGTCATATTCAGACATCTCTTAAACATTTTCAGGAATGGTCACTCCCTCACTTCCCTAGGAAACACATTCAAATGCCTGGCCATCCTGATAATGAAAAAACTTTCCTCATATCTAATCTGAATCTCCCCTGTCCCAGCTGAGGGTCATTTTCTCTTGTCCTCTCACCATAGACATAATAGGATTCTCAAGGTTTACTTCAGAAATGAAAAACAGCATACGCAGAGCACACTCAGCACATTTTTTTAGATAAATATTTTTTAGGTACCTGCCTTTTAGATTAAGAGAGTAAGAAAAGAGTTTTTCTGTCTAGAAGATAAGGAGAGCCAAAAATCCATGAAGACATAATCAGGCTTGTGACACCACAATCAGGTGCAGCACACTGAACTCCAGATGTTACCATGACTGCTATCACTGCTATCACATGAGCAATCTGCAGCCTGTATTGCCCTTACCATGAACTTTTTTAATACCATGATGACATTACTGCTATTGAGTAAACCTCTGGCTGGTCATCAACTGATTGGCTGATGCTCATTCTGTCATAAGTTTGCTATGAAATAGCCAAATTTTGTTTTTCTCAGTCAAGAGCTACTTTAGTTTCCTGCTTTTAAAATCATAAGTTATAGTAAAATAACAATTGTCTCACTTAGACATAACTGCTTTCCTTGCAATTTCTACCCAACATCCAAAACAGTGCTGCTTCATAAACTCAGCACAGATTTCATTTTTCCAGGCCTCTAGACACATGGATGGAATTGGTGTCTTGGCTCAGTGCCTTGGTAAAACTGGAACACACAATTTTCTTGTCCTTTCTCATGATGGTTTTCATAGGAGGATTATGTGAACACAAAATCCAAAAAGAAGCTATCTTATACTCCAACCAAGGTGTCCAATCTTGATGTTCAAGCACACTACAGACTGATACAACAGTCCAGACATGTAATTCAGTGCTACCACTTCACTCCTTAAGGACCAGTCCGTAGGTTCAAGAAGATCTCTTTCATGTACCCAGCCAAGAACACTGGTGGTCAGAAGGCTGCATCGTATCTAGTGAAGAAATCACATGGAGGAAAATACATCTTGACCTTATAAGATCTGTGTTTCAAGTCTCTTTAATGGCTTTTAATTAGTTCCTACTAATTTACTTGTTTTTTTCTTTTTTTTCTTTCTCCTCCTTCAGAAATGAGGTGCAGATCTAGTTTTAATAAGTCCATCAGTTACCTTCATATGAATGTGATGGTTAATCAAAGGTCTTTGGCTCTATTCCTACATATCTCACTTACACTTAAGCTTCCACCTTAAATTATCAGCCAAATTTATAGGAGAGTACTCTGTACATCTAAGGTCATGATTAACCTTTGATGGTGGTGCTGTGTGCTGTTTAGTGAAGTTTTATATGGAGAGAAATGTACAATTTGATGAGAGATGTAGAACTTCAAGCAGGGTATTCATTTCTCCTCTCCTTAAATACTCCAAAGGTTGATTTGATCTAATTAAGACACACATCAGTATAAATCATATAAATTTGTCACAGAATCAGTTTCCTCATGACTATAAATGCATTCTATATCATGTAGTTTATCATAATGAATGGAGAAGGCAAGGAAGAAATAAGTTTTCCAAATAATTAAATTGTCAGGCTAATTGTGTAAAACTAAGGAGTAACAACAATCCCCTTGTAGGGAAGGCTGGGTATAGACAGGACCTAGTGGGGCAGAAGTGATCCAGATTAGCTTTCAAGCTGATAGTAACAGTGTGCTAATAAATGTAATACTGTTGTATACCCTTGAGTGACTTGGAACTAATGACATTGCATAATGACAACTAATGTCTAGCATTCATTAAATTGATATACTATAATTGCTTATTTTTTATTCAATCAATCTATTGCATTCTGGCATGGGCCAGCTTTCATTTAAAGTTCCAATGATATTTACAATCATATTAGACTATAAACCAGGAAATGTTTAAAAACCCAAACACATACCGATCCAAGGTTCACTTAAGGGCAGCACATGCAATCACAACATGTGAGATGCTGATTTTTAACCTTGAGAGCAAATATTACAATACTAAAAACCTGAAGAGGTTTCAGGCAGACAGACAGCAACCTCCATATATGCCGATATACACAATGATAAACCAAAGTAAACAATCTGCCAACACTAAAACACAAACCATCACAAAGACTAATTCATTAGATTCTATCACTATTGCAGCAAATAAATTTTACAACAAATTGAGGGACATGTGCACACTCTATCTACATCATATATAAACAGTTTGTGACTGAATATTCAAACACAGCATCTTCTTAGCTCAGTCTGGGACAGATCTCTCTATTGCTTTCATGGATATGTTGAACACACATAGACAAATCTTGCTGTGTTTCAGGGAGTATGAACTTGACCTAGAATGTTGTTTCTGCCCCAAAAATTGTAATAGAAATTAAATGTTTACGGGATCCTAAAGAGAAAACAAATATGCAGAAAGGTGAATTAACTTCTCTTCTTTATAGAACAAAATCTGACTAAGAATACATAGATACCCTAATATTTTTCCTTTTCATCTTGGCATCATCCCTGGGTATGTGGAAGCCAACCTAATTGGCTTCATATCCTTCGAAAGAGGCCGTTTGTTATTTGATCCATCACTATATTGTACGTTTTGAAAAAATCATTAAATCAAAATTGCAAATCTGGGTATTGGCAGAAATTAGTTCAGAAATTGGGAGGTCTCTGCCAAACAAAATGAATGCTAGATGATAAACTCAGTAATAGTTTTCTCAGGGCATTACACTGACATTTAATTATCATAGCTATTTCCCCTTGCCTCTCTTTTCTCCCTTTGGTTATAATGATTCTACAAAGAGCTTTTACAACTTCCTCATTAGTCCTCTTTTAAATTCTAATTAAAAATAATTGATCCTGTTACTAAGGGGTCACTTATGAGCACCATTTCCTGTTGGTTATTTCAAGAAATTACTTAAACATGTGTTTTAATCCCTATGGTTTATCCCCAGCACTTGCTTCAGTAATTCAAAATGTTTTTTAACTTCTATGGACTATCAGTCTAGAGTCACAAGGAATTAATCTGAGATGTTCCTTCAGGAAAACATGTAAGTGTATCAATAAACATTACCATGTAAGAAAAAGTTATATGTCTGGTGAAAGGACCTTTTCTTTTACCTATACAGGAGAAAAAGATAAGCTTAAAAATGAGAACTAAAAGTTGCATGTTGATGAGGAATAACTAACTGCCCTACTTGCAGAGCATATTTGGAATTTTTTTCTACCTTAATAGTAAATAGAGAAACACAAAATTACATGCAGACTAACAGTCCATACCAGGTGGAATAATTTAAAGGGATAGAAATAAAAAAAAAAATTGAAACCATTCATTATTCAAGACATTCTCAGCCCTTTCTCCTTGGGTAATTGGGGTATTAACCTTGCATATGGGCCATGACATTAACTGAAATTATAAAAGTGTCAGTTTAGGAACTCCCACAGAGTTAGAAGTGCTAGAGATTAGAGATTTCATCAAGGATTGAGTTTTTCAATAACCATATAAACAGAAGCATTTTCTGTGGCTTCTTTTGTTTTGAGAGGCATTGCTCTTTTTCAAAGGCTAATTGCAGTTGCTAACAGTATTTCCATTTTTTAAAAAAAATGTTTATATCCTTTGAATTGTGACTCCTTTTATTATTTGCATGAAATATGCAAGTGCAGTGGTGAATATAGTCCTTTTGTCACTGTCCAGTCCAACTTTTTGAAGTAAAAACTCTAAAAAATATATTCAGCTGTCTGTTTCTGAAGTAAAATGTTTTCTTGGAACGTGTTTGGTCTGCTTCGTTACAGTACAAGATAACAGTTGTGTCCAGATCAGTACTCATTCCTCATTTGGGGTCTCTAAACTTTCTCATGACAAAGCCTATTCTATAAGATAAAATAAAGGACAGACAGCTTCAAAACTTCAGTCTGTGAGGAAAGAGACTAGTGCATGAGCAGCAATGAAATTATGGCATATGCAGCTAAGCATTTACATGTAAACACTGTTCCATACACTTGCAGGCAGTGCTTAGCTGCTTAATATTTCCTTCCAGCTTAGAGCCAAAACTTTTGCATAATTCAACCAGTGCTTGAAATAACATTCATGTTGACACCTAAAGGGGTTTGAGCAGTTCTTTTTGTCTTATCAAATGAATATGTGAGATGTGGCAAATGGCACCCTTCTTCATCAAATCAGAAACAACAATTTCTCAGATCAGTGATCAGATGGCATTTTACTGATACAGATTTCATAATCCAACTATTCATAATCCTTTAAAGAATGAAATTAAAATAATTTCTGGGAAATCAAACCAGGAGAAGCTGTACCCTCTTTGTGAGAGAGAAAAACAGCAGCCTTCAGCTCACAAAGCTCAGAAGCATTCCAAACACAATAAAGACTTCAGAAATATTCCCAAGACAGTTTTATTGTCCATTTTGTGAGGACTCTCTTATCAGGATTTTAGTGTTTGCTGTAATATCCCATTTTAATCCCTTTAAGAAGGAAAAAAACATTCACACAAACGTGTAAAATTCTGATATTTCTTCTAACTGGTGTTACTGTGTACCTTTGTTGACTTGGTATCTTCATGTACAGACATGACCTTTAGGTTATGTTGCATTTCAAATCTAACTAGAAGACCTCGCTGAACCAGATGTCTGGTTTTACTTATATTGAAAATCCTATTTTGATAATATCATATATGAGTAACACAAAAACCATATCCATACAATAGTAACTAGTCAATGTATTGTTTATGAAGCCAATGTTTGTGTCAGATACACCCATTACATTTATTCTGGTTTTCATTCCCTGAAGCTCTTGAGTAATTTGTGCATGATTCAGTTGATTAAATAGTAATATATTTTCTATATTAGGCATAGTAAGTACACAACACAACCTCCCCCACCAGATTTAGAAAGGAGGAGTGCTTTAAGTTGTCTCTGTATGTCAGCCTTTGATATAAATGGGACATGTCAATTGTATACATTTGTATACATCTCAGTCCCTCCAGCCTTTTTTTTCCCAGTACTAAGCTAGCAGTTTGATCGTGATCTGCATAGTAAATTTCATTTAAAACAGTAAATGAAGTTAAATTATATTTAGTTTACTCAGTTAGTTCTCTAGCAAAGGTGTCTGCTGGTACATAACACTATTGAATAGGTAAGCTTTAGTAGAATTTCAACTTTCTTATCATCTCTTCAGAGAGATGTCTTAAACCCAGTAGTTTTTACAAACTTCCAATAATTGTTTCACTATCCTGTCTTTAAAATAACATACAACAACATATTACAACACAGGAACTAGGGTGTGATTTTAGTTTTATGTAAAATAGGGTTATTTTTGCAGTTGTAGACTGTGATCCTCCATTCTTATGACTAATGTTAATATTCATAAAGCATCTTACAAATGCAAAACCACCTTTATAATCTTTGTGTTGGTTTTTACATGAAGGTTACTTAATTACATTAAGAACTAGTTAAATTCAAAATTTCTACTCAGAAATAACAAGCTATGGAAAGAATAATTTGGGAGAAGTTTTCTTTCATACAGAGTGAATGCACCACACTATTTAACATTCCTAGCCTACCTAGAATATTTCATAGACACTCAGACATGATTTCTAATGGTAAGGAGGGACACAAGAAATGGAAAACCACACATTTGAGAAGAAGAACACCAAAAAATTAAGCTAATAATCAGACTAATCGCATTATTCAAAAGAACTAAAATTCAAAGTACAATTAATTAGCATAAACTAGGCCTTCTTAAGGAAAACAAGCATTTAACAATTACACAGAAATATGTGATATTTTAAGCACAAAACCAACAAATGGTGAAATTAGTCTATGTCAGCAACATGGGAAAGCATCCATGAGACTACTCTTCAAGTCCCTTATTTATTCTTTTCATATTTTTGAGGTTAAATAAAAATATTATTTTGAACTACAAATATGGAAACTAGTGGAAAAGGTGGTGTTGGGCAATGATTAAAAGGAAATGTAGAAGTTGGAAAGCACTTAAATTATAGAGATATACTTCAGGAAATAACATTTGAATTAATGCATATTTTCACTAATGAAAGCTGAGTTTGAAGAACAACCCTATATCCCTCCTTTGAAAATTGAATTTTAAGTAGCCTTACTACACTTGACCCATTTCCAATGAGGCTAATGGAGCCTTGAAAAACTGTGCTTGTTTCCCTGAAAGAGATCAGGTTTGGTTTTCTTAATAATAACAAGTATATGCATTTTTGCATATCTAATACAATATCAACAACTGAACTAGGAGAAAAAATATTCAGTAAATAAATAAATAAAATCAAATTAAAAAGAAAAAAAAAGACCAAAAAAAAAGAAAAAAAGAGGAAAAAAAAAAGGGAAAAAAAAGAGAAAAAAAGACCATTAGAAAAAAAAAAAACCAAGAAAAGGAAAACCTAAAGCCCATTATAGCAATATGTTCTGCCTAGAGTCAGAGTAAAATTTCTTGATCAGTTTGCAAAGCTATCAGTGGCGAATGGATAACTGCTGGTGGTGTTGTAGACAGCCAGACTCCTCAAATCCACAGTTAAAATCCTGAATGTGAACAATGTACCAATGAAGTACCTGATAAAGGAACCAACAAGTGAGAGCACCAATGACTGATCTAAATCTTCCAGCCTGGATACTTCTGATGGATAGTCAACCATTTATTCTGTGGAGGCCTAATATTACTCTTCTAAAGGAAGGGTCTTCTAAGACACCTTTTTTGGAGCATGTGTGGAGATTCCTCCCTTCCTTCTTTTAGTGGAGACTGATGGATGAACCCAATCTCTACTTAATAATTTGTTTTACAAGCTTTAATACAATTTACAAGCTTTAATATAATTGCTTCAATATTGGTTTAAAAATAATAGTTATATCTGCCCATACCATATATTCAACAATTCTGATTAAGTTATTTTAGTCTATTCATTATCATAATCAGTTTATTTGATTTGCCATCTTTAATCCTGAAGGGCAGTTACTGCCATATGATCTTTTTTATAATCTTTTAGTCAGAAACCATGGATTAAAACTGGGTCTAAGATTGGACATAGACAGTTAGTGTCCAATCTAAGGAAATTAAAAATCAAAAGGGCCCTTTCTGTACCTTGTGACTCGACAGGATTCTTCTCCAACAAGCTTTGTCTGAAGCTCCCATTTAGAATGAGATTCATGTAAGGAAAAAAAAGAACAACTCATAGCTAACAGCCCCTTCTAACCTAACCTTAATCCATGTTTTCTGTTAGAAGTATTCTCATTTAATTGCTTACAATTTTGGTTGTTGGTGGGATAAATGGATAGCAACTTCTGAGTAGTTATCCAAACCCAGAAATTCACAATTTACTAGGTTTTATCATTTATTTTATAGAAATACCATTGCTCAAATGTGCAGTATCTTAAATCTTTTATTTTTGAGTTTGTCTAAAGTATTTCACCATACTGAAAATTGATTAGGCAGTCATACTAAAACTACATTGGGTAATTCTTCCATATAAATATCTTGATGATCGTAATGACTGTGACAGTTTAAATAAGTAGTGCTTTTTCCTTTATGAACTGAAATAGGCTTGGGCTCATTCTACCCGTTCGAACTAGGCCATCATAATTAAGTCATCTGAGACTTTGCTTCCTATTATAGGAATTACATGGAGAAAAATATATATTGAATAATAAAAAAAGTTAAAAATTTGAATATTCAATAACAAAACAATGTGCATAATTTTATTCATTTCAGGAATAGATGAAGAATAGAATTCTCCAATTAAACTGATCAATTTCCATTGCCAGGATCTCAGGTTAAATCTGTCTTATGTATTATTTAAATCCACACATCAGAGAAATGATAGGGGGTACACTTTTACTGTAAAAAAAAGGTGAAAAAAACTACTTCTTAACTGAAAAATTAAGACGCATAAATTTGTCATTTCACTCACTGAAATGGAAGCAATAGCATTCCCCCTTTACTCTAAATGTACAAGTGCTTCATTTAAGAATTCTGATAAGGCAATTAATTTGAAGTTCATTGAACAGTTCCTCCAACATGACATCTGGTCTACATAAACTCTTGAAAACCCAATCACTCTCAGTTTTAGCTTAAACATACATATGACTCTCCCATCATGTGCTATGGGGAAAAGGACTATCATAGCTACTTTGTAAAAAACACAGTGAGGTTTTAGTTTCATCATAGTATTTACCTACCTCTTTCAAAGTTACTATCCATGAAGTTTCTTTAGGAGTGAAAGGCTTAGAAAGAGCACAATATTAATAATCACTGAGTCATTCAATAATCACTGAAACTTACACACAAACCCCCCAGATGAACAGATGTATCTCTCATATTTTTATGATCTCAGTCTCAATTATTCCAACATCCTTATGAAGAAGAGTATTTTCATCTCTACGCTTGTTATTGTTGTTGTTCTTTGTATTTAAGGATATGTGATAGGACTCCAAATATGTTATTCCATCTAGCAATTTTTCTGTGTTATCTACATCCAAAATTTATGTGATTTTTCTCTGTGTATCAGTTTAATCTTTGTGCGATATAAAATCAGACTATCTGCTGCTTATAATTCTGCTTTCAATAATTCATTCTCACTGGCACTTCAGATTTCCTTTTTGATTATATGGGTGGCATTTTGGTTCTGAAAATAAAAAATTCACTAGTATTTATGCTACTTTGTCCTGTTCTTGCATTTTTTTTCTTTATATTTTAGGCCAAATCATTTGAATATGACATTTCTTTCAGAATATGTATTTGCAATGAATCTATATATCTTTTCAAAATGAAAGTGATACTCTTCCATATATAGAAATTGAAGGTTATATTATCCAGCATTTTCTGGCAAATTTTAGTCCCTGGGAATTCAAAGCAGCTGTAAGTTATTTTTCCTG
The DNA here is from genome assembly GCA_018697195.1 of Certhia americana. Taxonomy (NCBI): domain Eukaryota; kingdom Metazoa; phylum Chordata; class Aves; order Passeriformes; family Certhiidae; genus Certhia; species Certhia americana. The sequence goes on along the minus strand of CM031878.1, from coordinate 47,919,198 downwards.
GCCAATTGCACTTACCCATACACTGACTGTATGGGTAACCAACTGGTGTCACAGAAAATGGCTTATAATACCGGATTATGTAAACAAAATTAAAACACCCAGTTTGATTCATGATTTTTATGAGTATCTGACGATATAAGAGTGCTGCATATTTTTGGAAATCCCACCATTAGCTATAATGGAAACCTTTCTATCCAAAATCTATTCTAAAGCATTTCATTTTACTTTAAGGAATTGCAAATTATTTTCATACATATTAGTATTCATCTCATTATTTTACGTCTCTTCATGGCAGGTTTGTTTCTTCCCAAAAGCCTTTTTTTTCTGAAACTATATATAGTTTAATTTTCTATTCATGTTGGAAATAACTGCCCTAGTTTGGTCATTCCAGAAGTCAGAATTGAAAGATAATTTAGAAAGAGAGAAAAATGTTTAACACTGGAAAAAAATATTTTTTTTATTATTGATAAAAGAAAAAAAAAAAAAAAACGCAACAAAGTATTGAAAGTCTTAACAAAGGCTTATCTTTGCTTTTAACATTGAGTAATATCTTCACTGAATATAGGATTCAATTTTTGTGCATTGGGGTGGTACCCAGCATCCGAAATCCAAACCTGCACTCATGGACATTTTGTCCGTGATTTCCTTTTGACAAAATTTATGCTAAAAAGCTTCAATTAGCATGATTGCCTCAGAATGGAATATGGTTGAATTTTATTTTTCTTAAATTAATGCAGAGCTTCAGAATAAAAACAACTTCAAGCTCTTTTTTTGTTTAAATATCTGTGTTCAGTTCATTTTCCAAATGTACAGTCATAACAAGTCTTGTAAAAGCACTTCAGTCTTTTACAATCACAGACAAGAAAAAGACTCTAAAAAGTCCGTTTATGACTTCCCTAAAACTCACCTGTTACAGGAAGAATGGTTGTATGAAAATATATTTATTTCAGCCTGTCATAAGTGTCAAATCACTAAAGCACTTTTTAATTCAGTGACTTTGAATTACTGGAAGATCTTCAATCAATTTCTTGGACAGGCAGTAGAAGGTAGAGTGGGCTAGGAAGCTGGGAAAAAAAAAAGACAGGAACTGCAGTCCTAAATAATTTTTGAGTGCCAGAATTTCATCCATGTCATAGAAAATTGGGTTATTCTGGATTCTGACTATAAAAATCATATTAGTATTTTATTAATATAAATAGCAGCTTAACCAAAATTCAGTATCTCTGAAGAATACCTGCTTGGTTTTTTATTTTAAAATGTCTATTTTTATACCCACTAATGCATTCTGGAGGAAGAAAGAAAGAAGAAGATAGAAGTATATGAAAAGTAAACTTAGAAACAACATTATTTTTGACAAATTTTTTATGTCCAAACTTACAGATAACCAAGTACTAGTGGTGGCAGGAGGTTTTGTGGTGTTGATTTTTTAATTATTTTTAATTTTTTTTTCTTTGCAGAGTTTTATCTGTTCCCATATTTTTCTTCTGCAGTAGTGTTTATTGTAACTTTATGAATAGTGATGAGAACAGTAGTCTCATTTTGCACTGAACAAATTTAAACATGCATGAGAAAAGGTTTTAAGTCTGAAAGTATTTCCTATCATAATTATTTTAGTTATGTTAAAATTCAACCAAAAATCATCAGTGGGTTCATTGTCAATGTGTGTCCTACATTTCATGGGTAAGAGGGAACTTGATGTATAGAATTATTGCATAAAGTTTTAAATATGGCTGAAACATTTTGGTCATAAGTTTAGGCATATTAATTTTAAGAGGTACAGTACCTATCAGCAGTATAAATATGCTGTAAATTTACAGAACACTTTGTGACTGGACTTCAAATTGAAGTTGAGATTAGCTTTTATTTATGTCATGAGAAGACTGCTCATAAAATCTGTCAAGTCAAGATATCATGCTTAAAGAGGCCCCTTCAAAATCTATATTTTTTGAGAAACAGTTTTCAAACCTTAGCTACAGTTCTCAATTTCATCAGCTGCACTCATAACAGCAGCTGTAGCAGTCTAGGCTACCCTGTTTAACTGTATTGAAGAAAATGCCATGAAGCCAATAGACAATCCCATTTTAATAGCGAGCTATAAATAAAGCATGGGATTTTAGAGGTGTGTGTTCAGCCTAGACATGGAAGTACCAAGTGCTCGCATAGTCATACAGGATTAGGGCATTTCTCCTGAAAAAACAGAATACTAAAATTAGCGTTTGCATTAGGCGGTGCATGGACCAGCAAAACTTCAGTCATAACCTACATGCTTTTTGCTATTAAGAGTGTGTTTTCATATGTTTCAGACCCTTTAGTATGTCTATTTTGTCTTATTATGTTTGAGAATATGCATTTAAATGTGTTTGTTTTGCTCAGCTTGGTAATTAGTAAATTTCTGATACAGCTGCAAGTTTCATTCATATTATTAAAAATTCACCTGATAAGCAAATCTTACTAAAAAACATCTAGCAGAACCTTCAAAAATATCATATTTGTTGAAGGTGGAACACGATCCCTGTCAGACTTTGTAATGAAGTGTAATAGTATAAAATTAGAAATTTTTGTTTGCTTCTGAACTTGCTTTTTGGAAGGTGATTTAGGAGCCCAATGTTATAGCACAGCAACCACCAGAGTAGACTGTGGTCCAAATGGGACCTGGCATAGAATCTTAAATATCATATGAACTCACAAAAATTTTTCTCACGTTTCCTGCAGGGAGAACAAAAAGTTTTTCCTGAACTAGATTGCTTGCATTTTGTGCTATTAAAAATAGTTGTTTGTGTTAGATTTTTGTTTTCTAGCTGTATTATTGTACAAGCTCTTATTTTGAATAACACTGATTAAAACCAATGGGGAGTTTCATTTTCTTATCCAGAAAAAAATACTTTCAGAAAAGAATAAATTGAGGATTACAACCTGCTATTCTTTAGCAGATTAAAAAAGAAAAACTTTAGAAAAATTATTTTGCTTAAAAACTTTCTGCCAAATAATACAACATGGCCCATGTATATACTGCAGTTATGGAGCTCATACAGAAAGAGTAATTATTCTTTACAATTTTTGACATATTAAGGAAAAAATTAAGTATCCTCCACGAGCATAACAAGCAGACAGGTGTGTGACAAAGTCCTTTAATTCTACAAAAGTCAGAAAGCAGGTTTCCCAAACAAAAGTAAGTGTTCCAAAGTCCTGAAATTTTGAAAACTTCAAAGGAATATATTTTCGTTCTTCTGAAATTGTGTATCTCTGTAATGTCTTCGGTGAAATATCTTGTTCCATCTACATATACATGCTGAAAAAAAGAAAAACCTAAAGGCTAAGTTTATTTTTTGTCATTTTACTTAAATTACAAATCAAATGTAAATCTGCTGTAAGTACAATTTTAATTTTTAGTTCAAGAAAAACAACTTTACACATCTTCTTTAACAAACAATTGGATTATAAATTCATAGAATAGCCTGACTTGGAATGGGTTCACAAGGATCATTGAGTCAAACTCCTGATTCCCCACAGGGCAACCTAAAAGATAAACTTTAAAAGATAAAGTGTAAGGGCATTGTTGAAAGGCTTTTGAACAGCAATAAGCCTGGGGCCATGACCACATCCTGGGAAGCTCGTTCCAGTGCTTGACCAACCAACCTCTCAGTGAAGAACATTTTCCTAATACCCAATCTCAATCCATTCTTTCCCTGGCACAGGTTTAAGACATTAGCTCACATCCAGTCACCAGACACCAGAGAGAAGAGCTCTCTGTCTGCGACAACTCGTAAGGAAATTGTAGACAGTAATGACATCACCCTTCAAGTCTCCTCATTAAAGCATTAAACCTCCAAACACTATTTCAAACTATGCATCTCACTAGTTTAGTTCCTCCAAGTTTCAGTGCTTATGATGAGGCAAATGTGTCTGGCTGAAATAAAATGCCTCTTCATGTCATTAACAGAAGTACACTAAGGTACTGTTCTTCTCAAAAGCTCTAATGCAATATAGGAACAAGGTCTGTTAAAGAGAATGAGTCATCTAAGTTTATATAGAGAAGTGTTGTATTTTCCTGAAATAATTTCTTTGTTTTCAAATAACTACTAGCATTTCAGGTTATTTTCCATACACTTCCTTAAAACATGCTTTCAGTGTTCTGTAGGACCTTATTAGCCTCATTATCTTGCAAAGCAGAAAACCTGTTGTGAGTTCTCCAAAAGCTTTTCTCAGACCTTATTTGTCTATGTGCATTTTGGCACAAGCTTAATTTCAAACTAAGATTATAAAATCGATTAATTAGGCCATCATCTTTGGAAGTTTGCTTCACTGAGATGTGTTTGCACAATGAATAAACAAAAACAACAGATGAAACAAAAAATTATTACCATCATGTGCAAAATTAATACTGTCAGTATTACACTGCTCACTGAATTGAAAATGTGGCCTGGCAAAATTTAATGCCAAACACACATTATCCACTACAGAAACAGCGTTTTATTCTCTGGCAATGATGGGGAGCGTTGACTGGATATATGCAAGCAAAGACTGCAAAAAAGCTAGACTTGTGTTCTCAGGCCATTTTAAATGAAAATCCCTCTTGCTAATATTCCATTTATGCCTGAAATTTATGCCTGTTTTTATATTTTTGCTTGTGACTCATTGATTGTTTATAGTATCCATTGGTTTGTGGAGAGTTGTAAGAACATTCTTGAATTAAAATGTGCTCAACCTCCAACATGAAAATTCATGTTCTTTTCTGAATAAATTTTGGTAGTAGATCCCCTCCTGCACAGAGCAAATGACCATTGTCTTTACCTGCCACAAGACAGTGCTGAACTCTGAAAAGTCACCACCTCCAGAAGACATAATCATATTCTATATTTCATATTATATTGCTGTATTGGGGATTTTAGGAAATACTTTGCTTTCCTCGTTTTTTTTTTCTTTTATGCTCTAGGCTGCTTCTTAGTGGTATATTTTTTAGAATAAGTTACATTTGGATGTATTTAAATGATGCTCAGATCCTGATATAAATGCTTTTTAAGCCTGGGTGCACTTCATACAGTATTATTGTCATTGTTCTGTTGGCAAAAATAAACTGCTGAAGTTAGTGGTAAACAACATGTCAGTAATTTGCTTTTGTAACACTGCAGCTTTTCCTCACATTTTTATACTCCTTCTGTGTTGCTATTTCTGACACGTATGTTCTGTACAGACTCAAATAAATAGAACATTAAAAAACATTGTCAAAAAAGAACATGAGAAAAGTAATCAGCAAAGGCATACATTGTTTACTTTCTGGGCTTCATGTATAAATTATTTCAGAGGCACTACACAAATAATTCAGTTAGATTGGGGGATGGATAGATGGATGGATGGATGGATGGATGGATGGATGGATGGATGGATGGATGGATGGATGGATGGATGGATGGATGGATGGAATGAAAACTTGAAGCAAGGTTCAGATATTTAGAAAATTTAAGTACCTCAATGTGAAAAGATAATGTAAGACAGGTAGATAATTAAGCTTTTTTATTATTATTTCCATAACACTTTAGGTGTTATGCTAACTTTTATTAAAATCCTTAATACCAACCCCTTGATAAATATCACAGACTTTTTAGGAACTAGAGGACACTAAATGGAGGAGACATTGACTGGAATAAATTAATATTGATACAGACCAGTGAAAGATGCAAACATCAAAATAACAGTTATTTGTTGACAGTGTTTAAATGAAAGGCCTAAATGTTTTCACATTTCAATTGGAAAACTTTTCAAATGAGTTAGTGAATTTTTTAAAAGGAAAAGAAAATTTGAAGTATAACCAAGCATGTAAATTAAAAGTCTTTCTTTCAAGAGGTATCTGCCAAAAAATCAAAATAACAAACAAAAAACCTCCAACAAAATTAAATCCTTTCTTTTAAAATTTAACATTTAAAAAACATATACTGTCATATGTCAGTAGGATTGGGGTAAAATATGAAGTTACCCATAAGCATTCACAGAATGCTTTTTGTTATTTTTTCCTCTAGATTTAGTTTGGCTGCAGAAAACAGTAAACATTTAACGTGACTGTCATTAAACAAGATCTGAGTGCTTTTTTAGATACAAATTAATTTCAACTTGAAATGATAATGCTCCTAAAATAATTATGGAATAGTTACTGGAGCTTTGTCTCTTCTGAATGTCTAAATTTTCCAGTCCAATTTCTTAATTGTTGTATTCTAGGGTCAAAAAGTGGAAATATATAAGAAATATGACTGAAAAAAAAATATTACTCTTAAGATGGAATAATAAACATAGATCTCTCATCATCTGGGAATGCTGTCAAAATGTTAATAAAATGCCCAAGGAAAAGTGGTGATGGCAGTTAAAACACAGATAGTAGCAGTTTGCAGTCATTTTAAAAATTATGAGGTTTTATTAACACAATTGAAAGGCTTTAATATTCAGTTTGCTTTTAGTTTTTTTCATCCTCATATCTCAGTGCTGCTCACTCTTATAATAAAAGGTGAATCTGTGACACTATTTTGTCTCTAGGATAAATGATCAAACTGTTACCCTGGAGATTATGCTCTTGACATCTTTCCTAACTCTTCCTTGTTTGTTTTTAAATTTTTCTGTTAGCGGTGACAGCTGCTGTCAATCATGGTTTTTTTCTTGTGGAAGCCATCAATCAAAGTCTAATATTGGAACTAAATTCAAATTACTAAATTTACCTACTATCACAAAACAGAGAAGCCACATTCTGCTTAGATCTTTGGTTTTGGTGGTTTTTGTTGATTTTTGGTGTGTTTCTTCAGGGTTTTGGGGGTTTGAGGGGTGGGAAGGGCATTTTGTTAAATCTTAGAAATTGCAATGCAAGATTTGCTTTAATTCATCTCAATCCAACAGTCAAAGTTAGTCAAAGAATATAAATCCATTTTCCCTTGAGAACAGTGCAACAAGTTATATGCTGGATGGACACCACATAACTATCAGCATTCAGCCCTTCCCAAAAGACTGTGCTCTACAGTACTCCAGCCATTCTATGAATTGGTTATTGTGTGTTCTAAATAAAAAGATTTCTTGACATTTTTCATCACACCATTTGAATTCTCTACCAGTAAACTTGTGACAGGGATGTGTTACATCAATACTGCAGAGTGCTGTTGTTCCAGTTCTGGTGATTAACTGGAGATACAGGAAGTAAATTTCTGTACCTCAGCAAACAGTAGCGAATTCAGACCCCATCTTCTCTTCCTACTTTCTTCAGGAAAAATGAAGTTTTAGCCTCTTTATGCTAATTTTCAGCAGTCCCTGCAATGGTACAAAATAGAAAGAGCTTTGCTAAACCAGAGTAGACAAGAAGATATTTTCCTGTAAATCAGGAAGTTGACATCTTGGAAGGTAGATCATAATTTTGCATTTCTTCCACATTTTATTTAAGATTACCTTGTGCAATTTATCCTCTGGCATGAAGAAGGATAGGTGTTTGGATTTCTTCCTGTGTAATGACGAATTCCTATTTGAGCTTCTGAAAAGTCAAGCTTGGCGAATTTATAAATGAAAATGTTCTTCTAATGAAATTATAGATATGAAATAAAATACCCATCAAAACACCATCTTCACCATTAAAACCCCCACTCAAAATACACTTAACTTTCATTTTTCTCCTAAAGACAATAGAAGTGCTAGCAGATTTAATGTGAAAAAATGTAATTTATTTGAAACTGAAAAAGTGTATTTATGCTAGGAAAAGCTACGATAATATACTTCCACTAAAAGTGATATGGGTAATGAGTAGATGAAGCTACTGCTGAAAGCTCCAACAGCTATATTAACCCTTATGTGTAATCTGTTGGATTGAGATGAATTAAAGCAAATCGTTCTTCCCAAATCTTTATACTGAGGTGTAAAGGGTATTTTGTTTGTTTTCCCAATGGAGGAAAGATTACAGTACAAACACATTCTTGTGCTTATATTTAGAATCAGTATTAAGTATAACAGTGAAAGACAAAGAAAACTACCCTGCCAAAAATCCTAGTAATTATGTAAACATCCTGGAAGAAATTCTTTCTTCACTAGCTTGGAAGTATAATGTAGACAAAAACGTAAATACATCCTCATGGGCCTTCAGTGTGAGTGAGAGCTAGGTTCAGTATACCAAGTTATACAACAAGGAAATATTTTGTTCAGCAAGATCCTTGACTCTGAAATTATTTGACTTTGCCAGCTAGGTGTGAATTTTTGAATTTGCTATTATTTCTTATCATGAAAGTAAATATTCAAGAGCTATTGATCCTTGATAATTCCAGTTGGCTGGTCCTCACCTCTTATGTTTCATGTTGCAGGTGATTTCCCAAACTGGCACTTCTACATATAATCTGTATTTAACTGTACAAGGAATTTTACATGCTTTGTAGAAAGGAAGCTTCTTATGATATCACAACTCATTAATGTCTCCAATGAAATTTCAATTTTCATTCTGACAGAAGAAAACAGAAGTATTCCTCAACTACAAGGGTTGTGAATTCATGATTTTTTTTCCAGTTGTACAGCAGCAAATGGCAAAAGTGTCTGCCCTACTTTGTAACATTTCTCCTCTAATATATCATTTTCTTTTTAGTAGTTGATAGCTCATCCTCATTTTGAAGGTATTTACTTATGCTCATGTGATTAGTGTCTAGCACTTCTAATTTAAAAAATAAATCATTATATAAGCTTTCTTTTTGACAGTTTTAACATTTAGAATGATAAATAGGTGCTGACTTCATAAATTTCCTCTTTCACTACAGCAAGGGGAAGAAAACATTCCTAGACAACTAGGAGGTCTTATAACAGAAATATAGGTAGCTTTCAACAGAGGACCCTACTTCCCTTCTGGTTCCAATATCCCCCAAACAGCCAGTATGGATATCTATTTTTAGCATCTGACAAGCAAGTATACTTCATTCAGACAACGGTAAAAATGTTTTTTTGCAGAAATTTGCTTCATTCTAAGTGTTTTTTCCACCAAAGAAACGGCAAAGAAGTAGGTAGGAATTGTAAAGTACTTTTTTATCAACTGGTCTTTTAACTCTTTAAAAAAAAAATTCTAAACCCAAGTGTATATAAAAAATAATCAGTTTCCTTTCTCTCTTGCTTATCTGATACAATGTGTTTAGTCTTTTTCCAGGAATATGGTTTACATCAAGATCAATCCTGATGCAGTGTCAATGCAGTGTCTCACCAACATCATGTGCTAGGAAATGAAGTATACCCACTTCTGAGCAGGGAAATTTAGAGTCCCTTTGCTACTAACACGAACCAAATAGGTAAGCTTGCTCACTTTTTAATTATCACTGCAGCCAGTCAGATTCGTGCTATTTGAGGAAATGAGCATAAGCATAATACAAATAATATTCCCAAATCATGCTTTAAGCAATGAAACAGAGCAGTCTATGTGTTACAGCTCATTTCTTTGCCATTAATTTGGAACATAACTGTCACAAATTCTTAATTATTTAAGTAATTAGAAAAAGAAATCCACAATGCTTAAAAAAAGATAGCTACTTGCAATTGCTCCTTTAGGATACTTAATGTAGGATCTGTATATGCTTTAACCTCTGGAGAAAGTAGAAAAATCAGGCAGATGGATTAACAAATACTAGTTTAAACACCATGCATATGGTTCTGATGACTTTCTCTTTTGCTAAGTGTGTAGGATGAGAGTATTTACCTCCTCTTGCTCTGACTAAACCCAAAAAACCAGGGGGACTGATTCTCATTGTGAATAGTTTTTTGTTGAAAACATAAACTTGTTCTACATCTTTAGACTCAAAAATTTCACTTACCTTTTCTTTATAAGGCTCAATGACATTCATCAAAGAAGATAAAAAATAACCTTTGAAACTAACCGTGGTCCTAAAAATAAGTCTCCCTATAGAATCAACCTGGTATTTAACATTCATAAGCACAGCAGAATGTGTCCTATTGTCAAGCAAATGGAATTATTTTTGTTTAAAGATGATTGGAATTTTTGGTATTTATAGGGTCAGATTTTATCACTCCTGCCCACTGTTCACTAATATCTGTCCTGAGTGTTCACTGAGAACATGTAGAGAGGCATACTAGGCTTTGCTTTCAAAACCATAGAATACTGGGCAGATTTGAAATTTCATAAAAAGGATCAGAATTTGCCACACTTTTTGAGTGCTGGCAGAGTAACAGAATGCAGTAAGAACTTTTTATTTCTCATTGTCTTTGTTAAGAACTTTTCCAACAGTGGTTGATAAGGACAAATGTATAGATTCTTATGTGCTGGTTCCAATTAAATGAAATTAAAGGGTATTGCCAGAGTCAGACTTCCGTACATTATGCTTGGCTGATGAATGTGTTTGACCTTATTAGATGAAGAGAGTATCAATAGCTGACAGAATCTATCAGTTATTTTTCTCCATGCATTTCTTCCCCCTTCTCAACTGTATGTATATTTGTATGCATGGTAGAAAACAGCTGACCAAATTTTACTGCACTCCCTGCAGCCTGTATATCTATGTTTTTGCATTACCTAGGCCAAAATGGAAAAAAAAAATTAAAAAAAAAAAAAAAAAAAAAAAAGGCAGCAAATTAGAAACATCTTGAAGATAAATAAAGTGAAATATAACTTTCTTTCTCTTGTGGCATAGCTTGGGGTAGACTCAGGGCCCATATTCTTCAGACTGTAAGTAGACATTTGGAACTAGCTCACAAGGAATGATCAGGGGAAAAAAATAGAATCTCATGCTTTCAAAGCCTTATGAAGTCAAACAAGAAAAAATATTTCCATACTTTTCTCTGATTCACAGCAAATACACTGTCCAGGTGTGGCAGCATGAAAATTATACCTGCTTCAAAATTTTCCTCCCAAGCAATTAAAAATTCCTTGGATACTTCAGCATAGATTATTTCTATATACTGAAAATAAATAAAAGCAGCTAAAGCATGTTCCAATGCACAAGAATTTGAGTTTTTCTTGGATGTTTCAGGGTTATTTCCTACAAACCTTTGGTATTGACGTCTGTAATGAATGTTATGTATTTGGGTCAGAGATGCACAGAAATTTAAATTATTTTGGGAGTTTGAGTGGGTTACAAGTACATTCATGTAAAGGGAAGGGGAGAATAAAGAAGACGGTGCTATTTGCAGTCAGTTGATTTCTAGAAGATTGTATACGTTATTTAACAAACCAGAATGGGATGAGCTCCACACTGCCTAAGGTGGCAGCAAACTATTCAGTATGCATGCCTTCACTGACAGTTGCATCCTCTTCTGCAGTGGCAGCTTGTATCAATTCTGGCATAAATCAAAAGGAAAACATTACCAAGACTTTTAAGAAACTTTTGGCAATTAATGAAATATTTTGCCAATTTGTGAAACATTGTCTTGATTTTCTGTTTTTTTGCTGAAAAAATCTAAATATTGCACAGTGAACAATGTTGCTTACCTACTCTATGATATTTTGGCATTTTAGCTATTCTAATTACTATTAATCCTAAAAACTATACTGCCATCTTCCTAAAAGCATACTATATTACTTTTTCAATATAAAAATAACAAAGCTTGCCATGATAACTGTATTTTAACAATTTTGACTATTATGACCATAATTTTTAAAAATTGTGACCAATTTTATACCATTTTTTGTCTGGATAGTTAGTCTGTAGTGGATATTGGTGCCAAAGTGTTTGCAGCATGGGGCTGCAGGGCTTGACTCTGTGAGGAGAGGCCAGGAGCTGTACATGTTGGACACAGCCAGTTCCTCATGGTTTTAATAGGTTCCAAAATAGACATACCACAAGAGACAGCTAGACCTACCAGTCACACTGCTAGTGACTTCAAAAGTTTTTAAAAAGGGGTGAAAAATGCTGCGCAGCAGCATGGAATGGAGGAGAAACGTGAGAGAAACAGCTCTGCAGATGCCAGAGTAAATGAAGGCGGAGGGAAATAGGAGGCTTTTTGGTACAACAGGTAGGAGTCTGATACTGGCCATCCACACTGACAGAATTGCTATGATTTTGTAAAGGCTAAAACATGTTTTAATAAAAGGTTTGAATAATGATGACATAGAAGTTTCATGGTGGGGATTCTCTAAAGTGTAGCTGAGTGCTGTGTGTCTGGAGGGTGAGCCTCACTTCTACAGCAAGGAGAGAAAGTTCTGGTCTCACGAACAATTCAGAATGTTTAATAAAATGCATATTAAGGTACATTTACACCAAACTTCAATGACATGCAATAAAAAGTAAGGACAACTATTCTGGAATAATACTCAGCTGACTCTAAATTTCATTTCAGTTTTTGAGTGTAAGGTTTACTCCATATTTAAACTTGAGAATAAGTTAATTTTGCAACCCTGCCTCCCTATGACTGCATGTTTTAAGGAAAATAAGTTTAATTTCCTACATTTTATTTCTCTAACATTATATCTTTAGTACCATGTTTTTGTTACATTAGCAGTAGGAGGCAACTTGCACTTCAGCATGATATCCACATGTCCACAGGAATACAAGAATGGGAAAAGCCTCAAAACACAGTAAGATTATATCTTTGTTAATGTGAGTGCCATATGAATTAAGTGGGGAATAAAAAAGTGTCATTTCATAACAGAAAAATACATTAATTAGATACATAGACAGGACAATATAAGTATTCTGAGGAGAGTGGGAAAAAGCAAAAATAGAAGGAAATCAAAAAAAGCAAACTATCTCCTGTGACACTCTGATCCATCAATTCCACAACTTTATCAAAGGAACAAGTAAGGAATCACTATTTGCACAGGTATAAAACTGGACAGCTTGCTATCTTTATGTCACACCTTCACGATTAGAATAGGAACTGTGCATCTGTTACCTGATTATTGTTTAAATACCTGATGGATCATCGATATCAACAGGAAAGAACATGTGCAGAAACCTAATTTGCTAATTTGTTGCATGACTCTATAAAGAGTAGGCTGTACTAGTGCAGCTGGGGATTAAAATGTTTTTGGAACTTTGTCTTTAATTAGACTGTCGCATCTGGTCTCCTAAAATGTACAGACTTTCTGGTGGAAACTATGGACCTTTAATTTGTTAACACATGATGGGCAGCAAGACTGGAGTGAGAAAGTCTAGGAAATATGAGAATATGCTATATTATAATTTGTCATTTCTTACAACTAAAAGAAAAACATATAAAAGTGACAAATACTTAATTTGTGGTATGACAGCTCAAATCAGAGTGGCAATTAGAAATACTAAAAAAACATAGGCAAGTGTCAGAGAACATATCCTTACTTTCCTTAGAGGCAAGATCTAACCATATAATCATAGGATTTTTTAGGTTGGAAAAGACCTGCAAGATAATCAAGTCCAGCCTTTGATCAAACACTAGCATATCAACAAAAACATAAATTTAAATGCTATGTCCAGTGATTTTGTGAACACTTCAAAGGATAGTTACTCTGCCACCTCCCTGTGCAGCCTCTTCCAAAGCTTAACAACCCTTTCAGTGAAGAAATTCTTCCTGAACTACCTTTGGTGCAATCTAAGATCATGTCCTTTGCCCTTGTCATTACGTGCCTGGGAGAAGACACACTCACCTTGCTACAACCTCTTTTCAGTTAGCTGTAGAGTGATAAAGTCACTCCTGAGCCTCCTTTTCTCCAGAATAAACACCCCCAGCTCCCTCAGCCACTCATAGGACTTTCTCAAGGTTCAGCCACAAAAGTGATGAAAACAGAAAAACAATCCCTTCCCTGATCTTTCTGGCTACGGTGTTCCTCTACAGGCCAGGATGCCATTGGCCTTACCTGGAAACACTTCTGACTTATGTTCACCTGACCACCCCTAGGAGATGTTTTTCCACTGGGCCACTTTCCAGTCAGTCTGTTCCCAGCCTGCATCACTGCACAGGGTTGTTGTGACCCAAGTGCAGCATCCTTAGCCAAATCTCATACCCTTAACCTTGGCCTATTGATCCAGCCTGTTCAGATCCTTCGGCAGAGCATTCCTGCTCTCCAGCAGTCAACAGTTCACTCATCTTGGTATCATCTGTGAACTTACTGACTCAATCCCCTCATTCAGATCATCAGTAAAGACATGGAACAGGATTGGCCCCAGTATTGATCCCGAGGACATTCTTATTGTCTGGACACCAACGGGATGTGACACCATTCACCTCCATTCTCTGGGTATAGACAGCCATTTTTTAACCCATTAAAAAGTACACCTGTCCAGGCCACAGGCTGAAAGCTTCCCATGCCACAGGAGATGGTGTCAAAGGCTTTGCTGAATTCCTGGCACACTACATACACAGCATTTACTTCATCCACTAGGTGGGTCACTTGGTAAAAAACAGCTGCCCATGAGTATTAAGAGTCAGTCACTGCATATCTAATAAAGGACTTAACTGCAAACAGTACTCACTCTGATCAGTCGAGGGTAGCTAAATGGTTAACCTGATGTACACATGCCACACACAGATCTTGTGGCACAGACGTCTACTGTGTGGATTCTGCTTTCTTTTATTACTATGCCTATAAAGTGTGCAGGAAGAAGAGATGTCATAAGGATGTAGAAATCCCTTTTTTCTCTTCTTCCTCTTTTTAAATTTCTTTTCTTTGCAGAAACCTCTCCATCTCAAAGGTTCTGAAGTAACCTCTACTTAGCTAACCTTTATTACAAAATTAAGGTCATTTACTAATTGACTCTTGCTGTAAGATTTACTCTGAATTATATTTCATAATAAGAAACTCTGTTCTTCATCTTCCATTTCTACATTCTTCATTTCATCTTATTACCACATTTTTACTCCACACTCAATGACAAGTGGTTACCACTGCATTTTTTAGTGTGCTGCAACATTACCTCAATGGCTTTGTAAGTAATACTTTCTTTTTCAATTCGTAAAAAAAATGCCTGAAGACTCATTAACATATACTTGAAGCTAATAGTGATGCCAAGAGAGGCTACCTGGAACAGAGGCTATACAGTGTTAAATGAATAAAGTAGGTATTTATTAAAAGGGCCTTCACAGCATACACCTTGGGCAGTACAAGAGCCCAGCCTTGGCTCCACCCACGATGGACTCCAAGCCACGAGTTTTCACACTTTTATAAGTTCTGTTTCATTTACATATTGGGATTAATTGTCCAATTACAGCTCCAAGTTATGAAGTCCCATCCTCCCTCTCCTCAATTCACTGCTGTTTACACTTTTGGGGCCTGAAGCTGCAGCGGTGTTCTTGGTTCTTGAGCTGGAAAAGAATTGTTTTGCCTGACTGAACTGTGAAGAGAACTTCCTAACACTTTATATGAAGTTCAGAGTTATACACTAATGCAGTATAGAATCTGGAATATATGAAAGCTAAAACTCAAAGCATTAATAGTACATGCTGTGTGCTATATACATATGCCATGTAGCATACCATATGATAAATGTGCCTGTTCTGACAGTTTTACAAAAAATTTCAATCAAATAAAATAATTACAATGGCAGAATATATCCATATTAATCAAAGATCTTTCATGCAAGCTTTTGTATATCATATTATGGCTTGGGACCTGTTGTGATTTAACCCAAATCAGCAGCCAAGCGCCATGCAGATGCTTGTTTGGAGAGATTATTGGAAAGGTACAAGCTAGAGAAGGCATGGGTTGATACAAGAACAGCTTAATTTGGAAAGAAAAAAATGCATACATAAGAAAAGAAAACCAAGGAATTATTTTGCTGCTTCACATGGGCAAGCAGGAATTAATTTACATATCCCATATGTGGTTATTACATGATGCAATGATTAGTTGGGAAGACAAACACAATTAAGTCAAATGTCCTCTTTTTCCTCCTTATTCCCCACACTTTTTTATGCTATGATGCTATATGGTATGGAATATTCCCTTGGTCAGTTGGAACCACTTTTCTTGTGACAGTGGCTTGTCCCAACTTTTCACGCACCTCCAGCCTTCTCCCCAGCATGGCAGTACAATAAGGAAGAAAAGGCCTTGGATCTGTGTAAGCCCTGATCAGCAATAACAAAACCATCTTTCTTATCAACACTGAGTTCAGCACAAATCCAGAGCACAGCCCCACTCCAGCCATTGTGAAGAAAACTAGCTCCACGCCGGCAAAACCAGCGCAGACCTCAATGATCGCCTTGTACCAACCCCCTTGCCATCAACAGTGATGCCATCCTCTAGATCAGATTGCTCATGGCCCCATGCAACCCAGCCTTGAAGTCTGGCCAGGGACAGGGTGCCCAAAACCTAGATAAGGCCATCTAAAAATGTATATACAAAGATCGGATTTCTTTTTAGAGGTGAAGTTATTTCCATATATTCTGAGTTCTATTCACATGAGTCATAAAGGGCTAAATCAACTGTCATGTTCTTGAAATACCTGAAACCATAAAGGAAATCCAAAAAGAGTAGAATTCTGCTAGCTCTGATTTTTTTAAAACCCTGGATTTGCTACAAAGCTCTTCTTTTTTTTTCTTTGATAAATTTATTTTTTCTAATTGCAACTGTCTTGTATTCATTCATTTGTATTTTAAGTGAAGAAAATATCATATTGCCTATGCCTAAATACAATAAAAATATTCGGGTAAAAAACATTTCAAGAGGTTTCTTTTGTAAGTAAAGACTACAGTTCTAAAATAGAAATATTCTATTATTCCTCGGGAAGGGTGGAGTCTGGAAATTCTTCGCTGTTTTTTGCAGTACATCCTGAAGATGACAGATCAAAATCTGCTCTTAAATTAGTCAGTATCATTTCACATGGCAGAAAGACTCAACAAAGTAATGCATGTGAAGTGGTGAAGAATGTGGCTAGCCTCTAGCCTTAATATATGAAAAGTGATACATCAATTTCTGTCTCAAAGCCATCAGGAAGGACACAAAGTTCTTGAATACCAATGAAACTAATGGAGCGCAATTTCTGTGAGACTTTTTGTGGCAGTCTTGATGTGGTTTTCTTGGTTAGTCTCAACTGGAGTCCATGATCATCTTGAGATACCCATGGCATTTTAACAGCTGTCAGCCACAAAAAGTGATTGCAAGTTACTGAAAGGAGTGTTTAGCAGGAATTGGGAGTTGCAACACTAAGTACTGGAAATCAAATTGCTAAATGAAGGACCTACTTATCTCCTGGTACTTTACAATTAGTTATAAACAAGTTGTTTTGTCCACTTTAGAGACTAGGTTGAGAAATTTGGATTAAAAAGAAATTCTTTCTCTAAATTGCCTGGAACTTGTTCAGTTACATGAATAGTGTCACATGTGACACAATATAGTGTCTTGGTCCTTCTTTTGTGACCACATGTAATTCAAATGAAAATGAGAACAGAGAAATTGCTAGTTTAAAGAAACATTCTAGAACTTAAATCATTTGGTGTTTATGTGATGAAGGAAATGTTGATGGGTTTTAATGTTATTTTCCCCTGCAAAATGTAACTTCCAGTCTTGCTTGTATAGATTTTATTAAAGGTAGAATTTTGTACTGATTTGCTGTTGAACTCTGAGATTATAGTTCCAAAATAAATAGTAGCACAATAATAATTAACTTTTCAAGTTCACTACAGATCTCTAATAAGATCCTAATCTAAACCAACATTTTTCTAGTCAGTTTTTGACAGATCCACATATGGATTTCATTGATCAACTTGGCACATATATACATTTACATTGACTGAAAGATTTTATACTGGCACATTAAACTTCTCAAATACTGCTGATATCAATATAACTCAAATATGCCTCTGCAATTCGTGATGAATTGTTGAGCCATTTGTATATTACTCGGTGTCAGGCTATTTGAAATGTACTGATTTTTAATTTCTATGATTGACATATTCTGAAATGGTAACTTGCATATTAAGAGAATTTTCCCATGGAGGGTTTAATCCAAAGGAGGAGCAGTGTTCTATGGTTTACCACAACAATTTTTATTTGCATATGTTAAAAATTAAATGCAACAATTCCCATTAAAATCAAAATAGTATTCCTGAATTAGTATGCCTAGATTCTCATGCCTTAATTATCTGTTACTCAGAAAGCTTGCACACTGCAAATCAAAGCTAAGACTGTACAAACACATGGATTAAACTGGAATACTATGACGATTAGATTCCTAGAATGGTTAGAACTGGAAGGAACCTTAAAGATATCTATCTCTACCCCCTTGCCATGGGCAGGGTATCCTCCACTAGTTGAGGTTATTCAGAGTCCCAAACAGCCTGGCCTTGAACACCTTGAGACAGGGAGTTAACAATCTCTCTGGGCAAGCAGTTCTAGTGCTTCGTCACTCTCACTGTAAAGAATTTCTTCCTAATATTTAATCTAAGACTATGCTTCACTTAAATGCCATTCTCTCTTGTTTACATCATTACATGTCTTTGTGTAAAAGCCCCTCTTATACTTCCCTTCTGCTTGTCAACCAGGGAAAGTAGGTAGCATTCACTATTTTAAAGGACTTGGACTATCATGAAGTATTCTCAATTACTTCGGTGACAAAAAGACAATGTTGTTTAGTAGTCACTATAGCAGAATCACAGAATTAGCTGAGTCGTAAGGGACCCTCAAGGATCATAAAGCCCAACTCTTGGTGTTGCAGAGCACCATCCCCAAGCATCACACCATGTACACAAGAGCCTGTAACGCGACATGTATTTATTATCTTATGAATAGATACATAGATAGAAAGACAGATACAGACAGACAGACAGACAGACAGAAAAAGGCACACTGATATATTTTAGGATTTATTTTTTGTAATCCAGTTCATATTAAGAAAATAAAATTGTATTCAAACTGCAATAATTCACCAGAACAGTCTACAAATTCTTGTAAAATCCTTTTTTAACCTTCATTAGGTAGATACACAGTGATACATTAGGTACAGTTACAGTGCTGAAAGTTGCAAACAACCTCTTGAAGGTGTCTCTGACAACCTCCTGTACTGTGAAAGTCCAGTGAGATTGTGTCACGCAGGTTCCATCCAACATCTTCAAGAAGTTCCATCACCTTCTGGGAGCCTGTTCTGGTGTTACCCTCACTGAGAAAAGTTAATACCTGAATTCATTCTAGCAACCTGGCCCCACTGAATTTTGCTCTTCTATGGTATTTCTCCAAGTCTGATATGTGTTATCTCTATATTTTAACATCTTTCTCCTTTTTTCTCTGGACTGAAGAAGCCATGTTTTCTCAACTTCCACTTTTACATTCAGTGCTCCAGCCCTGAGCAATCTGAAATGTCCTCTAGTGAGCTGGTTTGTGTCAATGTCTTTCTTGCACTACAGAGGCCAAAACTGAATGTGATCAAATGACACTTTTTGTGCATGAATATTGTTTATATTTATAGCTGGAAACATTCATATGACATTGTCAATAGTGAAAAATTATATTTTGATACATATACGGATCATTATTGCAAAGCATAATTCTGTTGTTTATATTTGAATAAAATATCCTAATTTTCTACCATACTGTTTTTTAAACATACTGTTTTCTCCAAAGACAGATACTGAATATTTTTAATTTAAAATTCTGTGCATGTTCTGATACCTGAGTAGCTAAAGCTTTAACTTAAAAATCAGAGTGCTAAAATGGTAGCAAAAGCTCTAAAATTAATGCTTCACTTATTAATTTGGTATATTTAATTAAGGTTAAAAGCATCCTTGATTTCTTTACTGATAGAAATTGAAAACCCTGTGAAATAATATTAGTAAAATCATGAAAACCTGGTATTGTTTTCCTTTCTGTGGCAAGAGTGTTTACACTTGGATTTTATATTTTGCAGGTACTTTGCAAGATTTCACAAAGTACACTTTGAAGTATGAAATGCAGTTAGTCAAAACAAAGTATTTAGGGGTCATTTATAGTAGTATCTCTGAATTTTCATAAAAATCTGAAATTCTTTGATGAGAAACAGGAAACCTTTTAATGATGGGCTCTTTTTGAAAGACTATGTGCCCTAAACTGCCTCTGGTATGGCACCTGAGACAGGCAGATATTACAATATTAAAAAGAGAAAAAAAATCCAAACATTTTGTACAATAGACTATCTTAGCTTTTTATGGCCAATTATCCATGCTAGTTTCTCCTACTGAAATTAAATTCTGCAAGAGTAGCTTTTTAATTATTATTTTCCACATCATGAGCCTACTCTAACTGCTTGCGAATGACTAGAACTAATAGCTGATTAGCACTCATTCCTGCAGCTAAGGACAGATATTAAAGCTATTTTCTTCCTGTGTTGGAAGTTATGAACAAATGGAGTTTCGGTGAAAACTAAACGGAAAAAAAAAAGCTCTAAGATTCAGGCTGAAAAAATATAATCAGCTATGTTGCAACGGCTTTTATTGTTTTCCTTGGTGAATGTTACAAGTATTTTCATTCAACACAACCAGATGGGAGGAACTGAGTAAAAATCAAAATATGATTCCATAAAGTATAATAATTTGAAGTGTAAATAATTGAGTATTTTTAATTAAGAAAATGTGCCATCAATAACAAACAGGCATATAAAGAAGAAAATGCCTTGTAACAATACACAGGTGGTAGAAGGCAATAACAATACACACACAATAAAAACTTTAAGAGGTTAATAGCATGACCCATGGACCGAACTAGAGAATAATAAGCAATTTGATTTGGAAGGGATCTTTAAAACTCGTCCAGTGCAACTCCCCAGCAGTGTGTAGAGACATCATCAACTAGATCAGGTTGCACAGAGGCCCATCCAGCCTGATCTAGAATGTTTCCTGGGATGGGACATCTGCCTCACCACTGGACAACCTGTGCTGGGGTTTCACTGCCACAGTCATCATAAAAGGTTTATCCCTAATATCTAGTCTGAATCAATGCTCTTTTAGTTTAAAAGCCATGCACCTTGCCCTATTGCAATTGTCCCAGCTGAAAAGTTTGACCTTGTCTTTCTTCCTACTACTTGCAAACATAAAGCTACTTAAAGACCTTCAGTTGTATTATTCACACTGAAAATTACTGTTTTAAACATATAATTAGATAGTAATTCTGCATTAACAACAGTTTCTTATATTCATTTGCTTGATTTATTTTTTACATTGCTCCATGGTTACATTTTAAAGAATTCTATTGTAGATGAAGAAAGTTTTCCAGATAGGTCAACATGACATTTAACAAAAACAGTTCTTCAGGAACATAAAAGGGAACACTTTCCCCACACCCACCATATTATGCTTTGAGTAAGAACCAGAGTCTTCTTCCAAAGAATATTTTTTGTATTAGCACATCAGCTAAGGCACCATGAAAGAAGTATTAGCTTAACATCATTGTTTATTAGAAATAGGACATCAGAGTGTATATAAACAGAGTGCTGTGACACAGCCCTTAAAAACATATTGACACCTCATCTGAAATATTTTGTTTAGTGTTTATGTGTTTTTCCACACTATCCATTTATAGAATAGTATCATTTGGATTGGAATGGATCCTAGAGATCATTTAGTTCCAACTCCCCTGCCAAGAACAGGGACACCTTTCATTAGATTAGGTTGTCCTTAACACTTCCAGGCATGGGGCATTTACAGCTTTTCTGCAACCTGTTACAGTTTTTCACCACACTCACACTAAAAAATCTGTAAGCCTTCTCTTTTCCAGGGTGAACAAACACAGTTCACTCAGCCCTCTCATAGTACAGGTGCTCCATCCCTCTAATCAGTTTGGTGGCTCTCTTCTCATCTCATTTTAACAGGTTGATGTCCTTGTCTTGTTGGGTACCCCAGTGCTGGATGCAGTTTTCCAAGTGGGGTCTCATGAGAACAGAGTAGAGGATCAGCATCACCTCCCTCCACCTGCTGGCCATGCTTCAGTTTCTCTTTCTTCTTACTATTTTGAATTTTGCTGATCCTCCCCTATTAGATATATATTTATTTTTTTATATTTGTCTTATGGTTATATCTTCTCATTATATATGGTCTGCAAATTTTGACTGATCAATCAACCCTTCAAATGTGAAAAGGATTAAAGCAGAGGAGCAATGTTATGTGTCAAGTTGTTTTTTGGGTCTGGGTCTCAGAGAGACGAAAGCAGTAGTGGATTGGTATAAAGTTATTTATTACATGAATATATCAGTCTGAAGTTCTGAGCAGGGTAGCAGCAGCAGCAGCTTCTCCATCTTTTTTCTTCTTTTTTTCTTCTTCCTTCTTCTCTGTGGATGTGTGTGTGTGAGAGTGGATGCAGGTGAAAACAAGCAAGTGAAAGCAAACAGAAGCAGGAGGCAGCAGACCTCAGAAGCCTCTAAACCATAAATTATCCAATCAGCTAAAACACGACTCTAAAACATTCTCTCTTCACCTATTAGAATTATACTTTAAAACTGTGAAATGCAGGTCAGTTCTTACACATTTTTACATATATTTGCACACATTATACTATCTATCTCTATACATATTCTACCGAGGAATGCAAAACAATATTTTGCTATGTTTTAGTTATGACTAGAGAAGTACTGAACTTTTAACTACATCTTAGGGTATTTTAACTCTTTTAAGGTATTTAAAATGTATTTTTCCTTACTTAAAATTTAAACTTACACTTTTACTTCATGTCTGTGGAATTTAATATATTTTAATTTCTTTAAATGTGTTAATTCAAATTCTACATTCTTTTCTCCTGTTGAGAGACTCAGAGGGGGTCTAGCTTCTTGATTTCCAAGAGTTGTGCCCATGAACGTGCTCATTCAATAATGCAGGTTGTGCCTCAACACAGCTGTTGCAAAAAAGCTGAATTTATTTCAACAAAAAGGGGACTGGAGTGTGACCCATGTTTTAGATAAATAACTATCAACTGTTGAGTGGATCAACTGATGACCTCAGTGTTTCAAGTTCATTAAAATGTGTCTCCCTGGGTTAACCAGAGCAGCATGTGGGGACTGATATTCATTGTGGATGTCCCAACCCAACAATGAATATAAGAATTGAACAAACTGCAAGATTTGAAAAAAAATCCAATTAGCTTGACGTAAATTCCACCCACATATGCTTTCCTGGAAATTGGAGATACCCAGCTTCATGACAGTGGGCATGTTACAGAGAGCAGTGGTGGGAAGCTCACTGGTATTGTGATTAAGCTGTGCATCACAATAACTGGGTTTTTCTGCCAAGCGCAACTTAATTTTGTATTGTATTTTACTCTTTGTAAAACAAGAGTAGACCAGAAATTCTGTGTAACATCAAATATCTTATCAAAGTAAATTTTGTATTAAATATTATATCTCTGTGAGTGATATCTGAAATTTTTAAAAGAACTTCCCCAGAAAACACTTGATTCTGACTCATTTTACATTTCTACTGAAACCAAATAAGTAGTTTTCTTAGATTTGGTCATGTTAGAACATGTTTTTCTTGGGTGTCTTCCAAGCAGACAATATAAATTTTGAGTATAGCAGACTTAGTTCCCATTACCAAAAAAAACTCTCCAACAGTGTTTCCATGAGCCTTTCAGATATTTTGTACATTTTTAGAATCACAGAAATGAGAAAATAAGACTATCTGGTCTCCCAACCCACTCCTAAGCCTGGGATCTAGCTATGTAACATGCAATCAACATAAGTTAGAGTAGTGCACAGCAGCAGGAAAATCTCCAGCAATGGAGATGAGCCTTGGGGATGGGAAGCGATTGCAGCAATGCTGCATGTACTAAAAGGGCAAGACTGGTGATTTCCTACTTGGTATTTTCCTCCTAAAATATAGCGAAAGATGGGAAGAGTGAAAAATGTTAGATAAACAGATTACCTTTGGGCTATTCTCTTTTCAGTGCAGTCACACTAACATGAAGTTACTGTCTGGGGGACTTGAGCTCATTCTTTGACTCATATAATTGAGACAAAGCATTATATTTTTGTAAGTTTAATAAAAATATGCAGTAAACCACAAATAAAAGAATATTTTCTAATATAATAATAAAAGTTGAAATTCAAAGCCAAAATCCTGTTTATGTCCCCTGGACACATAAATTGTGCTTCAAATGAGGGTCATTTGTTGTTGGCTTTTCTTTTTTTTCTAAAAGATTGTTCTGAAAAACACTTTCTCATCTAGAAAACCTAACTTGATTCTTCAGGTTTACCTATACAGATAAAAAATATAAAAAGATATATAAAGAATATATAAAGGTATATTTACAAAAACAGAGTTAAACAATTCAAAATTTCTCTTCTCTCGAAATAACTAACTTTTTATTCTTCCTCATTTCCAAAATCATGTAATCAACACACTATCAAAGGCCCAAGTACATCTCCGTAAACCCTGATCTCTAGTTTTAAAGCTGAGTTGTCCTTTGGTTTCCAAACTCCCTTTTATTTTTTGTATCTCACTTTATGACACATTGTGCAGAGCAAAAGTATCCATTGAGTTTATGTACATGTTGGCGATGGTGTATAAATCAGTACATGCAAGAACAAATTAAAATACCACAGCTGACGGTTAAAGTATCTGAGGTTTTTTACCAGGATTTTGCCCATTTTGTCTTTTTTTACAAAAAAAGAAAAATTTAATCCAAGAGGCTGAAATGGTAGGGTCAAAGGCAGCAGACAGTCTGTGCAAAATTTCGAAGTGTCAAGTGCAAAAATTCATATACATAAGAACATATATATAATATATATAAAAATAAATATTAATAATATAAATAAAAACTTTCTTGACAAATTTTTTTGTATGTTTAATGCTATATGACTGAAAGGTAAGGTAACCTCTCTTGGTTACACAGTAGTTAGCATTTTCAGTTTCATCTCAATTTTGATGTACTTAGCTATCTCATTCTGGTAAAAAAAATAATTTTTGCATTTGTTTTCATGTTTGTAGGATTACATACATAACATACTGTATCTTGAAATTTTCCAGCCACCTGAAATCATCATGGCAACTCACCCATGAACTGCTTTATGATGTAGAATCCAAGATTATTTACTAAAAAAAAGCAAAAAAGAAATATTTAGAGTGCAATACTTAATGATATACAGTGATCACAGCTAGGTTATACTGAATAAATAAAGAGATATGAAGAAGCAAATCAAGAAAAAAAAAAATAAAAAGGAACCAGAAGTTTCAAGTGGTGCTTAATACTCTGAATAAAGGTGAAAACCAGCATTCTGGTCTTGATGATGGCTGAAATACAACTTTAGAAGTTTTAAATCTAGATCTTATATTCTACACTAATTTTTCAGGCTGTCTATAAATGTCCTTATAAAACATCTACCCTGCATCCCTTATTCAACTAGCAAGCAAATTGAACATGATTAGCAATCATCCTACACTTCATGTAATTTTTCATGTGACTTTTGTGGCATGTATCATTACTTTTTTGCTAGCTCTCTACACTGACACTGTAAAGTCCTAGCAAGACAAGTGGTGATAGAATACTGGATTCTTTGGGTGCAGGAAAGAATGTAGTAGGTATTTTCAGGAGTGTTTAATTTTGCTCAAGTCAATTTTACTCTCATAAATTATTATTTAAGCAATTTTTAAGGCTTTCTCCTAACTTCTCTAGATCTTCTTTCCTGATTCGTGAAAATAGACATCAGTCTATTGTCTCTTTTGTCTTTCATCTTGTGCTTTTTACTTTGTAAGCCTTTTGCAGCATGGCTTATTCTTTACTCTGTATATTCAGTCTGACTGCAGCAATAAAAATCATTGTTTAAAAACTACAAGGGTATGTGAGGTGGGCTCACTCTGGCTGAACTCAAGATGTCCACCAAACCTGTTCTATTACTCCCTTCCTTAGCTGGAGAAGGAAGAAATAATATAACAAAAAGTTCATGGGGCAAGGCAAGGACAGGGAAGGATCACTCATCAGTTACTATCATGAGCAAAACAAACTCAGCTCAGAAAAATAAATTTGTTAACAATAAAATCATTAGAGTGATGAGAAAGAGAATCAATAATAATACTCCTTTCCCTTGCCCCTTCCTTCTTCCTGGACATAACTTCACAAAGGGTTTTTCTACCTTTTTCCTCTCAGTGCTGCAGGGGAATGGGGGACGGGAGTTACAGTCAGTTCATCACACATGGCCTCAAACACCACTCACATCCCTCCCATTCTCTAGTGTAGGGTATCTCCCCTGGGAGACAGTCCTCCATTAACTTCTTCAATACTCTTAGATGTTATCCTAGAGGTGCTACCACTGTGCCTGGTGGATCTATCTGGCAGTTATCTGGCATTGGATTCACTGGACATAGCTGAAGCTTCTAGCATCTGCTCACAGAAGCCACCCCTGTAACCAACCCCTGCCCCCCAATACCAAATCCTTGCCATGCAAACCCAATTCATCACAGAAAAACACTTCATGTGGAAAAGAAACCCTTGAAGACAGGTACATTCTCCATCCTAAAATACAACCTTCAGCCTTCCATCTTTCATCCCAATGAAAAGGAAGATTGAGAGCTCTTTCCGCACTGAATCAGTTTAGGTCCATTAGCTTACACTTTTCAGCTGTTGCAGACATATTCTAGCATGTATTTTTGTACCTCTCTAAAATGCATTTTGGCTCATTACCAGAACCATTACTATGTCATACTTTCCTCTAGTTACTGGAACAGTAAAATTGCAAGAGAACACAGCAGTTTTACCTCACTGCCACAGGAAACCCCTTTTGCAGAAGGTAGTTATCTTGAGCCTAAAAGCTTTTTAATATATGATCATACAGTTGTATAACACTTTACATTGCCCTATGTCAGAGTTCTCAGTCTTGGCTCCAGAGCTGTTAATTTTTATAAATCACACAATAAAGGATGCTCTGATTTCAGAAGTAATTCAAAAGTAATTTAATAAGTGGATATCACACTCTTGAGTTTATTTTTTTATTTTCACTCATAATTCCTTATGAGACCTCATTTTCATTTTATTTCTCAAAATTCCTTTGATCTTATTTCAAGCACATACCTCATTAAAATAGTAGCCCAAAGGATTCCTAAAGCAAAAAAAAAAAAAAAATTAATAGTTACTGAACAAAAAAAAAAAATCTTCGTAGACAAACAAAAAAACCAAAACAAAAAATTTCAAAATCTTTATCTGATTGGAATTTTTTATTTCTGAGGCCTTAAAATTGGCCCTTATTTACAAAGGAGAGAGAAAGTCTTGGAATCATATCTAAAAGAATGCTAAAGTATGCATTACTAATTGCCAGTTAGAAATTCTTGGATGATAATGGAATTAATTACGATGTAGTCACTTAAATGTTCCAGTGAAGTACATTAAAACTCTCTAATTTCTGTCTTAAAAAAGAGAGTGTGAATTTGTTGGGTTTTTTATTGTGTGACAACACCCTGTTGGGACTTTTTTTTTGCTAAAATAAATTCTTTCTTAGATCCATTCTCTTTTTTAGAATGTAAATGCAGGATAAAAAGAGATATGTTTAAAGGGAAAAGCACCTTGAAATCACTACTCTAATCAAAACACAATAGTGGAGGAGGCTTTGTCATTGTTCTCAGACTGAGGAAAATTCAGACTACTAGTCTCACTTTTCCCTCAAAGTGTGATGCCTTTGATTTCTCCCTGCTCTTGATTGATCACAGCAATATTGCAGTAAGCATTGGATCTGATGGGAAGGTCTAAATGAAAGAATGATGTGACATTTAGGGCATGAGTCTGGATATAAAAAAGATAAAATTTTATTTTCTTCTGTCATAGGCCACTAAGTTGCTCTCAGTTCCCATCAGTAGCATAATGTTATGTGTCTTTGTGTGGTGGGTTCGGTATACATGTTTTAAAATTTGTGACTGAAGCACATATCTCCTATAACAGTTGAAAACACAGTCTGTGTCTGTACCCAAATAAACCATAACAAAGTCTTTGCTAACTTTGAAGTTTCCTAATGAGGACCTACAGAAATCTGAGTAATGTTTATTATGGCACTGATACCACAGAAACCTTTCAACTTTATTTATCAAAAGATATTACATCTTTCTTAAAATATAATGGTCAGAAAACAAAAGAAGATTATCAGAACACTATAAAATTAATATATCTTGATATATATCTATGTTTATACACTATATCAAAAAGAAACCCATCTTCCCTTTCTCTCTGTTAAAACCATCTAAAAGTAGTTAAACACGTTTTGCTTATACTCAAAGTGAAGAAATCAGCTTACTGAGAAGACAAACCTTCTCGTCAACAAGCTGTAGTGTCTCTTCAACATTCTGGAAATTGCCCAAAGTCTGATAAACGTTTATGATCAACATGTGTGTAATATAAGGTATGATTCATCATTGTGCAGTAACTGTTTTGCACATTACCAGAAGTGTGATAAACATTTCCTGGCAGCTAGTTGGCAATAGAATTTATTTAGGGTTGACATTTATTCTATTCAACTCTTTTAAAGCCAGCACTCTGTATGGTGCACACGCTACATACCAATGAGAACAGCAGACAGAGCTTGGACTGAAGATGCGTAACATTCAGTACTTCCTCCATTTTACAATTTTCTGTGTGTTTTAAGTAGTTTTTTTATAAAGTGCAGAAAGAAATCCGTGTACCTTAAACTTTCAGAAGTTGCATTCAGCCCCTGAATTAGTTCCTTTTCTTTTCTAATCAGTTCCTTTAAATGGAAGGGTTTCTTTGCTGACCACAGCAATTTAGTTATAGAACTGCCACTAATCCCAGTGGGTGCTGTACAACAAAATCCTCTGACACCTTCTTTTTTTTACTGTTTTTATAATTTGACATTAGATTTTAAACTGGATGAAGCACACCTTTGCTTAACCTTGAATCTCCTGTACCTTCTCACAGTTCTCCAGAACTTCATCAAGCAGCTACAAGGAGCTGAGAACAAAGGGGTTTGTGTTCAGGACACCTTTTCTCATTTGGGTGAATGAAAGGTTGAAGGCTTTCTGGGGCCTGTTATCTCAGCTCCAATTTGTGTGAATTACAAAAACAGCATCCTCTTGGTAGTCAATTCACAGCTGTGGTTTAGATCAAGATCTTCCATCAGAAGAGACTTACAAGTGCTTGCCTAAAGAATGTATTAACTCCCTCAATCTCTCTTTTTCAATCTTCATGGAATAACAAGATACATTCCTTGCCCAATGTAATAAATAAGATTTTAAGACAAGTGCCTGATAAAATGAATCCAGATAAAGCCCTTGCTTGCCGGTACTAGCTTTGACTTTAACAGAATTTAAAGAGTAAGAGCACTCTCCTCATCTGAAATATCACTACTGGCTGAGTATGTTTTAAAAATTGAAGACTACAGTCTGGATTACCTTCAGAGATAGTGAAACCTGAATGTCCCCCTTCTTTTTGGAGAATACTTCATCCTGGCTGTTCTACAGATGACAGTAAGTGGTATAACATCCACCTTAAATCTCTCAAAAGCCAGAAAAGAAAAAGTAGTTATTTTGAAGATAGACTGCAAGCCTCTACTTTCTGTTTGGCTTGAAATGCCTTTGGTTGGAAGTATCAAGCTCAAAGAGGGCTGCCCATATCCATTGAAGTTGTTTTGTCTATACCCTTATTTGGTTACTGTGAATTAACCCAGCATATTCTCAACTTTCTGTAAATGTATAAAAACAACCAAAGAATTTTTCTGAATTTCAGAATGCAGAGCAGATGCCTACATGTTGCTAAGAATTTACATTGCACAGGTCTTAATGTGGAAAACTTTTCTGGCCCTTGTTTTAGCAGCACTTACTGTGCTCTGGTGTTGCAAATCTGAGGTTGTCTCAGCACTTAGTCTGTAAGCCCAACAGTCAAGGATCCAGGGCTGTTCTACAGGCTCCCTAGGGAAGCATCAGGCCTGGAAGAGATAAAGAATCATTTGGACAATATTCTCAGGCACATGATGTGACTGGGGATGGTCCTGTGCAGGCTGAATTGGACTTGATGATCCTTCTGGGTCTCTTCCAACCCAGCATATTCTGTAATTCTGTGATAATAAAACTAAATTGTGGAATTATCTGTAGTGCAGATTTAGGATTGTCTTGATGGTCTATAGAAAAGAATTGTTTGTTAATTTTGGCATGTTATGAGCATGTATTAGTAACAGAATTGCATTCTTCTACCTTTAGATATCAGATACACAGATACACAAAATAAATAATATGAAATGAATGTTAAATGTAAATGAAGCCAGAGAATCCATTTGTATTTCCAGCACATAGCATTGAATGCTCATGACTTAATTAAAATGCAAATACTGCATAACCCACTGATTTCTGCAATTTAACCATGAATAAACTCTGTCTGTTTTCTGCTTTAATTTGCTGTACTAATCAAATTAATGGTAATTAGTGAATACTTAAACAAACAACAATAAGGTAGGTTATTCTTTCTCGGTTTATGTCTTTTAACAATGATATAAACATAAATGAGATAAGAACATTCAACCTTCACTCAAATATCGACAAAGTACAATTTATGTAAATCTGCAATGCTGAATGTTGCCTGCAAAACTCATTAGCTAAAATAGGGCATCTTGAAACCTTGCATGAAGTATTAAAATCCAAACAAAAAGGAGTCTGAAGAAGTAAAACCACGTCCATCTTCTAAGTAATTTCAGAGAGCTTGCTGAGGGAGAGGAATTGGTTTTAATTTGGGTTATACCTTCTTGTACCAGCTATAACATCAGTAACAAGAAACATTAAAAGACTCATCATCTCTAAACACAACATAAAGGAAGCAGCAGCTAAAATATGTAGCAGACTTCTCACTGAACTTCTATATGTAAACTTGAGCAACACACTAATCACAGTGGAATTATGTAGTCATAATCTAGACATCAAAAGAAAGATTATCAAGCCTAAATAACTGCTGCATGATGACTGTATCAGACAACCCTAACAGCCATGGCAGCACTGTTTGTTACAATTCTTTTCAAGATTTTGGGCAGTGAATTTCAAGAATACAAGGGGGAGAAAGAGAAAGGAAGAAATGTCAGTTTCTTTATTCTTTTTTTTTTTTTCCCTTGAACATTTAAAAGCTATGTCCTTCATTTTTAAACATTTTTTGATGTTCAAACCTGAAGTAAGGACTCCTTAACTCTCCCAGAGGTACTGGAGTTTTAACCTGCAGCTGCCTTCCTCCTTCAGCACCCACTGCAGCAAGATATGTAGTTACAGGAGTCTCTTGCCTACTGGCAGTACTACTTTCCACAGTCATGAAACAAGTTTTAGGACTGCTCTGATTATTACAAAAGCCTGGAGGCACCAGTCTGCCTTTAGAGTGATAAATACTACATAAGACGTTGCACACCAAGAAAATATCTTAATAAATATCAAATTCATTTCTCAAGGCAAATTTTGCAGATCTCAGGACAAAAACCTGCCTGAGAGGATATACGGTGAATGGTGCAAAAGAATGAATAAAGTTTCAAGTTTGAGATAGAGTTCTCATCTTCTTGGTGTCAGGAACACTAATGTTGATTCTTTCTTTCCCCCTTCTTTTTTATTACATAGTACAACATGAAGTTTTTCAGAGGTTTATTTTGACTGTATACATATTTGTTTTGATTACAAGACAGTAGAACAACCAGCTCTAAAACTGCTATTCAATAAATTTGGAATTTGATAGCAGATATTGTGAGCTATTATGAAAACAAGAAGAAATATCAGATTCTGATTTCCTGCTAAATTGTACCTACTGATTTTATTTGATAAGGGTCAGGGTGAATGTTAAGTGTTGCAGGTTTATAAAGACCTCTGCAGAGCACTGAAATAATCAGTTAGTGGAATTCAGGCCAACTGAATTCCACTAACTGAAGAAATTAAATCTTGTCCTTCCAGTGTACTCTGTTTGAGGGTGCAAGGATAACACACAATGTAATCAGTGTTTTCAAGAATGGACCAGCAGAGCACCAGATAATTCTAGGAATTTTTGGCAAAGATTAGATTTTTCTTTCAATTTTGATAAGATGGAAAATGGCAAAACAAATTAGGGTGCTTACACTAAATAACACATGGTATAAACTTCAGAACTATAAAATGATACAGGTAAAAAAAATTCTATTCAATTATGTAGACTACACCACTATAAAATCAGATCCTACTATAATCATCTCCATGATAAGGTCAAAAGAAAAAACAACATAATGAATAAAATAAATAATTAAATGGTCTGCGTGGCCAGAAATTTTTTCAATTTGCTTGAAAGCATTAAATGTCGTAGAAGGCAGAATGTTGCATCTTCTCCTTTCCTTCATGAACATTCAAAATGCATCTAAGTAGGAACGGTGTGGAGATGTTTTCCTTTAGACAGTAATCATCTCATTTATAATTAGGGACAACTGGCTTTGTTTTTTGGTATTCTTTGGAACTTTATTTTTTTCCCCTGCTTATAAAGGACACTGGTTTTCTTCCCTGACTCTGATGTGATATTTATACTCTCATCTAGAATTAAGTCATCTGCTTTTGAACTAGAACATGGGAATTACAAATAGAAGAGGAAAAACTAAGATCACATTGAATTTTTTTCCTTCTCTTTTAAAAAAATATCAGCTAGAAGCCAAGTGAAAGTAGGGTCCAGACAGTGGCATGCTTCAAGCTCAACTGGATAAGAGCATATCCAGGCTCTTCCCAGGCTGAAGTTAGACCACAAGGTTGCCATTTGTCCATCAGTTATTGATCTCTTATGCAATATGGGTATCTCCTGATGACTTATCAGATGAGATAATAAATTCTTTTTCTTTTAGATAGTTAACATATCTGTCTTCTGAAATCTTGCAAGTCTACTGTAGTTTAATACAGCTGACTGATGCATTACATCAATAATAATATTTTAGAGGTTATAGGTCTACATCCACACCTGCAGTAAATTACTGATGTTCCATTTAAAAAACTATATATTGAATTTTATCCTTTTTTCAAAGGATCAAAAGCCATCTAATAATATCCCAGAACGTTATTCTCCATATTTTCTCTGTAAAAAAGATCACATTAATAGTATTTAACACAATGTGTCCATGTCAGGCTTAATACAGATTACTGCTCATTTTAGTTTATGAAAACCTTAGGAAAATTCCAAATCCTGGTACATCATCTCTCTCAGCCATTAGCACAGCCTGATAATCTTGAATCAAAAAGAATCTTAATTTAAAAAACAAACAATAACAAAACAAGAAATTGACTAGCCCTTTACACTTTCGATATTACTTCTCCAACAGTGTTATCTGGGCAATACTCTTAAACAGTTGTCCACTGCTGTGGTCAATTGATTTATCTTCTGATTATGATTGAAGTAGGTGATCAAAACCAGTGCTACTTCAAAGTGATTGCTGGAGAAATCAGTGACAGTTGCAGCACTCACAAATGCCTTGGGATTAGCATGTTACTGGCAGTAATATGAAGAAGATTAAGAAATAAAAGGAACAGAAATATTTTATTTATATTTTGTGGTGTTCTTCCCTTCTTAGTAATACCTAATTAAAAGTCTGAATTTCACACAGACAGAATGAAATACTGAGCTGTGTAATGGATTCCTCTCTAGAACATATGAAAACAGCCACACGTGCCTGTGTATATGGAGCACAGCAAATCATTCAGGCTTTGCAATAGTAGGTAGTGTATTTTCATTTTCATAGATAATAATTAAAGTTTTGAGAAAAAGACTTAAAATCTATTCTCAGTCATCATTTTCCATAACTTGTCATCACCAAAAAAGGATTTTGTTCTACTATTTGTATGCATTGCTTCATTCTAGCCTTTAAATGCATGTGTTTCATTTTTAGCTCCTAGTTGATATGGACAATCAGCTTTGTGTTTTAATAATGCATGGGAAGTGCAGAGTGAACTCAGTAAGTAAAAATAAAATCTGACACTCCCTTGCCAGTTTCTGGCTTGAGATTGTGATGAAGAATAAATATATTTTGATTTTTCTGTTTCCTATTTTAGTAACTACCACTTGTATAATCTGTTACTATTAATTTGTTTCATCAGTTTTTTAATACTTGAATATACTACTTGGAAAATTGTATCATTTTAATGATTTTTGTTATGATAAAGTTGTAAAAGGTGTTTTAATCAAAGGTGATATGACTTATTTTTTTTTTTTTTACCAAGAGCTTACTATTTAAACAGTCCTGTTAGAATAGATAAAAAAAAATCATAATGTGGAGGTAATACAAATCTCTTTCACTAAAATTCTTACATCCTTTCAGAAAGAAAGCTATACCACCATAGCTGAGTTTGCAGGTGGAGTATAATTAAGACAGGTTAAAGGAAAACCTTTTACAGGCTTTCTGTTGTGAAACCAACCCCCACAATAAACAAACAATGCTGCACAAAAAAGCCAAACCAAAACAAACCAAAGCAAACAAACAAAAAGCCAAAACCAAACAAAAACCCACCAAAAAAACCAATTCTTAAACATCTTTTTTTCTGATCAATTGGTAAATTAGAAAGCTCCCAAAAAAATACATATACAGAGATACAGTGCACAGAGGTTTTAAGAGGTAAGGATCTTTTTGATTTTCCTAATTTTTTTTTTTTTTCAATTTCAAGTGGTAGTGAAATCACTTCTTTTTCCTTTTTAGAAACACATTTATATTTATTCTGTAGGGGGAAAGAAAAACAAGAAATCCCTACAATGACAAAAAGGCACAGAACTCAAAAAACCCACAAAATATCAGTTTTCTTTTTCATTTAGCCTCAGGAAATAGCTATTCCATTATTTTGGCCCAATGGGATATTAAAGCCCTGAAGGGCGGGATTCTAGACTAGAAGCTATGTAATAGAATAATATACTAATGGAATGAAGGCAGGCTCTGTAAGATAAAGATACTTGTCTTATTTGTCTTTGCACACTAATGTGGAAAGCTGCAAAAAGGTGCACTGGCTTTGCTAAAAGGAAATAAGTGGCTGTAATCACTGCAAACCACAAAGATTTTGGTGGGTATTTCTGAGAAAACACAAACCACAGCAGTGCAGTAGTGTGCTATTACAGGAGTGCTATTTCTTTCCAACTTAAATTTCCAGCCCAGTAGGTTGTCTCTTCTGACATGGCTACATCCAAATGTCTTTCTCCATTCAGAGTTCACAGTGCTTGTTTGTTTTCATATCAGGATGACAGAAATGGAAGATAACATCACTTCTCTTCTTAGAGAGGAAGATGAGATAAATCTGCAGATGAAGGAAAACAGAGTTTGAATATGATCTTTATAACTCTACTGTGAAAATTTAAAATATGAGTTATTTGATTAAATAGTTACCTGATTTCACTGGGTTATAAAATCGCTCTCTCATTCTGTATGAGCAGTACCTCTGATCAGATTAAAACTTTAGTTTCTCTCAAGCTGCATAGATAAACTCAGAAACCATTTCTGCACTGAAAAGATATTTTGTGTTACATCTTCTAAAGTTTTAAAAGAGAAAAGCCACCTCTCTGAATTTAATCCCCCCCCCCCCCCCCTTGGTTATATAATCCTACGCAATTCTAAATAGATGAGAGAGAATGTGCATCAGTAGGGATTAATTGTCTGTCAGAACCACAAGTGAGATCAATGTCCACGTAGAAAAAAATAACAAAAATAACAAAACCAATCATTTTTCCAAGTACGCACAATTAAGCCTGAAACACATGTGAAACACTTCCTACCTCATGACTACAAATATCTGTGTCCCACACAATTGTGAACCCCTCCATCCAATTGCATACAGCAATATTATTGCTATTTTGCAGAAGGGGAAACGAGATAGAGATTAAATTATTTTTCTGAGAGAATAGAAATAAGCGCAAAAGTAAATTGCACTCAGAAAACCTAAATATTTATCTAGTGCATTACCAATAAAGTTATCCATCCTTTGGTAGTGCAGTAGTATCTGAAGGTATGACTGACTGCCCACCATGATCAGTTTCCAGTGTGTTCTTTCAAATGCCTCTGATTTTGCAAATGGATAAAGAAAAAAGCCCAAATGTCAACCTTCTCAATTAGGTGGTTTTATGCACTTATATTTCAGCCTCTCACAAATCAAAGGCTTAATGTGTGTTTCTGACAAGCACAATGTACAACTGGGACAGGAGAAATAGACACCTGTTATATATCAACTTT
The DNA here is from genome assembly GCA_018697195.1 of Certhia americana. Classification (NCBI taxonomy): domain Eukaryota; kingdom Metazoa; phylum Chordata; class Aves; order Passeriformes; family Certhiidae; genus Certhia; species Certhia americana. The sequence goes on along the minus strand of CM031878.1, from coordinate 47,883,232 downwards.
ACTCAGAAGAGTCCTCAAGAAGAGGTTTAATGTTACAAACCCTCTAACAACTGTATTGCAAATGATGTTTCCTGTCTATGTATTTAGTTTGTATCTTGGAATTTTTGAGACACTTGTGCTGCTGTCAAATTTTAATTAAATAGTTTGAAGACTAAATTACTTGAAAGCCTGGGAGGGTTGTGGGGATTTTTACTGGTATTTTTTTTGTTTATTTTTATTTTGTTTTGGGTTGTTTTGGTTTTAGGAAAATGTAATTGATAAACTCTCCTGGATGTTTTATGCGCTGTTAACCGAATATCACAATTATTATAGGGTAGTTTTCTGGGAAAAAGGAAGAATACTATTGCATTAGTTTTTCAGAGTACAGGTAATTCGCTTATGTGTAGCATTTTTCACTGTTTGTAGATTTTTGTAGATTTGGATTAAAAGCTCTGGGAAAAATACAAGTAAATTCTGGCAGAATTTCTGCCAGGAAGAACAAAGCAAAAGAGATTTATGCTAATGTATTTATTCACTAATAAAATGAGTGAAGTAAAAGTGTTTTGCTTAACACACTGTAGTAGATATACATAGAAAAATAAAATTTATTGTTGAGATGAGTGAAATATTATAACTAATAATTATTATGTCATACCCTGGGACCTCAATAATTATAGTATCAGAAAAGATTTCATGGTTTTATTGCAAAATTTTGTTCTGTGCATCACTTAAAAAGAATGGCCTGAATGTTGCATTTTTGCAGAGGGGCTTTGTGGAATTGATTTCAAAAGAATTAAGCAAATGCTCATGCTTCAATAAGGTTTTCATATGCATGTATGCCAAATATAGGCATTAAATATTTTTATGAGAATCACTTATATCATAAATCTAGATTAAATTATGCAATTTTTCTAGCATGTTGGGATTTTAGTCCTAATGGCAAAGAAATTTAGAGATATGTAAATGATATCTATGTGCTAAACTAGAGACTTCTTTATGGTTTTCCTCTGACTGAAAAAAAGGGAAAATCCAGAGACATACTTCATTGACTTTAATTTTGCTGTATCTTCCAATACTTTAATATGCTGGTTTTTAGAACAAAATATTAGAAGGACATTAGAAAGAATCTGAACATATGAATACTAAATTTATATAGATAATACTAAGTACTATAGATTAAGAATAGAATACTGCTTCAAAACTTTGCTAGATGTAAGTTCTCAAGATAGCAGTAAAAATCTCTAAATGACTTCATTTTACTCTTAAAAACTAATCCTAAAATAAATAGAGAAAGATTCATTCGTAAATAAAAGAGGTTTTTTTTTTGTTTTTTGATTATTGTTTGTGAGGGTTTTTTTAAGCTTTAAGAAGAGATCTGCTTCATCCAACCATCCAACCCAGAAAAAGAAAGGAAGGCAATCAATGTCATAAGAGTAGCTGACTTATTCTGATGGCTGTTATGTTTCAAAAAATAATCCTTCTGGAAATTGCATGGGTAGGACTTCTGATATCAAGATATTTTCATGACTTAACAATTAATTAAAATTTTGTTCATTACAAAAAGGCTAAGATAGGTGAATGAGTTCTGTGAAACCAACAAGAAAAAGACAGGTTTTATGATTTTAAATAATCTGCAAGTGAAAAATCATTATTCTACCCACAGTGCAGGAAATAAAATTATATAATTATAAACTGTGCTTTTTGTAAGAAAAACCACTTGCAAGGAGTTTGTAACACATTGTGCTTCCCATGTGGTGAGCTGACAAAGACTTACTAATAACCATTTTGTTGACAAACCAAGGAAGTTTAAGATAAATAGGGTGTTTTAAAAATTACTTGATTCAAGAAAATATATGAAATTGCCAGAAGCCTTGATGGTGGCAAGACATTTTAAATACGTTAACAATAGTTTGGAAGTGAAATGGACTGTGGACGCATAATAACCACATAAAGCTGAGTGACTAAGAGTAGAATGTTTAGCTGATTTTGTAAGCTCATTTTGTGGCAGCTTACCTTGTTATGTGAGAAAAGTTTAAAAAAGAAAAGATCACAGCCAGCAGATTCTAAGTGGAGAATATATTGTACACATTTGTACACATTTGTTTGAACTTCATCTGTTGTATGTACAGAGATTTCAAGTAAAATATTGGCAAGTTAGAATTTTTTTTTTTTTTTTTTTGGAAACACATGCAAAAAAAACACATCCATTTGGCTAAACTTTGTTGCCACCACCCCAGTGAGCAACTCCTGCAGCTTTTTCTGGCAGGGAAGGAGCAACCAAAATCTGTACAAAGTGTCCAAATATCCACATCATAAATAGTGCAATAAATACCCCACTGATGATCATTTGGGATTTCTCATTAGCAAGTAACTGACAGTTTCTCAGGCAAACCATGTTTGATTTTCAAAATTAAGCCTTAGTAGAGGGCTGCAGTTTGCACTTTTTCCAGATGAGACCCCACACACAAATTAATCAGGCAACATGTAGACCAGAACACAAGTGAATCTGTTTGGAGATTCTGCAGTTCTGTGCATGTCTGCTACAACAAGTTGAGGCAGACAGAGGGATGGTACTGATGAACACTGTATTTTATGGACTGAGATTTGTGTAGCATTGTTGGGGGTTGGCATTCACTGGGTTCTTCTGAGACTCTAAATGTTATATTCATGTGTCACAGTTTCACCTCTATTATGAATTTTGACTTTGAAACCTACCAATCTTTCAAACCTAAGTTTTCTCACCTAGTATAGTAGAATAATTCAAAGCTACACAAATCTGGCATGTGAGAGATCAAGAAGGAATGCAAAAAAAAAAAAAAAAAAAGACTGTCTTCTTCCCTCATTAAAATCTTATTATTCCTACTAAATTATTTTACATTGAATAAAGGAAGAAATGTTCCTTTGGGGATTGTTCAGGCAATGAAACATTTAAAGACAAGGCAGATCAGTAGTACATAACTCAATTAGGAAGACAGTGAATCCTAGAACTTTAATCATCTTAATGATGTTTTTAATAAATCTATTTCTCCTGCCCAGGACAGTGCTAATTCTAAAATCTCATACAAAATTAATTATTTCAATTATAAAGAAAGAAAACATATTCAACAAACTCATGAAAGTGAGAATATCTCTACAAGTAAGAATCATATATTAAACCAGCAATTGACTTTTTGTTATTCTTGAAATTCAGCTTTGTATAAAATATGCATATTTCATGGGAGCGAGTCTGCTCTTACACTTTCTGTCCTACACTGCCAACAGCCATTTGCTTCACTCATTGGCACATATTCTTCTAATACACCAAAGAGAAACTACACTGCAGCAGGAAAATATGTAAGCTCCTACTTATTTGTAATTATTTAGTATGAATTCAGTTTTGTAGATTTTTGTAAAACTTGAGTAGGGAAATGCCACAAGGACTTAATCTAAAAACAAACGATTTAGACAGAAAATCAGAGACAAAATTTTCTCTTTTGTAATTTCTCTTTTTTCTTTCTCATTTCCTTTCTCTTTTTACTTTCTTTTTCTGCTTCTTCTTTTTCTTCTTCTATTCCTTTTTCTTCTTTGAACTCTTTTTCATTTTTATTTTCATTCTCTTCTTCTTTCACCATTTTCTTTACCATTTAGCATTCGTTTCTTTAAGTTTTCTTTTATTTGGTTTCCTTTTTCACACTCTCTTGATTTTCAATTTATGCTTTCTTTAATTCACAGCTTTCTCTTGCTTTGGTTTTTATCTTTGCTTTTTTCTTTCCTTTTGCTTTTGGTTTTGCATCACCATCACAAGCACCTACTTTACTTTAAAAAAAAATCAAAACTATTCCATAAGACTACATACAGATAGCTGTATTAGTATACTAACTTTTATTTTATTATTAGAAATGTGGCAAGGATGCAGTAATCTTGTCTTTTCAAACTTTAAAATTTTATAGTCATATATTTCTTTAACAATCAGATTTCTTTGTTTTCTTTTTCTGGAAGAAATACAACTATTCTTCAAAAAGAGTATTTTTTTCAATAAATACATCAGGACTCAAAATAATTGAGAAGAAATCTTTGATCTGTATCTTTTTCACTCATTACCAACTTTTTTGCTGTTTCATTTTTCAATTCTAGTACAGTGAACTAATATTTGAAAAAAATTACAATATTGACATATTAGTTCATTTTGAGAAGAAAACTCATTTTGTACAGAAACCTTAAGAAGAAAAATAACTGAATGGCAATGTTGGATAGAAAACCTAATGTCTTTAACTCTTGTGAAGTAATAAATGTATTTTAGAATATTGTTTTCTTCATAGTTGCCTGACAGGAGTCATACCTTTATAAGTGGAAAAGGAAAGTTAATGTTTGTCATAATGATAAAAGGTTTTATCTCCTAGTCAGGTATTAATTTATGGAAGGAAATACATTAATGGAAATGTTGCTGACAGTAACCACAGATGTCTTTGAGGTTCCCACTTTGTACCTGAAGTAATGTGCTTTGTTAATGCTCTTTTATTTCTGTACAGAGAGTGAAAATAAAATGGGAATCTAAATACCACCCCCCAAAGAAAAAAACACAACCATCATCCCCATCCTGCCCCCAAAAAATCCTAAACAACAAATGATGTTCCTGTATGTACTAAAAACAAAGTTTGTTGGGTTTTTTTTTTTAATCTAAGGGAACCATACTTATTTTAATGTTTACATTAATAATCATATTTTTTGTTTATGTACACTGTCTACTCTTAATAGTTAAATTGGCTGGTTTTAACAACACACAATTTTTTTTTTATTTTCAAGTGATTCAATCATGTACAATATAAACTTCACATTTTAGATTTTGATTTTGAAAATATTCTAACTATATGAGATTTCCTTATATTCAGGATTAAAATTATTATTACACTCATTATGAGATACTGAGTTTGGATAAAACCATTTAGTCTCAGTGGAACTGCAAAGCATGAGATTTCAGAATTTATATTTTTATGTATATATTTATATATAAATTGTATATTTATAATATACAAAGCTGAAGATGTTAGTAAAAAAATTAAACCAGGGGTATACGCAAACTCTTTATTTACTTCTTTCTTAAGGCAAAAAACTATTCCATATACACCAGCTCATGATGGAGCAATGATATATTGTCATCATTGATTCCAAATTCAGCAAAGTTACCTGTTTCAGAATCCAATGTTTGCCATTTGAACTGATAATTTTGGGTCCTCACTGACCAGCCAGCTTTGCTTAAAGACAGTGTTTGTATTGAAAAGACTGGATTGCAGCTAATTCTCTTTTATGTGCAAATAATTTCTCAATAGATTACTTTAATTGGAGTGATAGCATTAAATACCCACAATTATGCAACCTGGGCAGGATGCTCTGTTGCTTTAATAATTTGTGAAGAAATTGTAGATAATAAAATTTTCTTTGTCATCAAAATGGAAAGAGTAACTCTTAGTACATGCAATGAAGCATTCAGTGTATCTTTATATTATTCTAAAAAAGCCTGCAAACTCCACTCTCATAGATTGCATCCTTAATAGTGGATATTTAGGAAAATCAATGTCATTAATTACTTTAGGGGAGTAATAAGATTTAAAATACTGTCATTCGATGTGCCTTAAGGAGATCACCAGACTTTTGCATAAATCAGGTGATTTTTGACTTCCCTAAATTCTAGTACTTGTCTTGGGAGAGTATGGATTATGTTTCAAATAACTACTAAATTAAATCCCATAAGGAAAACTTTCACCACTTTGAAGACATCTATTAGCAAAGAATAGTTAAAATCTTCTTTCATGTCAATTGTTTTGTTTCATTTGACATTAAACAGAGATTAAATTAAATAATATAAATAATATAGTAATAGAAAATTCTGGCAGACAGAATTTTTGGTTAATATGGCAACTATTTTGAGCACTAATTCTCATTCTAATGAATACAATAATATGAGTAGAATAATTTACTCCTTGCAAATTTTTAATTATAATTTTACATAAACTTTAAGTATTCAGAATGAATAAATCATAAAGCACAGTTTCCTCTTAGGTTATTAGGAATTTAGAGCCTTTCCAGATGCCATTTGAAAAACAATATTCAATAAGGCGTGGGATTTAACCTACAGTCATGTAGAAATATCTTACTTTTATTTTCTATATACAGGCAAAATGAAAGAAAGCGGATAAGAGAAGGTGCAAGCACAAGATCAGAAAATTTACCCTTAATTGCATCAATAAACCTGTAAGAATTTCTGCCTAAGTCACTATAAGTAAGCAACTACAGGAAAGCAGTGTTTAAACAGTTTTTCTACTCTATAATTATTTCACACATCTACTAATTCCAGCACCATAAGTAAATGAAAAATTTCATTGAAGTAAAAGTGGTCAGTAGATTTTAGAAATTGGTCAACTGATACATCTAAAAGGAAAAAAAAATTAGTTCTTTTAAATTCCTTATAATTGAATTTATGAATTGTTCATAAATATATTTATAAAAAATCCTGCTCTGTTTTAAATATAGAACTAAACAACATTTTTCAATATGTATTATTTGGTCTCTGAAGTTCCTAATCCTGATTAGTAGAATGGAAGAAGTTGGAGGGCCTTCAATACACAGCATAATTTGGTATCCAGGTCAGTTTGCAACAGATCTTTAGTCACACGAACAAAAGGGTATGAGGGCTATTCACATGTTAACCTAAAACTATATAATCCCTTGTATCAGACATTCCTCCTGGAATCTCCACAGGACAATGTGTGCTGAGTATTCCTCCTTATAGGTCCTTGCAGTGGTAGAAGTTTAGTGCTATTACTGGCCTCTGATTACAAAGAGCATTATGACTCAGGTCTAAAGGCTACATTTTTTCAGTGAAAATTTTTTTTTCCTGAAAATTTCCAAGGTTTTCTATGAATTCCAGTTGATATTAGAGAAAGGAGAGGACTAAAGAAGTCTCTCAAAGAGTTTAATTTTCAAGTTTATTATTGAATTTCCTAAGATTGTTGATTCTGCACTGTAAACCAATACAGAAGTTTGGCAAATTCTTGTAGAATCATTCCATGTACACAGTCTGAACTACACATGTAGCTTATTTCATTTTGTAGCTTATTTATTTTTACTACTGTAATGTAGTATATTTCAGTCTTTGAACATTCATAATAGTCAACATCTTATAATAGTGTTGCCCACAATGTGATATCTGCAACACTTAGCCACCTTTTCAGATCATAAAAATTAGTGATAGGCCAAAAATCAGGAAAGTCATGAACTTCATCTAAGTACTAAAAGCACTGCAGTGCTGTGCATAATGTAAATCTTGGAGTGACTACAAGTAGCATTATAACTTTATAAATGAGTAGCAGAAAAGTAGAAGCCATACCGAAATCACTGAGATGGCTTTAGTCAATACTTGTGACAAAAAATTTCACACAACATGAAAATGGTAAGGTTGGAGCCTTGGACTTGAGAATGGAAGAAAAGGGGATTATCCACCTGAGTCTGGACTTCTGTTACTCTTGCTTTCTCCTCTGTTCCTGCTAAACCAAAAACTAGAAACAGTGTTTTGAGAATGCAGAGGAATTAGTTAACACTGGAGACACAAAAAGACACATCAGAAGAAAGCCCAAGATCCAAATTTAGAAACAAATTGTGATAAGAGAGTCTGCAGGATAGTTTATTCTATGAAGGATATTTGGAAACTATTGCTCATTTTCATTTGAAAAGGCATTTTCACACAGTCTGCAATCTATTATGTAGCTGTTTTATTTCAGAAGGCCTATCAGGTGTAAGGTGCCTATAACTGTATGGTGAAGGCTCTAATTAATCCTGTAAGATAATAGCCTTACAGTTATTTCTTAAAAAAAGAAAACCCAAACAAACAAACAAAACTAAAACAAAACAAAACAAAAAACCTCAAAACCTCAGCAAAAAAAAGAAGGTATAGAAGTGCAGAAGAGGGAAAACTTAATATGAAATTGGATGAGATACAAGTTTTAATGACTACTTTCAACAGGAGAAGCAATTCATTATACGACAATGATATGAGTGAGCATTTCTATAATGGATAAAGCTGGTCATGCTTATTTAACATTCACAGAAACAGCAAAGTGCAGAGCAAACTTTTTTGAGTAGAATTACAACCAGGTCACAAGCACTTTCTGATTTTCCATTCATGGCAGAATTTTGTTCCTCTCCAAAGCAGATTTGATCATCTGGCAGTTGACTTCAGTGGTGTCTTGGTTTTGGAAAGACAGGGGTGTCTGCTAAGGAACCAAAAAAATTGGAAACTTCCTTTGGATTTTGTTATAATCCTAAAATTGAAGGGGGGGTGGGGGTGTCTCAGGCAACGATGTGAGGGTAGGAATAACAGTTCTTTACTAGTTAGTCTAACAAGGTAAATTAACAATAATAACTATAATATTGACAACAAACAGAACTAGAGAAGAAAAGAAAAAAAACAACAACCTAGTTATAGTTTTCCTCTGGCACCCTGCCCCCCCTCAGTGTCATTACACGCTACCAGAGCCAGCAGCAGTCCTGGGGGTGAGATGTATCCGAGGCTCCACAGTAGTAGTTGGAGCTGTAGAAAATGTCCTGGCTGCAGAAACAGGTTGCAGAAAACACAGCGTGGGGAGACCTCGAACAAAACTGAAGAAGCCGTGGGTGCAGGGCAGGGAGAAGGAGCTCCTGGCAGGGCAGGGAGGGAACGGGTTCCCAAAATCCCGGGGGATACACGAAGAGACGGTGGTCCGACCGAGTTCCAGGTGAAGGATGGTGAGAGCTCTTTGCCGCGCCGAGACGAGCAGCTCGTGGACGTTTTCCTGAGAGCAGAAAAACTGCCCAGAACGAAGGGAAGTCGGTGCCTCCCTGTCTCTGCCTTAGCTGCTTCCTTTGTTTTTAAGCACTCATGAGCACCGAAAAGCACCCAGCACTTAGCTTCTTAGCAACTTCTGGGAAAAAATTCTATAGGGAAGCACCTCAGCCCCCCAACAAGTGGTTATTATTAAACTTCTTATTTAGGGAATGTATGCAAAAAAAATTAATTTTTAGCTTCTTAGCTGATGATAGATCTTTAAACCTGCCTATAAACACCTGAATGTTTCAGTTGGTTTAGTGTATTTAACCTATCTAGAAAGGCAGACAATGCTTTCCTTATTTTCTCTGAGACAAAGAAAAAGGTACTCAAGTTAGGAAGTGTTAACCTAGCTCATTAATATTGGCAGTAAACTAGTTATTCCTTTTAAATTTTATTAAACTGATCTTCTTAAGCAGAAATTAATACTTCCATTTTGCAGTGACTGGAAATTTTTATCTAAGTGAAGATAAAGACATTACAGAAAAAATAAACATTTAAGTGGGGGAAACTCAGCGGTTTATTAATGCTGATAAATTATCCCAACCTTTTGTTGAGAACAGTGCAGTAGCTCAATGTGCAGCTGCAGTGAGAGATGCAAAATCCAAAGGTCTGGATCACAGGAGCCCAAGGCAAGAGGCCAGGAAGTGGTGCCAACACTTTTCATAACAAAAGTCACAGGCCCCTGTGGCCCAGCCAGGTGAGCAGACACTGAGGCAGGGCAGGAGAGAATGACCCATTAGGAAAACCTCAGTCTTTCACACACTTAGACGGTGAGGGTATAAAAGGCCATGGTTTACTTTGCTCCAAGTCCCTCTTGGAGACACCAGCTTGAGCTTTTATTTTGTTGTTGCACCGTGATTAAATTATTTGAAGGATCCAGACAACTGAGACTGATATGGGAAACCTGATGTTGAGCTGGTAAAGGAACTGGTCTGAGTGTGTGAGAGTCAGGGGTGCAGCTTAGAAGGGGCTTTGCAAGGTGATGCAAGTCTGACTTACAGAGTGGTTCCTGGATGGTCCAATAATAAACTTTCTTTGACACTTTTAAGTAATTGCAGAACATATGTAAATAATAGGCATGCATAAATAAAATGTACTGAGAAAGGAATAACATGGTTTTTATAAAAAGATCTCATGCCACATAACTATGCTGGTGTACCTTACAGGACTTGGAAAGGTAAGAGATTATAGGACTCTGACAAAAATATAACTGCATTTTTTAGAAAGCTTTCCCAAAAAGAGACCTTAGAAACACCAAGAAGAAAAAGGGATCAATCTTGCCACAAAAAGATAGGTTACTACCATTACTGTTATTATTACTATTCTGTAGTAATATATAGTCATGTATCACAACTAGGAAGAAGGATTCTTTTTATCTCTCTTACAGTACAATATCATATTATTCTTAAAGTCCTGAGAAGGAGATGAACTTTACCATGACAAAGCTTCTAAGTGAAATAACATCTGCAAGACAGGCAAAATGAAAGCTGATGTGAAGTCATGCTGAAGATTCCTACTGTGCCAAAGTTCTGACCAGAAAATGACACATGGAACTTAATGTCCTTAGGTGTAAAGTAAAGCAAAAAGAAGAGGGAAAAAAACTAAGCTATCTGTAAATATATACTGTTGATTTATTGTCTCTCTGTGAAAAGATACTGGTGTCCTTATGGATAGATCATTGGAAATACCATCTCAACATACAGCAGCAGCAGAAAAGAAAATCAAATGCAAGAAATTATTATAAAGGAATAAAAATTAAAAATTTCACTATTATTCTTTTAAAAGCCATTTGTCACTGTAAATTAGAAGAGAATGTATAGTCCTCACACCCTTTTCCAAGGACTTCTTTCTCTTTGAAAAAAATGACATGGAAGAAAAAGAAAATATTATATTTCTGTGATGGGAAAGCGTACTGTAAAATACTATAGATACTACAGACTACCTGTTCCAACTCCTGTTAGATAAAAATGTATGTGAACCAGGGCTAAATCCTTCAAATAGCTTCAAACTACCTGTGGGGCAGTGATGATCAATAATATGACAACATACATAATAATACATATTAATAGGTATGTAATAACCTATTAATATTTTCCAGCAAGAAGGGTTTTGATTCGTTTTGGTATGGTTTGGTTTGGTTTGGTCTTTTGAAAACACATCAATACATAAAAAGTTACCTTCCACATAAGATGAAATTTCATGTGGTTACATTTTTAGTAATGGGATATTACGTATAGGACAAGAGACTTAAAGGTAAATTAAAGCTCAAATTCATAAACTTCTAGTTCATAAAGGTAAAGTTCAAATTCATAAACCTAAAATTCAAGTTCATAAAGTTCAAGTTCAACCTAGACAAGTTAGAGGGCCAGGCAATCACCAACAGTATAAAGTTTAGCAATGGAAAGTGCTGGATTCTGCTTGTGGCAGGGCAGCCCTGGACATAGAGACAGGTTAGGGAGTAAGAGGCTGGAGAGCAATGCTATGGAAAGGACGCGGGGGTCTCTTATGTACAAGTGTTTGAGATCACACATGCACGGCTTGGATACAGGTGGCTTTTGTAATAGAAGGGAGGAACTCATTCACAGATTTAATAGGTACTACTAGAGGCTCTCCTCTCTCACCAGCCACCTATTTTACCAACCCAGTATGCCACTCTGCTTGTTATTGAGTGGGGATCATTTGGGAGGTAGGAACCAAAACATGAAATAACACCAGGACCCAGAATCCTTTGGCCTTTTCACCATTCAATAGGATATGGTCTCCTCCAGTAAAATAAACACACCACAAATAATCAGTTGCAGTTTCACCTGACTTACAGCCTTAGCACTTTAGTAAATTAACCATCTTAATCAGACCAAATAGGGTTGGTTTTGGGGTATAATTTACCTGTCCACCATAAGGTTCAGAAGGTTTTAAAGCCTGCATAAATGCTAGCTCAACTTCTACCAGCTTTTGTTTCCCTTTCTGTTCCTCCTGTAACTCTCTCTGCAATTGTTCTGTTTATAGGGGCAACAATAACTTAGTCACTTTCATAATTTCCAGTTCAATTTTCATTTCTTGTTCCCCTTTAAAACTATCTTTTCAATATTGGCAGGCAGCTTCTAGACAGGTGCCTAGCATTTTGCAAATAGTTTCTTTATTTTCCCTGTTTTTTGAATGGCATCTAGCAATTTTTGAATGTTCTTTCACAGTTTCCTGGTCACGTCAACTATCCTGAGCCCGTTTATCTGAGAACTTAGGGCTTGGACTTTCCATGCATTTGTGAGTGGTCAGTGATATTACTTGCCAGTATGCTCACTGCGCCAAATTGTTACAAAGGTGTGTTTGAGATCATTTATAACCTCACTGGCAAAGGTAGAAGCAAAAGCCAGATTTATTATTAAGCAACTGTACAACTAAGTCCATTGACAAAATTCATTGTTTTACTTACAGGACAGTTAAGGCATAACCAGGGAAAACAAGCAAAACCAAGCAAAATCCAGCTACTCAAAACAGGAAATAACTGAGAACTATCTGGGGCGTGTGTTTAAGTACAAGTAACAAAGATATAGTGAGGGAAAGGATAGAAAGAAACCCAGCATAAAAGCTTAATAGCACTCAAACTTAACAGTGCTCCTTAACTTATACCTTAAACATGACAATTTAACAAAGGAACATATCACTTACACCTAACTTAAATTCTATCTTAACTTATAACTTAGCTTTAATAATTCAAGAGGAATAACACTTGACAGCCTTTAACCTTACATATAACTTCAAAATTATAATTAGCAACTTAGCTAATGAGCAACACTTAACTTAGTTTATAACTCCTGGCTTTACTTACTTGCATAACTCAAATATATAAGGTACTTAAACGTCTAATAAAGAAGCATTTCTCCCAGAAACTTAGCAACTTCAGCTATTCCTCATATGACTTGTTCACTCGGCCCTTCATCAGCTCCATTGCCATTTTCTCCATGGAGAATACCTCCAACATTGCCATTTTCTCCATGGAGAATACCTCCAACATTGCCATTTTCTCCATGTATACCTTCAACACTTGAATGACTTTCTTCATGAGAGGCCCAGAAATGGATGGAATTTGAGGAGTGCCCAGAACGGTGCTGAGTAAAAGGGCATAATCACTGCCCTTGTCCTGCTGGCCACTTTATTGCTGATACAGGCCAGAATGCCTTCGGTCCTGCTGGCCACCTGGTCACTCTCCTGGCTTGTGTTCAGGCATTGTTGACTTGGTCCCCCAGATCCTTTTCCATTGGGCCACTTTCCAGACAATCTGCCTCCAGCCTATAGCACTGCACGGGGTTGTTGTGACCCAAATGCAGGATCCTTGGCCTTGTCAGATCACATACCCTTAGCCTTGGCCCATTGATCCAGCCTGTCCAGATCCCTCTGCAAGGGCCTTCCTGCCCTCCAGCAGAGCAACATTTCTACCCATTTAGTGTTTTCTGCAAAGCTGCTGAGGGTGCACTTGACCCCTTCTTCCAGACCAAAATTAAAGATATTAAACGGGAACTGGCTACAAACTGAGGCCTGGGAACCTCAGTAGTTACCAGCCACCACCTGGACTTAACTCCAAATACCTCCACCCACTAGACCTAGCCGTCCTGCCAGTTTCTAACTCGATAATGTACCCCAAAGTAATGGTAAACAAAAAGATAAGTACAGGTTTCAGCTTAAAGTGCATCAGTATGCCAAGTTTGACATGACTGACACAGTAGGACATGGATCAGCCTTATGTTTGCACTTTTCCTAAGGCTTGTAACTGAGCACTCCCAGAAACAGAATGGTGAAGTAGAAAAACTTTCTTTCTTTAAATGATTGTTCATACAATGAAAAAAAAAAAAATTCAGAACTTTTATTTTTTTTCCTTTGCAGTAAATAACAAAAATCCAATAAAATACTTGATTTTTGTTTTTTAAAAAGAGTATTAGAATTAATCTTAATAACATAAAATTCCAATCTTTTGTGATAATTACAAGGAAGAGAAAGCAAGAATATTTACTGAAAATATATGTTCCAGAGAATGCTATGTATGAGGACTAGGAAGACAAAATCCATCTTTCTTTGTCTATTAATGACTTTCATTCACAATTGAAACCTATGCAGCTGGGAGAGAACTAACTACAGAAAAAAGGGAAGAAATATAATAAAAAATGTCGGGAAAGTTGATGAAACTGAAAGGTCAATCACAAATCACATATGAGGAAGCCCATCTGTTCAGCACAGGTGCCTGCAAGAATAATGAAAACAGAAAAGGAAGCCCCAAAACAGAAATGGTGATTAGAATTCTGACAGAGTATTCCTTATTCATTATACAGCCTATAAATGCCATCTCAAAACTACTGTTGAAAATCATGAACTATTTTCAGAGTCTCTGTTTTGTATACAGAATCACTGCAGGTTGGAGGTGGCATCAGGATGTCTCAAATACGATACCCTGCTTTAATCAGGGCTAACAGGGAACTCAGACGGGGAGGCACAGATCACATTGCCCAAGGGCATATGTAAGTCTCCAAAGATGGAGAGTCTGAAGCCATTCTGGTCAACCTGTTCCAGCACTTAGTTGTCCTCAAGGTGATATGTTGATTGCAATATATGCAGTTTGAACTTTACCTATTCTATCAGCAGTCTCACACTACTGTTTATCCCTGTCCTCTCAATCCCCTCCATGTAGACAGCAGGCTGGTGTTAAGTGTCCCAAAGCTGCCCCTTCTCTGAACAAATCTCACTTCAGAAAACCTGGTGTTAACTGAGAAACTAATGGTCACTGTCAGAGTCCAGAATTCTGAGAAATATTTATCTGCATGTTTTAAGGGATGAAAACCCCCTGACAAACACTGTTTTTAACCTTTGACCATGGAAAGGCGCTTCTTAGGCTCTAGGATGAAGCAGAGCTTTCAAGAATGTGTATTTGATAGTAGCATAATATGTAGCTTATCACAGGGTGAGAATTTTAGATTTCTGTGGGCTCTAGAATGGTGAACAGGTGAAGAAAAGATGGAGGAACCTCATGGGTTTTAGGCTTCTTCCTTCTTCATCTGCTCTATCTTCTGCTGTGATGGTGGCACTTTTGGTTGGTTTAGAGTAGAGGCAGACTTTCTAACATAGATGATGTGTATTGGAGAGTTTTTGTAAGTACTGTTTACATGGTTTTTAGTATACAATAAACACCACCCTAAGGAGGTGGAGTTGTGCCTGGAACTGACTTGCTGTGAAGAACTCAGCTAGTCAGGGAAGGAATGTAATAGATAAGAAAGAATGAACAACCTTCGAAAACAGGAGACGACTTGACTATTTCTTCAATCTCTGGCTGGGGAAAAAGACTTTTGCATTCTCAGGAATCCTGGAAAAACACTCAAAAACATTTTTTTAAAACCCGAGAGTTACCATTTCAAGTCATTCATAGGGACAGGACAGGACCCAGGACAGACAGAACCCTAGGGTCCCCATTTTCTGAGCATCAAAAATTATTGTGTTTGTCCTTGAAAAATACCACTGTACAAGGACTAAAATAAAAGCATTCAAATATCTGTAAGTAAAGCCTACAGAAATGGAAACACAGCTAAGACTGGTGACCTCATCCTAGGATAGAAGGCTGATCTCTATGTGGGTGCCTGAAAGTCATCCCACAATTTTGTATTTCAAATCTCTTTAAAATTTTGCAGAGTGGAACCATAGTTCAAATCTTGACATTTGTGATATTTCTTTTTCTGTCACTCCCATTCCACACACACAATACCACCAAAGAGACAGGATACAAACCTAATCAATTTCTCATAATTTCAGTCAGTTATTGTTCTGTACAAATTAAAATTTGTACAAAATATGGATAGAGAAACATTTCTTGGGGAAAAACATGTTGCTTTCTTCAACAGAGGAGGTCATCAAACTTTTTGTTTGATGAAACATGGCTTTTCTGAATCTTTCCAGTTTGGGAAGGAAAAAGAAGAATAAAATAAAAAGGAAATGGAATCACTTCAGTACTAGAAGTTAATTTTCTCCATGAAGCACATGCATAAAAAATCCAATCACATATTTAGGATCTTACATATGTAGTTGTATATTGTCTCAGTCCTTGAACAGTTCATCAACAGTTTTTAGGAGAAAAAGTTAGACAAGAAGCAGCATTGAGATATTGGCCCATAATTCAGTGGTTTCTGGATTCATGGTAATATAGAAACATTCTGAACAATAGTGAACTACATGAAGTCACTGAGAACTGATAGAAATGTTCTAGACTGAGCTCTTGTACTCTAGTCAGGGTTGCAGCACATAGTTTTCTCTTACAAACAAATTATGAAGTTTTTGTTATAAGCTCAGATAAATTATACTTTGACATGTAATGCTGTCTCTAAATAGTTATGGCAGTTTAATTGGTTTTGTTTTGTTTTGTTCAGTCTCTTCTACTGAGGGTTATGAATTATTCTTTTCTAACTGAACTAAGTTCACTCTAGTCAAAGTACTTAGAAAAAATTATGCCAACCAAAGTTAACATCAACCAAAACTGTATACCTCAATTCTGAAAGTAGAGTTTGAGCAGATGTGTTCCTAATGATAAAACTCCCAAGTTTAAGGGAGGCATTTTTAAAAACAAACAAGCAAACTGGTTGAGACACCAGTCTCAACATTTTTGAAGTTACAGATGCATGAGTTATTATGGCATTATATTTCTGCAAGGTCTTATTCTTATGTTTCATTATAAAACATATAATTTGGAGTAGATTAATTTTTTGGCATCTGTACATACAATGAAAGAAAATGTGGTAATACCCACAGGGTCAGATGTATTCTCTTGTAAAAGTGCATTCTACTCCCTGGTGGCAGTCTATTTATTCAGCTAAATATTCACTTAATTGACATTTAGCTAGATATGCAAATTATTAGAACAATTTTTTCCATTAATTTCTTTTGATGCTCTGTTCATTTTTTTTTTCCTACATTTCTCATCCCATCTCTTTGACATTCCAGATGGAAAGAAACCGGTAATTATTCAGTTTCTGCATTAAGGTATGCCCATAAACAAAATGCAGAGCACCTGAATAGATTTGTCATATCAGAAAGACAGAGGGATTTAACCTCTTTTTTCAAAGAATAATAGGTTATTTTTGATATCATGTGAGTTCACATTCCTCTAAGATGCAACTATATTACTCTGAAAAAAATGAAATCACTTCTCATCTTGACTTCTGTGATTACCACCACCTTGAAACATCAGTCATTAACCTCCCATTGTTTCTTTCCCTCTAAGGCTAAATTTGGGCTTAAAATGCACCTTCCCATGATAAAGCACTTTGCATCAGAAAGCAACAATAAAAATACATTTCCTTCAGCAAACAAGAGAAAAAATACTTTTTTGAATCCTCTTAGAGAAAAAGGTCAGTGAAAATATCAAGAAAATAGAAGAAAAACAGATCTTGGAGATTCACTGCACAATATGAATATATCACACAGCCTTATATAGCTGCCTTTTCCTAGTTTACATGCCTAATTTTCCAGAATGATACCACACACATTCAAATCTTCACAGCTGTGATTATATCAAAGAATTTAGTAGTAAACCTATGAGTTTTTCAGTACTTCTTACTTTGTAATATGAAACAGAAAGTCTGTGGCCGGCAGCACCAACTACTGATATATTTTAGTATCCCCAACTTATTTAGCAGCTTGACAGTATAAAAAGCAGAAAAGGCCTTGGTTCTAAGTAAAACCCTGCTCATCAATAAAATGTGTCTATATCAGCCCTGTGCTCACAAATCCAAAATACAGCCGCATATTCAACATTGTGAAAAAAGTTAACTCTTCCCCAGCCAAAACCAGTACACCATGGAGAAACCAAAGCATTAGTCAACTGTAGGAGTTGTTGCACAGATTAGCAAGAAAATTATTTAGAAAACAGATATTTTTGGCAGGGCTTCATATAACAGAAGAGACATGCTTACAGATTAACACGGAGTTCCTCTGTCAATAAATCCAAATTTACTTACATGTCATGATTTGATTAATGCACTATGTGGATTCTTTTGGTTTATCAGTGTCTACAACCAAATGCATGAGTGCCACATTAAAAAAATACATTTCAAAAGACTGCAGAAATTCTTTTTTAGTTTCACACAACAGTAAAAAAAAAAAAAAAAAAAAAAGACAAGATACAACTGATGCAGAAAGAGCAACTTAATACTTTTGTTATGTGAAACTCCAAGGTTAACTGATACTCCTTTGGGAATGCAGCATTAAACTGGGATTTATATTCCCCTTGGAATATTTTTTATTTACGCATTTACTTAAGGGTCAGACTGAAGTAACTAGACATCTTTTGTTTCCAGTCTCTTGCCATGCATGCATCTTAAAGAGTATAGAAAGTGCTGTTGGGAATAATTACTTCCCAATTATCACCTTTAGATTTCCATTTATTCGTCTCTTAAAATTGTGAAAATTCTTTCTTATTCAGCTAGTAAGGGCTGAGTTTTCTTCCTTCCCATTTCTGCTGGGTCACTGTGGAGAGAGCATTCTCTCCACTGAGAAGAAAGTTCCCAAGCTAGTAACTTTCCAGGTGGGATTGGAGCTGTTCTTTCAGAATCTCAGTTACTAAATACATCTTTGATCTAACCATGGTCAAGGTATACTTATTCTCCTCTACACTTAGCGTTCTCACAAGCCCATTCTCTTTTGAGTCTCAGACACACAGAATGTGCATATGCCTAAGAAGTCCAGCCTAAAGTGAATTTTCAATATCTTCACTGAAACAGATAAAGAAAACATCAGAAGACATTAGTTAAGCAACCAAAGAGTGGATAGGGGTCTGAATAAAAGAGCATGAAATTAATGGACTGAGAAGAATAAAGCAGCATCTACAGCTGAGCTCCCCAGAACCTGCTTTGGAACCACCCCTGCCTAATTTAATTAGTCTTTCGGTAAGATACACTTGTCAATTAAATTTTCTGATGACACAAAGTATCATCAATACAGAAAAGGATTGGGGATCATACAGCCCAATCCCCTGCTAAAGCAGGTTCACCTAGAACAGGTTGCACAGGATCACCTTCTAGGTAAGTTTTCAGTATGTACAAGGAAGGAGACTCCAATAGCCTCTCTGGGCAGTCTGCTCCAGTGCTCTCTCATCCTTAGAATAATATAGTTTTTCCTCATATTTTAGATGGAATTTTCTGTATATCAGTTTCTGCCTGTTTCCTCTCCCCATTGCTTGGTACCTCTGAGAAGAGCCTAGCTCCGTCCCCTTTTTCCATGTGTCTTGCAATGGAAACATTAACAGGCCAGGTATATTTCACACCTTGTTTGGTTTACAGACCATAGCCGTTGTTTGTTGAAACAATTTCTTGATTTTATCTTTCTTATGTATATCCCCAGTGCATATCCCAAGACCTCCAGGGACATACAAATAGGATGTAGATGTGTGCATAGGAAATTAAATGCATTCCTGGAGGAGTAACTAGAGGTATAAATGGATTTCATTGACAGTACTTATGCAATGCACACACAAATCCTTCCTCATTACATTGAGAAACATTGTCCTTTGTAGAGTCATGGTAATGTACAAATCAATTGGGAAGAAGAAAATTACTGAATAATAGAATTTTTGAATTTTTTAAAATTCCCAAAAGGTTTCATAGTATTGAGTAAGAATGATATTAACATTCTATTGTGAAAAGTCAGATCTCAAAAATCTTGATTTTCCAGAGACCCACAGACCAGCCCTAGAGACCACAAGCTGTCTTTGAGATTATTGTTTATGTATGAGCAAGCATAACTACTTCACTTTTAAACTACTCACTAGTGAACAGAGATTACTGGATTAGCTCACCTGCTCAGTACCAGTCAGCTACCACTGAAAGTGAACAGATAGGTCTCTGTTTTACAATCTGAGAATTATATACACACACAAAAGAAAATAAATTTGTGTAGGTAAATTTGACTTTTAGAGATTGAGAGAGAGAGACTCTTATCCAAAAACTATATACTCCACAGCTCATGGCAGATAAGAAATTTCTGCCATTTCTTTGTTCCGCTTAGTAAGACTTTGCACTACAGATTTTTCACTTCCTACATATAGTGCTGAAACAAACATATATAAATTCAATCAGGCAGTCTATAAGAGATGGATAGCATGACAAATATTACAGTTGCTGGATTAAGACTCAAAAATAAACTAGTATATTTGTCTAAAATTCCATACAGAATCTGTGACAAACACTGGTTCCAAAATGTTTTCCATCCACAACTACAAATTCTTTTAAGAACTCCCTACATTCTAGATGTTCTCTTTAGCTATTAACATTTAAAAGCGTTATAACCACTCTCTTAAACCTAAGTACACAAAGTAATCAACACAATTTGGTCTAAGAAAGGTCTATGCCTACTGGGAACTTTTCACAAGAGCTATTTTTTGTCCTCATCATATTAGGTGTTTTTTGTCAATATTTCACATCCGTTCCGTTAAAGTCAGTATGAAAATATTTTCTGGCAGCTAAGGAGATTAGAAGAGCCTGTATTCTAGTGTCTAGAACATAGGTTTGTACTGTCTGGGTTGAGCTACAAACTCAGATTCAGAGGCAGAACTGGCACATTCCTAACTCACATTTTTCCATGAGAAATTAAAAACATATCATAGTTCTATTCTCATGTGCCACAAAAAAAAATACCCCTCAAAAAACTCCAATCAACCCCCCTCAAAAAAAACTCAAACCAAAAAATAAACAAATAAAAAGCCCCAACAAAAATAATCCCAGATTATTAAGGTCTCAAAATTTTAAAAAATCCTAATGAGCAAGTTAATAAAACCAGATTTTATGCACATTCATTTTATGCATTAGTTTTTGAGATAATATTAAAAATGGAAACAATTATTTTTTCTTTCAGTCCACTTGTCAGGAGGCATTCAAGTCCCAAATGTGAGTTTATCTTCAAATACATCTACCACAACATGATTAAAACTGAACATAAGTAAATAAGTTTTCTGTATAACCTGGGCAGAAGACCAGATTTCAAAACCAAGAATCAGTTATATTAATATATATTATGCATGCATTATGCATGCATTGAAAAAAATGCATTAAAAATTCTATGAAAATACTTTTTTGCCCAATAATTATCAAGTTTTAGCAAAAAACAATGTATCTTTTTTAAAGACTTGGAAAAATGTCAGTTTATAGGGAAATACATTTGTTGTGCAACAGGGCATGGGAGGAATGGTACCCAAAGCTCAAAAACAATAGTAGGCTCTCTAAATCAACAGACTACACCTGAGAACTGAATTGACTTCATAAAGGAATCTCGATTCACCAGGCCTTGAACACCGGGATATCAACACTGAAAAATCTTACACAGCAAATCTTATGAGAAAATTGACAAAACACATCAGTCAAAGCCTCACAGGGGTTTCTTCTGTCATTAACGCCTATTGCAAGGTCAGTGGACCACGGAAAAAGATGTATTTTTAAGCTATATCATAAATCCTATTTATCTGCAAAATGATAAGTTTTGTGAAATAAATTTTCACTCAAAAAAAAAAGGTAAGAAATGGAAAAACTCCCAAACCTTATATTAAAATGTGTGTTTTTACTATGAAGGAAAAAAATATTAGTAGGCATGCTGCTAAAGTAGAAGAAAGCTGCCATGTGCCCACCTAAAAAAATATATAGCATTACTTTCCTATGAAAGATTGAACCAAATGATATTTTACCTGACCTTTTGGAAAAGAAAGTGTGTGGTAGGTTTTTCTTTTTAGGTAAATGCTTGTACATGTACAGACAATGTGTTCAAGCACATTCTTTAAGGATTGACTTCGGGGTTTCTTGAGGGGTTGCCATCAGCCTGAAAAGAATAATGGAAAATATATTAAAACATAAATACAAGAAAAGATGCATTTATTCTGCAAGCAAAATTCAAGTTGCTTTTCAATTAGGTTGCTCCCACTAATTCCAGGACACCTGTTCATATATATACAGCAATCGAGACTATTAACATTTGTTCTACATGCGCATTTTTCCCTTTCATTTACTTAAAATTTTTTTGAAATGTAGACCTCAGTTTGCATATTTCTCAGTTTTCAGCATTCCTTATTTGGCAACAGCCGTGGTGAACCACAAACTACATGATAATGAGCATTGGAAATGTGACAATTTCCTTTTTACATGCCTTTTCTGAAGAAATAACAGAGATTAAAAGGAGGACCAATCTTGATCCCTTACCTCGAAATAAATAGTACTTTTTGTGCTATAATCTCTCACACAGATACTTGCCAAACTGGCTTGTCTGTTCTCTCTAAATTTCACCCTTGCCAGTTTACTTAATGTGTGAACATATTTAAAAAATGCAAAAGAAAGTACAACATACAGAGATACTTTGATAGATAGATGTAGTAGATACATATAGGTAATATACAGAGATATATAGATATAAAAATAGATTCCAAAGGTACTTGTGTGTGTAGATATGGAAATATATATATCAGCATATAGATGAGATGGAGATAGAGGTAGAGAGAGATGGTAGAGATAGAGCCCGTAGAGACAGACATGATAGAGATAAGGATGATGGAGATAAAAATATAAAAAAGATTGTATAGATATAGATTATGAAGAGAGTGATAGAGATAATAGTAGAGGTTGAGATAGAGTTGATACACCTTTACATAAACACATACATGCCTACAGTAATACATATAACTTTGTACATGTACTGTACACCTAGAACTTCGTAAAAACTTTGACACCATCTTCCACAGATTCTCACAGAAAAGGAGGGAGCCCATGGCTTGGACAGGTGCACTCCTTGCTGAGTTAAAATCTGGCTGGATGGCTAGGCCCCAAGAGTGCTAGTGAAGGGTGTCACATCCAGATGGTGGCTGAATTCCCAAGGCTCAGTACTGGAGCCAGTAGGTTGAGGCAAGTGAACCTGTTTGACTCTTCCACCCTAAGGATGTCACATCTGGAGTGTTGTGTCCTGCATTGGCTCCCCAGTACAAGTATTACCTTGTCTCAATATAAACCAGGTACTGCTTGCAGGTCCATTGCAGGTCTGCAAAGATGATTATTGGTCTGGAGCATCTCTCTCATGAGGAAAGGCTGGGGGATTTCTTAGGAAGATATGCCTGAGAGAGGAAGTCATTAATATCTATAAGTATCTGAAGGGAGCATGTCAAGAAGATAAATTCAAACTGTTTTTGTGGTGACAAACAATAGAATAAAGAGCAATGAACACAAGCTCCAACATGGGAAGTGAACACAAGGAAAAATTTCACTGTGAGGACTGGAGCAGATAGTCAGAGAGACTGTGGATTCTGCATAACTTGTAAGATCTTTAATATGCATCAGGACAGAATCCTGAGCATTAGAACAAGCTGCCCAAGGAAGGGATGGAATCACCAGCCCTAGAATAGTCAAAAAAAGTGTAGATATAACACTTAAGAACATTGTTTTATGGTAAACATAGCAGTGTTAGGTTAATGATTGGATTAAGTGATCTTAGGAGGCCTTTGTCAAACTTATTGATTCTATTGCTATAAATATATATATATAGATGAGATGGATATTAAAGTGATTTGGATACAGATTAGATGGAGGTGAAATTAGATGAGGGGATAGAGAGCTAGAGAAGAATAGAGGACATACAGCTATCATGCTGATACATGTACAGATGCAGACAGAAATCCTGTGCCTCCCTTAGCACAAAGATAATTAAAATATTGTAAGTAAACCTTGAAGGGAATTGTGAGGTTAAATGGCATTTCAGAGTTTGCCTGAGGTTGAGGGAAGTGGGTAACAACACTGTGAGGAAGCTGCAATGATCACAACCTATAATTTTTCATCATCTAATGCAGCTGTAGAGGTGTCACTGCTGATACTTTCCTGTGATGGATTTACTTGATGCCAAGTCCCTCAAGGCAAAGTGTCTTTAAAAAAATAGACATGAAAGGAATATAGTATGAGTTTTCACAATTCTAAGAGGATATTTGGTGTGTTTAGTCAAATACAGTAAACTTTCTCATTCTTCAGTACTGGGTGAGAAAATACACTGACAATATGTTTTAGAGGCTCTGCTGTTGATTTTTAAAAGAGCATTCTTCATTTGAATTTATTGCTTTCCCAGTTTGCTTCACCTCAGATTGCAATAATATTTTGCCCCAAGAAAATTTATTTCTTCTCCAGCTAACAGCATGCTTTCCTGCTCCACCAGCAAAAAAGTAATGTATATGCAGTGTAAAGAAAAAAACAGAGTAAAGAAACAAAGCAGTGCATTAGAGCCACACAATTGCAAAGGAGCACTCTTCCTTCAGGCAAGATATCTAGCTATGTAGTAATACATACTTGTCTTGTGAGCCAAAAGAAGGAAATAAACACTTCATCACTTATTATCTGCTTCATTTAATCCACAGTGGCTTTAATAGATAATATTCTGTACACAGTGTGCTTGAATAAGCATGGCATTTATTGTCTTAGAACACTTACTTGGACAGGCTGGAAGCTATATGAAGGCAATTAACATTTATCATAAATCAAACAAGGTTTTTATGGCAACCCAAAGAGCACTGCTGGAAATGCCATTTATCAGACCACCAGAAGGAGATGAAGAAATCCAGAAATCTTTTAATTTTCTTTTTTTTTTTTTTTTTAATTAGTAAATCTTTCAGACATATAACTGAAAATCAATTGATTACTTTCAAAAAATTTGACAATTCATTGTGACATGCCATCACACACATGCAGAATAATAACCGCTGTAAAAGTATTACCAATGCTAAAACTGCTGAGTGCTATTCAGAATACTGCAGGGAAGGTGCTGCCTATGTGCTTATTAGCAACTGTCCTTTAAAGTACATGCTGCCCAGAACAGTAGTTTATACAACCTGTAACAGGCAGAGAAACCTGTTGAAATAACAGATTTGAAGTGTTTGACGTGTATTTTTCTTTGGGGCAGTAAACCGCTTGAGAAAATGGAGGATAAATGTGTTAAACACACCAGCATATCTTAGACAACTGGAAGAAGAGTCTGGGTTCACAGAAATGTGGATAATCAGCTGAATGTCAAAATTTCACAGGCAGGAACTTAAGAATTTGATTCCAATGCTTGTCACAGCACTGAAAATTCAATTACTTCTCTATTTCTTGACCCTTTATCATGTCAAGATCTGCTGTCTTTACTAAACTTTCAGAAAAGTGATTTTTTTTTCTCTCCTGTGTAAAATTTTCTCATTAATAGTTCCCTTCTGAGATAGCATTGTCAGCCTATGACTTACACAGCATATGTTATTTCCCTCTCAGAATATTTCTTTCAGGTGCCTCTTGTATTCCTGTAGCTGTACTGAACTGATCAACCTTATCTCAATGTCAGTGTACTTAGCAATGGAAAACACACTTGCTTCAAAAGAAACTATGTGATATGTCTATATTAAAATTATACTGACCTGTAAAAAAGACACAAACTATTTCAAAAAAATCCATCAAAACTACTGAGCAGTCAACATCTCATCAACAGTCTGATTCTGAAATTAGAAAGGGAAAGCGAAGGAAATAATTCACTTAATAAAAATTAATTAATATTTTATAGATACCTTAAAACACTTTAAATAAATTCAAATACAAAAACTAACTACTTGTATTACAATAGACCTGCAAAAAGCCTGTTGACAAGATACAGCATGCAAAGAAATCACAGGAGGCTCTGTGGACAATCAGTAATATCATAACAGCTACCCCAAATTTGGTTGATTGCAAGGGGATTTTGGCAGTGGAAAGATTTTGAAGAAATAAGAATTGTCCAAAAGTGTATCTGGTATTTCCTTTAAAACTCAATGGTTTTGTTCAGGCTGACATTTGAAGATGACTGTGTAGAACATGACAGTAGCCTTATTTGCACTTCTCCTACAAGACTATGCCTTTTTAGACTAAGACCTTATAGTATTTACTCATGCAAAATTAAGTATAACCCAGGCATTCTCTGTGGGGCCTGCACTGATTACAAAGCATTTTTTCTACATTAATTCCATATAGCACCTTTGTGTCTATAAATCAAATCCAGAAAACTACCAAAGAACTGGCAAAAAAATAGGAAAGTCAAGGGTGGCTGAAATAATCTGATTCAGAGAATTAAAAAATTTACTTCAAATCCCATCTTAAAAATGCTATATTGAGTATTGTCCAGAAAAAGGGACTCATTCACAAAACAAACAAACAAACAAACAAACAGAAACAGACAAAAAGACCCCAACCAATCAAATAAGCAAACAAAATAAACAAAAAACAAAACAACACCAGAAAACATAAAAAGCAACCAACTTAAAAAATAAAAACAAACCAAAAAACCCAAATATTGATTATTTGCAAATAAGAAACTATGTCAGAAGGTTGATGTTAATTTTCAGACAGACTCACTAGATTTGAGCCTCAGAAGTACCTTTCTGCCAAGAATATGTTAGAATATGCTAAGCCTACAGTGACAGACAGGAAATGTTTCCATAATGTCGTAAGTAATACATTTCCAGGTCTTCTGTGCTGGCAATGAAATCCTAACCTGTGACAAGCTACATATGTGCTGTATGCTGATGAGTACAGTCATTGTTTTTTCTAAGATAGAATTACAGCATATTACTGGCACCTGCAGAATTGCAAACAATAAAAACAAATTTATTGAGCAAGCAGCAGTTACTCTCTTTCCCAGAAAAACAAGTCCTGCTACAAAAGGTCCTGCTAGTCCATGCAGTATTCCTGGAAAACATGTAATGTGGATCCCAAACACTGACCAATTTCAGTCGCATATCATCTGTTTATTGTTGGCACCAGGTGCCATCTTGCAATGCTTTTAAATCCCATTCATACCAAAATTACAGAACCACCTTAATATTTCTGGACAATAGACTTTCACTCCTTCAGCATACAAACCATTTTTTTGATTGAGAACACAGTATTTGGAAAATATGGAAAGGTCTTCATAAATATTGGCATCATCAGTTGAACTTTGGAAAAGTTGTTATTATGGGTTAGACTTCTTCAATTTTTTTTTTTTTCTTAATGATAACCCAAATATTCCAATTATTCCATTTGTATCCACCACTAGAGTATCTGGGTATCTCACTATCCTTAAAATTATTGTCAAAGAATTTCAGCACAGTGAGAAAATTCAGGGTGTGCAAAGAAGCAGTTTGACATATCCTTGACATGTCCATTGCATGTTGCTGGCTTTATACAAGACTTTTTATTGTTATGCATATTTCCACTGTATTTCCATTGTTTTGAGGTTTATTTCTCCCCCAGTGATTAGCATAAAAAATAACCATCACATCTAACTTCTCCATTGCTTTAAGCAATGAGCCATTCTAAATAATAGTTTACACCATTTTGTCTGCACATTTTAGACTTTTAAGCAAGCAATTAGTATTGTCCTATGTTTTACCTATTCCTATTTTCCATACTTTATCCAGGATAAGTTTTAAGGACCAACAGACTATACAGACACTTTGGCTTTGACTACAAGAAAAAACAGAATCATTATATTCACACATCTTCACCAACAATAAGAGAAAACAAAGCAGTACCTGGTGAAAGAGACCAACCCCCAGCTGACTGCAGCCGCCTTCCAGGCAGTTGTAGAGAGTGATAAGGTCACCCCTGAGTCTCCTTTTCTCCAGCCTAAACATCCCCTGCTCCCTCAGCTGTTGCTCACAGGGTTTGTGTTCCCAGCCCCTCTCCAGCCTCGTTGCCTCCTCTGGACACACTCCAGCATCTCAATGTCCTTCCCAAACTGAGGGGCCAGAGCTGGACACAGCACTCAAGGTGTGGCCCCACCAGTGCCCAGTACAGGGGCAGAATTGGTTGGCCAGCTCCTGCTGGCCACACCATTCCTGATCCAGGCCAGGGGCCATTGGCCTTCTTGGCCACCAGGACACTCTGCTGGCTCGTGTCCAGCCGGCTGTCACCAGCACCTCCAGGTCCCTTTCTGCCTGGGCACTGTCCAGCCACACCATCCCCAGCCTGTAACATTGCAGGGGGTTGTTGTGGCCAAAATGCAGGACCTGACACTTGGACTTATTAAACCTCATCCTGTTGGACTCTGCCCATCACTCCAACCATTCCAGATCTCTCTGCAGAGCTCTCCTACCTTCCAATAGATCAGCACACTCTCCCAGCTTAGTGTCATCTGGAAATTTACTAATGAAAGAATCAATATCATGGACTTATCCATGTCACTGATAAAAATATTGAACAGGACTGGTCCCAGCACAGATCCCTGTGGACACCACTGATGCCTGGCCCCCAGCTGGATGCTGCACTTCTCACCACCACTCTCTGGGCCCGGCCATCCAGCCAGTTTCTAACCCAACACAGAGTGCTCCTGTCCAACCCACGGGCTGACAGCTTTAACAGGAGTGTGCTGTGGGAGACAGTGTCCAAGGCCTTGCTGCAGTCCAAATACACAACATCCACAGCCTTTCCTGCATCCATCAGGTGGGTCACCTGGTCATAAAAGGAGATCAAGTTGGTGAAACACCAACAAATGAGGACCTACCCTTCCCAAACCCATGTTGGCTGGGTCTGATACCCTGGCCATCCTGTAACTGCTGCATGATAACACTCAGTATAAACTGTTCCATAACCTTACCAGGCACTGAGGTCAGGCTGACTGCCTATAATTACCAGGAACCTCCTTCCCACCCTTTTTGTGAATGGCTGTCACATTTGCCAGCTTCCAGTCACCTGGAACCTTCCCAGTGAGCCAAGAGTGTTGGGAAATGATGGAGAGCAACTTGGCACACTCATCAGTCTGGGATGAGCTCCTTCATCACCCTGGGATGGATGCCATCTGGTCCCATTATTTATGAACATCCAAGTGGTTCAGCAGTTCTCTGACTGCTTCCTCCTGGATAATGGGAGGACCATTCTGCTCCCTGACACCATCTACCAACCCAAGAGGAACAGTTGCCCTGAAGCCATTTTCCCACTAAAGACTGAGGCAAAGAAGGCATTAAGCATTTCCACCCTCTCCTCAACTGCAGTTACTAAGTTCCCTCCCTCGTCCAATAGAGAACAAAGGTTGGTGCACTGGTTTAGCATTGATTCCTTTTTTTGTATGGAGTAGTTCCCTGTTTAGGGCCTTGCTAGCTTCCTGTGGACCTGACAGGGAACAAATCAGTAGCCAATTTTGAATATTGACATGGTTAAACTAATGAGAGGACTGGATACACCTTTTTCAAACACATATTTTAAGATGAAAACCCCAGGGAATAGCTCTCTTTCTTTCCTGGTCAGAGTACAGGGGCCAGGCCAGGCCAGGCCAGCTCTACCACAGGGCTGGGCCAAGGCTGGGCTGGGCTGTGGCTGCTGACATTTTGCTGACATAAGCTCTGCCCCACTGCTGGCCAGGCCAAACCATAGTCCACTAGGGCCCAGGAGCAGCTGCCAGATAGGCCAGTCCTGCTCCACCACAGCCATGTGGCTCAGCAGGGACTGGGCCAGGCCCTGGTGGCTCCCAGGCAGTGGGAGGGAAGGACATCAGCCCCCTCACATGGCCTGAAATCCGTCAGCATGACTGCTCTGGCTGGCTGCCGCCCTTCCCTCTGCAGGCCCCAGGTGATATATTAACTATTCCAGTGCACAGAGACCTGCATAACCTTAAATCCACTCTTGAGTGAGAGAAATAAGAGGGAAGACATGTAGAGAAACAACGTGAAGACACCAAGGTCAGAAAGAAGGAGTCAGGTTCAAGATGAGAAGCGAATGAGGAGATGTCTTATTTTTAGGATGAAATTCTCTTTTAAGCCATGGTAATAGACTATGATATACTGACTATCCCTTTAAATCATGGAAAAAGGTATGGGGAGATGAATGTTCAACTTGTAGACCTGAGCAAAGGCATCCATGCTGAAGAAGTAGATGCTAAAGTAGCTGTAATCCAATAAGAACTTTAAACAGAGATAAATGAGTGACAAAGACCCTTTGCCCCAAGAGCAGAAGTAGAAGAGAACCTCTGTTTTCAGAGATGAAGATGATCTTAAAGATAGACGAAAAGAATCTATGTATTTTAAACAGTTCATCTTTAAAATAATACCCCATAAGCTGGCATGGAAAAGCTGTGAAAAAGCTGTGAAAAGATGGGAGGAACTTCACAAATGCAAATTCCCAAGTGGCTGCTGTTCATGGAAATTGAAGCCATTAGAGAATTGTTTTCTTGTGCAGAATTCTCCATGGCATAACAAGAGATACTCCTCTCCCTAAGTGAACTGAAGAAAGACTATTCTGAAGTTGGAAAACTGAATGAGAATTCTGGGTATTGTTTCTGTATGTTGTCAGTGAGAAAGACCAAAGGTGTGGGGGGAGGAGGAAAAGTGTCCTGAAGGTTTTATTCTGATACTTATTATTCTTCTTCTGGTTTTGTTAATAAAATATTCTTTATTACTTTTTGCTTTGCTCCTCTCCTAATCCTAACTCACAGCAGAAAATGAACCCACAAACACAGCTGGTCTTACCTTTCCTTTTGCCATTAATATATTTGTAAAAACATTTTTTGTTGTCCTTTACAAAAGCTGCCAAATTAAGTTGGAACTGAGCTTTGGTTGAAGCTTCCCCCACGGTTCTTGCCCGGACCACCTGGGGTGCAACTTCAGCAGGATTCAGCTGGCATCTTTAATTAGCGCAACACAGCTTTAATCCGTTTGCTCAGGAACAGAACTTTTAATAAGGTGAAAATAACAAACAGGACACGGAGCAATTGGGAAAAAAGCTCAGGTCCCAAACCATGCAGTCTTTTTATACATCTCAGGCATTGGAGGAATTAGGGTGGGGATCTAGGGAATGATCCAATGAGAAGGAGCAATTAGGAATATTACAATTCCTGCAGCAAAAAATAACCAATTTTGGTAAGAACTTAGAACAATGGCAGGAAATCAGAAGGGAGTCTTCATTCACGACAAACAAAAATGGTTTTCCCAGGGTCTTGAACCGAGACCCCCTTCCTCTTCCACTGAACCAGCTCTAATATTTGGTTTCCCTAATTTTTATCTTACGTGCCCTAGCAAACCCCTTAAACACTTCCTGAGAGTCCTAACCCTCCTTCCAAAGATGATACATCCTCTTTTTATTCCTGAGTTCCTTCAAAACCCCATTGCTCATCCAGGCTGTGTATTTGCCTCCTTCACTCATCTTTCAGCACCCAGGGACAGTCTGCTCCTGTGCCCTCAAGATCTGTGTTTTGAAGCACACGCACCTTTCCTGAACTGCTTTGTTTTTAAAGACTGCTTCCCAAGGAACTCTCTGAATAAGTTTCCTAAATATAAGGACTGCTTCTCAAGGAACTCTCTCAATAAGTCTCCAAAATAGGGCAAAGTCTACCACAAGTCCAATGTAAAAGTCTTATTGATGTTTCATTTCACCAAATATTGAGAACTCTATAATTTCATGATCACTGTGCCCCAAGTGGCTTCCAACTACCACATCCCACCACATCCCACCAGCCCATTTCTATTTGCAAGTAACAGGTCTAACACAGTCTCTCCCCTGGTGGGCTCACTCACCAGGTGCAACAAAATTTGTCCTCCACACACCCTAAAAATTTCCTGGACTGTCTTTTTTCTGCTCTGTTAAGTTCCCAGCAGATGTCTGGTAGGTTAAAGAACAAAGGCTAACCTACAAGAACAAGGGCTGGTGATCCTGAAGCCTTTTATTATACTACCCACCTAAAAGAAAAAAAAACCCATCTTTGATATCAAAAATTCATATTTTTGGGGCTGAGCCTCTCTCAACAGGATTTCTCCTTTAGAGATTCAACAAAAGGGCAATTGATAATAAACATTTTTTTCCCAGCTTTTAGAGGTGCTGCAGGAGTAAACTTTGCTATGCTTCATCTTGCGCCTGCAAATATGACTATTTGTGACAGCATCCCCGTTTCAGGATCCAGGCTTATTCTAATACTGAGAGCAGCTGTTATGTGATAGGATAGCGAGTTGGTCAGAGATTGATGGATTCAATCAGGTTACACCTCCTCTACAGCAAGATCCACAAAGAATAACAATACCCCCCTCTCACACTTAAAAAAAAAGATTATTTAATTTGAGATTAAACTAATGAACTTGTGAATTATAGTAAACAGAAATCTTCATACTTAGTTTTCCCCTTCACCTATGGCATCCCTGCCTTGAGACATAGATTTTGTGATGTAAGTTTTTTCTTTGTGGAATCAAGTAGATAAAACACATACCTCCCTAGTTCATCTTTTTACTATCACCTTTAACACACATATTGCAATGAAATTTCCAGCTATCAAGATTAGGAGGTACATAAGAACAGTAAAAGAAGAACTGCTACAAAGGTGGTACAGACTAAAGTTGTACCATATTGACACCAGAAGCTTTTAGGCTTTTTCAATTTTCCCCTTATATTTTTCCTAAGGAATGTTGACATTTCTGAGATGAATCAGCACACTCTCAGAAGGATATGGAGAAAACATGATTTAAAATATGTACCTACAATATGCAAGAGTGAAAAGGACAGAATAAGTACAGAGGAAATTATAAAGGGACGTTAAAATTAATTCCTTTTTATTATAGTCTTCCATTGGGAACATATTTTAGAGAGACATTTGTAGAAATACAGCCACCATAGCAGTGGCCGGTTTAGGATTTTATGTTTAGCCAGTGCTAGATTATCAGTCTTAATCACACAGATTCAGTGAAAATCTATAGTATACATTACTAGAACATTTCCATCCAGACAAACTTTCAGGACATTTGAAGAGCTATGGCAAAACATAACTAGACCCTGTGTCATCATATTTTATGATTCAACTGGAAAAGTTGAATTTATTTTCCCATTACTATCAATCTACCCACACTCATGTTAAAGAGAGAATTGTGATTTTAATTATCCATTAACTCAATTTTTGGAATTTTTATTTGTGTGTGTGTATGTGTGTTTGTATAAGTAAATGTTCATATATTAGTCATATATTGTCTTGAGCAGGGTGAGCAGTTGATAGTGAATACTTCTAGCTGAGATTTGAAATCTTGGTACTGCATGGTCACTACAGGCCTCAATCTGACTGCTGATACTGTTTGAATAGGAGCTTTTTCTTACCTCCAAGTTAGTTAAGACAAGCTATACTGATTTAGAGAGTTTTAAACCTTAGCAAGTGAATGTTTTACAAACTAGCAGGAGGTACTTACTCACTTATTCTGAAAGACATTTGCCAGGAGGCAGGACACAGAAAATAGTGTAAATCCTGTAATTTTCTGGTGTGTCATATCCTTTCTTTCACAGTCCTTTACTCCCTTCAGCTCTACAGAGCCAGAGGCAAAGAAAGACTAAAACTGATCAAGCATCACCTGATCTCTTTTGCTTTAGGTGGAAACTACATGCACTCTTGGTGTCATTCACTAATTGCACTGAAAATGAAACTTAGGTCCTCTGAATGAGATAATTACTGATCCAACAGACCTAGGTCCAGCCTCAGAAAATTACAAGAAATCTTCTAGAAAACAATGGCAAGAAAACCAATAAATGGAGGAACTGCCACTTAAGAGGGTTTGTTTGTGGCACTAGAGACACTATCTTTGGAAAGGTAAAATACTCATTTAACAAATCACATAAAAAGTAAAGTTAGCAATTACTTACCTTCTCTTTGTATTGGCCTCTTGAAATTACTGCTTCATTCCAAAAATCTGATGCTTTTAGCATCTAAAAAGAGCCCCCAGTCTAAAGTAGATTCACAGTCACCCTGTGTGGTTCTGTGATTAATTTGGTGCTCCGGGCTTTCAATCACAGAATACTGGAGACAATATTATTGTTATATTAACTTTGGTAGAATTTGGAGCAAGCATTAAAGGAGGATTGATATATTTCTGCAACAAAATAAGCAGCATATATATATATTCCCAAATATAATGACTCCAGACATTCCTGTATACTTGCTGTCTTTCAAATGAATGCTCAATCCAATATGCCTGGTAGCTTCCCATCTATTTCCTGAAGTGCTAGGCTACATCCTTAAAAAATACTACGGGTCAATGTTAAATATATAGTGAAGCAAAAATACTTTTTTTTATTTTTAATATAATTTAGCAACTTAGTTCTCATTATCTGGCAGACAAAAAATTGGCATTTCCAGTATATGCAACAAAATAAGGAACCCAACCTTTGCCATACAATTATGAATAAGACCAAGAAAATGGACAAAATAAACTTGTAGGAAAAAATACTTTAGATATGGTTTTATAAACACAAATTGATGGAATTTGTCATGATTGCAGGTAACACAGATGGGCCAAAGTGTACAACAGGTCAAAGGTTATTTGTTACACTTCTTCAGCAAAGAACATTTTAAATAGATGTTAACATCTAGTTTTAACATGAAAGAAATACAGGAAAA
Organism: Certhia americana; assembly: GCA_018697195.1. Taxonomy (NCBI): domain Eukaryota; kingdom Metazoa; phylum Chordata; class Aves; order Passeriformes; family Certhiidae; genus Certhia; species Certhia americana. Next base: position 47,849,043 of record CM031878.1, on the reverse strand, counting down.
CTGTCCCTTTCTCCACAGTATTATTCCAAACATTTGCACCAGACCTCAAGACAGAAGCTTCCCCTCCTCTTTTTTCTTAAGCTGAGCAAACATGAATTTTGTTCAGTGAAAGTATCACACAACAGAAATGGAGGTGTTTTGGGGGTTTTTTGTTTTGTTTTTTTTTAATAGTCAGAATTTTCAGTTTCAAATAATAATTTCAATCAAATGACCCTGTACCACATGTCGAGTTTAAAATTTATCATTATATTAAAGATCCATGTTGCTTTTCTATCTTTCAAATTTACATTCCCAGTGGAACATCCCAATTAAGACTTTCCAGTATATTCTTCTTTATTAAAAACCTATAAGGCTAGCTTTTTTTTGCGTTGTTGGGTTTTTTTTGTTTAATAACTAACCCTAAGTAATTTCTCCCCAAAACTTTAGATCTGGCTTTATCACAAAAAAAGGAAAAATAAGACTTGAAGTAAAGCTCATGTGGAAACATTACTGATCACCATAACAACAGAAATATATTTCCAAATTCAGAGTTTAAATAAAAAAGCATCTCTGTTGTTCTCAATTTTTCCTCTGTAATGTATGTGAGAATAACACTCTCATGTACAATATGTAATTTCATTTCAGAGCCAACAAGCTCTAAAAGATTCTAAGCTGAACACTGTTCTTCTCACTGACAAGGTCATATTGATCTGTTCAAAAATAAGTGCTTCAGCAGGAGAAAATTAGTATGGGCAAATCAGTCTCAGTCCAGTAAATACTTGAGAGAAAAATAATTGCACATCTAAATTTTAGAATATAAAGACTTGTCCGTCCTTAGTACAATAGACTAAATAACACCACAGAAAAATTATCACTTTATTGTTTCAAGAAAAAAATAGTAGTAGTCCCATGGAATGCATGGTAATGAGGGGAATTTTCTTTTCCATCCAAGTACATTAACAGTACATTCCCCAAAATATACAAAGGACTTAAGTGCATTAGACAATGTTAAATTATATACAGATCTCCCATAACATGGCTGTTAATGTAAAGGTCATATTTCAAGCTCCATTGAAAGAAGTTTTAATTGGTTAATCATATAAGTTAATGCAATACAACTGGCTTGGGAAATGGCAGTGATTACTGGAGAACACTTTACCCAGTGTCTGTTGGTTGTACTAGAAATATATCATAAATTCTGCAAAACAGACAAATGTCAAGACTCAGACACAGGGCTTGAAAAATTGTTCATTACATAGAAAAGCTCTAGTTAAGAAACACAAATCTTCAGAATGACAGGAAAAAGGGCTTCTAAAAACTGATTTATATATTTTATATATATTAAAATTTTAATCCTTATTCTAGTATCTAAACTCTTGAAAAAAAAAAAACCCCAAACAGATTTCAGTTGGAAAGAGTGTTAAAATTGATTCACAGTTGAAAAAAAATTTACTCCTAGTGTTCTTCTTCATTTTAGCTTTCTTACAAGTTTAGGACACATAGGATAGATAACTGAACATGAAGGTGCCTTTGAAACTAGATGCAGTGTTGGGCTCCAAGGGTAATGATCAAACCCACAAAGTCCTGCTGGGGGTTAGCCACTATCCCAGAGGAGGATACTGAGGCCAATACTGCCACACGAACCTGCATAAATTGTGTGTGAGATGAGTCAGTGTACCCTCAGCAAGCTGACTGTGAGAGGAGTAGCTGTTAGAATTGATGGTGGATTGTCACTCAAAGGGGCTGCAAGAGGCTGGAGAAATGGGCTGGCTGTAACCTTTTGACTTTCAACAAAGGGAAATGAGCAATCCTGCTCTTGGAAAGAAGCAATTCCAGCCACCAGACCAGACTGGGTCAGACCAGCTGATTGAGTCAGCTTCTATATGACCCAGAAAACCAGGCAAAAGGTCTGTAGAAGGGAAGACTTTCTCTTGATGAGGCAGATTGAGCTAGAGACCATTTAGTTACAGTTCACATCAACAAGACCATGGGCCCCAGTGTGAGTGCTGAGTGAAGTGGCAGATATAGAATCATAGAACATCCTGACTTGGAAAAGACCGAAAGGATCACAGAATTTCAGCTTATAGCCCTGCACAGGACCACCCCAAGCATCACACTATGTGCCTGAGGGCACTATCTAAATGCTTCATAAAATTTGGCATGCTTCGTGCTGCAACCACTTCCCTGAGAAGTGCTGTTCCAGCACTATGACACCATTTCTAGGCCATTAATCATTTTTGAAAGGTCATGACCATCAGGAGAGATACCTGAGGACTGGAAAAAAAAAAAGGAAAATGTCACCCCAGTCTTCAAAAAGAGACTAAAGGATGGCATAGGAGTTACAGGCCACCATTACAGTCTCACATTTATTCTTGGAAAGGTGACGTAATGGCACATCCTGGAGGCCTCTAGGCATATGGTAGACAAGAATATCAGGAATATTCAGCATGGATTCACCAAAAGGAAATCACAGAATCATTTAGGTTAGAAAAGACCTCCAAAGTCATCAAGATCAAACTTTGACCACTTGCCACCTTATTAAATAGACTGTAGCACTGAGCACCACACCCAGTTTCTTCTTGAATACCTCCAGGGATGTTGACTCCACCACCTACCCGAGCTGTTGCAAGGTTTAACACTCTCATGTACAATACAATTATATGTATTGTATTGTATATGTATATATACAATGTACAATTTAATTCTCTTTTCAAGAATCATGGAAATCATGCTTAAACAACCTGATTGTGTTCTAGGAAGGGACAGCTGATTGAATTGATAAGACGAGTGCAGTCAGTGTTGTCTTCCTGGATTTCAACAAGCCTTTCAACTCTGTCTCCCAAGAAATTCTTATATAAGGTCAGGAAATGTGCGCTGGATGAGTGGAGAGTGAGATGGATTAAGAAATCACTGAATTGTGGGTTGTTAGAGCGTGGTCATCAGTGGCACAAGTCAAAAGAGGCACAAGAGTCTAGCTGGAGACCTGTCACTGGTCATGCCTCCTTCAGTAATACTGGGCCCAGCATTGTTTAACTTACCCATCAATGACTTGGGTGGAAAGCAGATGCCTCCTTACCAAGTTTACTGATGACACAAAGCTGGGAGGAGCTGTCTGAAGACAATCCTGGACAGCATGAGCACAGTGATCCTGCTTCAGCAGGGGTTGGACAACGCAATGACCAGTACTGCCTACATCCATTCTAAAAATGGTCCTGCTCTAATTTTCTGAGCTTTCACAGATAGAATTTGCATTTCAGGTCCTTACAAGGTAGTTGATGAAGGTCAAATACAAGATATCATTAGCTAGACATGTTTTTATTAACTTAAATGTATAGTCATGTAAAGTTCTATGAAAAATTCTGGAATTTAGTGTTCCTCTACTTACTCTAAGTTGTAAAGACATATCTCAGATTTACACCCCACAAAGATTTACCTCTGTAGGTACACTTTTTGATAGAAACTGGTCTATAGATGGAGTAAATTCATACAGGGGTTTCTGAGTGTGGCTCTGAGAGGATGACCCTAACTTAGAAATTATTTTGAAACAGTAGAGCTTTTCTGAAATAAGTAGAATTCTAAGCCTCATTCCTACTTTTCATATTTTTCTGTGTGATGTCATCTATGTGAATGGTGGCAACACTGGATTTTTTATCCCTCTGCATGTCAGACAGCTAAATTTTGTTGAAAGATAAATGGCACAAGTACATACTGAAGTACTGCATGGAGAATACTGAGGATGTCTGTTTAAGAAATCATTGTGGCATAACTGGTAATGGCAAAGTATTTGCATATCATTATAAAAAAAGTTTATTGCACATATTATATATTAAGCATATTAAGCACCAAGCTGCTTTTGTGTTCAACATGTTTATATCTAGCTAGTACTTGACTTAGCCTGTAGTCTACATTACCTGCAGGTGTTTTAATTTCACTTCATTGTCAGCAGCAGCTCTTTTTAGAAAGATACATCAAAAAACCCTTAAAAACTCAGTAAGAATTATGCACCTATTTGCTCTTGGGACTTATGGAAAGACTTCATTAGCAAAATCAGTTCTCCAAGGCAGATCTTAAAAAAAAAATAAACCTCTTTCTGCAATTCCTGTCAGTAAGTTAAACACACAATATTTTATGCTAAGAGCGATTCCTACCTTGGTTCATGAATTTAACAGTTTTGCTAATGTTTCTGCTTTGACATCTGACACTTTTACATATTCTTTTGGAGTCTAATTAATACTGCTTTAGTAAAAGACTTTACAAGATTCCATTAATGGTGAATTGCAAAAAGAAAAACTTTTACAGAGTGAAGGTATTGATCATTTTTCAGAGATTCATTTGGTTCTTGTAGTTTGAGAACATGCCTCCTGCCTTCTGAAATACCCACAAAAAAACCCACTTTTTCAGAAAAGTGGACAATCTCTTCCTTTTTCAATGACTCAGAATGGTGAGTATTTTGATAGATCTGATTTTATTTTTATCAAACTGAGCTTTAGAGCTTTTAAGATCACAGAATCACAGAATCACAGAATCATATAGGTTGGAAAAGGCCTCTGAGATCATCAGGTCCAATCTCTAATAGATCACCACCTTGTCAATTAGATCATGGCACTAAGTGCCATGTCCAGTCATTTCTTGAAAACCTCCAAGGGTAGTACTCCACCACCTCCCTGAGCATTCAAATGTTTAACAGCCCTTTCTGTAAATAAATTCCTTCAGATGACCAAACTGATCCCCCCCTGGTACAGCTTGAGGCTATGTCCTTCCTACATCCTTCCTACAACTTTCTTTTAGTAAGTGTATAGAGCAAGCTTTTCATGGGCCTTTAGCAAAACAGCAATGTAAGTAAACATGTTACATAAACATAGTGATGTATTACTAATTACATACTAATTCATTTGCAGGATGTCAGCAAGTACTAAAACCAAACAGGAGAAAATAATTATAGAATGTTGTCATGTTACAATGGAGAACCATTAGAATTTAGAAGACTTCTGGGAGGAAGAGACTCCACAAATTCTTTTAAACAAACACATCCCACAAACCAAATGAAACAAAACAACAATTCCCCCACACACAACCTACTCAGGTTTTTAAATTAAGTTTTTTTGGTTTTTTTTTTTTTTGGTTTTTTTTTGTTTTTTTTTTTTTAATTCAGAAAGAAATATGTATGTGTGTTCAGGTAGCATTCCCCATGTGGGGGGAACTTATCTTCAACAAGTGCCATTTGTCATACAGTTCATAACTGAACATGGCAGTTAAATATATCAAGAATAATGGATCCAAAAGATAGAAATAAGAGCTGAAAAGTATAGAAGAGAAAAGTATAGAAGAGAGACAAGCAACAAAGTTTGTTTCACCTGTATCCTGTAGGGATAATTTTCCATATTTCTCTATTAAGGAAAATATTTTGTCTACTGAAGGAAGATGTTTACAATGTACTTTCTAACATCTGAAGACTAAAACTTTGGCATTGTGCTTCCAGGCCAAAACCACATGTTCTCCCAAGATGGAAAATCAGACACTACTCAGTTTGAACAGAATGAAGTCAATGTTTTCTTTTTCTCTTCATCTTTTTTTATCTGTTTGAATCCCTGTTCCTTAGTGTCCAAAAAATAAGGTGCTGATTCAGTGCTATAACAAAGTAAGAAAGAAAGAGTGATGAAGTCCAATGCCCACATTAGTGGAAGCAAATGGAATTGAGATGATCTGACTTCATCAGCTATCAGGGCACAAGGCTGACTTCATCAGCACATCAAGGCTAATGCACAGTTGCTATAATTTTCTAGTTAAGCAATAAACATCTGGCAAGACGAAAGACAGCAAGATATCTTTCTAGTGATCTGCTTTACAAGTTGTCTTGTAAGCTGTAATGATTTTGTGTTAGTAAAATGACTTTACAAACTTTAAGTTGTTCTTAAGTTATAGTCCTATCTTTGTGGTCATAATTTTAAGTTATGGTCCTAACTCCAGGCCAGGAGCAAGGTGAGGAATTAATTGCAACCAAGATCTAAAAGAATAGAATATTTAAATAGATTGAATATCTTTTTCAGATGAAAAGTACAAGCAGATATAAAGGTCTAATATAAAAGGAGAGAAACAGGCACTTAAAAAGGGAAGGAACATTTTGAGACCAGAGCTTGTTGTCTCAAATAAAGCAGTCAATTCTTAGAAATAATTCCAGAAATACTCACTATTACAGTCTATATACCAAGGTCTTTGGAAAGAGAAAAGCCAAGCTGTTTAGTTGCAGAACATGCAGGCTGCAAACAAAAAAATTTAGTGGCTATGGGTGTTCTAGTCAGGAATAAAGAAACAGACAGGAACAAAAACTATTGTGGTAAAATTCCAACTTCTATGAAGAAATCATTAAAACAACAGCATAAATTCATGATTCTCAGCAGTACTAAGAGACAAAATTGGACAGTAAAAACAAAAGCCAAAAGTTTTCTGTGGCTTGGTATTCACAAACTGGGTGGCAAGTATGTTATCCCAGAGGAACTCTGTGGCTGCTGTATTTCCATGTTTTCTTATGCACTGTACCAGAGAAGAAAACATCATAATCCTGATACACACTGCAAATCAAATCTAAGAAGGACTGAGATGTTAAATATTGGTCATCAGTTTTGTGCAAGTGGTGAAAAGTTTTATTGCCGACACCTGTGTGACCTGTGTGTCCTGTGTACCTTTCTCAGGTATATTCTGCTTAATGGACAAGGTGAATGAATGATGATTTAATGATCTGCCCTCTCTTCACCCTCTATGTATATGGAATAGGAGGTATTAAGAACAGATACTGATAAAATATACTCAGATAGTGATACAAGACACTCAGAGAAACACAGACTATTAGTGCTGTAACCTTATTAAAGAAAGTATATTGAAAGAAACTGTGTAAAAGACAGTACCTGCAAGAGACACTAAAATCTATAGAGACAAAGGAGTAGGAGGGAGAAATTACTGTCTCTGGATGTCAAAGAAGTAATGACAGGATAAAAAGATTATCAAAACTGTATAGGCAAAAATTAACTGGTCTATTTTTGGTTTGTTTACTTAGTTTTCAGAGTCTCATATGAATGCTCAAAACCAAACTCATGTCTAATACCTACTGTGGGGCTCTGTTTTATATTTTTGCTGAGAACAATCATTTTTGGCACCTAATGTGGGGCTTACAGCCTCAAGATAATAGCAGGTTTGGTTAGGGTGTGCTAGGTTGAATTTTTGTCTATTATTTAATGCTTAGCAGTAAACCAGCAAGCTCCTGTGCTTGCCATGGGGCTCCCTTGCCTGGCTGTACTTTGGACTCTCGTGCTCGTTAGCAGCTGCTTTTTGCTTTCTCCACTCACTGCAGTTTTGTGCTGCTGATCACCTCCCTCTGCTGTGCCTGGGAACGTTCTGATAACAGCCACAGCAAAGTGCCTGGGCTGGCAGGTGGCCAGGACATCACTGCTGTACCCGTGCTGCTGTCCCTGGGCTGCTGTACTGAACAGGCTGCGATTCCAGTGTGAATTCTAGTTAAAGGGACTGTGGCAGGTGAGTGAGTCCACAGCGGAGCAGACACCCTGAAACATCTGTGGCTTTGGACAAGTCCATACCAGAGCAAGTACACCTCAAAGCATTTGTGGCCATGATTGTGTCTGTGTGGCAGCAGCTATAGCTTTGAAATTATTCTGGCTCAATGGTAAGTCCAAGCTGAAGGAACACCTCAAAAATATCTGTGGCTATGGATATCCATGCTGCATCAGATACACAAGAAGCATCAGTGGTAGAGATAGTAGTGGTTATCTAAGTTATTGCAATCCATGGTTTGCATATTTGACAAATTGCTATAATAGAAATAGAACCTGAATCAGTAAGAAGCCTTTCAAGAACCAGTGCAAGTGCAGCAGTGACCTCACCTGAGTTGGCTTTGGTGCCCAGTAAGACAACTTGACATCACTCTCCTGTCCTGAGTGACAATCATAAGAGATGGAGGCTGAAGTCATGAACTGAATTAACTCAATGGATGTTATGCAGACACTTATGGACACTTACGGACATTTTATTGATATTTCACAGGAGCGGTCCATAGATTAAGGGGATAATATCTGTGTGTTCCATCAAAGAATGGGAAAAGGAGTGATAGTTATTAGATAGTTTGGAATATGAGTTTGATGTAAGTGGTATAGAATAAAGAGTAGAGAACATGTTGCTTTTGGCTGAGATAAAGTTCATTTTCTACATAGTAGCTAGCATGGATCTAGGGGTTTGATTTGTGCTGGAAACACAAATCAACACTAGTGTTGATAACACAGGATGGTTTCATGATTGCTGAGCAGGGATTATACAGAGCCAAGGCCTTTTCTGCTTCTCATCCCACCCCATCAGAGGGTGCACAAATTGTTGGGAGGGCACACACAAGGGGATGGCTGACCTCAAGTGACCCAAGGGATATCACAGAATCATAAAGCTTGGAAAAGGCCTCTAAGATAAAATCCAAATATTCACCTAGTATGTCCATATTCACCACTGAAATGCATCCCAGATCCCACACCCATGTATTTCTTTTTAACATTTGCAGGAGTGGTGGTTCCGCTACTTCCCTGAGCAGCCTATTCCAATCATTTCAATGAAGAATAAGTAGGCACCAAAGGACATCATCCATCATGTTTTTCTAGAACTCAAATATCCCAGTAACATACTACTATGACCATCAATACTGTAGGCTTTGGAAGTGAGGAAGTAACCTTTCTAAGAGTCTTTCTTGTTTCACTTCTTTCCTATATCACTTATCCATTTACTTTTTGTCAGTAATATAAGACTTATGAAGACAATTTCTTTCCTCTTACAGAATAAGACATTTTATTTTGCAGAGGAGCTAAAATTTCTGATCTTTTCATGTTTATCTTATTTTCTCTCAGACACTTACATTTATTTAATATAATCTTCAGTCATGCATGCTCCAGTTCATCAACAGAATCTCTGGTTCTCACTAGTATTCAATATTAATAGCTTTGTAGTTTCAAAACAAGGCATGTGTATGACTAAGTAGGTTATAGAACAATCACTGTAATGCAATTAGAAGGACAGCAACTACAACTCTGGTTGAACAGAGAAAGTAAGGAAGATTGAAGATATAAATAAATGTTCCAAAGACCAAGGAGTCATTTATTAAAAAAAAAAAAAAAAAATACAGAACTTGATAGTACTAATTGCATGTGTTCCCTTTCTGTTCAACACACTCAAACATTAAGGCAAAGCAAATGTTTTAAGTACTGGTTTTTGAGGAATAATAAGGAATCACATCTAAAGTCATTGTGACTGTGTCCCAGGGAGAAAGCAATATATTATTAAATCCAGTCTGATATCTTGCAGCAATTTTCAACTTTTGTGCTTTTGTTTGTATTGTTACATGAATCCTTTTTCTCACAACAATTCAAATAACCTTACCTTTGTTTTCCCCACTGGTAGAAGTTATTCATGAGTAAGATTATCTGGGACACAGTTTTGAGGCTATATAAATACGTCTTCTTGTTTCAAAGCAAAATGCTCTTTGAGGTTTTAGCGGTGTAAAAGAGTCAGCAAAAAAACTTCTGCTGTTTCCTCCAAGCTTTAGGACAGCAATGCTGTGTTTTTACAGGTAAAAGGTACATTTCTCTGAATACTTGAATTGGTATCTTGTCACAAAGGGAATTCTAAATACATGCCAGAAGATCAAATGGTAAATCTGGAAAAAAGCTTAAGACGATCTACAAAATTTGAAGAAAAAAACCCATCCAATTTGCCCTTTTCTTTACAAATAAGGATGGACAATACATGCAAAATCCTAAGTGCACAGCTTTCATAATTAAACCTAAAACCAAACAAAATTTAATGCAAACTTTTAATCTAACAGCAACAAAAAAAGGATGAAGCTGAGTGTATAGGATTTAATTTTTTTTTTTTTTTTTTTGTGGATTTTGGACAGTTTTCAAAAATATATTTTTCTTTTATTATTTTGGTTTTGAAAGGAAATATTTTAGAATTGCAATGAATTATGTATTCTATTTCTGTTAAATGGGCTTGGGGGAAAAAAAAGTGCTTTGAGAGGCAAAGAGTAGAAACTATTCTATTAAAACAGAAAATCCAAAGATATCACATCATCAAAAGAGAAATAATTACCAAAAATCTATCACCTTCATGTAACTAATATGCCTGAACAAATAAGGAATATTCATCTGAAATTAGAATTGCACTTCACAGAGCAAGAATAAACAAAACTGACAAAAAATTGGTGAGGTGTTTTTGTATCTATGGGGCCAAGAAACAGTGAACAAAGCAAGAGCTAAGCCTTGAAACCAAAGTTAGGCCACACTGTCAGGAAAGAAGTAGAAAATATAATAAAACTTCAGGAAAGAAAAGGTAACAATTTTGCACAAAACTGCTGGCAAAATAATTTCTGAAATAGGCTCTCCATAAGGGAAGAAATCTAGTTTTTCAATTGGTATCAGAATATTTCCCTTTTCTAATGATTCTCTGAAGCTTACACTTCTGTGCTTCTCCAGGAAGAAACTCCTTATTCTAGGTGACAAAATGAGAAAACACTGAAGAAGCAATATGGGAGCCACTAAAAAACCAGGCCAATATTCATAGTAATTTCTGTGTTTCTTCAGATCATTGAGGGAATTTGATTCAGATCCTTCCATTCCTACAGCTCAATTTTCTTTTTCAGTCAACATGTTGTAATAGATAAAAAGGATTTGAAACAGCTGCTCTTTAAAAATCTTGATTCTGTAGCCCAATAGTTTGTCTCCCAAACTGAGAAAACTGTCTGACCTGAATAGATCTGTATATATTGGATTATAAAATCTATTTGACATTGGTAAAATCTGTCTATAAGTGTTTACTCAAGTAATTTTGCCTACTGTGAGCCTGAACATCAGCTCTATCATCTTATGCTGGCGTGCTTGTAATGTCCAACTGAACTTCATACTCATAAGTGTAGGTTTTCATACCATACACATTGTCAGCAATGACGATTTAGCATTATTAAAGATCAAGACACTAAGTTTTCCTAAAAATGTTAACATATATGTCATTTCCTAAAAAAAAAAAAAAAAAAAAAAAAAAAAATTTACCCAAAAAGGCCCAAAAAATCCCAACCCAACAGTTTTCCTAAGAACATTACCTATTTATCATTGTGCCATGTAGTAGAGTGCTTCCTGGTGGCAAGTACTTATCTTCTAAATCTGCATGAATTTCTAATATAAACAGCAATAATGAAGATGCTAGAGGAAAAAATCTGGATAACATAGATCAGTAATGCAGAACAGAATAATATCAAGCACAGATGTTACATTTTTGAAATATTTGATTTAACAATTAAGGATCTACAATTCTCAGATTAAAAGAAAGGACAAAATTATGTACACACTCACATACAGCTTAATAGCTGGTTTCAGAAGTTGAAAAGAACAATTACTAAGAACCCTTTCTACAGTGGGAAACAGACAAACTATTTCATTTGGACAGTCTGTTTCTGTCTCTATTTTAAATTGAATTTTACCTTCCTGTAAAAATATTTTTCTAAGAAGCTATTAAAATGGGTGTATTTCTCCTGTCAGTATGACTCCAATCATATGTAGAATTAAAAAATTATTCTTTTTCATATTTCTGTTTGATTGTTTGTTGTGAAAAGTTGTGTTTGAACAACCAGTCACTCATTTTCATAAATGGCAGTTTTAAGTCAAACTTAAAGCTGTCCCGTATTATTTCTCCCATATAGTATTTCAATTTTTAAGAACCGCTGTTGTGGGTAAACCCCAGTGGGCATCTAGGTACCCCAAAACCACTCAGTCATGTCTCCCTCCATACTTAGTAAGATAAGGAAAAGAAAAGGAAGTAGTTCAATATAAAATAAACTAGCATGCTATGAGGAAAAATAAAACCTACATTATAAACAAAATTCAGTTATGAAGAAAAATAATTCTTTATATCCAGGTCCAGTACAATGTTACAATCAGGTATTAAGTTATTAATTCCTCTGCCTGACCTTGTATGATGGAGAAAAGATTTTTCTGGTGCAGGAAAAAAGTTAACACTGCATAAAATTTTACAGGCTTAAAGAAAATACAACAGTCTCAATTAAAATATATATTGTACAAAAAAAGCTATTGAACAAAATATATATTCTTTTCTTACTTACTAGTTCAACATATATTTTATGACATCATATGACAGGGAGTATTCCTGTTGTGAGCTGGGGTTGGCTGCCTCAGTTGTGTCCCCTCCAATGCCTTTCCAGCCTGTTTATTGTGAGTGAAGGTTGTGAAAAAAATAAAATCTCAACACTGTGCATGTACAATTCACCAATAACAAATACTTCATTTTGTTATGAACACTCTTCCAGTCACAACCCAAACCACAGAATACAGGCTGCTATGAAGAAAATTAGCTCTATCTCAGCCAAGTAAGATAGAGATTTGAATGAAAAATAAAATCTTAGATGGAAAAGTCCACACGATTTTATGATATTATGTACTTAAGACTATACATCCATATCAAAGTGCCCTTGACATTTAAAGACATTACTCTGAAATAGGGAGTAATTTTGCAAGGTCTGCTATAAACATTACAGCAATGAGTTGCCCCTAGCAACCATGTGTCTTCTAGGGCTTCATCTTAATACTGCAGTAAAAAGACAGAAAAAAGTCAGTGCTAGAAAGCCACATCCTCATGAAGAGGGAAGACCATCACTGAATTGAAGTTTTAATTCTGCAGCGACTTTCTTTCTACAATACTGTTTGTGTGCTGCCATGCCTTTCAACTTTAAACAAATACAAGAATGGGCACTACTTTGCCCTTTTCCTCACATACAAGGCTTCAGTCCTAAATATTTTTTATTCTTAAAAATGTGGGAAAAAATATTGATTGAAAATTAGTAATGTAATTTTCATCATTTAAACTCCTTCATCACCAGGCACTCTACAAGTCTTGTAGTACAAAGATTTTGTTCTACTGAGAAACAACATCCCCAGTACTTTCAGGAGATATTATTCAAATTAGGGTAAATAATTTGTGGCATAAGGTGTGGCATATAGATATGGAACTAGAGGTGCTATGAAAATTAGTAGTTTTCTTTTTCCTTTTTCTTTTCCCAGTTAATAAAAAGGTCATTATCATAAATACCTTCAGTATCTTTGCAAAACTAAGGTGCTTGAAAAAAAACAACCAGAAAAATCTTTGCAGGAAAAAAAAATTAAAATCGGACTATTGAGCATAGTTCTGTTTCCAGGTGCTCTACTTAAGCTATCACATATTTTGTCAACTTTTGAGCGCTTGTTTTGGCTTGGGGCAGGGTGAATTTAAATTGCTTCAATGAATGATTTCATCATGAGAAGATATAGTTACATACCCAGAACAGAAATAAGTACAGGTAGAGAAGTCCATTCAGAAACTAACCCTGGACATCTCCAAATAAAGGTCTACTTCTTAGTATTCATTTCTAAGTTATATGTATAATTGTACTCAAAAGAGAAATTTTAGAATAACAAATAAGCTTTTTATAAAATTTTGGATGAGGGGGTCACAATCTTGATCCAAATAAATCCAGCAGTGCTTTCAAGGGTAAAAAGGTATAATTTCCATAAGTTTAAACCAGCAGCAAAACCCTGAACAGAACTGTGTCAAGGAGCTGACATAACAAAAGCTTGTCTTGAACACTGCAATGCCTTTGCAAGCCTGAATAATATTAAAATCAAAAGTATTTTTAGTACTTCAGACTCACACTATGATTAAATAATATCCAGACCTGAGTATTAATAATACATGAGAAATCTTAAAGCTGTATGGGATTCTCTCCTTTGAAGTATATTTATATGTGCTGCCTCCACATTTGCTATGAAATACTTTAGTTTCTCAGTGGGTAACATATCCTTTTAACATTTGAAAAAGAGACATTTCAGATGTTGGATTTTTGGTGGGTTTTCCCCTCTTTATATTGGCATGTTTGATCATGAAACGTAACTATTTCTTTTCAAATACAGATGAAGTCTACTGGCAATTCTCCAGAACAGCTGTTTCTTGACATATGCTTGTTAGTAAAGCTCAGAACATAGGGCATCCAGAAACAACTTCTCAAACACTCTGCAAATCTGACTCAACAAAACAAAAGCAAATCAACCTGCATACAAGACACTAATGCAACAAATTTCAGCACACATACACATAAACTTTTAACATGATGCCATCACACAAATTGGGGAAATATAATAATCCAACCCAGAATACTGTTCATTGTTGTACAATTGATGTGAACAAAATAAAGATACCTTGGACAACTTTAACATGATGGATTTCTTTTTCTTTGAATTACTGTAGAGGTGAAAAAGTTAGCTCTCTTACAACTGACAAGATCTTGGAGTGAGGCACCCATACTGTAATAACGCTATTATGTCAGTATTCATTATAATAGCACAGTATCTTTGATCACTTTTAACTGTGCCTTTGAGTGCATTCTGTTTTTATGAAATGTGACTTGCTCACATAGAAATAAAAATAGTTCAATAGTATATTCTGAAATAAAAAACCAAAAAAGAGATACCATAATTTTGCAAAACTGTAACACAGCTCCTTCTTTTATTCCCATTACAATCCCATTTTATCTGCAGACCTTTACTATACATTTTTGAGCTGTTTCATTCCAAGGGAAGACCAATGATTTTAAAGTATACCGTATCTGTTCCGGAAATGAGTCTAAAAAAAGGCCAATACTAATTATAAAAATAACAAAGTTATTTCTGGCTATCAGCATAGGAGGAGAATGTATGTCAAAACACTTCTCCACTAAAGGAGGGTCTATTTATTAACTACCTCCTAAGCAAACTTAACTTTTTCTGTAAGCATATTATCCCATTCTGCCTCCAAACAGAGACCAAATTAAAGAAATAAATTATTCTAAACCATAATTTTCAGATATGTTATGCTTTTTCACTACAGATAAATTGACAGCAATGAAAGATAGGCTACTAATATATACGTATGGACTCTGTGGTGACCAGTTCCAGAAGAAATAATCATACTGCAGAAAAAGGCTAAAAGCAAAGAGCAAACCAAGTAAACAAAATCCAAAAAAATATAAGTGTCCTAATGACTCTGGACATACTTTTGACAATGACCATATGAATACCTCAATAAGACCAACTACATGACACAGACAAGCAAGTTCAAATCCAAATAATGTTTTTGCCTTTCATTTAATACAGTTGCTGATTTCAATTTTATGTTTTGACAACATATTTGTACACTTGAAAGCCTATAGGTTTAGTATCTTTTACATACGTGTACAAAAATATTTTTTTTATTGTCTCAACACTTATCACAGTGGCAATTCATGAATTTCTTGAAGACATATAGCCTATGGATTCAGCTTGTTCCCAAAGGAAAAAAAAAAAAAAGTAAAAGCTCAGCTAGTTGCTGACAGATTTTCCATTGTTCTCCAGTTTCCAATTTGAGCAGTAATTTAAGAAATAATATTTTCAAGCAAAAAACCTCATCCACATCCGTATAGAAAAGGAAATCCATTTTGGAAGTTTGAGGTAAGCCATTGAGTAATTTAAAGCAAACATTGATTTTTTTTTTTTTTTTTTTTTTTTTTTTAAAGGGGGATTTTAGGACTATGAGCGTTTTTTGTTCTAATTATCTTTTCTCCATCTCTTTTCCCTTTCTTTCCTCACCTTCTCCCATCATTTGTCCTAAAGCTCTCCTAAGTAGAGTCTCATTGATGATTTATCTTGTATTACTTATCTACCAGAGCATCCTTTACACTTTTCTATTTGCATTTCCAGTTACTTTCTTGCTGATGTCTTTTTCGTATCAAAAGAGTAGGGAAGTGCAGGTGCTGATGATCATACTTAACTTTAGCGTAATTCATGTTCTACTGCTCTGTAGAGGTTAGGGAACAGATGTTGATAGTTGCTACGTTAGCCTAAGTACTGTATTAATTATCGTGCTTAATAAAAAATGAACTATACTAACTAAAATAATCTCCTGTTTCTTTAGGGAGTAGTCAGTGCACTAGTATATCTTCTGATAGTGAAGTATACACAGTGAGATGCTCACTGGAGACATACAACTCTACTTACTTTCAGTAAGCAGCATGATGTGCTTTACAGCACAAAAATCCACCACAAAATTGATGAATACTAGCATTTCTGCTATTGCTCAATTTACTGGGGCTTGATTAATTTCCTCCTGGACAGACATGTTAAAATATTTCTATCCCAGGTTTTCTTTGAACAATTACTTATAATCCTGTTGTTGCAGCAATGTGGACATGCATCGATTATTCAGCAATTATAAAAGATATCTCTTCTGAAATCATAACGCTTCAGAAACTATTTCAAGAATATCAGCTAGTTTATCCTCTCTCTGCCTGAATCCAGCAAGGCGTTTAGATTTTTTTATGCCATTGGAGAGATGGAAGTGGACACATTTTAATAGAAATGGGCAAGACCTGGTATCTGAGTCAGAACCAAAGTTTACAAATATTTGAAATTTGTAAGTATTGATGAAAGGTGACTCATATTAAGTAATCTGTCTTCTCTGGAGCAGCTTCACCAGTCACAGAGGTTTTTCCTCTCCACATGGCACTGACTGCACAGTGCAGAAATCTTCCAAAAAGCCACACATGATAGATAACCTGTGTATATCCAAGTAGTTCATCTGTTTGTGGGCTTTGCTTCCTGGAGCACTCCGAAAATCTCCAGTAATAGATGCTAAGGAAACCTAACAGCTCTAAAACTGTACAAAACATTACTGCATTATCCCCATGAGACAGATAAATATTCCAGTTATTTTTTTGATACTGCTGCTGCTCAAAATCTCAGGATCCATACATATAATTTCTGCATGTGATTTTTCCTCTTTCACATCCCAGAAACTGGGAGAGGGATTTTATGGTGGGCAAGAGGGTTTAAATGCAGAAGAAAGTCCCATGCTGCCAGTGCCTGATGGTTTCAACCATAGTCTGATGCAGTTCCCTGTGAAGTTGTACACAGCAGTGCTACATGACCATAAGTGGCCTACACTTTCCTCAAGTATAAAAAACTTCACAAAGCATACCACAATAAAAGCTTCAAACCTCATTGAACAGAAATCTCATGCTGTATAAAAAAACACTCTTCAAAAGACCATGGTACTGTCCTCAGGGCATAACACAAAAGAGAAAAATACTGACGTGTTTGTAAGTCCTAAGCACTTCTTTTGTCTATTTATTACCGAGTTCATCAAAGGGCAAACTTTGGTGTACATAAAACACAGTTTAGTTTAAAGTCTCAGACACCAACTGTAATATACTGTAAAAACATCAGAAGAGTTTGATTCTGTTTTCAGAACTAATTTAGATAATCAGTTTTTCTCTAGTTCCCATAATCTTAAGAAATTATTTCTTCAATAAATGTAAAAAAAAATAATTAATATTTCATAAAGCCTGTATCTCCGGAAAATAAATTTGTTTTAATGGGTTTTCAGCCAAACCCCAAGCTGTTTTCATTTGTGGGGACTGCTTACCCATATGCTCCTCATATCCAATTCTAACCCCCTGTCCTCACCCCCTTTCAAATACCAATGAAAAGGGAAAAATAGAAGGATTTATTTTTTCCCAGAACCGAAGTACACCTCCATTCATTCCATAACTGACACGCCAATTACCATGCTTAACATTGTAAGTGCTACTTAAAAAGTAAAGTCCATCTAGGTATCATGGTTAAAATACACCTTCTTCTTTTGTATCATGCAGGCACCACCTTCATGTTGCATTCCTTTTAACATTGAATTCTCTCCCTCCACACAGACACACACACACATTGCACCACACAGCACACATTCTCCCCAGCTTCTGAAGTATAATCAGAATAAAAACATTAGCATGATTTTTTTTTTCTTTTCTGAATGCAATAACCAAGCAAAAGATGTTTAGTCTTAAGTTTGTCTACAAGCCATTATATAATTCTGTGTCTAAGAGACGTTTTTCTATCAGTGTTGCACATAATATAAATTCCTCAATCAGAGACAGAGGAGAAATAAGGCATTTGAATATTTTAAGCTGGTATCAGACAAGATACAAATAACTAAGAAACCTGACAACAGAAAGAATCCCTTCATCAACAAGTCACCACCCCATAAAGGTCAAGATGAGTAGAAGCCATTCCTGACTCCTGCTGTTGTTGCAGCCCATATTTGTTTCATTTAACTGCCTTATTGTTAATGTTTTAATGTTAATGGTTTGTTCTTATGTTCCCCCACGTTCTCTCTGAGCTGGTTTATTCCTGAAGTTGTATCCTCCCCTAAGTTACCTTGTATGGCATTTCCCCACCCCTTGTTCCAGCTCCTTCCCTATCAATCACTGTTACCCTGCCCCTTGTTCTGTCACTCCATCCCTGAACCAATCCTTTGAGCACACCTTCACCTGGGCACTCCTGGGTGTTTCCCATACCCTGACACCCAATTGACTGTACCCTGCCCTCTGCTCCCACTTGCCCCAGTTGGCCCCAAAGAAATGCTGTAACCCCTTCACTCTGCCCCTGCTGATCCCTCTTTGGCTTGTATTTGGTACCCACCCCTTACTCTGTTGCTGGATAAAATCCCAATTGCAGCAGTGCTCAGGGCTCTTTGTTCCTGATCCCTTCATTGTGAATAAACACTAATAAATTTGGAAACCCAGAACTGAAGAGTGTCCTCCTTCTCCTTTACCCAGCCCCTGACTGCAGCGAGAAACCTTCCACTGTAGAGCGAGTGGCTCTAAAGGTTCAACTGTGGGCACAAACCCCACACTGCAGTTGTTCCCCACACCTGGCACAGAGCTGGGGTTCTTCCAGCTAGCCCAGGCTCTGGTGGGCTGTGTCAACCAGTCTTGTCTACGTGGTCCTTCTGAAGTGAACATACTGAGAACAGATGCAAATGTGACTAACAAGAGTGTGCCTGCAGAGATGAGGCACAGAAATGAGGCACAGAGAAGAGGATGACTCTGTGGGCTACAGCCTGCTCATCTATAAAGACAAGCAGAAAGACAGAGAGCTGGTGGATACCATATTGATGGCCACTCACAAACATCTTTGAAGGGTTGTTTTTGACCAGGATAAATGCCTGAGGACTGGAAAAAAAAACAAATTATGTCACCCCAGCCTTAAAAAATGAGAAGATGAAGAACCTAAGGCACTACTGTTCTCCTCACCTCAATCTTTCTAAAGGTAACGGAGGGTATCATTCTGGAGGTCATTTTTATCCACACAGATGGAAGGAAGGTGGTCAGTAGTCAGCATAGATTCAATGAAGATAAATCACACTTGACCAATATGATTGAGTCCTATGATGAAACAACTGCCAGGGTAGATTCAAGGAGAGCAGTGGATGTTGTCTGCCTTGACTTCAGCAAGGCTTTTGACACTGTGTCTCTCACAGCATCCTCATAAGCAAACTCAGGAGGTGTGGTCTGGATGACTGGACAATGAGGACTGGTGGAATGAGGGTCACAGTCACTGACACAGGGTCAAGTTGGAGGTCTGTCACTGGTATTGTCCCCCAATGTTCCATACTGGGCCCAGTGTTGTTTGCCTTACTCATCAGTGACTTGGGTAGAGAGCAGAGGCCTCCTCAGCAAGGTCACTGATGACCCAAAGCTGTGAGGAGTGGCCCATAGCCCAGAGGGCTGTGCAGCCCTTCAGAAGGACCTCAGCAGGCTGGAGAGATGGACAGAGAGGAACCTTCTGAAATTCAGCAAAGGTGCATACAGAGAGGGACATCTAGAGAGGAGCAACCCCAAGCAGCAGCACAGGCTGGAGGTGACCTGCTGGGAAGGAGCTGTGTGGAGAGGGAGCTGGGGGTTCTGGTGGATAACAAGCTGTCCACGAGCCAGCAGTGTGCCTGAGGGCCAAGCAGACAAATGGGATCCTGAGTGCATTAGGAAGAGCATTACCAGCAGGTCAAGGGAGGTGATCCTGTACCTTTCCTCAGCCTTGGTGAGGCTGCATTTGGAGGTTGGTGTTCTGGGCTTCTCAGTACAAGAGAGATATGGAACTCATGGAACAGGGCCTCTGAAGGGCCATAAAGATAATTAAGGACTGGAGCATCTTTTTTAAGAGAAGAAGCTGAGGGTGCTGGACCTGTTCAGCCTTGAGAAAAGACAACCAAGAGGGGACCTGATCAACTATGCCTATAAGTATTTGAAAAGAGTGATCAACTGTGCCTATAAGTATTTTAAAGGAGAGCATCAAGAGGATGGACCAGGCTCTTCTCAGTGATGCCAAGCAGTAGAAAAAGAGACAATGGGCAGAAACTGATGCACAAAAATTCTCACCTGAACTGGAAAGTTTGTGGACTCTCCCTCACTGGAAGTATTTAGGAATCTGGACACAATCCTTATGTAATGTGCGGTAGGATGACCCTGCTTGAACAGAGCAGGGAGGTTGGACCAGATGACTCACTGTGGTCTATCTGGTTCATCACTTCCAACTTGGCCTATTCTGTGATTCTGTGAAAGGCACAATTATCAACTGGTGTTAGCTAAGCAATGTTCAAATTGTCATATGTGGTCCTGGGTTGATTTGTTCCTAACTAGCCATAATTTGGAGGAACATGTGTCTGAGAATAACGAGCCTGACAAACAGAGATTTAGTAATAATTATTATCCTTCCAAACTAAATATTGCTTACCAATTCTTCGGGAAAAAAAAATTAGCTGGAACATCTCTGTTGTTTTGTCTTTTCTGATGTGTTTTTTTTTTTTTATTATTATTATCTAGTATTTCTATTCCAACTGGTTTTCTTTCCACTATGTATTTCTGAAAACTAAAGTGAGTCCAGAAGTTGGAATCAAAACCCCAAAGAAACACTGTATTCTTTTCATAAGTGGAAAAAACGTATCATTTCCATATAAAAAAAAAATAAAAAATTGAGTTATGCTTTGCCCTCTAGATTCACAGAGTCAGAAAATTTGTACTTATTTGCTCAAAGCTTAGACATAATTTCAGGTTCCCTTCTGCACTTAAGATACCCGTGTATATAGTAACATTTGGGAACTTAACTATTGTGAGATATAAGATAAAATTGCTTTTGACTCAAATCTGTCAAATCACTAAGAAGCTGAAAAAATTAGTTTTTAAAGTTTTCTAGTATTATTTTTGAAATAAATTGGAAGGTCTTGAATCAGTGCAGTACCAGTGAAAAAGCTAGAATTTACCCTAACCTGGAGGGGAGACATCATCCAGGCTTTGTCCTTCATCTTTTTTGTAACTAATAGGAAAGAAGATTGGTTATTGCCACATAGAAAATAGATTGTTTTAAAGTAAGAAAAGGGTTGTTTAAATGAAGGGATGTCATTTTCCCAGAAGAATTATTAAACCAGTAGTCAGTGTTGCTACCCTAGCAGAACAGGATGGAAGCATCCCAGTCACAGATTTGCTAGTGAAAGGAAAAGACAAATTGCTTTCTTCTTAGATTTGCACATTTTGTTGAGAGAGATGACACATTCTCTGTTTTATTGATCTTCTTTGTCCATCTTCCAGGGTCTTTTCTTGACTGACAGATAATATTCTCTCTCTTCATCCCTGAAAAGAAATGATTTACTGCATGGCCTGGTCACTGGAAGAAAAAAAAAATAAAATCCCTCCTATTGAAGGAGTGTCACTGGTGCAGCAAAGAATATTAGTTTTCATAGGGAAAAGAAAAAAATACCAACATGAGTATGACTCTGATTGGAAAAGAAGGAGTCCTGTGTTCTGGTCCTCACTGACCCAGAATATTTCATATTTCATTTTTCTTTCATATTTCATGAAACAATCATCACATTAAAGAAAATAATTAGAAACTGAGTTTTTCTGCCTGAATATAGCAGTTTCACTAAAGAGTATTTTAAGTACAGTATAACCTCTAAAAATTAGATTAACCAGAAGTATTATATTTCCTGTTATTAATGAACCCCACTGTAGTATCTTAAATATTGACCAATAATTTTTGGAAAAAGAATGCTGCAACAGTCTTCGTGTAATAATCATCCTGACAATTGGCATGTACCTCAAAAGAAAACAATGCCAGATGATTCTTAAAAGATTTGTTCTGTCATATTATAAAGTAAAAACAGTCAAACCACCAACTTGAAACTGGAGGAAAAGACAGAAAAAATGTAAAGACCAAGCCAAAAAATTTTCCTCTATAACCAGGTAACAGCTAACTAGTCTCAGAAAAAATTACTTTTAAATCTCTTTAATAATTGGGCTAGCAGTGTTCAGCTATCAACATCAACAATATGTTGTTAGATGCTGAAGTTAAATGTAAATTTCTTTAATGTAACACTAAACTGAGTGAGACCACTTCTGAAGTGGTCTTTAACTTTTGATTGACAGCTCCCACAGTTCTTGGCTTACACTCTCCTCCCAGACGCAGACAGACACCTTTTTCACATTTGAATCAATAGCGCTGCATCCAGAAAAGTTTGTCAATGGAGGCAGGGCTATGTAGTTGAGCAATTATAAACTCCTTATTATCCTACAACAGAGGTTTTCAATAAGCAAACATAAAGGGAAAAGGAGTAAGAACTATTGTACCAGATAAGATTATTCTAATTAAATTTAATTAATGTACTCTTACGATACAGTGTTTAAATTCAAACTAATTTAATAAATACATTAATTATGTTGATTAAATGGAAATTAATATGGTAATTCACTATGTCCTTCAGTTTCAAGAAAAGTGCTAAGTATTTTACCAAATGATATGCTCAGAACAGAGGAGACTGGGGAATAATATAACTCAGCATTTCTGTCCTCTCAGAATCTTTCACCGTTAATAAGTCTTCTTGTAGAGTTGTTTTCTTAACCTTTTATTCCAGACGGGCCACTTCACTTTTTAAAACAATCCACAGATCTCACCAGTATTCTTGTTAGCTGGAAGGGAAAGTAATTAAATGATTTATTATTTAGCTATTAGAAAATCTGGTTTGTACAAGAATGTAGTGTGTTTTGATTAAGAATGGCACAGTTAAACTTTCAGATGGTTTAAAAAAAAGAACAAAGTAACCATATCTGCATCTTCAAAATCTGTTATATACTGTCAACTTTCCATATGCATGAGGTTTTTTCTTCTTTTTGCATTTATTTCAAGTTCATACATGAGTTTTTGGGAAGGAGAATTGCTGATTCATGAGACCATATTTCTGACTGCCAAAAGACTGAGTAGTACTGTTTTAGAGAGTTTTTCTCCAGTCATGAAATTTGTATGTGGATATGAATCTAAATATTGAATTTGCATGGATTGTTGATGTAGAAGTCTACTGGAAAGAATGTGTGTTAAAGTTTATTAATCCTGCATTTAAACCAGCCTAGATATTTGGGTCTTCAGTGAGTGACTAAATCCCATTGTCTAAATGGTATTTGTGAAGCAGAACTGGTCAATCAGATACTATCTTCTGTAGAATTCTGGAAAATCTGCTTAATCTATGTACAATGTGTACTGTTTCTCGCATCTTTCACTCCTGACCTTTGCACTATCTAAAAGAGTGGGAATTTTGACTGACTGTGTTTGTGTACTTAAGTTCCTCTGCATGGAGAGCAAGGTGCAAACACAATGATCTCATCCAGCTGTGCAACCAAAATGTGGCCATGGGACCTATACCAGAAATAGGACTTTAAGGCACAAAAAACCTGCAGCAATGGAAGCCTTCATCACTAAGTTAATGATTTTTGTCATGCTATCTCTGACTTATGCAGTTTGAATTATTTAACCCATAGCATATTTCACGGACTTGCAGACTGGGGCCCATATTCCAGTCCTGAAAAGTGAATGTGTGTCTCATCAGGTGATCCTTGCAGGGAAACAAATTGGACGTATGGTTTGTACTTCTCTTGGTTATCCCATGCAACAGTGAAATGGAAAATGCCAAAACTTCTGTACTTTAATAAAACAGTCTTCTGGTTTGCAGAATAGCTGATATGTTGAGCTAAGAAATCACAAAGTTAAGGGGCTCTTTGAAGAATCAGAAGTCACTCTCTTAGCATCACTACATCACGGCCAAGTATTCCCAGTATTCCCAGTATGCTGTGGAAGTGCCTGTGGTAGAGCCCCACTAGGCAAAGGCACCTGGCAGTGGTGTCACAGAACACAACAGAACTGCTTGTAGCTGGAAAGCCAGCAGCAGAGCTCTGCAAGATGAAGGATTCCAGTGTGACTTCAGCTACAAAGGATCAGAGTCAGCAAATGGGACCAAGAGCATTCTACTCATGTTTAATGCACTAAATCTAATGGATCTGGGGTTTTTCTCCCTGTAGGATTAGAATTAAGTCAGAGAACCCAGAACGCATTGCATTTATGAGTAACAGGAAAATATATTAAAACCAAAAAGTCTCTGACTGTATCAGAAACAATTGTTTTACTGTGGTTTTACAGAACGCATGTATTTATTTATTTATTTATTTATTTATTTATTTATTTGTGTGTGTGTGTTTTTACATATATTCATATACATATGGACTTGTGGATTACATATCAAAAACCACATTTTTCTTGAGTTTTATCTGGAGGTCAAAGAAAGAAAGCAGATCATGATAATTTTCTAAAGCATATTTTAAGATTAAAGAAATCCCACATACCAGATCATGATAATTTATTAAAGCATATTTTAAGATTAAAGAAATCCTACCTACCATTCTTTACAAATGCATTACAATTGTCCTTCCCTCTTCCCCCTGTGTTTTGACAGTTCCCTTTTAGAAATGCTATGCATTTAAATTTAGCTTCTATAGTGAGGAATATTTTGAATCTATTTCATGAAGATAGATGAATAATATTCGACTTGCTCTATGGTTGCATGTTGTCTTTAACACCTTGTAAAGCCAGGATAACTACATTACAAAAACCACTTAAAGGAACTGCAGTTTTTTTACCAAGAGTCCCATTTTGCAATAAAGTTTTTACACTTAAGCTCACCAGAAGCCAGCAGACTGGTATTTTTAAATTGCCTTTTCTAAGTGTTTGTACGCTCTTTTCTTGGTGCCGCCCAGATTTCCAATACAACTTAAGAAATCCCAAAGAAAGGGTGTACAAATATATCTAAGCTAATTATGTTATGGTAAGCAACTTTGCTGTCAGATCTGCCTCATCCTGACCTTTGGAAGATAGCGAGTCACCATGGGTAACTTTGAGACTAGGAAATAATGTTGAAACAAACTTCATTGTTTCGAATATGAAGCAACAATTTCATTGAAATAATGTTGAAACAGATACTTTTCTATAGTGATAGTATATCATTTTAATTTATATGACACATAAATATCCTTGGTTAACTAAATATCAAATTTCATTTCTAGTATAGCAAAGAACCATGAAATATATTATGACTGTTTATTATACTAGAAAGGCACACACTCATTATCTTTTATTAAGTCTTTTCTGAAGATCACTGTAAAAGTGAGACCACTTCTGGGCACAGAATGTGCCTGACATAGGGCACAGTGCTAGTTTGGTCACATTGCCTTAGTCAGATTCCCAGGTGGCAGTACATATACTTCTGGAGACCTACACTAGCAATGGACACCACATCCTTAGAAAAAACATCCCACATGGTTTTTAAAAAAAATATCCAGTGCAGCTCTTTCTCAAAATAAGAAAGGTAGCTAAAACAAAACCCAGGGTGTGACTTAAGGGTTGGGCTTTTTTTGTCTGATATCCATTTTATATGCTTCCTGTAACAAAACTGTCAGTGGCACCCACAACGTGCATTTGATCTCTTTTATATAAAATATTAATCTCTCCTCTGGATAGAGCTAAGCTTTTACAAACCATTTTTATTTTTGGAACAAAAATAAATTAAACAAAAATATTGTGAGACGAGAAAAAGTTCAATTCTCTCACTTCACCCCAGGATTCTGGACGCATTGTTGGCTGAATCAGTGCTAGACCTCTCTTTTTCTCTTTCTCTTTGTTTTTCCTTTATCTTCCCTCTTTATTCTTTTGTTGCTTATTATTATTGTTGTTATGTGTTAAATATATATAAATTTCCATGTGTATTTTGCTAATAAAACTTGGAGATTTTTTTCTCCCATTCTTTTTCAACCACAGGCATCTATGAATCCTGGAAACTCCTTTCCATACAGGAGTGGGACACAATATTTTTCCAGCTGAACTGTGTGTATAAAAGGACATGCATCACTGAGGCACTCAGGTTTGAAGAGGAGAGGAAGAAATTTGTTATCAGAGATTCATCTGAATAATGTGAAGAAAACAAGGCTTGGACCACACACTGACTGATGGGGCAAAGAACTAAATGTAGCATAGCAACCCAAGAGGTTTTTACCATGATTTGCTCTGAAGCAGTGAACATGTAGCTGGGGATAAGACAATGCACCATTGTCTCATAAGTTTGCATCACTTGCAGCTGTTAAGGAAGCCACCATAAAGTTATTGAGGCAGACTTATGATGATTCCCTTTTCCTGCCACCCCCCACAATCTGGCTAGCTCAGATTTAGGGGAATGAGGAGAGGGGATCTTCAAGATAGGGAGAAGAGATTCAAAAGAGGCCCCTTACCTCAGGATGTATTCCAAAGTTTTATTCTCAATGAAGGGATCCCAGGAAGCAAGGAGGGCACACATGGAGGAAGAGGGGTTTTTATCTCCTTTGGGGTTGGGGTCAGATTACCTGGCCAAAAGCCATAGGTCAAGAGACAAGGGGCAGGTAAATCAGGCCAGGTTACAGTTTCTGGGGGAGGGGTTTTGGGGAGAGAGCATTCCCAAAAGGGATGCAACATCTCACCCTTTTTTGTTTAGGAAAGTTAAAGGAAAAACATTGGGTTACATGGAGTGTGGATAACAAGAAATAAGGTTTTTCTCAAAGGGAAAACAAACATTTTTAAAAAATGTTAAAAGTCTCTGTTTCTGCCGGATGGAGTCCACACTTAGGAAGATTCCTCTTCTTCTATCCGACGGCGTCTTCTCTTGGAGGCAGTGGCTACCTCCCTTTCATCTCCTTCTGCAGGAGCTGGGTTTTTAGGGACAAAAGGTTTGACCCACTTCTGGGGGATCCATCGAGGACCTGAGGGAGCAGCTGCACACGCATAGCCACGACCCCAGGTCACAAGCTCATAGGGACCCTTGGTTTCCCAAGTTTCTGGGTCCTTAATCAGGACTGGTGGACGCTGAGAAGGTTTGAACTGATTACCACTGTTAAAATGACGAGTTACAGGTGGATTCATGTTTTCAAAAGAGCAGTTTAGGAAATTGATGGTAAACATGGCTTTGCAGAGCTTCTGTTGTGAAGACATCCAGACATTTGTGCTGCTCTGTTTAGCCAAAACCTGTTTGAGCGTCTGATGTGCTCATTCAATCACAGCTTGGCCTGTGGGGGAGTGGGGGATGCCAGTTTTATGTTCCACTCCCCACTGCTAGACAAATTCCAGGAACTCCTTGGACATGTATGCTGGGCCATTATCAGTTTTGATTTCTTTTGGGATCCCTAGCACTGAGAAAGCTTGCACTAGGTGTCGTTTAGCATGCACAGCTTTCTCTCCTGCATGGGCAGAGGCATACATTGCACCTGAATGTATGTCTATACTTACATGAACATATTTGAAGCAACCAAAACTAGGAATGTGTGTGATGTCTGTCTGCCACACTTCACAACTGCCAAGGCCTCGGGGATTAACTCCCATACCCATTGATGGCATGGCCTGGAACTGGCAATTGGGACAGGTGGCCACTCCAGCTCGTGTTAGCTGGAACTGACGGATCAGGCCTGGCACATTTTGATGATATTGTTGGTGACTCAGTTTTGCCTGTTGGAAGATGTCAGGGAGACGTGCTTTTTCAACTGGTGCAGCAAGGGAGTCTGCTCGACGATTCCCCTCTGCAATCTCTCCTGGTAAATCCAGGTGTGATCGTACATGCATCACAAAGAATGGATGATCTCGATGAGAAACCAAATAAATTAGCTTTGAGAGCAATCTGAAGAGATGCTCATTCTCAGTTTCTCTGAGCACAGCCTGCTCTGCTCTGGACACTATTCCAGCTACATATGCAGAGTCGGTCACCAAATTAAATGGTTCTGAGAACTTCTCAAAGGCTCTTACCACAGCTGCTAGTTCAGCTACCTGGGGGGACCCTTCTACAAACTCCACATCAGCTTCCCAATACTGAGTTTGAGGATTTGTCCAAGTCATCACTGACTTGTGGGAAGCCCCAGATGCGTCCGTGAACACTGTGAGAGCTTTGAGTAGTCTCCGACTCCTTTTCTCACAAGGAATGAGGTGGAATTCCTCATTAAACAGTTTGTGGGATGGGGCATGGACTGATATTTGTCCCCTGTAGCTGTCCAGAGATAACTGGAGGTTGGCATTGCTCTTGAGAAAATGCTCAAACATCTCTTTGGTTAGTCTCTTTGGAGAGTTTCTTCCCTCCTCTGAGAGTTTGACCGGGAGGTGAGTACATGTAAAATCACAACCAGCCAGTTCACACAGCCTCATCCTGGCTTTCTGAATCAATTGAGCTATTAACTCTTGTGGCTCAGTGATGGTCTTGGATCTTTGGTGAGAGAGGACGACCCACTCTATGATTAAGAGTGAATCTTTCTGCCCCTCGATCCACTGGTAAATCAGACCATGCAGGTGTGGCAGTTTTCCTAGTACAATGAAATGGAAAGGTAGGCTTGGTTCATACCTGTGAGCCTGCCTCTCTGACAAGGCTTTCTGTACCTTTTCGATTGCAGTCTTTGCCTCTGGGGTCAGTTCCCTGGGAGAGCTCAGCTCTCTCTCCCCTTTCAATAATTTGAAAAGAGGGTCTAGATCCTCATTTGTGAGGCCTAGCCAGGGTCTTACCCAATTCAATGATCCACACAGGGAGTGGAGATCTGCTAGGGTCTTAGGATTACAATTGATTTCCAATTTCTGAGGAACAACGGTCCTCTCTGAAATTTGTAAGCCCAGATACTTCCAAGGTGGCATCCTTTGAAGTTTGTCTTCCTGTAATTGAAAGCCAGCAGAGGTTAAAATTTTAACCACTAGGTCAAGCGTGTGTTGGAGTATAGTGTCATCGGGGGCACACACGAGCACATCATCCATGTAGTGGAGGATGATGGCATCCTGTCTCTCGGCACGTACAGGTGACAGCAATGATGCTATGTACTGTTGGCATATGAATGGCAAGGCTTTACAGCCCTGAGGCAGCACCTTCCAGTGATACCTCTTCATGGGGGCCTGGCGATTTAGGGTGGGAACTGAGAATGCAAACCTTATGGCATCTCCTGGGTGCAGAGGAATTTGGAAGAAACAATCTTTGATATCTAAAACAGCCAATTTCCAGTCTCAAGGGAGCATTATTGGAGAAGGCATCCCTGGCTGGAGGTGGTCCCATGTCCTCTATGATTTTGTTTATTTCCCTTAGATCATGTAGGAGTCTCCACTTGTCCTTTCCCGGTTTCTTTATTACAAATATTGGGAAATTCCAAGGGCTTGTTGCTTCTTCTAGGTGGCCTTGAGCCACCTGCTACTCTACAAGCTTTTCGAGCGCCTCGAGCCTTTCTTTGCGCAAAGGCCACTGCGGTACCCACTTTGGGGCGTCACTCAACCATGTTAATTTGTGGGAAGGGCGCTCCACAGTGGCTACTTCTAAAAAATCCTGGGGTGTCTTCAGAATAACCAATTGGACTCCCCACTGGGACATTGTGTCTCTTCCCCACAAGGGGGCTTTGTAATTTGCAATGAATGGACAAACACTTGCTATTTTTCCATCAGGTCCCTCAATTTGCACAATATGTTTTGAGATTTTAGCCAATGTAATTCCTTCTATGCCCTGAAGTTTGCCGGCTACAGGTTGCAGTTCCCAGTTCGATGGCCACTTGCTCTCAGGTAGAATTGTAATGTCAGCGCCTGTATCCAAAACTCCCTCTGCATGGAGGTGATCTGACCCATTCACTATGTTGCACGCCATGGAAGGCTTGTCCTCTCCCACCACTTCTGCCCAGTAGATTTCCAGTGATTTTCCATCTGCTACTATATCTGCCAGAATAGGAATGGCTTGGGCAAGGATTTGCCCCTCTGCTAGGTAGAAAGGTGGGTGTTTGCAGCGTGCTAAGAGCATGAGGTTTGTTATTTTTCCCTTAATGGTCATGGGAACTACCTCAATTTGATCTGGTGTGTGTGCAGTATCCCCCATGACAAAATACTCACTGTCCATTTCCCTGTTGACTGACTGGTCCTGTGGGGTGTTTGACAGGTCCACCATGATTATTGTCCAATCTGTAGATCTGAAATGAAAACCTTTGGCAGTCACGAGCCTATGTCGGCCCCAGGGCTGCCAAACCTTGTTAATTGAACATTTGACAGTTTTGGTTTTTTCCTCCCCCACCCCCTTCCCCCTTATCTGTTAAGAGAGAGGTATTAGCTGATGGGGACCCTGTCTATTTCTGTGTACGCGCATGACATTATTAATGACGGGGGTGCGCTGAGAAATTTGTATTTTGTTTGTTGGACTTCTGTTTCTGACTGAGACTCTGATTCTTGCTCTGGGGACAGGCCTTTGCAAAATGTCCAGGCTGTTTGCAGAGGTGGCATATGAGGTGCCGCAGACGATCTCGTGATGTTGGTTGCTGCTTTGGTTCAGGTCGCACAGGTGCTGCAGCCTTGGGATGAGGCAGTCCTGGATCAGGTGCACCGAACAGCTCTGCTTTCCTGCAACACGCTTCAATCATGTGAGCAAGAGTAGGGGAGGGGTCGAGAGGAAGGCTAAGGATAACACTACGACAGGCCTCATTAGCATTCCTCAGAGCCAGTTCTTTAATGAGCTCGGTCTGGATATACGGTTGCTAGACTTGTCGTTTGACCTGTATTCTCAACCGGTCTACAAATTGCAAAAACTTTTCAGAAGGAGATTGTTTGATATTTGTGTAACTGCCTTGAATGTCTGTGTTGGGTAGCTGATAAAAGGATTTTTCTGCAGCAGTAGAAATTTTATATAATATTTGCTGAGATAGTAATTGAGTTTGCTTCTCAGGACAGTGTAATTCACCTTCACCACATAAGTGATCCAATGTGATATCATTATTGTCATTATCTTTAGCTGTATTAGGTGTTAGGCGAATGTCTTGTAATACTGTTTTTAAATTTTTTTTCAAAATGCTTTCCCATAATTCATATTCTGATGGTGTTAATAAACATATGAATAAGTCTTTAATATCAGAAGGTACGAATTCATTTGAACTGAATGTGGCAGTTATCATGCTTTTAAAAATTTGACCGTATCTGCCAAATTCCTTTTGTATTTTGCATAGCTCCTTTTTATCTTGGTAAGAAAATGGTTTATATTCTTTTCTACCATTTTTCCTGCCAAGATATACCATGGGTGCCACAAAGGGTATGTTTTCATCAGATTCAGTTCTAGTTTCTGGAAGTTCTGTTGTGTGAAAGGCAGAGGATATGGCACTACTCTGTGTGTGTCTATGTGGCTGCATCTCAGGTCGCGATATAAATCGCTACTGGTTTGCAGCTGTGAGCAGATTGCAGCACCCACTACAGCCGTGAGGGAGCGGGGACCCCACACCACCCCCACTGCTGCTGGGCGAGAGGGAGCAGGAGCCGCCACTCGCCGTGCCACGATCGGGGTGGGGGGGAGCCTCTCGCCGCGCTGCGCAGGGAGGGGTGGGCCACGGGGTCTTGCCTCCACACCGCCGCCGCCCGAGGCCCGCACCGTCCCCGCACCCCGCGCTGGGGCCACCTGTGCTGAAACTGGCATCGGGGCAGAGCCCACGCACCCACGTCAAGCTGTCGCAACCCCCGCCGAACGCAGCCACACCGCCCGCGCCGTCCCGCCTGCTTTCCCCCACCACAGCCGCTTCGGAGTCAGTGCCAGCACAGTGGGGAGAGCCATAGTAACAGGGGGGAGAGCTGGGGGTGGAGGGGTGGGGTGGGCTGGGGGCGGAGGGGTGGGATGGGTGGGATGGGATGGGGCGGGGTTAAGGGGGAGGGGGTATGGGTGAGGGGCGGGGCTTTGAGGGACAGACGAGTTAGAATGGAGAGACCCAGCCACATGTTCCGATCCATCTTTGTCATGTCAGGTTGTGTAGAGAGGTGGCTGAGATGTTTCTGTGCTGGAAGTAGAGAACTGTGGAGGTATAAAAGGGTTACTTAAAGTAGATTTGTGCGGATGGCTGTCACATTTGGATTCTAATAGGTGCTTGCGTGCCTTTAAAAAAATTGGGATGAATTTTGGAACAATTTTGTCACCATTTTCAGCTTTTTCGGTCAATATTAGCCCAATATGATTCCAAAATGTAGGACAGAAGTGACATTTTCCCAGTTAGAATTCGGATACTCCGTAGCTAACCAAGAGCTGAAATGTTTTAGTAGCTTCTTAGGGATTTTAAGATCTTTTAAAAGTGGTTTAAGTTGCTTTAATAAACTCTTTTGCGGACAAGAAGATGTTACTCCCATGTTAGATTACAATGTGTCCAACTCTAGGTACTCCGGGGTCCCCCCAGAGCTCACAACACACCCAAAATGCGGAGTTCCCCTGGCCTGCACGGCGCCTGTGCCTTCAGGGGAAACAAACGAAAAGAAAAAAAAAAAATTTCCTGTTTCGTGGCTACAGGAGTCCCTATGGAAACCGACCTGTATAGCTACAGGCTACCGGCTTGCCTCCCCCACCCTCAGCTGTGCAAAAAACGGCTGAATCAGTGAGAGGAGTAATTGATCAGTCTGAAAAGCTTTTGAGATCTCAGGAAGAGATTCCAGCTTATTACGTGG
>CM031878.1:47794325-47811338 GCA_018697195.1 Certhia americana | reverse complement strand
AGGGAAAGGAGGGGGGAGAGGGGAGGGGAGGGGGAAAAAGAAAAGGAAAGGAAAAATGAAGGAAAAAAATGAAGGGGGAGAGAGGGAGGGAGGGAGGGAGGGAGGGAGGGAGGAAAGTCCCTGAGGCGCTGTAAAGTCACAAATATTAACTAGCTATTAACTTAATTCTAGAAGAAGTCTTATGTTAAATTATGTCAAATATGTAAATTTAGAGGCTTTTTAATACTTTGTTTTTACAGTGTAATCAGGTAGCAAACCAGATCAACTTTGTAATGTCCTGGAATATATTGATT
Organism: Certhia americana; assembly: GCA_018697195.1. Taxonomy (NCBI): domain Eukaryota; kingdom Metazoa; phylum Chordata; class Aves; order Passeriformes; family Certhiidae; genus Certhia; species Certhia americana. The sequence continues at coordinate 47,811,045 of CM031878.1, read as the reverse complement.
ATTGCTCTGGAGAGAAAGCAAAATATGTACATCAGAGAAGGCTGGGTATGAATCTAAAATTAAACTTGCATAGCATCAACTCATCCCCCTTTTCCTTCTGATTTCAGCAAGAGGTAAATTTGGCATTCCTTTGTGCATTGTTACAGGGTTTTCTCTGCTTCATGGTCTGAGGAAATATGCACGCCTAACTGCCAAGTTCCAAGCCAGTAGATCATGTCTAGCACATCAGCTTCAGAAACTGAAGAGAAGCCACAGAACCCCAATGAGAAATTGTGTGTCATCCATACCACAAATGGGAGACAGGGTAGCAACTAGTTGGCAGCTAGGCAAGAACTTGGGAGTCTAAACTCCCTGAAAGTCCATGTTTCACCAAATGATCTATCAAAACCCTTCTCATGAATTTGGGGGTTTTGCACTATTGTAGTTATTATTTCACTAACATCTATGATTGCTAATTACTATGTAAATTGTCCTGTTTTCTGCACATAGATACTAATGAACCATTTTCTTCTTTGTTTCAATTGCCTTGTGTCTCAATCTGGCATTTCATCAGTTCTTCCATGTCACAAGAAGTACCAGTTTAAACTGTCACTTGTCTACTTGTAAAAGTTTAAAAGCAGTTAATTCTGCATAGAATTCTACCAGGAAAAACAAATTACTTTATGCATTCCACTCCAAACTTATTGGACTAAAAAAAAGTGTTTGGAATATCAGTTCCACTCCAATCTTCAAACAAATTGATCTGAGTCCTTGAAAATTCTGTGTAGAAGTTTAGCAAATGTAGGGAGAGGACAGCACCATGTTATGTGACACAGTTACTTGATACTTTCATACCAAAATTGGAACCAGTTTTATTTTCTCTCTTCAGGTTGTGGTCAGGAATTTTCAAACACATTTGCGTAGCAAAACAGATTGACACCTAAGTTATAGGTGGTGTTGTCTCACACCATATTCTCTACCTGTTTCTTTCTCTGACAGAAAGGCTTCTGGAGCTTTCTCCCACTAGAATGGAGGGCATATATTCAGCTTTGTACTATAATGCACAAGCTTCTGCTACATAATGATCCAAATGGAAATAATTTCTTTCCTGTGTATGCCTTGTCTGAGAATAAGCTAAATAAACTGATCCTGATGAATGGCAGGATTTCTTCCAAAAGGATTGCTTCACTCAGTCTTGAAAAACAATGCAGAAAGTGGAAAATCAGACTGCAAATCTGATAAGTGACAGTCATCCACTGTGAAATATAGCCCCAACAATGACTGAAAATACTACAATTACTTTCCCCAGATTCTTCTTTACCTATCCTACTTATTTTAAAGAGCAACCTAGATCACTTGCTAAGTGCTTTGTTCAATAACCCCACACCCATGATTGCAGCTGAGCACTGTGAGACTCATGTAATAGTCAGAGCAGACCAGAAAATCATAATTCTTCAGTTGTATCATCCTATGGGATGGGTGATGGAGTGTGGATTGTGAGGAGCTGGATTTTTTGCTCTATCAGGATATGTAGTCATTAAGGTAGCTGGAGACTACTTTTCCTACACAAGATACATTATGATCGTGTACCATCATGTTCTCTCAGCAAACATATAACATCCAGGGAGTGGGATTGATTTAAATTGAAATGATTCTGGTCAGTAATTTTCAGTTTTATTCTGATGTGAATCTTTTCAAGAGTATCTCACAGTAACTAAGTAGAAATACTTTCAAATGCTCCAAACATCAGTGTGTTGTCATCTCTAGTCTGTAACACTGACTCTTTGGCAAGTGTGCTGTTTCCATTTTGGGCTACACCAGAACTCAGGCTTTGAAAGTCCTTAGCTAGTGACAGAGAACTTTATTCCCCACCCCTCCCATCTATCAGCACAGGAAAATATTGAGGTGCTGACACCCCGCTATTAAAAAAGCAGAATGATGGTGTCAGAATGATTTATTTCTAATGGGTTTCTGACAGCTTTTTCTATGTTAAGACAGTTCTCACACAAGAGAATATGACAGTCATGTTGGCATGCCCCTTATAATGTGTGTTATTAATAGACCTTCATTTTATTGATCTCTCAGATAGATAATCATTTCTGAGTGGCTGTAGAATGCTGTTTGAGGTGAATGGTAGATGGCACACTGGGCAAGATATATAGCAGGACAAAGGATATGGAATAAGGAGACTCTGGCAAATGATACAAATGTATTCAAGAGGCTAAAACTGTCAAAAGCAATATAATCATATGATTAATTGCTCTGTTATATTTGCATGGAGAGAGAAAATATGAAAGCAAACTTGGAAAGTAGAGGTGAGGAAAAAAACAGTGTTTATTCATTTAAGTATATTACCTTACAATTTTTGCATGACTCATAGCTTATACTAATTAAAAATATATATTTCATTAATGCTGGATACAAAGATAGTATCTAAGTTCTTAAACACACTGTTCCAAGTACCCTGCTATTGAAAATATACATCATAAACATATGACCTGACCACCCATTATGAGTCTTTGCTCATTTTCCAGAGATAGGTTTATACCAAACTGATTTCTAAAGAAGAGCCTTCCAAGGAATTACGCTGTATGTGTACTGTCATCACAGAAACTCACTATCATTTTCAAACAGTGCATGAAGCATGAAGTTTATTTTAAAATGACAGCAGATGCAATAGTGGTATGTGCAAGTAATCTCTGAAAACAAAGGGTTTCATAGATTTTTATTGCTGACATGTATTTTTACTAATTATAGGGTTAAAAGTACCTAAATTCTTACACAAACTTCTGGACTCCTAAAGAAGCAAACTGGCACTCCAGAAAAACTATCCAAATTAACACTGGAGAATGACATCTAAATCCCATCCTTTGGATATGAACAGATTGTCTGGATGCCAGAATTATTTTTGTAGTACTGACACAGAGAGGAAACGTGCAAGTGACTTTAGAGGCTAGGTAGATGATAAGCCCAGGTTTTTTTCCTTTCTATGATGTATGTTATAATGGAATTTTTTTTAAACTAGAATTACAATTCATTTTACCTCATTGAAAAAGAGTTTTGATCAAGAAAAAGAAAAATATTGAAACTCAGGCAACATGGTAAACAGGGGAACATGTTTTACTACTTATTTTTTAACATCGGAATTTCAGTTGAAGGTTATGGCAGTATCATCAAAAGTTGATACACCTGATCATACAAACTGAATTCCTGGTGCTATCTTACAAAATAATAATAACAATAGATGTGTAACTTTAACTGGCATAACTTTATTTTGAAGTCAGTGCAGGTATGTTGATTAATGCCAGCTGTAGATCTGTGGTAGCACTTCTAACATGAATGAGAAGCCAGTACGGACAGCTCTTGCAGTGCTGAAGAAGTTTTTGTATTGCTACATGGCCTTTTGACAAAATCAGCAGAGCCTTTACTCAGTTTTACTGGGTCTGTGGGACATGGAAGACAGCAGTGAACAATCTGCTGGTCACATGTTAACCAAACCTGCTGCACTACCTCTGACAGCACTGCTCTTACCTGTGCCAGTAAAGGTGGTAGCCCACTTGTAGTAAAAGTATTAAAAGGTAGTTTAAAAAAAAATGTTGACACATCAGGTAGAAATTGAATTTTATTGAATTAAAAAAAATTGTCTGTCAAAAAGCCATGTAAGATTAAGGTGTTTGGTACATATGAAAACTAAAGATTAGAAATGGTTGGCTGGTTTGTTTCCAGCCTTCCCAAGCAGACTCAAGGTTGTTTGGGGTAGCAGCTTTTTGTTCATTTTGTTTTGCACTTAGATAAATGTGGGTGGGTACATGCTTTCCAGAGGATCAAAAAGGTGTGGGCTCACATATGCTACAGTACAACATCAAAGGACTCTAACACATTGTTCAGCTAACTCAGAAAATAAGCAGTCTTGGACTGAAAACTCAGTCACTATTCACTTATTTCTGTTTTCCCTTTGGAGTCTTTAAGATGCAAACATTAGACTGCACTGCAAGTGTAAAGGTCAGAACTGATTTCAAGCAATTTGCAGAGTCTCAAGTCAATCTCATGTAGCCCCTCTGGAGTATGACTCAGTATGCTAGAGGTAGCTCTAGTATACAACACCTTTTCATTATCAGCTATAGATTTAGACTGACCACAAAACTTAATGTGATTCCATTTCTCCCAAGCATTCATATATTTCACTCTAATGTATCTTAATGAATTCTGATCTCTAGCTGTGAGACAAATGAGTCTACTAGTAATCTGAGGGTCACTGAGATACATTTCCATGCATAATCAGAAAGAATATGCTAGAAAATATAGTATAATCTTTCCTTAAGAGAAATACACCAGAATTAATCATACCCTGTAGAAATATCCATGACCCTAATCAATCTTTGGATGCAAGCATTTTCTGAAACTGAATCTTCTAGCTCTGCTAATCTGTTTAGCTTCACTGAATTTCCCTGATAGTTTAGCTACCTGATATGCTCCCAATTGGATGTGCAAGGGACACAGCACTGATCCTTTGCAAAATGTGATATTCTAGTTCCCTGCTTTAGATTATTTTATATTCACATTGAAAAGAGGTAAAGACTTTGCAGCTGAATAATAACCTGTGATTTACACACTGCATGCATTAACAGCTATTCACTGATTGTATCTAGTATCACTCTCCTAACAACACTTTAAAACATGTTAAATTTAGCACTGTAATCACAGTAATTTAAACTAGACTACGTGTATTCTAGTGAAATAAATGAAATGAAATGAAAATTATTTCCTGCATTTTCATCATAAACTACTGAAAGTCTTTAAACTAAACCAAAACAATGTAGGAAATTTTGGGAGGGTGGGGTATGGGTGGGCTGGCTATGTAAAATACTGCTGCTTCTATATTTTTTCAAATAACTTCTACATTCCTGGAGAGTGCTGGGGTATGGTGGTATAGCTGGGGTATGGTATATGTTTGTAAAGATGCGTATTTCAGCAGTTTTGAGGGAACAATAGCCAAATCAAATGAAATACATGACATTTTAATTCATCTCATTATCCCTTCCAACTTTGAGGATGCTAACATTAAGTACCTCTTCAAACATGCTTAAGAGTTCACACTGCTGGCATGTGGAGATGCATTACAAGACTACATCTGCCTGCAGTATTTTCTCATTTTTACTCAAAAATAGTTGGGTTATTCTGATTTTTCATATCCTTAGGATCAGGCAATTCTGTCTCTTTAAAAAGCAAGGATTATTTCCCCCCATTCTTCCTCTCCTACTGTAGCATCAGTTGTTTATTTCTACCTTCTATAGTTAAAGGAAAAACAAATCACATACGGTTGTGATGTCTGCCTCTAGAGCAGGCCTAACTAAGCTCAGAAGGTTTACCACAAGCTTTATCTAAAGGATGTGAAACAGAACAAAGAAAATGCAAGCTGATATATCTAGCCTGTTGATATATGACATTTACAAAAGGTGCTAGAACAGATTTAGCACTTGAGCACAACCTTGGGGCAGAGTGGTTCTTATCTCTGACACAAAAATTTTTCCCTTTATATAGACTTCAAAAGCACAAATTTCTCTGACTGATACTCTTTCATGGGTATTTGTAATCATGCTAACTTATACCTGTACAAGTTGCTTCCTACCTCCCATTGTCTTTGGTAAAAATGGAGTCTGAGCAGCAGGCAAGACTTAAAATTAGTTCTTATAAAGAAGTGGGGGAAATAATAATTTAGGCATCTATAAACACCTTGAGAAAATCTAGCCCTCACTTTTGAATATATAATTTTTTCCATGAAAGTATCAAATGCTATGGGCCTTTTGGTCTGACTTTTCTCTCTGTGCCACTCCAAGAACAGAAAGAATGTGTGCAAATCAAACGCAAACAGTATATAGCAAGCATACTGTACCTCAATTTGGAATGGGCATCAGAGCCATTTTTTATGGACAAAAGTCCCAAACCACATGAAGAAGCAGTCTTGCGAACAGGGATGTGTAACCTAAAAATGCCATAGATGTCTTGAGAGAAGTGAGAAACATTTTCACTTTATGCGTGGGAAAGCTGCACAGACTGAATACAAATTTTGGCCTAGGTTTTCCATCTCTTCCCACTCTGCTGATTGGACTGGTGTAAGGCTTCAATACTGACATTATTGAAAGCATTCAAAGAAAGAATTTGATCCAAGAGAAGAAAGCAAAAGAATAAGTATTTTTTTAAGCAATTAATGCATTTTCCGTAGGCAGAGAAGATAAAAACACACCTAGGAGGTTTTCTAGCTGACTGAGAAAACCCTTAATGTTACTCAGTCTAAATGTGAAAGCAGTGTGAAAGAGTCAGTTTCCAATGTCAAAAAATTAGTTTCATGTTTACATAAATGTGTAATATTTCTTTAGCCCATAACCTAGAAAAAATCCTTAAGTCCACAGATCTTCCTTTTGCTGAAAAAAATCACAAAAATCAAGAATACTGCATGATTTGTAAAGATATAATATCTTCGATTTATATTTTTCAGGAGGGAGCATCTCATTTCCAATCATTCAGGTACTTACATAGACATTCTCAAAGTTATATGGCACATTACAAAACTCGTTACTTTTACAGTAGTCATCTATTTCGCTGGACATTCAATGACTTTTTAATGAAAATATCAGAACTAAAATAAAAAGAATCTGTTGACTGTAGATTCACTCTGCTAGGATATTTGTTATGTATTATTTGAGTGCTTCACTGTCACAGACCATACCTAAGAAAAAAAAAAATTCATGACTATCCTTTTTGATTTCTATTTTTGTTTTGCTTTCTCTTTTAGGAGTTCCTCATGCTATTATCATAATTAAATCTTGTAAATAAGTAAAAGAGAACTAAACAAAGCCTGCAGTTGAACAGCCACTTTAGTGCAACTATTTTATCAGTGGATATTCTTCCCTTGGAAACTATCAAGAGTTTTAGTTCTTCATCACGTGTTTGGGTTTTTTCATTTTTTTTAGTCTCCTCCCTATCCAGTAAACATCAGCACATGTGTGACACTTTCTGTACCAGAAAGAAGTCTGACTGCACACCACACTCACATAATCACTTCTCACTTTTATATGAGTAATGCCAGCTGATCCTCATATTCATGGGATCACAGAATGTCTCTTTTGAATGACATGTAGTTCAATCCCTTAATCAACCACAAGCAGATTGCCCAAGTCAGTTGTCAGCTGTCTTCACCCTTGGATTTCTCCAAGGAAGAAGATTCCAAATTCTCTATATAAGCAAACTGTTCCACTCTGATCACTTTCTGTAAAAATGTTTCATTTTTATTTTATTCAGATGAACTTAAGCATCTTTTATTTTGTGATCGCTGTTACAACACCAGTGGAAAGAGCCTGGTTTTATATTTTTGCACTCTCTGTTTAGGTACTTACTGAAATTGATAATATCCCATCTAAGCCTTCTCTTCTCCAGGCTGAACCAGTTCCAAGTCACTCAATTTCTCTTCAAAGAAAGAAACGTGCTAATTCCTTTATCATGTTTGTGTTCTTGGCATGGAAATCTTTCCAATAAGTCCTTGAATTTGTACTGGACAGCACAGAGCTGGACACAGTTCCCCCTATGTGTCTTATCAGTACTAAATAGAAGGTAAGATCACCTCCCTTGACCTTCTGACAATTTTCTTACTAATGCAAACCAGGAGGCTACATTATCTGAATTGTACTGTGCCACTGCACTTTACAGGAGTCTCCCGATAGTATACCTTCTTTCCGGACCAGTTGCAAAAATAATTGCAAAAAAGGACTGTTGATTTGCTCAACATGAAATTTAGAAACATACGTGGGACTGAAAGAAGTTATCAATAAAAAAACAATCTATAGTCTACTTGTTATTTGATGATTATTTATCCCACTTGGATCTTAGCTTGCTCATATTTATATACCTAGTTAAATATAATGGCCAGTGGGACTGTGGAAATAAGACATGTAGAACTTCTTATTCTTTGGCCATTTAATCCCCTTCTGCTACACATAAAGACTACACCTCAGAAAGGCAACTTAATTTTTCCTTCTGTGTTATACATGGTTGAAAATGTAACAGATTTCTCTTCTCACACAGCAGAAAATAAGATGAAAATCAGGCTTCAGGTGAATACATAATAAAGGAGTAAGATGTACAGCAAAATCAACAGCCTAATGACAATGGTATTCACTGTAGTTTCCTCCTGGGAACAATTGAGTTTGTTTAAACATGTCCTACTCATTTATGCCACAAAGCCTATTCTTTTTGTCCCTTCAGCTTATTTAAAAATCAGATTGAAATGTGTCTATTTTTATTGTGCAAATTTTCGTCTCTCCCTACAGAATGAATGAGACTGAGTTATCTAAGTGGATACTGTAAAATTAAATTAAAGCTTCAGAAATATATGAAAAAATATTTTTTCCTGTACTGAAAGTCTACAGAATTAAATCTTAAAATTAATCTTAAAAGTTGTATTTTGGAAATATCTTTGCTTTAAATATATAGATTTTACTTGGAACAAGCACATGGAGCTGCATTTTTTGGGGGGTTATTTGGAAGACTGTAATTAAATAAACTTCTTTAACCCCAGTTCCCTGAATTAGAAGTCTAACACATCAAATTTCTAATTCATCTTTTACTCTCCAGTGTTAGGAATAAGGAAGAGCTACAATGAGAAATCAGGTTCATTCGATGACCAATGGACCAATTTTCCCATGCTTAGATATTTTAGCTCCTATCTATTGTACAGAAACATAAGACCTCTAGCAGTACTTTCACTACTGCTGTTGCTTTACATCCAAAAGAAAAAATAAATTCAGATATTTGTGTTCATAAAATCTTCACATGAAAAGGAGCCATTGGTAGTCTGAATAACACGTATCCATGAAAGCAGCCAAAGTTTTAAATAGAAAACAGCTGTCATTCTACAACCAAGACATGTTAAATATGATAGTTTGGGAAAGCGGTACAATAACAGGATGGTCATCTTAAATACCATAATGAGTTTATCTACAGTTTAAGAGTTAAAAGATTCATGATATTTGAGATGGTTCGGCATAGAATGTGCAAAAAATCCTGGCATGAGATCACTCCCCTGCACTTTCATTGCAAAATGCAGAAGCTTGCGATATGGTTGCATTGTACAGGTTAGACATAAATAGAGAGAAGTATTCTGACCCACCGTAAAAATATATTCATATGCCTGATTTGTACAACATTGAAATATGTTCCTGGATAACCGGGGTATTTTTCATTATTTGTGCCACCTGATTTTTCCAAAACAACTTCTAGCAATTGCAATCTATGAGACACTGAAATTATCAAGAGCTCTCATCCATAACTCAGTATGTTCGATGTGTCTGCCAAATCACATGAGTAATGCAGTTAACACCAGCTGATAACTTAGTATTAATTTATGTTTATAAACTCCACAGAAAATCTCTTAAAAAGCAGAAAATTTAGAATTTTTTTACTATTTTTTTTTTATTCTCTAGCAAAGTTCCATAGTTTTTAAGATCTTACAAAGGAATAACTCAAGGAATTTTTTAACTATTTCTCTAACTTGCATTATGCTTTAAAATATTGTAATTGTTACCCAAGTATATGAGATTTCAGCTATAGGGCCCAATTCACACCCTATAGGAATTAATAGGGACTTTTTAGACTGGCATTTGGATACTTAGCTATCTGTAAACCGCACTGAATTCCAGCAAGATTTGTATCTCAGTCCTCTATTTAATATAAATAATTACTAGCATTTACTCTCATAATTGGTGGAGGGAGTAGAACAAGGATTATCCACCTTTACAGACTCTTAAGTTGGAGGAGTTGCCTTGGGTGTTCTATTTATCTGCTTAAGTAAAACTTAGCATCACTGTTTTGTTCGATTTATTTTTGAGGGATTAACACACAGCAAGTTATCTGCCAGATGACTAATTGGTTGGTTTCCAGAACTATGATATCATTCATATAAGTGTGACTTGGTGTAATGAGTTGCACAGCTAGAATGCTGGCATGGAGGGCTACAGGCTCTTCAGAAGGGATAGTCAGGGCAGGCACAGTGGAGGAGTAGCACTGTACCAAAATAGGGATGAAAAACAAAGGAGGTGTTGTAGTGGGTGTCTGTTACCAATGGCCTGACCTGAATGATAGCACTGAAAAGATATTCTATAGGCAATTAAGAGAGATCAGCAACCTTTGGCCCTATGGGGGATTTCAGTTTCCCAGACATACAGGAATACTGTACTGTACCACTGTGACAAGAAAGCCTGGGAAATGTGTGAAGTTTGTAGGAGATAACTTCTGGTCACAGTGAGTCAACTAGGAAAGATGCACTCCTGCATTTCTAATTTGTGGATAGAGAACTTGTATATGGACATGCAGAGTGCATATCTGCTTGTATATGGGATACGCAGTGGTGAGTGGCTAGCTTTGTCACAGTTATCATGAAATGGTTGAGTTTAGAATTTTTGGTGTAATGAGTACAAAGGTCAGCAGAGTTTCTCCCTTGGATTTCAAGACAGCAAACTTTAAACTACTTGGGAACCTACTTAGCACTGAACCCTGAGAATCTGCCATTGATGCCTTAGGAGTCTATGAGTACTGGTGATTGTCTAAGAACCAATTTTAAAAGCTCAGGAGCAGGTAATTCCACCATGCCTTAAGTCAATCAAATGGGACAAAAGAGCAGTTTGGCTGAACAGGGAAGCTCTCTCGGAACCCAAGAAAAAATTTGGACAATGAGACAACCCTTCAAGACTGTCAGTGATCAAAAGGTACTTGAGAGACCTCAATGACATACTTTATCTTTTAGCTGGCCCTGAGCAGATCAATCAGTTGTATGAAATTATTCTACATCTTTTCCAGATGAATTATTCTAGTCTAGTCTAATCTAGTCTAGTCTAATCTATCCAAAATGATAGATTTACAATCATAGTACCAGCAAATACCCTGAGATAGAAGGGAACCACAAAGATCATTAAAGTCTAACTCCTAGCCCCACACAGAACAGCCCCAAGTGTCCCTCTCTGTGCCTGAGAGCATTGCCCAAACACTTCTTGAACTCTGTCAAACTCGGTGCTGTGACCACTTCCCTCAGGAGCCTCTTCCAGTGTTTGAATGAAGATTGTTGGTATTACTGGTAGCCAGAGTGAAGAGATCAGTGTCTGTCCCTCCTCTTCCCTCTTGAGGAAGCAATGAGGTTTCCCCTAAGTGACCTTTTCTCCAGGCTGAACAGACCAGGTAACCTCAGCCATTTCTTGTAAGGCTTCACCTCTGGGCCTTTCTTCACTTTTGCTGACCCACATTGGATGCTAACAGCTCAATGTCTTTTTTGTGCTGTGTCACCCAGACCTGCCCCCAGCACTGAAGGTGAGGCTGCCCCAGTGCAGAGCAGAACAGGACAGTCCCCTCCCTTGCCAGATGTGATGCTGTGCCTGATGTCCCCAGGGCACAGGGGCCCTCCTGGCTGCTGGCTCATGTTCAGCTTTCCACTGACCAGGACCCCCAAGTCACTTACACAGTGCTGCTTTCCAGCCTCTAATTTCCCAGCCTGTCTGTAAATCCAGGGTTGCCCCATTCCAGGTACAGAATCTGGCATTCACCCTTGTTAAACTTCATATGGTTGGTGATTGTCCAGCCTTCTAATCTGTCAAGGTCTCTCCATAGGTTCCGTCTGCTTTCAAGGGACTCAATGTATCATCTGAAATTATCCCAATTTAATATTTTAAGAGGTTTTTTTTTTAATATCTTAAGAGGTTTAATTTATGAAATGCTGTAGAAGCCATAGAAATATAACTATCTCATTGTCACTCTTAACAAATTTAGGTGTTGTTCACTAGGAATAACAACATTGCAGACAGCTCAAGATAAATGGCTTATATTACATTTAGTAGCTCCACAGCCTAATGTGACAAGTTCAAATGTTTTCTGAATAACCATATTCAGTTAGTTTATTGTAACATATTGAAGCATTTCATTAAATTAATCAGTATACAGTATTCAAGACAATGATGATAGATCAGATGTAAGAAGAAAAAATAATGCAGCTAATGTTTTTATTTTTGAATAAAATATAATATCAGATGTTACAGAACTTAATTCATTTTAATTTAAAAGAAACCACTAAGTCAGGGATATTGAAAATTTGCTAGACAGGATTAAAAAATTCAAACACCTCTAGCAAGATTTTGGGTTACATTCCTTGTAAACATCTTCTTTAAAGGTTTTTAAAAATTCCAATCTGAATTTTGAAAAGAAAAATTGATGGTATGTGCTACCTGAGATGTGATTTTTTTTTTTAATATTGTTGATTTTTCTCACTGAATAAAGTGGTCTTTGTTGTTTTGCCACCTATTTCTCTGAGCTTACTGAGTCTTACTCTGAGCTGTTGATGAATGATTACCAGTAAACCCTCTCCTCCCACCTCCAGCACCATTGTAGAGAGGCTCTTTCTCTAAACAGATGTTAGAAATGGGTGCTGACTAATTTTTAAAACTTTTTATAATTCCTTTCAGATTTATTTTGAGCATGGGGTTAAGCATAATATCTTCATAGCCTTAAAGGCCACTTGTGGCAATGATTTTGAATATAACTCCATCAGTCTTTGTATTAACTTGGCACAGGTATGAAATTCACAGAGAATGAAGCACTTAATTAAAAGCCACTGGATTCATCAACCTGTATACAGAGAAATATGATATATAGAAATATGTTGTCTCTTTCTTAGGCAGTTTAAGTAAGAGTTAGTAGATAAAGTCACCTTCATCATCTTTCTGGTCTTGTGAGGAATTGCTCATTAAATGAATTTAACAATTTATTAAGTATGTTTTATTATGTCTATTTCTCTATATATCATATCCATGAGAGGTGCAATACCATATATCATTATACCTTGCTGTATTTCTGGACATACTGTTGTCGAAGAGAAAATACCTGAAGTGCTCACATGAAAAATTAACCAGATACATACAGCAAATTATAAACTTTTTTAAAAAATTAAATAGATCTAGCTATTAATATATGTGATTAAATAAGGAATTAATTTAATTTAAAAGAGAAATACTGTCTGTAAAGAACTTCTATTGTATTCTTCTATATTCAACTAATATTTATAGAATAAAAGCTGAAATAAATCTGATCTTCTGCTTGAAAGTAGATTAATACCCTTTCCCATACAAATGAAAAATTAAGGTCTATTAAATCTTGATACAGGTCACAGGAAAGCGTCCTGTAAGAAGAGTTGAGGTTGCACCAGCAGGGTTATAGCCAAAAGTCCAGGTTCTGTGGGTGCAGTGACCCATCCTACCAGAGAAATGTGAAGCTTTTTTTATGATACACCACACTGTTGCTTCTACAACACCTAGACATCACTAATAGCTGTTTCTCTTGGGGGCTTTTTAGGCTTGTTTTTGGTTTGATATTTTTTGATATTTTGTTCGATTTTGTGGGAGGTTTTGTTTGGTTTGGTTTTGTTGTTGCTGATTGTTGATTGCCTTTTTCCCCCAGCAATTAATTTCCTTCTCAAATCATTAAAAGTGCTTTGGGGTCAGAAAGGAGATCAGCTTTTCAAATTACTCTAAGATCCAGTTTGATTTCATCTGATACCTTAGCTTACACTGAGCACTTCAGGTGTACACAGTTTACTTAACTCAGTAGAGCTATCTAAAGAATTTACTAGAATCTACAATGTATTTTTAACGTAATGTGCAACAAATACAGAAACATTACAAGGGATTTTAGATTTTTTAAAAAATAATATATGTAAAGCAAAAATTGTGTCTAAGACGAGACAGCAGGGAGAAGACACAGCTTCAAAATCTTATACCATTTGTTCACTGCTTGAAACAGCACAGTATTATATATTTAAGTAGTTGTCATACTTGTTTATACAATTATTGGAAATTTTACAACTCAAAGCTAGAAAAAAGAATGCAAAAGATTTGATGTCTAACCCCATCAAGCACAACGTACAGAACCTGTAGTTGCCCACAAATGTCTCAACTAATTCTCAGATCTCCTACCAACACTGGCAAATGTAACTTTTCTGGTTTAAGATGGGATGTGTATTCTCTTTGCTTGTCTTGTAGATGCAAAATAAGCAAAACCTATCACGTACAAATGATAAACGTCCCCATAATAACTTCTTTTGTTTAGAATCTGGATGCACCATTATATTCCAGTGAGGAGTTAGTTAGTTTTAAATTTTTGTTTAAAACTGCTAATAGCTGGTTGCTATTAGTCATTTTATCCGTTATCTGTGATGGAGGTAAAACCCACATAAATAATATTTTTTGTTGTGTTTAATTATATGAATTTCTAAGGCAAATATCCATAGCTATTGATCAAAAACTGAAAAAAATTATGATTTAAATCAAAACAAATTTGTAGATGAAAAATTTTAAATAAGTTTTCATATCCAGAAATTAATTTCATCCCAATACTTCTTTTGTCTCCCCTCACCATGGTGAGTGAAATCACCACTAAAATCTCATCTGTGAAGTTTAATCAGAACTGTTTCCTCTGTTGACAATTATAAAGTATGTGCTATTTTGCCCAATTAATAATGAAACTGGTTCTAGAACTATGATAATAAAGGTAGTTTCAGGAGTACTACTCTATGCTGCATGCATGGGAACTTTTGGAAAATTTCTGGCAAGCAAAAATGAAAAACAAAATCTCTGTGGTATAGGGTGAAGCTGTGAAAATTCTCATTTTCCTTCCTTCAGCTACTGTTTGTCTTTTCCTCTGATTTTTTGGTAGTTCTCTTACCTATTAGGAAGAAGCAGAAAGAACAGGAACATATGGAAATCAAATAACGCAGGAAAAATTAAATTCTTCCCTGAAGAGTATGTCATGTGCTGATAATAAGTTTAATATGCAATGTCAACCATATTTGACAAACAGTTAACATTAGCTGCAAACATTGTCTTTTTCTTGTGTATGCAAATTTAAGAATAATAAAATGCAAACCTAAGAATAATAAAAAGCCTTTACCTTGTCAGAGAATTGCGTTCTATGAATCACAGATTTGTCAAATCAAATTACTTTATCTAGGCAAACAAGTGCCTTGGAGTAGAGCATAATATCAAGAGTCTTGATGTTGCTGAACATAAATAGTATTTTAGAAGAGGCACTTAAGAGCTCTAAATGTATGATAACAGCTAAAAACTAAAAGACCTCCATGTGTTGATATGAATTTAAAGGGTATATGACAACTATTTGTGCAAGGGTACCACTAATGAGGAAACTTTTCCAGCTTGAAAGCAGTCCAATAGATATTTTTGAATCCTGTAAAGAAAATTAAATGCTTGGTCTGATACAGCAGTGACAGTACAGCCAGAATTTTTGTTTTGTGCCTTGGGGAACTGCATTACATGGGAGACAGTAGTGCTGTAGAAGGAGAAACATGTCAGAGATGAAGAACAGCTTTGCTATTTGGGAGAACAGCATTACTGTCATATTGTGAGAGATTGAAAAATTGTTGGCTCAAACATTGTTAAAATCACCAAAGGACTTTGCTCGCTGTAGCAGACTGCAAAGAAGCAACTGCTCACCTGTGACCACTGAAGCCATCCTCCTTTCACTTCCAAAGATGCCTGTGGATGGAAATTTGGATTGTGAGTTAAGCTACTATTGTCCAATTATCTCAGGTCTAAGGAGGAGTGAACAAGGCTGGTGGAGAAGAATGTGCCCACAAAGAAAACAATACCCACAAAGAAAGCAATACCCAGTAGCTGTGCGGAAAATCATCTCTGATTGGGTTTCGCAAGGGGACCGAGTTTGTTCACATGATCCTAGTCAAGATGGGGAAGCTGAGATTTTGGGGGAGGGGAGGGATAGCAAAACTTCTGATCCACTTAAGACAAAAGGAGAGAACACCACCATTAGAGGCTACAAACAGATGCCGTGGAGAATGGATGGTGTTTTTCATTATGCCAGTTGTCATCCCTTACATAAACTGCCTTAGCTGCAAAACTCCCTACCTTTGGGGAGGTCACATTCACAGGGGACATTCCTGTGAGAGGCAGTAGAAGAGGTCATAAACCATCAAAGACCACTGAGGCACCCCCAAAGCTCATTTCTAAGGTCTTCTACCAGAGGTCTGATGCAATCCAAAGAGTTGAACAGATCCAAAGCCTGTAGCAAAAGACAGTGTAAAACTACCCCCAGTACATAAAGCAAGGTTCTGGATGTTTCCACATACACCTGAACATATATTAATCCAATTGACTTAATGTTTTGCGGGACTCCCACCACTGAGAAGCTCAGACTGAAGAGAAACCAAGGGACACTGACGGATTCACAGAGAGGTTGGCTATATTTCTGCTTAATCTGTCTCTCTCTCTCTCACTTTCTTTCTCTCTTCCCCACTTTTCTTTTTTTCTCTTTCTTTCTATCTCTCACAGAGTAAGATCCATACTATTGACTTTGGCATATGGTCTTGTTTGCACCTTAGGCATCTCTCTAATAATCATAATGATCAGATCATAACACATATTACTAATGCGTTTTTCTGATTTGGAAACGCCAAAACCAGCATGAGATGACAGCAACTTAATTAGACTAAATTAAAAACAATGGGTAGAGGAGTGACAGGAATGGATGTCTTATGAACAAACAGGCAATGACAAAAACAGGCAGACAATACAGATACTAGCAATGAATTACACTGATACAAAATATTTCTGGAAGACCTGGCTAAGTGAACTCCGTGTCTTGGTTTGAAAAGACAGGGACCAAAGAAAAGGGAAACTTCCCT
>CM031878.1:47761329-47794315 GCA_018697195.1 Certhia americana | reverse complement strand
CAACTTCTGGGAAAAAATTCTATAAGAAATCAACCCAACCCCCAACACTCCGTCATGGAGTTCATTACTTGCTGCTGCAGTGAGTAATGTCACTGTGCCACTCTTCTTCCCAAGATTTCACTCCTGCAAAGAAGGTTTTTCCCTCCTTTGGAAGGGTGTCCCAGTTGCAGTCAGGCATAGACAGCCAGCCACATGAGCAGACCCTTCTCTGAGGGTGCTAAGTTCCTGCTGTACTTTCATGGGGAGAAAAGAGTGTTTCAAGAATTATCACTCCACTATGGGATCATTAGAAATGGGAACAGGCCTGAGATGAAATCCCTCATGTCAGTCAGACTCAGGCACATCTGTGAAGACTGCATCAGTTTATATCAGCTGTCTAAAAGCCTCTCCAAAGCCTGTTGCAACCTGATCCCTGAGGCACAAAATAAACTCTCCTGCGCCAGTCTCATTGCAGCATGGGTGAAAACATTTATTTTTCTATAAATTCAGCTTTGAGTCAAATTGGAAATCTCTGTCTTCAACTGATAAATGTTCAGAATTATAAATGTTCAAATGTTGTCCAAAGTCTTTCCTTGTCTTCCTTACAGCCACTTGAGAAGCACTAACCTGCCATACTCTCAGATCACGCCTTCTTCTGTACAGCCTAATGATTCACCAGGAAACACTTCACAAAAGCGTTTGATCAGCTCCTTTCTAAGCACGTAAATCAAATTAAAATAGATAACATTGCCTTATCTTAGAGCGTAAGGGATATAGAACCTGAATCAATGCATGTATATTTTTCCAGTTTTCTACTTCCTAAGCATACTATTGGCGTAGTTTTCAGTGCAACTTCAGTATATTCCATGAGGACTTGTAGTTCTCATGAACACTTTCACAATCTTCCTCTAACAGTTTTCTTTCTAATTTGTCTTATTTTTCCCACCCAACAGTAAGAAGTGCAAAGATGATCTTCTTTAGGAACTTTATATTGCTAATACTAGGAAATTAGTTTCAAACCATTGGGATAAAAGAAATCTTGTTTAAATCTTTATGCTTTAAAATAAAAATTTAAATAATTGATTAAGAAATAAAACACTGGAAAAATATCTTGTTACCCTGGGCAGCAAAAGCAGACACAAGGCTACCTACAGCACATAGGCATTAACAATGTATATATCTTTTATAATTTCATCATTAAAATTAAAATTTAAAACACAAATTAACTACAAATCTAAGCTTGCCTTAGTAAATACATAGAAATTTACATACATTGTTGGTAAGAAAGACTTTTTTGTAACTTGCCACATATTTGCTACCCTATACCATTTAAGAGCCTAGATTAAAATAATCAAGCGAATTATTTAATAAAAAAAGGAAGTAGAAAGATCAGCAGTAGCAACAAAAGTTTTTTAACATTTTGCACTAGGCTACTTTATTGACCTTTATATAAAAGCACCCAGAGAAATTACTGATGTAGCAGATAAACTATAAACTATAAACTATAAACTATATTGCATTTAGATGGTATATGTTAAGCTTTGCAGCATTTTTGGGCTATATTTACATTTTTTGTTTGTTAGGGCAGGGTAGCCTTTTCAGAGCTACTCATGTGGAAGTTTTTAAGCTTAAATGTACAGGTCAATTAGTGTCTTTGTGAATTTTTTAAACCAGGTTTCTTGATCTGCGTTTAGCCAGAAAAGGATGGGCAATCATTTAAGACTTCTGAGCACAATTGCATTAACAAGTTTAGTCAAATTTATTTTCTGAAACACAGGGAGATAACTAAAGGGTAGATATTATGAGATTTCCCTGCCCTATTTCTCTTGTGATCCTCAAAACTCTTTTAATCCAGTGTTGTATGTGTGTGTTTTTATATATTATTAATTTTAGTGCCTTGCATTCCTTCTGCAACCACTGCAACCTTCTGCAGTCAATCAAGAATTTTTTAAAAATATTACAAGTTTGGAATTCCAACAGCATAGAATCATGGAATTCCAGAATGGGTTAGGCTGAAAAGAACCTTGGGATTACCTAGTCCAGACGCCCCAGCCATGATGGGATCACCTTTCACTGGACTAGGTTGTGCAAAGGTTTATTCAATGTGGCTCTGAACACTTCTAGGAACTGGACATCTACAGCTTCTCTGGGCCACCTCTTCCAATGCCTCACTACTGCCATCTTTTAGTTTGAAACTATTCCCCCTCTATGAACATATGAAACTATGCCCTCATAAACAGTCTCTCTCCATTATTCTAGCAAGCTCCCATCAGGTACTAGAAGGTCACAATTAGGTGACCTGCAAGCCTTCTCTTTTCCAGGCTGAACAAACCAAATTTCCTCAGCCTTTCCTCACCGAAGATGTACTCCATTCTCTGATCATCTTGGTGTCCCTCCTCTGGACTCACTCCAGGTGTTCATGTCCGTCCTGTGCTCATGCTGGGGATCCCAAAGCTGCATGCAGCACTCCGAGTGGGGTCTCCCAAGAGCAGAGAGGCAGAATCACCTTCCTCAACCTTGATCATGTAGAAAGAAAATCAGGAAGCTAAAGCTCAGTTAGAACTTAATCTAGCCACTTCTGTAAAGGATAATAAATGGTGGCTTTATAAATACATTAATATCAGAAGAAGTAAAGCCACCATTCTTTGTTCAAAGTGTGAGGGAATATAGTCATCAACAGCCAACACAGGTTTAGGAAAGTCTGGTCATGCCTGAGCAATCTGAACTCCTTTTATGAACAGGAGACCTGACTGCTGGATGAGCAAAGGACTTCAGCAAAGCCTTTGACACTGTGTCCCATGGCATTCGTCTGGGAAAGCTGGCAGCCCATGGCTTGGAGAGGTGCCCTCTTTGGTGGGTTAAAAACTAGCTGCATGCAGTGCTACAGGCTGAGGCAAAGTGTCTGGAAAGCTGCACAGTGGAAGAGGAGTGCAGGCGTTAGTCAACAAGAACGGAACATGAACAGTAGTGTGCCACAGTGGCCAAGAAGGCCAATGGCATCCTGGCCTACATCAGCAATAGCTTGGCCACCAGGACCAGGGCAGGGATTGTCCCTCTATCTCCAGCTCTGGTGGGGCCATGCTTCAAGTTGTGTGTCCAGTTCTGGGCCCCTCACTACAAGAAGGACATTGAAGTGCTGGAGCATGTCCAGAGAAGGGCAAAGGAGCTGGTGAACAGTCTAGAGCACACGTCCTATGAAAAGCAGCTGAGCAAGCTGGGGTTGTTTAGCCTGGAGAAAAGGAGGCTCAGGAACAACTCATCCCTCTCTACAACTACCTGAAAAGAGTTTGGAGCCACGTGGGGGTACATTGCCAACTCATGTACAGCCTCTGATCCACCAGCACACCCAAGTCCTTCTCACAGAGCTGCTCGCAGTCTGTTCATCCCCAGCCTGCATCAGTACCAGGGACTGCTCTAAGGTGTCTTGCCCTTGGTCTTGTTAAACCTCATATATTCCCATGGACCCATTTCTTGTACTTGTCCAGGTTCCTCTGGGTGAAATTTCACCTTCCTCAGCTTGGTGTCAGATAACTTACCTGAGACTGTGCAGCCAACTTTTGTAGTGTGTTTTTCCCTAAAAGTTTCCAATTGAAATAAGAATTGATTTTGAATTCAAAACATTCAGAACATACAACTTAATGTAGCTACAGTGAGTATTTTTTCATTGTTTTTGGAGTTTTTTAACTGATACATAATTGGCCAGCCTGAAGAAACTGCTTCTACATTAAGTCTAAGTATTTTTATTTTCTTTATAGTCAGTATCAAAAACTTTCAAATAGTGAACATTTCAGAGTATTTTGCAGTTTAAAAAATTAGATTCAACTTTTTACTTATAGCACGTAGTATGGAATAGTCACACCTCCTGCCAGACTCATCAGTTTTCTGTCCTAACCAGTGTCCCATTTAGCTTCAAAAAAGTCATACAGTTTTTCTTCTCCAAGAAATTCCTTCATAGTCAGTAAATGTACCTTCTGCCCCCTTTCAACTGCTGAAGCTTCAAAACAAATAAGTACATGATTACAGCAGTTATGTTCTTTTTAATAAAGAACACTACTAAAAAACCTAATTATTTTACACTACAAATGTTAATAACATGAAGAGTATCATAGAACAGTATCACAAAGAAGTCATTAGACAAGAATAAAAAGATAATGAAGGTAGGTGACAGTTTTTTAGTATGGGAATAGATTGCCTGTTCCTCGAGATTTGTATTTGTTATAGCAAAGGATAAATACTAACTAGAAATAAGGAATTATTAAAATTTTAGCTATACAAGGGAAATCTTGAAATAAAATTAAATGGGTTGTGACACAGAGAGAACAACAACTCTAGTGTTTGCAGGCCTTAGAACATTGATCTACAAAATATCTAATTTTATCCCAAAAATTACAGGCCAAAAATTCTCACCCAAGGTACTACTTGGGTTTCATGAAACAGTAATGTGAACAGAATGCTGCTCAGCTTCTGAGTTCCATGATAATAATTTGGGAAAGGGAAAGTGAAAAAAAAAAATAGGAGGGAGAAAAAATTCTGTCAAATCAACAATGTCACATATCATTCTTCATTCCTAGAATTGTAGAATAATTTGTTTTTGAAGACAAGTTTTCTAAAGTGCGATTGCAATTTTTATTTGCCTTTAAAGAGGTCCTATACTTCCACTCCAACAAAAATATTATGTATTAAATGTTAAAAACATTTTTTTGTTAATATGATATGGACTTAATATGACATGTATCAGTTAGTTAAGATGAGAAACTTTGAAAGCTAACAAAAAGAAATTCATAAGAAACACATTTTTATGAATAATAAACCTATATTAAACTGTTTGGAAAAAGCTACAGGAGATTAGCTTAAAAAAGATTTTTTTTATCTCTGCTTGAGAAAGTTGCAGAGGTTGGTGAGATCAATTTGCAAGTATCTATTTAATGCATACATTATTCCTTGCATTTGAATTTTATTCCTCAGCAATTATGCTGAGATCAAGGGCATTTGATTGAACATAACAGGCTTGTTTTGTTTTGGTGCTTTTTCTCTATGTAACCTTCCCTCCTAGTTTCATATTTTCATTTCAGGTCAGTGACATTATTACAGACATCATTCTCAGTGTCCATGTCAGAGATAAAGTACCAATAGTACAAGGAATATCTGCTCAATGTCATGAGGGAAATCAATGAAAAGGAAAAATATTAAAGCTCTATCAACATTGACCTGCCATCCACTCATCTACCAACTTGATTTATGAATATCTGATATTGTATTTTGAAAAATGCACAGCATTTAGTTACTAATCCATGATATAGCTTGAGTGTGGTTTCATTATTGGTTTTTACCCCAAAAAGATTCTGCACTGTGAATAAAAATGGAGCAACTATTTTACTCTTATAATAGTAGGCAAAATGAGATAATCAGATAAAAAGTAAAAAAATATTCTTTTTTCTTAAAATTATTTTAAGTTTAGAAATAGACACATTTTTCAATTTTTTGACAAATTCAGGCACATAGGAAAAAATTATTGCAGCTAAAAATGAGATTTTAACTTAGAGTGAACCTTTTCATATTAGTCAAAAGCACTTTTTACCAAAAAATGATGGATTACCAAGATTTTGAGCTTTAAATTTCTTTAATACATTAAAGTGACATCTTGAAAGGGATATAACTTTTTATAGGAAAAAACCCAAACACTTTCTTGTTTAACATCCTATGTTTTACTCTGTTTTTCAAAATAAGCTAGAAAAAGTTCATTTATTAGCCTTTTAAAATGTGGATTTTTCTGACTTTCTGTGTTTTCTTCTGAAAGAGAATTTTATAGGAAGAAAAGGAATTACCATTTCATTTAATTAGTGCATCATTGGCACATCAATGTAATGGTATACCTTTTTCAGTTAGGGTCACTAAAAAGAGTAAGTGAATATAGTGGTAAGTTACAGTCCTTATAATGATTGATACAAATCCAGTTGCAAAGCCTCTAGAGTGCCTGGAGCAGATGCCCTCATGTGTAACAGCTCAGCACTACGGGTTACCTGGCTCTTTCTGGCTCCACTTTTGCTCTCATTTTACCAAGGCTTAAAACTACTCCTGAAGCTCTAAACTCTTAGGGCTTACAGGTCTTACTCTGTGCTGCATGGCAGAAAAGTTCTGTAACAGTTGAAGGGTTTATCTCTTCTTTTTATCCCAGCAACAGACAAAGTGGAGCAAGCAGCAGTGTAAAAGTCCAATTTCTTCCCTTTTCTATTATCTGCAAGCCAGCTGACACTGCAAACTTATACCAGCAGTAATCCTGAAACAGGAAGGAATCATCCAGGCATGCTATTGCAAGACTGAAATCTGTTCAACTCTGTCTTTTTCTATATTTTTGTGTAATGATCTTGCATTCTTTCTGAAGAGCAGGCAAATTACAGTTTTCTACTGCTATAGCCACTGCTTAAGAGAAACATTTAGTTTCTAAGATATTACTCCGTATTTTGGCTTTGCTGAGAGAGCAATGGATGGCTACACTAGGAGTTCTTGTTAGAGTTATATTTTAAAAAATATTCATTGTAGCCCCATAGGTATTAGAAGCAACCAAAATTCATATTTGACAATGGAATATGGTACACATGTATCCTAAGATCCACCAATTGTAAACACTGCTTTAAGATAAAGGTTTACTCTAAATAAACTCTCTGATTTAGTCCTTCCTTTTTCTGAAGTAGAGTTTCACCTATCAGATTTCACTGATGTATAACAGTGATTTCAGCTGAGCACTCTGGGAAATTCTGTAACCATCTTAGCGAGGAGAGTGAATTTTCAATATAGACAATCCTATCAGGGGTCAACTATCTTCCTACAAATTCCACTTGAAATTTTTCATCTTGCTCAGCTCTCATTTTGTTTTCCAGATATGAAGAATGTATCAAATAAGTAGATCATAATCAACAACTTCCACTTTTCTAAGCTGGACAGTTTATTAACTCAAATGTCCTGTTCTTTTAATGTCCCAGTTTCTTACTTTGTCCTCCAATCTTCCTTGAAGTACCTATAGCTGAAACCTAAAGTCCAAGTTTGATACATCCCAGAGACAAGCATAGCTCAGATTTCCAAGGAAATTTTTGCAACTGTGAGGAGTAGTGAAGAGAATGTATACAGAATAGACTCATACAAGATAGAGAACAAAAAACACAGAGGCAAGATAGCGATAAGAAGACTTAAGAAAAAGAATAGCAACTTAAATCTGAGTGTAAAAAACAAGGACAATGATGATAGCAATTACCAGGCCACAATTTCCATATAGCTTTTTGCACTGCTGCTCCAGCCTACATGTGTCTTGTCCACATATGCCAACAGTGCTGGACAATGGCAACATGTGAAAGCACTACACTTACATACCATATTGGTCATGCCTAGCACAGAAGTCAGGAGCTCACTTCAGAATCACTTCAGTGCTTTATGTCAACAAGGAATTAGGATCAGGCTTTTGTGGTGCCTTACTCAGACAAATGCATGTTGAACAAGCTCATAAGTTGCTGTCCCTATTTGTCAGCATGTCAAAACCTCTATGGAAGAGTCTCTTAAAACAGTGGAAGAAAAAGAAAGTACTAACACAGAAAATTAAAGCCCACTGTCCTAATCATTTTGATTTCAATAATGATGTGAGAATTCAGAGTTTCAAATCATGAACATGGAAGAAGTCACAAAGCCTGTAATTAGAAATACATGAAAACACTGGTTTGTGGCTTTTGCCATGTTTTGAGAATCAAGAATTCTGGGTTTCATTTTCAGCTTTATGTCAGATCTTCTGCTGGTATTTGGGTAAAATTGTTCCTTCCTGCTGTAATAAAACACTTGAATTTGCAAACCAACAATTAAGCCAGTGTTGGGATTTTTAGGTAATCTTAATCAGTCCAGGTGTTCAATACCATGTGCATGACTTTGGGTGAGCTGAGGCATGTAGAATCTAAAGCAGCCAATTTTTGGTCTGAAATCCATATAGCTCTAAAAGCTTAAAACTAGAATTATCTATAGTAAAGTGCTGTGTAAGTTTAGCTGTATGAACTTTTTTGACTAATGTGACCAATGTGAACAAGGGGAGTAACAGGCAAGTCCACCCTGTACCTGAGATTATGGCAAATTTCATTTTCGGGGGGTGCAAGGAAGAGTGGGAATTTTTCTGTTGATGGGGAAAAAACTAGTCACACAGAAATACCCTTACTGAAATATTTCTACTGTTTTATAATTAAGCATAATATAACATTATGAAAATTTACCTATTCAAATGTCAATAGTAAGATCTTCCAAATTTTTTTTCACTTTCCAAAATTTGGATATAGATACAAAATCTTTTTAAGAAGAGTATAATTAATTGCAGTGCAAATGTTGAGGAAATGGTGGTTTACGAAGACATATGTACTTTTCTGAATTCATGCAGAGAACCAATGGTTTTCTGAGCATCACAAGCCCTTGCCTGTCTCATTATTCTTAAAACAATAGATTTCCTTATGCTGTTACCATGCCTAGTTCCTTTTTCTTCCTTCACAGTTCCACAAAATATCGTCTGAATAGACATCAGTCTTGTGGTATGACTGGTTTTTTAATGAAGAAAAGTTATTTCAAACAAAACAAAACAAAAAATAAAATCTAAAAAGAAGGAAAAAAAACCAAACAGAAAAAAAACCACCAACCGAACAATCAAAGCTAAACAAAAAATGAAAGGAAGTCCAAGACAAAATTGGAAAACAAAAAACAAAGACCAACCAAAATGATGTTAGGTTCTGACCCAAGCATCCTGATCCGCTAGGTGTGTATGAAATGAGGACAGATGTCCACTCTGATCAGATGGGCAAGAACAATTAAAGTAGGATGAACTCATTTTCCTGCCTCTTTATAAACACTCAAGCCTCAGTCTTCATTTATCCTGTCTGTCTGCCTACTAACAACCACTGGTGGAAGAACTGGGCAGCGAGACATCTTTTCTCCTGTCTCAGGAAGGCAATGACACCAGTTGCTGCCCAGGAGCTTCCAGGCTGGAAGGAGTTCTGACAAGAAAAGCAGCTGGCCTCCACCCTCTCCCCAAACCTCGCTCTCATTACTTTGGCAGGCACTGACTCTCACTACACACGCCCAGGAGCTGTCAGAGCTTGTTCCCAGCCTGACTAAGGCCTGGAGTCCTGCTGAGTGTGTCTACAATGCCTGGAGAGTCAAGCAAGGCTCTGGCTGGTGCTGAATGGTGCGTTGGTGGCTCTTGGCAGCAATTCTCCATGCCTGTCCCTGAAGCTGCTGGCTGCACTTCCCTGGTTGCCATGGGAAAGCAGCTGCTGCCCTGAGCTCTCTCCAGCCTTCTGCAGTGCATTGAGACCATGGTCACAGCATCAGGCTGGACATATTCCATCTCCTGCAAAGCTCAGCCTGACCTTCATGGTCCTGTGTCTACACCAGGTCTGATTTGGCTGCATGATACAGAGGACAATAGGAAAACACTGTCCCGCTCTGGGGGAGGACGGGGGAGGTGGGCCTTCTCCAGTACATCAAGTTGCTGGTGTGGATAGAAGACAACTTTTAAACCAACATGCCTACCTCAGACCCATTGGATGCCAACAGCTATATAGAAACAGCTCTGAACACCCAGCCAGACACCCACCATCTTTTTCCCAAAGGATACCATTCCTCAAGGCAGCAGAGACAGTACCCAGGGCTGCTGTGGGTGGCTTCCCACCAGACATCTGGGAAACCATTTTCCAAGGCTGTCCAAGGTTCTTGAGCTCATGATGCCCTGGCTGCAATAATTGTTGCAGGATATCTAAGGGATATGGTAGTGGCTAATGGTTAAAACAAATATCCTGATTATGACCAGTCTGTGCCTTCTAGAACCAACAAGGAGTCCTTAGTTCAGAGGCTGCAAGACTGGAAGACCACATAGCAACATTCTTGCATTGGCCCATGGATGACTTTGTGTCCCAGTGCAGCGAAGAGGACCAGAGGCATTTGGGCAAAAAGGACACCTCCAGTTCCAAAGGGGAAGGAGGATAGGCCCATGGATATCCCCAGATCCTCTGCCTCCCTCAAAGGGACTCCTGTTGTCAGCATGGACATATCTAGCAGAAAATTAGTAAGTTTTCCTTCAGTCATTCCAGAAGTTTCCCAGTTTACTTGTGTCTTGCTTTCTTGTCCCTCCAGCAGACATTAAAGTAGTTCAAGTTCCTTGTGACTGTGAATGTGATGTTTCTTCTAGTTGTCTGAAGATGGCATAATTTTCTTTTCGTTTGTGATGAGGCAGCCCATTGCAGACTCCCAATACAACATCCTGTATGTTTGTCCTAATCCTGATGTATAAACCATCAGTTGCCTCATTATCCATCCCTGGGCAGAGAGCTCCATACATAACAGCTGCTGTCACATCAATTGGAATTCTTCCTCTTTCTCCTTGTATTCTTCTCCTGCTCACACGGAAGAGACTGTATCCCCACTGACTGTATCAGCACTCCAGTTGTATGAGTTGACCCACTATATCTCCATGATTCCGTTGAGATTGTGGCCCTGCAGACACATGTAGACCCCAAATCTGTCCTTTTTGCTCTCCATGCTACATGTGAGAGAGATGTGAAGAATGAAGATACTAGAAAGTGATCTCGAGCAGGCACAAGTCAAATTAGTTCTGGAAATATGAGGAGAAATGTTTGTTGTCTACACCGTGTCTCAGAGGCTTCTGGAAATTGAGATGACATCTTCTGAGGCGTCATAAATTCTGAGACTCCCCTGGCATTCTGCAAACTTCATTCACAGAAAGAGTCACAAAAGATATACAGTCGTTTCTTGGACAATACCAATAAGGAAATTCTCACATACTCTAGTTCAAATATTATCTGAATGAGAGCATTACTTCATAAGACAACATGCAATTGCACCATACAATTTTTGTGCTTTATACAATTTCTTGGAACTACGTTGCTATGATAGACAAATACACATGAAGAGCATGAGACAGCCTGTAAAATTTTCAGAAAGAAAATAATTATAATTTTTTTAAAAAAGCACCAATCAAACCTTCTCCATCAAAACTTTCCTCCCCACACAATAAAAACCTGAAGTAGTTTAGATGGAAAACGACAGTTTTTCCATTATGTAACACTCCTACAACAACTGTTTCTTCCAGTTCCAAAGGGACCAATTAAAGAGGCAACATCAGTGCTTGAATTTGTGCTTTTTCCCATTACCTGAACTATCATCTGGAAATACTGGCCCAGAATGACTACTTCCATATTACTCGTCCATGAGAGGGTATCTTTTCTGTTTTGAGTGGTTTGACTCACAGGAAGTCAAGCATATTTTTCTGAGAATGAGAAACTGCTTTGGTGATTCAGTGTAAAAAAAAGGGGGGGGGAGTTTAGGATACAGTAGATGCATAAGGGACATGCATTTTGCTGGAGGAGAAGAGTAAGTAAAAAAGTACCTAAGGGGAGATTCTACATGGCTTCTGCAAGAATTTTAGTCAAAAGCTCACTAGTGATTTTTTCATTAAACACAGACGTTGAAGCATCATGTTATATTATGATTACTGTGTTCACATGAAAACTTTCTACAGTTCTGTTGAAAGTGTGAAATTCAGGGACAGAGCAATTTTTATTTATATTTTTCATGATTCATCTAATTATTCCACTTTTCAATCTTTATTAAAATAGTAATTTAATTAAAAAGCGGGAGTCTTTATATTGATAGAAAAAAAATCAAGCTAACTTATTGTATAGAATTTTATAGGCAGAAGTAGAATATTATTATCACAAAATCTTTCCATCTTGAAAAGATGCCATCATATACTTAAGGGATACTTAATAAGAATATTCTTACTTTTATTTTCTTTTTGTTTTCTTCTGATTTTTCAGCCTATTCACTTAATAAATTGCTACTGGCTGTACTGATTGAGATTATCACTTCTCCTCAGTGTGAATCATTCTTTATTAGCAAAGGTACCCTTTGAAGACAGTAAATTCTCAAAGAGCTAAATCCAGTTTTGCTAGTATTTACTGTAATGTTACCTTCCTCACTTAAAATTTCAGTGTAAGGACTTGACTTCTAAAAGTTGTACTAAGCTTGGCTCTGAATCAAACCTACTACTAAAACAGATTTCCCAAGGAAGCTGTGGATGTCCAATCCCTGGATGCAGTTACAGGCGGTTGGATGAAGATTATTAGCAGCCTGATCTTGTGGAAGGTGTCCCTGCACATGGCAACATGGCAAAAAAGTTAGAACTAAAATTAAAGATTCTGGCTTTAATTTGCAAGGCACTAAATTTTTCCCCAAGTCAAGCCTATTTTGCTCATGACTGTAATTGCTGAGTGATCTTCTTGTTTTTTATCTTGATCCACAACCTTTTTGTCACATTTTCTACTGCCTGTGTTTTTTGGGTGGGGGAGTGAGAAAATTCCTTGGCAGGCACCTGGCATCTAGCTAGAATTCACCAAACACCAACTCAAATGCTCATCTTACAAACTTTGAAAATTTCCAGAAAATCCTGGTATTCTGGAGTATAGTCTACCATAATTTTTTTTGACAAGAGGTCTTACCATTTCCCTCTTTAAATACAGTGTTTCTTAAATGACTGAGGGACCAATGCTGCAGTAACAACAGCACACTACCAATACAAACCCACACAAAACACACACAGCATACACATGTTCTCTTCTGCTTTCTCTGTGATAGTTGCCTCTCTTCCATAGAAACAGTAAACACACAAAGGTAGTGCAAAGAAAAGCAGAACATTTTTCCTTTGCCTTATGCATTGAATTATTCATTCAAGGCTTTCTGAATTTGTTCCAAGTAATTCCTCTGTGCTCCAGCACTTTAAAGACATTTCTTGGCACCTTAATAAAACTGAACAAAACTTTTAACCTGAAAAAGCTTTTATCATGTCTTTAAACATTATCCTTAATTGTAGGACTTCTTTATATATTTTTCTGTATATAAATACCTAAAAGTCTTGAATAAGGAATATTTATGGAAGCAAAACAGTAGATTAAGTTTCTTGGACTAGATTAGAGAGATTAGTAGATTTAGTAGGTTAGAGTCTCTTTCACTTTAAAAATTCTCAGTGGGTGAAGGAATTTTATTTCATCCCTAATATGGCCGTGGACTAGCAATGGAAAAGTATACACTGCATAACAGTATGGTGTAGACATCTTCTCTCTACATAGAAGACAAAGCTCTCTTCTTACACAGCTTCCTATGTTGAGTACTTTTGATAAGCCATTGAGATCTGCCTCCAGTTTCTGCATTACTCACATTTTCCCCTCCTTTAACACTGTCCCTGTATTAAAAGGACTCTGCAAAATGGAGCTGAAAACTGCTCATTCAGTAATAACACTGTCATTGAATGTGAACATAAAAATGCGTAAAATTAGCACCATGTATTTCATCTGGAACGGTCTATGTTCAGATAGCAGAGACAAACATGAATTATTTTGTACATAGTATCAATTTCCTGTTCTACTATTGTTTCCTACTATCTGATCACCATGCTGCAACAAAAAATACAAATCACAGGGTTTCAGTCTTAGTATCCCTGACATATCCCATTCAGTGGATGCATATGCAACTTAGAGAATCACTGACATTGGAGAAGACTTTCAGGATCATCAAATTCAAATGCTAGCCTAACACCATGGTGTTCACCACTAAATCATGCCCAAAGTGCTGCATCTAAATGCCTTTTGAACACGTTCAGGGGCAGTGAATCCACTGCTACCCTGAGTAGCCTGTTCCAGTGCCAGATTATCTTTACAGTGAAAAAAACTGTTTCTACCATCCTAAATTTACCTTCCCTGGTGCAGGACATTTCCTCTTATTTTGTCCCTTGCTACCTAAGAGAGTAGACTGACCTCCACTTGGCTACAGCCTCCTTTCTGGTAGCTGTAGAGAGTGATAAGGTCAACCCTGAGCCTTCTTCCACTTACACCGATTTTCTACCATTTCCTTTGTACACATAGAAAGCTACTGGCAGTGTTTTAATGGTGAACTCATATCAGAAGGCCCAAAACTGCCCTACATTTTAAAGAAGGAACCAATCTGTCTTGTTTAGCCTGGGTAAACATTCATGAGCCAGTTTGGAAAGTACCTCTAAACCTGGAACTGTCTGTGCCAATGGATTTCTGTTGTTTCTATTCTAGCAGCATGGGCATACATAACGTTTAGTATCTCAGCAATGTAATTTCTAGAAGAAAAATAACTATTCGAACCCATGAGAGACAAATATCATATGACTGTTAGTTTCTTTCATTCCTTTATTATACTTCCTTTTTCACAAATTTGTTGCCCAGCATTGGACAAAATATGATAAAGGCTTTTTAGCTGAGCCCTTTTACTTTTGCAGTCACATATCAGAAGTCAGTAAAGGCTGCCTGTGCCTAGTGTAATTCTTGTGCCACTTTTTCAGGTGCCAATGGATCTAGAATCTTACATCAGTTCCATTTCTGAAACTTGTTATCTCTGACATCTTGATTCTGTACTGCGTAAGGTGACTTTGCTATGTACAACTAGTTGCACTGATTTTACTTAAGACTGTTTTAGAAATGAACTATTGTTTGAATACTATTATTTTAAGATAATAGTTTAATGGTATCTACTGTAGAATATTTCATTTTCTCAACTCACATTCTTTTTTTCTTTTTTCTTCACAGATTTGCATGAAAGGAGAGAGATGGAGGCTTTTATCCATACACACATATTTACGCAGATATAAACATGTATGTGCACACAAATTCTTCTAAATCACAAAGATTAAAATCACTTTCAAAAATGTAAATCACTTTCAAAATGTAGAACAAAAGTGATAAAAAATCACTTTCAAAATGTAGAACAAACTTTAAAATGAAAGCCCTCTTTGTTCAGAAAAATACAGAACTCCAAATTTTCAAAACTGCTTTTTTTACTGGAAAAGTCAGATTTTCTGCTGGAGGAAAACCAATTGAGAAGTGTTTCTAGAAAAAGAAAGGGTGGGTATGCTAGGATCTAGGAGACAGGGAATAGAAATAAATTGTGGAAAAGCAGAGCTTCTGCTTAATCCCTCAGCATTTTCCTTGAAGAGACACATAAACTTGCTTTGTTCTACAAGATTAAGAAAAATATTGCAAGATACTGTTATATATCCCACAATTTTGTTCGGTTGAGTATGCACATCATTCTTCCAAGGAAGCCAAACACAACATTTTCAGAGGTAGAAACCAGACACAAAAAGCAGTGCAGGATATTTAATCTCCCTGAATTCATATCAATTGAAATTTGATGTCCAAATTCTGCCTGGAAACAGAGTTGTGTAAATAAATGAAAAATGAAGCTAGATTATGGAAAGATTATTTTGGAAACTAGAATCTGACCCCCATAGCTTTGAGTTTACAGAGACATCTCTAAACTGGCTTATCTAAAAAGCCATTAAGATATGATTGACTTAGTTTTGTGCCCTTTGTGTTATTAAACTTAATTTCTTTAGTTTTCTTTTACATATCCCTAACTGTAGTCCTCGCCTACAAACACTCAGCCCTTCTTTCTGATGCTGCTGCTTAGTTTATAGGCATGACCTCTATCCCCTCAGCTGCTGTCAGAACACTTCCTGATCTGTTGATGCAGACCTACAGAGGGAGCAGGAGCGGTCCTCCTGGTACAAGAGGTTTACATCCATCAGCCTTCACCATTGACTCTCTATTTTCCAGCTCACCTTCTACTTCAGCACTGCAGCAGTTTGATTTGGCAACACGCATCTCCCACCCACACAGCTTCTCTGCAAACAACAGTGCCATCACCCACCACCCTGCTCACACTGCTTAAAGGTCTACAGCCCCATGCCTGGAGGCTTGCATCCTTCCCTGAGAGTCCCACCCAGGCTGCTGTCTCTGATGGGCTGAGGTAGTTTGTCACAATGACTGGTAGATCATCAACACAATTGCTGAACATATATACACTGATTTCAGCACATCTCCTGACTCCATTTTGTAGGAACAAACTGCCATGTCTGCTGTCACCTTCAGTTAAAAATTATTATTTTAATAGATATATAATTCTATATAATATAATATAATAGATATAATATATTATTCTAATTGATATTCTAATATTCTATTCTAGAGCCTCTCATATCTGAACTACATCCTCTTCAACACAATTCCTGTGGATCTTTGCTCAACATTGTAGGTTTAATCTGTGCTTTCTTTCATATCTCCTAGTACAGCTCAGAGTTCTGTGTATGAAATCCATCACAACACGCAATTCCTCTTCCCCCTAAGAATTTTTCTCTTTGTGGTTTCTCACAGAGGTGGTAGAAACAACTATGTATATGTGATATTAGTCCTGAAAACAAAGTTGACTCTTTTTATATCAACTGTGATCCCATCCTAGAAAAATCATTTTAAGGATAAAGATTGCAGACAGTTTTCTTAGAATTTTTGTTACTTGACGTTTTATGCTTTCTCATTATAATAATCTAACACTGTTTTTCATTATTTGCATTATTGCAAGTGAACACACTCTTTGCAGACATTTCTATGGATGGGGTGAAAAGTTGTGCAGAAACACCACTGTTAACAGAGCTTTGGGGATAAAACCACTTATTAACAGAACTCAACCTTTCAGTTTTCTGGACTGGAAATTCATTCTAATAAATACCACATCTATTACTGACAGTTTTTTCTAAGTCCTGTCTAAAACTGATAATGTTCAAATCACAGCCCCTGAAAACACTCTAAGATATTTTAGGATACCTCGGGTAGTAAATAATTTTTTTGCACTTTTTTTCCCTTGCCTGTACTCTAACCAAAAAAAAAAAAAAAAAAAAAATAA
This sequence comes from Certhia americana, assembly GCA_018697195.1. NCBI lineage: Eukaryota > Metazoa > Chordata > Aves > Passeriformes > Certhiidae > Certhia > Certhia americana. The sequence goes on along the minus strand of CM031878.1, from coordinate 47,777,542 downwards.
AAAAAAAAATTTTAAAAAAGAATTGATTTTTTCTTTACACATAGTGGCTCTGTATTTATGTGTTCTTCTGATGCTTGTAGAACTGCAGTCAGAAAGACATGTACATGGACTAACACTTAAAGCATTATGGTATTCTGCTACACTGAAGCGTCAGTTGGAGACTGTAAGTCAACAATGAAAAGTCCCTGTTGAAACCATCAAGGACTCAATCAACCAGCCAGGTAGCTAATTCAGTCAACTACCACCACACCTATCTCTGTGTATCTACTGAGTGCTGAGTGACTGTAAGCAGAAGGTAGGTCTACCTATGTAGGCATCAGCCATTTGAATTATTTCTATGTATACAGTGAGTTTAGTATTAATCTTAACTTTTCCCATTTTAAGACTGAGACACAGAATCTGTCTCTTATAACAGTATTCCTATGAATTATTTGTAACTAAATTTCAAATTTATTAAATGGACTTTAAAAACAAGAGATTTTAAGGATGATCCTTCACATCACACTGCCTTTCAAAGCACAAAGTGTTAATTCTTCTAGCATTTCACTAATATATTTCTTCAAAGAATGAGTACTTTTTATTTGCATGATTCAGGAAAGTCCAGGATTTTTAGGGGAAATCCTGACCCATCAGAAAACTTGACACACATGATAACAGACAGAAGAGGTATTAAAAATTAATTTCAGGGTATATGTGAGCATTTATTTTATTAACTTCTGTAATTTCTACTGTTAATCCTGACCACCTTTATTTATGTACTTGTAGGAACCATAGATGATTCTACCTGATTTTACAAGCCACCATGTTCAGGTTTGCTCTCAGCGCTCTGTTCTGATTTTAGACAGAGCTACTAAATCACACTCTCTACAGGATGGTACACATAACACTTGGATTTGTAGCATATTTATAGTATTTTCTGGCAAACAGAAGGTGAACAGAAGTCAAGTCTTCCTTATGTATAGCAGAAAACCAGAGCTGCCCATTGTTAAAGAATTGTACATATCAAGCACTTTGCCTTGTGAAATGAGTATCCAGAAAAGAGCTCAAAAACATTAATACTGTCCATGCTTGCATGCTTGATTATTCTGCTTGGACCTTTTCCAGGAGCAGTTTCAACTTTTGTAAAATGCTTATTCTGAGTCAAAGCAGGATGTAGCAGCTTCATGAGGCATTCAAAGATCACTCTACCAGCTTTGGCAAGCATTAATGTTACTGCATTTACAAGGTGTTAAATTAATATCTGCAGGATGACAGAGATATTGCAGAGTTTTTTTGCTGAAGCTGGAAGTCAGCCTAATGCAGATCCCTGAAGAGGTAAAATAAAAAATTGTCATGCTTTGGGAAGAAACTAGGTATCTGGGTTTGCAAACTGCCCAGCAGATTGGGAAGTGAGTAGTGTACCCAGACCCTGAGTCACAGAAATGGAAGGGATAGAAGTCTGCTGAGGCATGGAACACCTCAGCAGCTTTCTTGTTTCATTTAAAAAGAAGGAAAGGTGAAGATGAGCACTTGGCATATTATCCTCAGATAAGGGGGGTCCTGGGGCAGAGGGCTGTGATTCACATATCCCCAAAGCACAACCCCCATGCTCTGCACAGGATTTCACTCTGACCCAAAGGAACCCCTTCTCCAAGTAGATGTCAGACATGTCTTATTAGTGGAAGCTGAAACTTTATAGTCTAAGCAAAGCCTTTGACTGTGACTGCTGACCCTTCAGAGACCTAACTCCTAAGGCACGCTATGGGAATACATGTACGCCATTGTGCATGGACATTACAGTAAAAACTGTTGCCATGATGAATGAGGCTCATGACCTCTCTCCCACCATGCTATCCTGAAAATTTCATTCTAACACCTTAACATTCAGGAACTACATTTACACGTCTCTTCCTATACAACAAGGCATTCCTTTTCAATAACACCTGTAAAGGATCTTTTGCTAAGGGCTGTCAACAACAATAATATTTTATTATTGATATACTGCTGATGGGTTTTTTTATCTGCAAGCAAAAGTAATGTTATAGCTGACATAAGGATAATTTTGAACAAATCTTGAATCCTTTTGTTCCTTTATTGCAGCAGATTCTTGGCTGACAGAAAAGACCACACCTCATTCAGATGAGCTGCAAAAATTAAAACTACCTGAAAGTTTGGCTTGTAATTTAAGAAGTCACTGTCTGTAGGAAAGGGCTAATAATTAAACTGAGAGTCAGAAAAACATAAGGTTCTTTTCTTTTATCTATTGATATACAATTTTTATAGCAAAATTGAGAAAAGAGTTCACCTCAGCACTAATATGTCAGATTGCAATTCTCTTATACGTAATTCCCCTAATGTTTGCTAACTTCTGAACAACCTAGATGGAGACTTAAAGTCTCTTACCTGATGTTGTAGCTTTACATCCACAAATGCTAGCAGCTACAAATCTAATCAATACCTTAAATTTAAATGATCTCACTATGGTGAAATTCTGAGCTTTGTCACTTAATAAACTCTTTAAACCTTTCCAGCAATAAAAAAGAAAAGGAAAAGTTGTTATTTTCTCAGCAAATTTCTTTCACTGATTTGATTTTGTTCAGATTCAAAAAAATCAGTATATGCTGAACTCATTTTTCAATTCACAGAGAAAAAACATCCAGTTAATCTATCTTTCACTCTTGCCATTTGGGTCATGACCAATTTTTTTGTTAATTTCATTATATCAGAGTATTTCTTGAAAATAAAGCTAAACTAAAATTTTAATTCCATTTTTGCTTCTGAATAATGCAGACTTCCTGGGGACACATTGGTTCAAAAATCTGTAAACCAGATTCAATAGTATAGTGAAAGTATCTCAAGAATAATCAATCCAAAACAAAAGGGGATGCTTGTCTGCAAACATCGTGGTTTACAAGCAAATTAAATGCTTGTGTCAGTTGTGGCTAGGTGGCATTGATTACTTAAAGTCATCAATAATTTAGCTTATTCTGTATGAATTTGTACTCTTATTAGCTTTTCATATTGTTCTCTACACCCTTACTAAAAGATTGTCAGTATTTACAAAGGAAAAGAAGAAATCTTGTGCAGATCATAGACATTTCTCTGGCAGATTTCAGAAACTCCCTAAGAAGAAATGGGAGCTACATGAGGCAGGTATCCCTCCTTTACCTTGAGAAGTTAGATACTGCTGAAAACATAGAAGAGCATTTCATAAAGACAGTGGTAGCCACTATCTTCTTACAAAAGCCTGGACTGACTTTCAGGTAATATCAACACTAAAAAACCTTAAAAATGTCATAATAAAAGAAGTTTTGATTTTTGATGTTTCTTGGGAGGAATGATCAGGAACAAAGGGGCTCATAGTCTAATGGGTTTTAATATCTGGTCCATACTCTCAACCATACAAGCCTTTAATCTGTTACCTGGAGTGTCAGAGTAAGAGTACTCTGAAGAATTTCCTCTACAGTGAGATGACAAGAGGAAATGGCCCTAAGATGAGAAAGGGGATATTTAGATTAGATATTTGAAAAGAAAATTCCCCTTCAGGATGGCCAGGCATTGGAATAGGCTGTCCAGGAAGGTGGAGGAGTCACTGGAGGTGTTCAAGGTGCACCTGGATCTGGTGCTGTGTGACGTGGTTCAGTGTTTTAGGGGTTATGAGTGGATGGTGGGACTGAGTGACCTTAAAGGTCTCTTCCAATCTTGCTGATTAAGTATACATTCACACAGAATTTAAAATGTTTTTCTGTTTTAGTGTATTTAGTATTTGGTCCATAGTCTTTCTCCCCTCACTGCCTGAATTAGAAGGTTGTAGGTATTTTAAATGAAATAAAACATTTATTCTTCATGCGCCTACGACATTTTCTGTTTGGAACAACTAGCTCAATTTTTTTCAGTCTTCTTAAAGCAGTAAAACTTCACAGATCTAGCTTTAGTTGTGTTTCTTGGTATGCAGTTTTCAAATGTTAAGTGGGATGTGCCAATTGTCCCCTGAAGCAGGCTGTGTCCATATATTGAAATAAATAATTAGTTGTCGCTTAATGCAAAAGTGTTTTGTCTATCACTGGGTGCCTCACAGGTTATTCAGAGTTCACAGTGAACCATAATTAAAAATGCTACAGGCTATCAAACATCAATCCTCCAGTCTTACTGCTACTCAACAGAGAGACAGTAAAAAGATCCCAGCATCAACTGAAGAAGGGCTTGAGGTGTTATTTGCAGATGAATGCAAATAGATGAAGCTTTCATTTTTTTCACAACAACATAAAATACAGTTTCATGCGATTTCTGGATTGAATTGTCTTGAGAGCTTGTAAAACACAAAGTACAAAACTAAGATATGTGTGGCCTTTTTTGTTTGTTTAATTGGTTGGATTTTTGAAGGGGACAGGGGAAAAGAAAAGTCTCTAAAATGTTTTTACTTACTTCCTTTACCAATTTAATCCCCATTTTTTAGAGAAAAAATACTCTAAAGAGTTTTTTTTTGTGTGTCCAGGACTGTAGAGGAATTATTTATTAATACTCAGGAATAGCAAAAAGTGGAAAAAAAAAAGCAACTCCTAACAGAGGTAAAATGACTACATATGCGGTGTCTATTTTAGCCTTAAACTTCATAGATCCTTTTTTTCCTAGCGTATATCCCAGCAACCCTGCAATACTTAAAGACTAAGTCATCTTTCCATAATTTAAGTCATAAGAAACTTCTAAGATTTTGCTAAAAACTCCTTCTCAAGACCCTAACACTTACAAAAATATCTTCATGAGAGCTAGTGGCTAGTGAGTTATTAACATTTTAGTAAAGAGCTTGGGCTCCCTCATAAATGTGAACAAATAACTAGGCCACCATTTGTTACTGTATTTTCATTTGTGCTTTCAGGTTTCAGTAAATTTTTCAATTTTTTTTCTGTTGACAGCTGAAAATAGAGGTATTTAAAGATGTCTCCTTTGTCTTGCATCAATATATTTTTCCATATATGGTAAATGTTTTATAACCATCATCCTTCTAAAGAGATCAGGTGTTAATATTTTGTCTGGTTTAAATTACTGTTAGATTATACTGTCTCTTTCCAATGAATATGGTGGGAAAAATCTACCTTTTTGAAATAGCTGATGCTTATAGTTTCTTCAGAAAAACCTCTGCAACTAATGCACTTTCTCTGGATTAAACTAAAAAACAAAAGGAGACAAAGAAACCAGAAATTATGTTTTAAGAATGCTGCTCTCAAAATTAGAATACAGACATTTTTATTTTAAAATACGTCACAGTAGGCTCAAAATAGTGAAATGTGAACCTTAATGTTGCTTAATGACAAAGATGTTTTCAGTTCTTAGGTAAGGCCTGCATTTCTCCAGAAAGACATAAAAGAAAAACTCTTTTCCATTGTTATACCTGTCACCTTTCCTCTGCAATGAGTCTTGTCTCAGGACAGAAAAACTTCATTTTATATGTATATCACAATGAGTGACAAAAAAACAGCTGTTTATTCAAGCAGCGATATGAAATTAATTACTCCAGCGAATATCAGCATTTCCCAAAGAGGTTTTTTATATGAATAGCAGGGCTAGAAACTCCTGGACATTTCAAACACAATATTAAACTATTACAGTGTCTTTCATTAACAGAAGTTTGGGGTTTGTTTTTTGGTTTCTTTTTTTCCTGTCACAGCCAGGTTAAGGTGAAACTCACAGCCTTTATTTAAACCCAGAGACTTTTCATCTCATAATTAGTACCACAGTTCACAGAGTGTCTGTGTTTGATTTTACAAATTCATATTTAACTAAATAGATTTGCAGTGCCAAAATCATTTAAAAAACTTGGGAGTCTGGTCCTTTTTTAATGGTTGTAGACTACAGCAGAAAGGTACTAAGGATTTAGTTTCCTAAAGATTTATCTTAATGCCTTACTTCCCTCAGAAGTGCACAGTGACAGGAGGATCATCACATTAGATGTGAACTCTAAACAGAAACTTTGAGAAAGTAAGGCACTGAAGACATTTTTTTAATTAAAATCAATTAATAGCAGTCCAATTTCAGTTCCTCATAGTTAAAATCCAGAAGAGCGTGTTATTTTTTGTTCCTTCTTTCCACAATTGAGAGGCTTGAAGCCTCTGCTACAGTCTCTGAAAACTAAACGCCTACAAACACGCTTGGTGTGCTGCAAATCCCAGCTATCCACAACGGCCTCCCTCCAAGCCACAACGGGTCAATTCGCTTTGCACTGACTTAATGCCTAAACATCAGGCAGACAGAGATGTGCTAACAGGGGTCAGCCTGATCTGCAGCATCAAATGCTCAGAACAGACAGAAGGAATCCCCCTGTTCTTGTCAAGGTGAGTTTTTGTCTGCCATGGAGGAGCAGACTACTCTCACTAATTATTTCAATCTCCAAAGCACAGGGTCATACATTAGTAATGCAAGTATTTCCACATCGGCCTCAAGGCAAGTGAAAATCGTGTTTTACAGTAAATGGTGGAGTTAAACACAGCCTTGAAAGCAAACACAAACTAGCTTTCAGCAGCTAGACTCTTGCCCACTGAGTACCTTTTTATATCTATGAAAAATTTATGTGAAATGGTCTTTCCAGTTTGGGAATGCTTTGTGCTCATTTGCACAAATTTCAATGACTGAACAATATTTAAGACAGTACAAAAATCTGCTCGAGAAGCTTCATATTCATATCAGGACAGCTGAGGAGGACTTTTGACCATTTCAAAATGGATAACCAGCAATGGTAGTATCTATTGATATATGACTTAATGTGACTTAGTGGTACTGGTAATATGGAACTGGAAGTGACACGTATAAGCTATCACTCAAGCAACATTGTTAGTACCAAGTCCACTGGGGGATACTGAAACAAGTGTACAGTACCACTTCGAGTATTTTATCAGGTTTTTTAAGGTATTACCTTAGACATCAGCAAAAAAATAAAATTGTTTTGTTGAGCCAAAAAAGCTTGAAAGACTGAAAAGGAGATATACCCCCCAGGAAGGATTTGAATGTTGTAAGAAGACTTGAGTGAAGTTTTAGTACTTTTCATGAGCTGTGGCTGGCAAGAGCATAAAAATTAAAGCCATTATTTTAACATCAGTGTACAGATATTGCAATATCAGTCACCAAAATCTAAAAGGTTAAAGCAAACACATATACCATGTAATTTTTGTACAGTTTCTGTAAAATGAAAAATTTGGGGTTTGAACTTCTAGTGTTCATCTCATTGGCCTGTTGTTATTCATCTGCCAAGGAAACTGAAAGGGTCAATAGGACTGCTGAAAATAAGTAAATAAAAAATTAAATTACCTGAACTGAGAACAGAAAAACTACGTATTTTCATTTTTTAAGATGTGATAACTTCCTTAGAATTTTAGAGATGAATTGTGATGAATCTAATATTTTTAAGAATGCATGTTGAAAAAAAGAAATTATGTAAGTACCATTAAGATAAAGTTGAAAGAACAGGTGTTAAACCCATTTTGATTTCTTTTTTAAATATTCTTTCTCCAAGTCCTTTGTTTCTTATTTGTTGTAGTCCACACTGCAGTCATTACGGATGAGTCATATATGTCTATTTACTATTCATACTGAGATTTGAACAAGTGCAAATTTATAAATTTTTAGGTTCTATTCAAGGCCACTTTTGCAGTAGCAAGTAATAGGCAAACACTTAGTTCAGCACTTGAATCTAGCCATTTTCTTTCTTTTCTACATATTTCAGTGGGCTGTATCTGAAGGAGACAAGGCACTTTGTGAAATGTCACACACAATACAACTGATGAAGACACTCAAGCAAGAACTTTACATAAAGGGAAATATAGTCTACAATGCTAAAGAAATCTAAAGAATTTCACTGGTGTGGTTATCTTTACCTAGAGATGGTCTAGAGTTCTGCCGTGCGCCCTGCTGGGCCCATCCTACTTACCATACTGGTAGGAAGTGAGAGGTGAAACTAAAAGGGTGAGTGAGAGGGAAACTAAAAGAGACCGAGTGTGAATCATCAGAATTATATATAATGAAGAAAGCTGTTATTTGATTTTCTTTCCCCAGGAAATATATCACAAATTAATTTGTATTAAGTTTGGCACTTATAATTTTAAACACAGCTCTTTGGATCTCTAGTGCAGAAGCATAATCAGGTGCTTGTCTTCAAGCACTTCAAAAATTTTTCTGAAATCAGTAAAGATATTCCTGATCAGTACTTGGAATAGAATTGCAACAAAGCCCTACTATGGGAAGAAACAGAGGAATATAAGATAAGCTCTCATGGCAGAGGTTCAAATCAGATTCTGCACTTGAACTATCGTGTCTGGAAGCATTCCTATTATGCTGAACAACAAGGCGTTTTATGCCCACATATATCAACAATGTTGCAAAAAATTCAAGGCCATGTTGTAAGGGTGTTGAATGGCTTTGGCGAGAGAAAAGGAATTCCATTGCCACCTCTCCAGTTCATCTTGTGGAATGAAAAGAAAGGAAAAAATAAAAAGTACAACATGTTTTGGTAGTCATTATTGCACTAAACTTACCCACAGGTGGAACATGGTTTAGAGTAAGCTAATAAAACCCAGATGGAGGACTATTCTAAAAGCAATCCTCATATGCCCTCCAGAACTAGATATTGGTTCCCAAGTAGTAAAATCCTCTTTCAAACTCCTTTGCTAACAGCCTTATACTAAAAAACATTACCACACTCTGAGGACAGCAATAGAAAAGTTTCCACATGAATAATGATCAGGAGACTGATTTTAAAAATGCCCTTAGTAAAAGTAAGGGATAGAGATGGAACAGAACTGAGCCAGCCTGTTAAATCAGAGTTGACTTTCCAATGAATATTTTTCATTACCCGCTGTTACTACATCTTAAAAAAAAATAAAAAAGAAAAAAAAAGAAAATTAAGAAATCCAAAAAAATTCAGGTACTGATTTACTGATTAAATCATTTTAGACAGATGGGAAGGACCGCTAACTGGGAACAGAATAATAAAAAAATTTGGTTTTCTGCTTACCTCTCTGAAAGATTAAATACTTAGACAATTCATAGGTCTTTTGGGAGTGAGCAGACAGTTTAAACATGTGTTGACTGAAAGCCAATGACTTAATTAATTAAACTCATGCTACATAAATAATATATTTGAATTAAACTAACAAGATGATAATGTTTTTCCCATTACTCCTTTGCTATGGTTTTTCAGTACCATTTACAATCACAAAAAAAACCCAAAAAAAACCCAAAAAACAAACAAACAAACAAATGGAAAAAAACCCACAAAACAAACTGAGTCTGTATTTTCGGATTTTTGTCTCGGAGAAATATTTCCAAGCTACCAAAAGATTAAATGAAAAAAATATATTTCCTTTCTAGAAGGACTGTGTAAGGAAGTTTATTCTAGCTACTCTACCAGTTACAGTAGTGTTTAAAAAATCTGCATTTAAACAATTACAAGTTGATTTATATATATAGTGAAAACATATTTAAAAGAATTTCTTGTTGTATATTAAATAACAACCTGAATAAACTCAAATCATACTACTTTCCATAATTTATTTCTTCAGACTATTCAGATTTTTGCCTACAGAGTAAAAGGAAGAAAGAATAATTACAGTTAAATTAAGTGAAAAAATTAAAGACCAAAATCCTCACTTGTCCATATGAACTTCCATTTGGCACAGTGACTAAAATGTACAAAGCACATTTTAAAACACACTTTTCAATAATAGGCAAAAAAGTAAATTGTTAAAAAACTTCTATATGATTTTATATAAGGAAGTGCTGAATGCATGAAATACTACCTGGAGATTAGTTTGTGCACTGTATTAGTTTTAGCTATTAGAGCTACAAAACTATGTGTTTTCAATCAAATTCTGTAAATGATAAAATTTTTTCCATGGCAGAATAATCTAGCAAAGGCTGTGTGAATCTGGAATTTAATTTGCCTAACATAAGAGCCAGTCAGGATTTGATTGATTCAAGATGTGGAAAGGTAGTAGAGCTCAAAAAACTGTATGTGAAGTACATGATTGAACAAGACAGGAATCTCAGGGTTGATTAATATGAAGTCACAACACCAAGACCAGCTCCAAGCCATCAACACTGCAGTACTCAGGGAAAGGACATAAATTCTTACACCCAAAAGACATCAAATTTTTATCTTGCTACCACTGAGAAGAAATTCAATTTTCTGTTGTATTCCGTATTCTGGATTACACTTCCACAGGAAAACAAAGGACCTGTGTAACTCTTTAAGTACAGATAAATTCCTCATCTGGTAATAGCAATATTTCCATAAGGGGACATGATCCCCATAAACTGGAATGAGCACCTACCTATTATTTTCTCTTTGTTAAAATGCTGCACGTAAATGTCAAAATAAAATATTCTCGCTGCTAAATGTTTAATGGATTTTAAGATTATTATAGACTTTACTTTCTTCTCAAGGATCATTCTGCTTTTGTGAAATTATGGAGTTTAAGAATCAAAGCAGTAAAATGTCAAAAGAAATTAATGCAAAATTCTTCTTAATGTTGTCTTTTAGTAGAAAGATATTTGCCATTATATTTTCTGCCTCTTGAGAAAGGGTGAGGTGGGGTAAAGGGCAAATCTTCTTATCAAATCTAGGCAGGTTCCCCAAGTCATCTCAAAGATCATTCTGTCTGATAAAAAAGTATTCACAGAAATGTTCTATCACAGCAGCACACAAAGGTCCTCATTTTAGGGGAAGGCTCAGAGGTGAAATGGATTGACAGCCAGTCATAATACCAGAGAGCTGTTCAGGCCAGCATAACATGACCATTAGCACCATGAGCAGAACATACATTAGTAAGTTTTCAAGGGTCAGAATTCACTTTAGTGCCTTTTCAAAACTTGTTGAATTAATTTTAAATAATATTCAGTAGCACAGGAATAGAGAGTCACAGCATCATAGAATGGTTTGATTTGGTTTGGTTTGGTTTGATTTGGTTCAGCTTGGTTCAGTCGGGTTTTGTAGGGACCCTAAAGGTCGTCTTGTTAAAATTCCCCTGCCAGGAGCTGGGGCACCTCACTTGTTCAGGTTGAACAAAGCCTCATCAAACTTGCTTCAGGAAAAATATTAGCAAGTTCTTCAGGAAAGAAAAAAAAAAAAAAAAAAATTGTAAGCAACTAGTGACATAATTTGATTTTATATATAAGTGAAGTTTGTGATTAAATCTTTCATGACACCTGTAATACAACATGCTTGCAGTCAAATGGTATACAAAATATTTCCAAACACATATAAATAACACATCACTTCCAGAATTTTTCCTTGAATGACCTGGTTAATCATTAATCACTGTAGTTAATCACACCATATAAAATAAAGTCCTGGAACAGTTTAACTTCTTGACTACGTACTGCAAAACAACAGATGAAAAACATAACTCATGGATTGATTTTCTTATCACAGTTTAAAATGGCATTAGTATTTATTTCCTGAGAGATATAGCATAAAAAATAACAGAACAGAGTTGACAAAGTAGTAATAAAATTTAAGAAGAAATCCCTCATGATTCTACCAACATCATTCTTCCACAATAGCACAGGAATCTAAAGTTACTACAAAAGCCAACAATCTGCTGCAGTTCACTAGTGCTGACAAGGAGAAAAAATATCAGTCTTTCATTCCTGTTGTACTGTTTCTACAGTGTGTGCACAAAGAACTGACTTATGGGCAAAAACCCCCAACAAACTGACTGACAACATGGTGGACTTGGAGTCAGGCCTTTTCTGTTGAGGCACTCACTAGACATTGTGCTTGAGGAGTTCAGAGGAAACTGTCCTGCCAATGCTGTGTGGGCTGGATAACCCTGTGTTACTGAATTCTCCAACTCAAAAAGTAAGATCATGGTAATCCATATGTACTACATGGAATTCATTCCAAGGCATTAAAACTTAATGCAAAAATTAAGCTTGAATCAAGTGACACTTCATCATCTGCAGTCAACACTTATACCTTCTGATTTGGGCACACAAATCCTTTAGTTTTGGTGCAGACACATTCTGTTTGGAAAAATTTTGTTCTAAGGAAGATTTTAAAGGCCTTTAAAGGAAGGCCTCTTTCAAATTAATAAATAATTTTAATATTATTATTCTTACAAAAGATAAGGAAAGAGAATAAAAATATCTTTTAATTCAGTACACAAACATATAGAGTATTAGAGTGTCCCTGAACAGCTTTTGTGCCTGAAACAGCACCATGTGACGATATCTATTTTGCTTTATTCTGGCAGCCAGGTGTTAGTTAAAATCTTAGTTTCATAATCTAGTATTTCTGTATATAGGATGAAACATAGCAAGTTGTATACATACATTTAATTAATCCTCCATTAGTCCTTCTGGAATCCCAAACCTAACTTTTAAAATATTAAGAAAGGGAAAAAAAATCAAACACCTGAAAAGTCAGAATAAAAAGAAGCAGTGGTTCAGCTTCACAGCTGCTTCACCCATATTCAAGTTCTGTTTGATCCAGGTTTCCTTCAGCCTGAAGTTGTAAGAGGCAGGTTTCCTGCCTGGATTCCTGTCACAAGTCCCCTGCCCCATCAGCCCCTCTTTCTCCAGCCTTCTGATCTCTCAGGTCAGTTGCTTCTCACTCTGATCCTGCTATTTCGTACATTCCTTCAGCAAATATTTTGCAATAATTTCTGTAATCTTTTTCTATCCGACTGCCAAAATCGAAATTTCTGTTCAAAACATTAAAGTATTTAAAGTCTCCCAATCAAAAGAGACAGATTTTTGATAGGTTTCTTTTTCTGCTTTGGGTTTTTTTTGGGGGGAAGGGGTTTCTTTGCTTTGGTCTTTTCTCTGCAGGGGAGGAGTGTGAAGAAGACCTGGATTTTTGTTTAGTTTTGGTTTGGTTTTGTTTTGATTTAATTTTATTTTTTTTTAAGTGGGCAGTGTGATGGATTTTGACTTAGCCTTGTGCTCGATAAATAATTCTGTAGGGACCAAAACATGCATAAACTTTTCATCTATAGGTTTATGTCTCATTCCTTTGCTGGCTCTGACTGAAGCATTAGCTGTGTTTGGATTTTTTTCCTGTTTTTAAACTGTGTGAAGTCACAGTACTGCTTTTTCTATATTGAAGTGTTCATTCCCCACAGTTTTGCTTCCTAGTTTCACATAAAAACTTGCTTATCTTTGTGATGTGCTTATCTCTGTCCAATTTTAATGAAATCAGTCAATGAATGATTGGACTAAGCAAATACTTAGACATTGGAAATAAAACTAAAGCCAACCAAATCAGTTGGGGTATCTAATGCAGTAAGGCTGAGAGAAATTTTTAACTATATCCTGGTTTCTTATCATTACCTTTACATTCACTGCAGCATCTTGTCAGTATAAGAAAGGTAAAAAAAATATTTATCAACTTCTGGAAGTATTTGTGAAGTGCTGGCAATATTGGCAGCTTTGAGAGCTCCAGGAATACTACTGGCATAATATTTTTTGTTTCCTGGCATTAATAAATGAGATAAGCTGAAGAAATCACCAATGCATATGAACTACGGAATAATTATTTCCACTAGTTAATAAAGGAAAATTTGCTATTCTTAGTTTACAGTTAATAAGGAACAGAGAAACACAGAGGCAATTTCAAAACTGTCCTCTTTTTTAGCCCAGATTTGAAACTGGATGTCCCATTTTCTAAACATAAACTGGGGTATGCAAATCACAACGTTGATATACACACACGACATTTCTACAACTGGGGGGATGACCAAAACTGACTAGAGCTCTGAAACTAATGGACACTGAACTATTGTTTTGGTAAGCTCTTTACAGACTGGCAAAAAATGACCAAACTAAAGGAAAGGGTAAAAAAGAAACAAAGACACCTGGGAAAGATTTATCAGTGTGCTTTCTTTCTGATATGATAGTCCGGCTTGCAGGATATTCTGCTCAGTTCCCAGTGACACCAGGGTTGATTCTCTCTCCTTTACAGAGGACCATTGAATACTTGAGGTTGGAAACAATCACTGAAGTTTACCTTGTCCAGCCCTCCCATACAAGCACTCAAAGAAACTATCCAGACAACTTTTGAATATCTCAAAAGATGGAGAGTCCACTACCTCCCTGAGTAACCTATGCCAGTGTTCTCTCACCCCCAAATTTCAAAACGTTTCCTGGTGTCCAGAGGAAATGTCCTGTGTTTCAGTCCGTTCCCATTGCTTCTTTTGCAGCTGCTGGAAACTACTGGAAGAGGCCTGACAGTCCTCTTTGCTTTATCTCTTCAGGTATTTATATACATTGGCAAGATGTCTCCTGAGCCTGCTCTTCCATAGTCCCACAACTTAGATGGGACAGTCAGATGATAGTACCTTATTGTGGTGCAAGAAAGTCCTCATAGGGTAAATTAAGATAAAAAATTCACACCAGAAACAAAAATAATTTGATGTTTTGAACCAACTAACTAAATTGTACAGCATTAAAAAAAAACAACATAAGAAAAGAAACCCCAAGCAAGCAAGCAAGCAAACAAATTAATACCAACTTGTTCATCACAGAACTCAAGATAGTATCTTTGCATTCACTGTCTGTCCTTCTCATGGTCTCCTGACTTAGATTTTTCCTACTGCCAGGTTGTTTTATGATTCTAATGAAGTACTTCAGATTCAGGATTACTGCTCTACATATAAAAACTGCTTAAGGTGCTGTTATGATCCAGCTGATGCTTTTGATTTACATGTTTTGGATGTTTTCTGTCCTACTTTCAATTATTGTATTTCTTCTTTAGAATAAAATGTCTTTGTATAGAATTACTTTTCTTAAAAAAAAAAAAAAAAATGGGACTTTATTGTGTTTCATATATTCCCTGTGAAACAGTTAATTACCTGGACAATCAAAAATTAAAATGCACTGTGGCAGACAAGAGTTAGAAAGAAGATAGCTTTCATGTGTGATTGTGTGGTCATGCATAAGACTCAGTCACTGCATGGAAAAGCCTTTATCATCTATGGAGAGTCTCACACAAAAGAAATGGGTTTATCCCTTAGAAATAAGCAACACATAAACCAATTCTCAGATAACTAGCTAGTGTCAGTTCTTGTAAAGCTCCCTCTTTGGAGCAATTTCAATGTCATTTGAATATTGCCATTCTGCAAAAGTATAAGAGAAAATGAGTGGTTCATACTCTGCTGTTTAGAGACATTAATTACCCATCTGAATTAAAATGTAACTCCCAATGTGTCCTTGGAGAAAGAGAAGCATATGAATGTATTTTTCTGTAAGCTGAATGACTTATTAAAGCCAGTAAAAGCTCATGGGCAAAAACCAATCCAGAACCAGCATTTGAGGTTTCACAACATGAAAAACTGCAGAGTCCAAATGAGAAAAGCAGGTCTGAACTTAATTAACACTACAGATTGTGAGAAACAGAAACATTAATGGTTAATGACTCAAACAATTGGCAATGTGCAAAAGCAGTGGGTGCTTTCCTGAGGTCAGGTTTTCACCCCTGCCCCCAAAAGAAGGGGAGGAGGAGAGCTCTTTGTGTGGTGGTGTAACCTGTGATCCTCATCAGACATAGTAGTTGAACACCCACCACTGGAGGACACAAGTTGGGTTTTAGTATAGATAAGCAAGAAGGCAAATAAGCAGTCCCTGCTGAGGCACCACAGTGCTTTTAAATCACACCAACATCCTCCCTTACACAACTGGCTCAGATGTAGAGCTCCCCAAGGAAGTACTGGGACATTCACACGTGGGCTGAGGGTGTCCATCCATTCTGATGGGGCATAACTGGCTCAACTACATTGATATGAGAGGCAGCTGTCTTGTTTTAGAAGGTGTTATAGACCACCAAAGACCTCCAAAGTGCCCCCGGATTCATTCTGGGGGCCTTGCACCAGGGACTAAGCATTATCCACTATGTTCCATCAGATGGCGTATAACTCCCACCCACTCAAAGGGCAGTGCCTTGGCATTCCCACATAAAACTGAACATATATTAACCCATTGAACTCTGTGTTTTGTGGACTTCCCCTACTCCTGATAGATCAAGATCGTGATTATCACTTCAGCCAGTGGACTTGGAAACTGCAATAATCAAATCTGTCACTGAATCCACAGGTAGTGATATTTTTATACTCTTTATCTACCTTCCTTCCTTCCTTCCTTCCTTCCTTCCTTCCTTCCTTCCTTCCTTCCTTCCTTCCTTCCTTCCTTCCTTCCTTCCTTCCTTCCTTCCGCCCCTTCCTTCCGCCCCTTCCTTCCGCCCCTTCCTTCC
>CM031878.1:47671901-47760929 GCA_018697195.1 Certhia americana | reverse complement strand
CTTCCTTCCTTCCACGCCTTGCTTCTGCGCCTTCTGCACCTTCCTTCCTTCTGTACCTTCCTTCCTTCTGCACCTTCCTTCCTTTTTACCGCACCTTCCGCACCTTCCTCCCTTTCTCTTTCTTTCTTTCTTCCTTCCTTCCTTCTGCACCTTCCTTCCTTTCTTTCTTCTTTCTTTTTCTTTCTTCCTTTCTTCCTTTCTTTCTTTCTTTCTTTGTCTTATTTTCTTTGTCTTTCTTTCCCTTACACATTTCTTAAGTGTTCTTTTTATGCTTTAATATTTTTATATTACTACAGATAATAATAGCCAATAATAACCTCCTTTTTATTACAACCAAATTATTCTAAAAGGGAACTTACAAACATACACACACAGACATATGTGTGTGTATATATATATATATAAATATATATATATATATAAAATCTTCTGGGTTTTTAGTTTTGTTTCATTCTAATCTGCCCCAAGGGTTCTATTAAAAAGAATCTAAATTACCCACACCTTCTGGGGTGCATCATAACACAGATAAACCTGTAGTGAAAACCAGCAGTGCAGGGCAGACTCTGAATATCACACAAGACTGCATGGACTAATGTTCCACAATTTTTTTTTTTCAGAAAGTATAATAATGTATGTTAAATTCTATAGAGGGTATAACATATACTCATACATTTTACCCTATAGAGTAACTGTAATGTTGCAATTAGCTTTTTGCACTTTGGGTGTAATGCTAGATGTAAGCATTTCACTTAGGCATGCCCCAACTTACTATTTCGTGGCGCTATTCTCCTTTGTCCACCTTAATTCAGCACTACTAAGGTTTTTCTACAGAATTAGTAAATTAGATATCTGAAGGGAGTCTACAAAGGAGATGGAGAAAGGCTCTATATGCAAGAGCATATAATGTCAGGACAAGGGGGAATGGCTTCACACTGAAAGGGAATAGGTTGAGATTAGCTAATAGGAAGAAATTCTTTACTGTGAGGATGGTGAGGCACTAGAGAAGGTTGCTCAGAGAATCTGTGGACACCCCATCCCTGGAGGTGTTCAAGGTTTGGCTTTGCACAGCCTGGTCTAGTGGGAGGCGCCCCCGTCCATGAAGGGGTGTAGGAACTAGATGATCTTTAATGTCCCATCCAACTCATGCAATTCTTTTACTCTGGCACATTAGGAAGCTGTGAAATTGAAATTAATGAAGTAAAGGATCAAGACAGGCATTTTTATGTGTAGAGAACACTGCTGTTGAGGTCTCCACAGAAAAGGAAAAGAAGCGGACTTGGCTGCTTGGCTGAAGACTGTGGCAAAATCCCACCCAAAACAAAAGTGAATTAAAAAAGAAAACTGCATGAACTTAATTTTTCATTGTGATTAGAAAAAAGCATGATCTAAGAAGAATTGTTCCAGTAAGTTAAGAAGTTGTCATGTTTTGAATAGCAGTATTTCATGTGTCTTTGGGTGATAGTGATAGATGAGTTTCTTTAAAGATAGGAAAGAAGTAAGCTTTCATAAACAAGTTCTTTACACATTGGGAAAAGAACCACTTGGGAGACATATGAAGGGCTTTCCAAAATTTGGATTTTGCTTTATCTCTCACAGACGGAAGGTCTCAGTTGCTGCAGAGCTCTACTTTGGCACAGATTAAAGGCTTTGGTCTGTGGCTGTTACTGCTGTGATCAACAATTGCACTACACTTAACAGCTAAGCATAGGTCCAAGACTCTGAAATATCTTCCAGAATGAGATCTAAGAAAAGTCATCACATTACAATATTTAGATTTTTTTGGAAGACCTGCTTCATCACTCAAGCTTTCCCAAGAGGCCAGAGTGAAAGCAATAAAGTAGGATTATGAAACAACAACGATTCACTAAAAGGAGAGCAGGAGTGCAACGATCATTTTCTTCAGAAAATTACATTTATCATTTTGTCTGTCATAAGACAATTAATAAAAATGTGAAATATTTATGGTGGTATTTTAATTTCATAAAATTTTAGACAGCAATGCAACATGTGCTTTGGAAATGTGTAATAGACTGTGTATACAGTGGGATGGAATATGTGTGTGTGTCTTTGTGTCTGTGTGTCTGTGTATCTGTGTTTTATAGGGATAATCATTTAATATACTATATACATGTGGAGCTGTCATCCTTAGAACTTGAGAGATGGGATTTATTAACCGAACATATATCCTTTATCTTCTTGCCAGTTATCTGCTGCCTATCTGTCCTGGGTGAAGTTTCTTCCAGCATCCAAATTTTTGATAAACATGATTTTTCTCCTGAAATAATTTCTTCTGAAATCCTGGGAGGTGTCCTTGGTTCTTTTTCATTTTGGTGATTTTTTTTCCACACTGCTCCTTTCTCTACAAATTCTACCTGCCTGAAGACTGCAGTGAGCAAGGGTTGTTTTGCGTTCCCTAATAGGTTGTCCTATACCTACAAAAAAACTCAGCTGTCAACATAGCAACTACATCTGAACAATTTAAAAATTCATTCTAAATATGTCAGCTAATAAAAAAGAATTTCTCAATTTACCACAACTTTTCAATACTTACTACTAAGCATTAAATGTGCTTTAATTATTGTAAGGCATTAAATCCCCAAAAAGATAATGTAGGTTTTAGTTTAATCTATGACTGCACTGTCTTATATACCCTGAAAAACTTATTAAGCAGATCTAATTGTTGTGAAAAGCAAATGCGTTAAATGAGACTATGTTCTATTTACCCAAGTATAACTGACAATGCAGTAAATAAGGTGAAGAACTTAGACTGCTATAGCCTAAAGTAAGGGAAGGTGGCATTCGCAAAAATGCACACACACACACACACACACACACACACACACACTGTAGAGGAGGTTACTGTGAGAAACTGCTAAAAGTTTCTGCCATGTTCAATGGAGCCAGTGACAACCAGCTGCAAGCCTGATCTGCCACTGGCCAAGGTTGAGTCAGTCAGCAGCAGTGGTGGTAACTCTAGGATAACATATTTAAGAAGGGGAGAAAAGTTAAGACCCAGCAACATCTGCAGACAGAGAAGAGAGGAGTGAGAACTTGTGAGAGTTCCAGCCATGCAGACACCAAGGTCAGTGAAGGAAGAGGAGGATGTGTTCTAGACGCCAGAACCGAAACAGCCCATGATGAAGATGATAGTGAGGTAGCTGTGCCCCTGCAGCCCATGGAGGATGCCAGGCTGGAGCAAGTGGGCATCCAGAGTAGGATATGATGCTGTGCACAACCTGCACTGGACCAAGCTCCTGGGAGCACTCATGGCCCCATGGAGAGAGGACCACGTTGGAGCATTTTGCTCATAGGACATGAGATATCACTCGGGAACCATGCTGGAGTGATCTGTTCCTGAAGGACTGCACTCTGTGGAAGGGAACCCTGTTGGAGCAAATCATTAAGAACTTCAGACCTGGGAAGGATGCACATTGAAGCTCATGGAGCACTGTCCTCCATGGGGGGGACCCTGTGCTGAGGAGCAGAGGAACAGTGTGAGGAGCCGTCCCAGTGAGGGGGAAGAAATGGCAGAGACATGTGAAAAAGTTACTTAAGCCCATTCCCCGTGTCCCTGTGTTTCTGGGAGAACAGAGGTAGAGAAAACGAAGAGTGAAGTTTAGCCCATGAAGAAGGAAGGGGTGGGAGGAAAGGTATAGAAGATTTGGATTTACTTCTCTTTATCCTACTCTGATTCCATTGGTAGTAAATTCAGTTTAGTTCTTGAGTCTGTTTTGCTCATGATGGTAATTAGTGAGTGATGTCTCCCTGTCTTGATCCATGAATCTTTCACTATATTTTCTCTCTCCTGTCCAGCTAAAGAGGGTAGTGACACAGAAGCTTTGGTGGACACCTGATGTCTAGCCAGGGTCATCCCACCACAGGATTCAATTCACTTATTCGAAAATACCTGTGATGAGACCTTTATTCTGCACCATTATTTTAGTCCTGACAACAGTGTGAATGAGATCAGACAGCTAGAAAATTATATTCCATTTTAGGAAACTGATCACTACTCTAATATTTTGAGTAGTCAGAGGAAGCCAGGAATCTGTTTTTATTATGACTACAGTTCTAGCAGTCCGAAGTGCAGCTAAGTTGCTAAAGAAGGATGGCAGCAACACGAATTTGCTGCAGCACAGCACAGATGAAAAAGGAGCATATGCTAAGCAGGATCGATATAATTTCAGGCTCAGCAGCCTTCAGGGTTTAGGCTTAACTAGAACATTCATCTTTCTGGTAAAACTAACATGCACTCAATACTGGGTTACTTGTTCTCTTCAAGGATGGGTGGAAATTTCAAGCTGAGCAGGAAAACAGTTCTTTGCTTCACTAAGGTAGAACACACTGCTACAAAAAAGAGGTTCTTTGAGATCTACTATGCCTTCTACAGTAGACCAAATCACATGGGGCTCTACTTTAACATATTAATATCTTCATACCACCTTCACATTACCTTCACATAATTGATGTGGATCGTTGACCAAAGAAGGATCCTAAAGTCCCTTTTTCATTTAATATTTCCTCATCCTTACTTTTGTGCCTCTGAACTTTCTGAACTCCAACCCCAATTACAACCATTTTCCATTTCTCTTTGAAATAAAATGCTAACAAGCTGCCATAATGCAAAATGGTTAACAAAAGAGAGACGAAAAATATATTGCCTGCTTCTCTTATTTGCTTTGCAACAGCTAGATAAAGCATCCTAAGAGACTTTAGTTTATTTTAAAAGCATGTCTAATGTTATCAACAACATTCGAAGGCTGCCATAGTTCAGCCAAATTTTTTTTCTTTTATTTCCTAACCTATTTTGCTCTCCATTTTGCACTATCACCTAGATAACCAAATCCTTCATTACTCAAGCTGCAAAAATCTTTACGGATTCCTTCTCTGTATTCTGCAACCTGGAAACCACAAGCACTAGGTCATGAGGCCACCTTGAACTGTCCAGAGTGGGAGATACACATATGACAACCAGTGTACATAGACTTTTTACTTGTTCACTTAAATGAATTGTATACAGAAGGAAATATGCAATGACAGCTTGGTAATATGATTCAACACATTAATTCTGTCTTCTGAAATTTGTTAAAGTGACATCAACTGCAAAAGTAATGTTTAGCTATGTTTCATAGATATTTACAGCAGAATAAAATCTAGATATTCCAGCTAAGGTTAGCTTCTTCCTGCAATCACCACTGTAAATCTTTCACAGGTCAAACTGTACACACAGAGGTTAAAAACAGAAAATACAAGGGGAGAGATGAAACACTATCACCAGGAATAGAACAAAATATGCATTATGAAAGTATCTAAATAATAGACACGTAATACAAGCTGAAAGAAGAACTAAAAAAATTAAGGGGAAATGAGCAGATATGATGAGTGCAAAATCTATGGTGCTTTCAATATTGCTTGAAAGTAAATTGGTCATCAAAGTAGTAGTCTGTGATAATTAAGTTCTTTCACAAGTTGGAAATTATTTTGTGATAGGAAAATGAGAAAATAATTTCATAATACAGAAAAGCTTTTCTAAGTGAGCACCTGTTTAAAGACATATAGTAAAACCATCAGCAGTGAATACAGTGAATCCTGTTAATAGGCAAGTGTTGGGGTTTAACAACTGAGTTGCTGGTCACCCAGCAACTAAGCATCCCACAGCCTCTCCCCTGGTAGAATAGGGGAGACAATTGGAAGGGAGAAAGTTAGAAAATTCTTGAGGTGAGAGAAAGATAGTTTAATAGGGAGAAGCAGAAGTCTCACTTGCAGCCAAAGCAAAACAAGAATTTCATTCACCAGTTTCCAAGGGCAGGCAGGTGTTCAGCCATCTCCAGGACAGCAGGGCTCCATCAAGCCTCATGGTAACTTGGAAAGACAAACTCCATTACTCCAGACATTCCCTCCTTCCTTCTTCCTTTGTAACCTGAGAGTGACACCATGTGTTGTGGGGTCAGCTGTCCCAGCTGTGGCCCTGCACACCCCCAGCCTCTTCACTGGTGGATGGGTGAAGAGCAGCAAAGGCCTGGGCTCTGTGCAAGCCCTGCTCAGCAGAAACTAAAACATCCCTGTGTTATCAACCCTGTTCCCAGCACAAATCCAAAACACAGCCCCATAATAGCTATTAGAGACAAAATTAACTGTATCACAGCTCAAAACAAGCAAGTACAGCAAAAAATATTTTCTCTGCCATCTCTTGCTTATTTGCATGAAAGGCAAGTTATGAATCATTAAGCACTTTTTTGGATAGGAGTTTTTTTTCCTAAACTGTCTACTTCCTGCACAATTTTTCACCTTTCATTGAAACACATTTTATTACAAATGAAAAGAGCTTACTCTGCTCCCACACACAATTTTACATTACCATTACGATACCATAAGAATGCTGAGTTGTCATTGCCTCACACTGAGGCAAATGGAGTTACACTGTAATTTCATTATGTTCACAGTTGCTGTTTAAGAGGGAAGATGTAAGGGCAGGGTATTCTTTTCCCTTAGAAAACTGATATTTTTTCATAAAATAAGGAAAAAAGACAAGCAATCTCCATTATCCCATGAAGACAAAATGGAAATATATGTGGGATATGCTAGATACCTCTTAGAGGGTACAGGTCAGCTGTTACTGGACTCACTTTTTTGGGGTGTACCTCCTGAGACTTCCTTTTTGTTGAATTACTAGGACACATACTTTGAAAATCTCCAGTTATAGTTTCTTTCAACTTACCTGAAAAAGTTGCCCATCTAGCAAGTGAAGAAAAGCAGAAGGAATAAAAACAATACAAAGAGAAATATTTCTGGAACAACCCATGGGCAGGACCTGACACTTGGCTTTCCTGAACCCCATACAACTGACATTGGCCCATGTAACCAGGCTGTCCAGATCCCTCTGCAGAGCCTTCCTGCCCTCCCAACAGATCAACACTACTATCCAACATTAAATTATCCCTGAACTTACTAAGGGTTCACTCAGTCCCATCTTTCAGATAACAAATAAAGATATTAAATAGTACTGGCCCCAGCTCTAGAGAACACAACTAGTGACTGGACAACACTATTCACATCGAGTCTCTGTGCCTCACCACTCATCTACTATTTTTAACCCAGCGAAGGCTATATCTTTTATAACTTTTCCATGAGGATGCCATGGAAGACCATGTCAAGTGTTGTGATGAATTCCAGGTACATGACATCCACAATCCTTTCCTTATCCACCGAGAAGGCTATCTGATGATAAAAGGATTGAATTCCTGTGTTTCAGAATGAAACTCAAATTAGGAGACACTGAAAAAGTGCTGACTTGAAATAGGGAGGAATTTCCTTTTATAGATATGAAAGAAGGTTTTGATAAAAGTGATGACAGATAATTGAAAGGGAACAGTTTCAAAAACCTTTCATGGAACATACTGAAAATTAAACAAAGGAGAAATGCATCTGCCAAATCTATGTAGCTCTAAGACAATTAATATCAATCTCATCTTGAAGAAATTTAAGATCCCTCTTTCACATGTGTGTATCAGACCAGTGAAGAGGTCAAGACGCCTTCTTGAGGCTGATACACCATATACCATCAAGCTTCAAAAGGAAGAATATTCATTTGGAAATGTTATAATGCTCGTTAATTTAAACAAACTTATTTCACCAGTACTAAACCAAATAAATGTAGGACATTTCTGGACAATGGAGCATGTTGCCCAAAGAGATGATGAGGTCTACATCCTTGGAGATATTTAAAAGCTATCTGGACGCAGCTCTACACAACCAGTTCTAGGTTTTCTTCCTGTAGAAAGGAATTTTAGGCAATATGACCTCCAAAGACTGTGTTTCTGCACTCAGTAGTGCTACGTCTTCTGCTCAATGTAATATTTATTTAGAGCTAAGAACAGTTAATTCAATTAAGAAATTAATTCACTTCACTTATTTGAATAGGACAGAAAAAACAAAGAACGCTCTCACTGTTTGTTATTTTAAATTTATTCAGACACTGTATACTTCAGTGTTTGCACGTGGTTATAGTTTTAGAATGTATTTAAGATTTCTGCCTCATTCTGTTTCGGCAGATCTTCATTCACTTCCTAAAATATCTTAAAAGTATCTGTCCAAGGTGTAAAAGACTTGTATCAAGAATTTGGGCATAGAGCCTGGGATATCTTCAGGGGCCATTTTTTCTCTCCTGTCTCTTGTACTCATTTTGGACTCTAACTACAACTGTAAATTGGAATCGACATGAATGTGTATTTTACAAAAACGTGTAGTACATTCTGTGCCAGCTGAAAGACTGTATCCTGCCAACATTTAAGTGCATCCAGTCTAATCCAGAAAAATTAAACCTGTCGCCCAAATTGTTCAGACCAATGTGGCCAAAGTCCTGTTGGAAATCTTTTCTATATTTGAAGCTATCTATAATTCTACACACATTACTTGAGTCTCACATTTTCTTGAATAGTTACCTGACATGGGTTACAGTGCAAAATGTAACCAAAATTCTGTATTCCATCACCATCTGATGAAACTGGGCTGTGGGGTGGTGGTGTAATTGTCTGTCAATGGCCAACTGTCAAGAAACCTGCTGGGGCAGTTTGCTTATCTCTTCCACAACCCAGCCTGCCTCCAGGGAGAGATCTTCTGCTAATGGGCCATTGAGTCTCACTGATAGAATTACATCATCCCATTGGGAAATGCTCCAACCAGGGAGAGGAGCCAAGTATTCCTACCTGGATAAAAATCTGGGAGTTGGAACACCAAACAGCCTTTTCCACTGGATTCTCAGAGGAAGACCAGGCCCATCTATCACCACTGGACCCTCAGTGAAAAACTCCACTTTTCTACAGGATCATCACTTCGACAGAGCCACATCTGCCACTGGGACTGCAGCCACCATTGAATGGGACTGCCACCAACATCCTGACCCACAGGGTGTCAGGTTGTATCCTGACTTGTCAGTGGGTTTTGTTTGTTTGTTTGTATTGTTTGTTTGGGGGTTTTCTCTCTTTTTTTGCAATACTGCATGTGTTTTGGTTTTATTGTTTATTTTAGTTCCCCTAATAAAGAACTGTGAATTCCTGTTCCCATATCTTAGCCTGACAGCACCTTAATTTCAAAGTTATAATAATTCAGAGGGAGGGGGTTT
This sequence comes from Certhia americana, assembly GCA_018697195.1. Taxonomy (NCBI): domain Eukaryota; kingdom Metazoa; phylum Chordata; class Aves; order Passeriformes; family Certhiidae; genus Certhia; species Certhia americana. The sequence continues at coordinate 47,751,808 of CM031878.1, read as the reverse complement.
AAATTCTCCATTCCAAGGGGGCTCCTGCCTTCCTTAGCAAACACCTGTCATTCAAACCATGACATTACCTCATCTAAAAATCTCTACCTCTTTGGTTTATTCCTGAATTACATAAGTTGAAGACTTGTCTTTGCTTCCCAAAGATTAATATCAAAACCCTAGTGAAGTGAACAACCTAAATAATATTTTATTCTTGCACTGTGAAGTGTAAGTGTAAATGAAAAAAAAAGTAACTTTAGAATGTTATAAATGTTTCAACCTGCTATAGGATGCAGATTACCTTACTTATTTTTCCAGAATTAGTCAATAGGATACCCTTAAAATTTTGTACTGCCACCTGAGACATTGATTCAGTCAGTATTCTACTAAAGTGTACGTAATTCAAGCATTACAAGCAATGCAACTTGATCTACGAACACAAGCAATTTTTCTTCTTTCCCATGCTGAAAGGAGAAGGAAGAATGAAAGAAATAAGACTAAGAGGACCAAGAAGAAAGTAGGGTAGGAGAAAAAAGGATGGAGAAATACTTAACTGCATTATATGACCTTCTATATAAAACAGTATGATGAAAATCCTTAACGTATTTAAATACATATTCAGAGCATCCTTTCATCAGGTTTTTTTCATGTTTTATGCAGTCAATCAATAAATATACCTGTTCTCATAATCACACACATTCACATATAATGTGCAGAAATACCTCATTTTCCAGCAAGAATATCTCTCTCACATCAAAGATGTCCCTTTGCCATGCTCTGGGGAATGTAAATTAGGATGAGATAAAGATGTCAAAGAACAGGGAATAGCTGCAATATAAAAATATGTGACTTTATATGGAATAGATAATAAACTCTAGTTTTACTTTAAATAGAAGATATACAATATATCTACTTAGATAGTATAAATGGTATATCTAGATTGATAACAGACACACACTTCATTTACCAAATTCAGCCATAATACTGCTTCATGAACTTTACACATTATAAAAGGGATGAATTTGCTCTCCTGATTGAGTACAGAAATGTTGGGAAGAAACTCAGCACATAAAACTATTTAAAAAAAAAGCTTTCTCTGCACAAATTAGTCTTTCTATTGTAATTTGTCAGGATTTCTTGGTCAAATATTTTTCCAATCGAAGCAAGCAATACTTTCTAAAGTAATTTTGAACATTGCTAAAAAAAGACTGAAATGTTCACTTTACAAGGGACAAACTGCAGATGTAGTATTTAATGGAAGAGACACACAACTGGTCATATTCAGAATATCTGTCTTCTTAAAATTCAGGCTAAAAGTCACAATTAATGTAATATTTGTAAAAGAAAATGTATTTTTAGTTTTGTTGTTCAAAATTCCTTTAAATTGTGTTGCACTACATTTTAAGTAGTACTTAGGAAAGCAGTTACATTACTTTTTGGAGTCCTTCCCTTCAGACTTTTTTTAAATATCAATAGAATATAATATATAACATTTTCAAATGTAGTTATTCTCAGTTGTGCATAGTTAAAAAAAGAAGTCTTTTCAGGTTACTAAAAAGCAAGTTATTTGAATTTTGAGGCATGCGATATACACTGTAATAACCTCACCAGATCAAACTAGCAAAGCTTCATCGGCCAATATTCTGTAAAGAACTCATAAAAAATCCCACCTCAGAAGAATGAAGAGGGATTAAGAAATAAATTAGTGGCTAACATCAGAAAAAATGAAAACTGATACTCATTGTAGTAGAAGAGAGAGTTCCTGAATGTAAGATTATCTTGATTTATTTGAAGTTATGTTACACACAGTGTGACCATTTTTGTTAAAGGCACCAACACATAAAAAAACATACACAAACAACCAAAGAAATAAACACCACAGGGAAAAAAATAACATATATGTGGCATAAAGGAATTGATTGTGGTTTTTTTTCTTTTTCCCCTTAACTTCTGGATTTGACAAAAGAAATTCCTATAACTTGTGAAAATTCTTGCATTAGACCAGCTATTCCTTAATGAAAACAGAACTTTTATCATTAGATAGAAACACAAAAGGAAAAGCAGAGGTATTTAGTCTGAAAATCAGTAGCAAATACTTAACTTCATTCAATACACAGAATTTCTGCTCTTTTTTTTTTTTTTTTTTTTTTAAATTGATACTTGGCTTTCTTTTAAAATTTACTTTTAGGTGGCATTTCTAATCCCTCCCACACACACTTTGGATAAGTTGTATAAGATATAGTCAAAATTCAACATCTTTGAGGAAAATACCCTTTTTTCAAAAAAAAAAAAAAAAAAACAAAACTATTTACAAGTGCAATTCAAAAAGAAAACGATACAAACAAGGTTTCCCTTGTAAAAGCTGGCCTGAAAGCAATGTAGAAAATCTAGGGTGATCTTACTGAACTAGTTGCAATTTCTATATTTTCCATAAACTGGAACCAGAGCTATTAAGGTGTGTCAAGGCTGGGTATTTTCATGGGAAGAAATCAAAGAACTAGAACTTATGTCTTTACCTAATACATAAGAAAGAGTAGAAATCAGCACAATAAAATTTGTGAACTCTCTGGCATTCACTCAGACATTCAATGAAGCATTTTCCAACCAGTAAGTTAGCATCCAAAAACTCTTCCATGAAGAACTGTGCAAATTCTTTGTCTTTACAATCTGCTCAAACTGCTCAAACTGCCTTACACTTCATTTAGAGACATATATATAGATATTATACAGTTTTACTGAAGCCATAAGCTATGCTTATGAGTATGGATATACCTTTAGAGCTTCATACTTAAATTTGTCTCTGTTCTTTTATTCCACCGTTCCCATTAATTCTCAGCCTAGATGCCAGAGTTACTACTGTTTTTCACATAATCTGGTAGACCCAGTAAATACATCTTCCTGGTCAGATGGTTTTTCAATCCTCTCAAACACTTCACCTATGTTGTTGGTGTGAGTGGAGAGCTTTGAGATGTGGTTAAATCTTAAATTGAAACCCAAAAAGAGCAGGATAGGGCACAACCTCAAACATCCCTGTTGGTACAGATAATTAGAATTAAGGAAAAGATCAACACAGGAGAGACCATTAAAATTTAACAGAAGCTTAGGTCAGTAAAAAAAGGTTGATAGATTAAAGCACAAGACAGCATAAGGTTGGCACATATTCTTGGAAGATAAACACAAAAGATGTTAACATGTTCACAGATTTTAAAGAAAAGGACAGAGAGAGAAAATGTCACAATTCTGAGAATCAATACCCTTTTCACTGTAGGTGAGATCACAGATTTTTAAGAAGGAAGGAGAAAGTAATGACGATCCATTAAGACACTTAAAACATTTTCTCTGTCAAAATGATGCAGAAATTATAGAGCTAGGTTCAGGCTTTACAGTAAAATATATCTATGATTCTATCAAATTATTAAAGAGAAGAAAAATATGCTACTGAAACCTCTGAAAACATGCAAAATAAGTCTTCACAAAACACACTTCTCTTAGAATTTAGCATGTGCAATATTTGTATCTGGAGGCTGACAAGTGAAGGCTATCAATAAAGCTTGCGACATATAAACAAAATGCTGAATCTCAGAAAAATCGTGCCTAAAATTAGAGGCACAATGAAAACCAGAATTTTTCTTTTACCACACACCAATTCATGGATATGCTTTAAGCTTTCAGAAAGCATGCATTCATTTTTCATTCAGAGTTCTACTTGATAGGGTGTCCATAGGCTTATGGGCTGGAAGAAAAGTAGTTTAATGCACTATGCTATTTAAGCTGTAAACCTGATCATTTTTAACTGTGTGTATCTAACAGGTATGTATCATTCCTTTAGACTGCTGTTGCTCCATTTATGATTTCACAGCTTTTATAGAAGTCTAAGCAAATATTATGTCAATATCATAAAATGAATGAGCTAAAATTTTATAGCTTTTCATTTTTCTTGGTTAAGGTCAACTGTTTTCAAAAATAGTTGATAATACAATTTAATTTAAATGCTTGCAACCCTCATTCAAAGGTTAAGATTGCAATTGGATTGGGTTGATAGTCCAAACTAAACCAAGGGAATGGTCTGTCTTTTGGGCATCTAGATCAGAGATCAACTGCATCTATGGAGGGCTCAGCACAAGCTGGCTGCCCAAGTGTTTATTACATAGTGCTGTTTTCAATGCCACTGGCATCTCAACTAGGTGCACCATGATCCATGTGGACATAAGCAAAAGGTCACAGTGAAGACTCGAACAGATCATTGCAACTTTTAATTCATAAGGAAACAAAGAAGTTCATCCCTTTCTACATGGGTATTTTTTGAATGAGGCAGGAAAAAATTTAGTAATTTAAAAATAAATAAATAAATATTAAAAATTAGCAAATATATTACACGTGTGCCAGCTGAAGAGACAGAAACTATCAGATTAGAGAGTCAGAGTAAACTGTCTAGCTTGACATTTTTACATCAGGTCTTAGTGCCTCTCTTTTGAGACAGAGGCTTCTGCTTTTTATATAAACACAAATGGCTAAGAGACTGCAGCTGTTGGAAGACGAAAAAAAAGTCATGCATTAGACTTGATTCCTTAAGTTTTAGCTTTCATATTTTTCGGATTCTGTACTGCACTAGTATATAACTCTGAACTTCACATAAAGAGTTAACAAGACAAAACAATCCTTTTCCAGCCCAAAAACCAAAGACATCATTGGAGCTTCGGGCCTGAAAAGAATAAACAACAACAAATTGAGGAGAGCAAACTGGGAGGATGGGATTTCATAACCTGGAGCTGTAATTGGGCAATTAACCCAAATATGTAAAAGGAACTAAATTTATAAAAGTGTGAAAACTTGTGAGTCAGAGCTTGTCTTGGGTGGAGCCACAACCAGGCTCTTGTACTGCCCAAGGTGTTCCCTGTGAAGGTCCTTTTAATAAATATCTACTTTATTCCTTTAACACTGTCTAGCCTCTGTTCCAGCCTCTCTAGGCATCAGACTCATTGTCAACCACTACCTCAAAAAAACTTCAGCATTCTTCTTTTGTTCCTATTTTCCTTATTCTAACTAAAATATGTAAACAAAATACCAGGAAAACCTACTTCTCAGCCCACCAATTTTAGTTGGTAATTGTGATTAGTTGAAATATAAGGAAATTAAAGGAAATAAAGTATTCAGGGAATATTAAGAGAATGAAACACACTAAAAATTCATATGTTTCAACCTACTATTTATGCAATGACATTCACTCATAACTCCTTCTTAAAAGTTCGTGTGTTGCAATAACATCTCTAAGACAGTGCAATCAATAGATTTGACTTTCCGATGTCTCTTGTACTGTAATGTTATTCTGTGATGTTGTGATTCTTTCTAATTCCAAGAATTTCCTAAAACAACTTGTGTTTTTAAGAAAGCTAAATTTCTTGCATGTTACTGGGTTTGGACTCAATAGATCCTGACCACACATACTAGTGTGTGGGATGACCCTGGGCAAACTTTTTTCGTTCTTCTATGCAGCATGTTCCCATTTGTAAAGATTCAGACATTTACCATGATATGTTTATTAAAATGCCCAAACACCATCATGGAGCCTCTTCTAAAAAGACTGGTAAAGAAAATTGAGGTGGTAGAAAATAAAGAGTCAGTATCAGAACTGTATTTTGAATGCACTTACTTGCTTCAGGATTTTTCAATGGCTAAATGTGCAGAAGTGAGGGGAGGACAGAACACAGGACATTTTCATGCACTTTGTTGCTAGGCTGAATTATTTAAATAACTTTATCACAAAAGGGAAAAGAGGGTTGTGAAATTACAGACAATCTAAAGAAGATCTACCACACTTTCTATATATTCTCCAATACATAACAAATACATGAAAATAAATTTAGATTCTTTACAAAAACTTTTGCTGGAGAAAATACTCTTAGCTGCAACATAAAAAGCATCCTTCACTACAGAAGCAAAAAAGAAACCCCACAGATCTTCCTAGCATTCCCTCTTGTTCTGCTTTCATAGTTTCAAATCACTCACAGGAAAATTATAGGAATGATTGATTTTTTATTTTTTTTTTTTTTTTGCTAGAACAGCAGCACTTTCCCAACTCCTTTAAAGTACTCTTATCTACACCTTTAAAACTCCTTTTATCTACACCTACCAATCACTGAGAAAACTATGAAAAAAAATATTAGAACTGTACATTTTCACATGGGTAAATACAATCTCTCAAAACAGCTATTAGTCTGGTGGGTAAAAATCAGAGACTGCAGCAAGAAAATGAACCTTGTGGTCAGTGTCCGCTGCTGGCCCCTGATCAAATGGAGCCAATTGACAGAACTTTCATGATTCAGCTACAGGAGGCATTGCATTTGTAGGCTCCTGTCTTTCTGGAGGACTTCAACCACCTCCACATATTCTAGGAAAGTAGCATGGTGAGCTGTCAGGAGACTCCTGGAATGCATGGAGGAAAAGTTCCTGACCCAAGTAATGCAGAGCATTACCAGAGGTCAGTCCTGGTCCTGGTCACCAAAGTCAATAATTGAGGATGGGAGGCAGCCTGTGAGGCAGTGACCATGTATTGGAAGAGCTCACAGTCCACAGGGATATAGATCAGGAAAGAGGTAAGATAAGCCCCTGAAATCTAAGAAAGCAAAACTTACAGCTCTTCAAAGAGATAGTCCGTAGGATCCCCTGAAAGCCTCTTCCAGGATAAGGGAGAGGAACAGAGTTGGCAAATCTCCACAAGAGAGCAAGAGCTTGCAGTACCCAGGAGCAAGAAATGAGACAAGGCAGGCAGGAGACTGACATGGCTGAGTAGGAAACTGCTGGAAACTAAACTGGAAACTGCTGGAGCTAAAAGGAAAGAAGCAAATGCAGAAGCAGTGAAAAACAAGGACACATAACCTGGGAAGAGCACAGAGCCAAAGCTGGGCTGCATAAGGATGGGGTAAGGAAGGCCAAGGCAAAGCTGGAACTGAACCTGGCAAGGGACACAAAGAATAACAGGAAGGTATGTCAGCTAGAAGAGGGAAGTCAAAGGGGGGTGTCCTCTGATAGACAATGCCGGTACACTGGTACAAATGAGTAGAAAGCTGAGGTACTCAACAACTTTTTTGTTGCAGTCTTCAATGGTAACCTCTTTTCTCTCTTTGAGTGGATGGAGATAAGGGCTGGAGGAGCAACAACTTCTTACCAAGGAGAAGTAGTGACTGTTTTTCTCATTTTGTTTTGCATGCACATGTAACTTTTCTCCACTAAACTGTCTTTATCTCAACTCTGGAGTTTTTTGCACTTTTGCAGTTCTGATTCTTCTTCCAATCCCACTGGCAGGAAGTGAGGAAGGAGCTCAACCAAAAAAACCCAGGAACATATTTCATGTGTCAGACCACAGAATACAATTTCACTTAATAATCTTCTGAGGAATAAGGCATGTAGCATTATATAATGACATAAGAAAGCAAGATAAAGACAACTTTTTTGTTCAGAATGCCCCACTTAAATGAACATTATCTGCGATAATAATGCCATGAAACACAAGGCATAGCAGAGAACTTAAATCAATTACAACGATTAATTACACTGATTATGCATATTGTAAGTAATATCTATTTCAAATGTTTAATTCAAATATGCTTGGAAAGAGAAAGATGATTCATTTTCTCATTCTTTAACACAATAGCTTTTATTTTGTTGTGCTCCTTGTGTTGGTGTTTAAAACAGTGGAATTTAATGTGACCATTTAGTGTTGCAAATTATAATGCCAAATGTCTCCTATATCAAGGCTATCATGCAAGTATTAAGTACAGTCTTCACTGTTGCAATCAATGCAATTATCTACTCCAGTTAAAATCAGATTACTTTCTGAGACAGAAAACAAAGAGTCAAACAAACAAAGCCTGAACAGTTGCATGTGTTTTTTCCATGTCTGAAGCATTTCAGATTTTGCATGATGATAAATGGGATTGATGTCACTACACACAATGGGCCTGGAAAGTTTCACATTTACACTTTAAGGTAGTCATTACAAGGTCTATATATTATTATGCAAACTTTTGCTTTAATGTTCCACCTTACCTTGTAACAGAAAATTATTTGGTATCAACAAACTGATAGCAGCATAGAGAGATGATGACAATAATGATAATGCTTTATTTGCCTTTTATGGATCAGCTTTGTCAAGTGCCATAAAAATCATTATGTGTTCAAGAACCATGGCTTAGCTGAGCAGGGATATCTCTGATCATTTTATGATTTAAATAAAACAAGTATTAGTATAAAAGGCCTTATTTTCTTTCAATATATCCAGATCTCTCTCTGTACCTCTTTCCTTCCTGCATTGATTGGGTTGCATGTGAGTTTTATTTGTTAGAGTAATACTGAGATGTTACCTTCTGGCCCTTGATAATAAAATACAAATTACTTCTCCACATATTCAAAATTAAAATCTATATCAATGTGAAAATCAGAATTACATAATGAGTAGAAACAGGCTCAATTTTGCAGCAAGAGACCTTATTAACTACCTGAATATGAAAATATGCTCTTAATATTAAATCAAAAATGGAACAAATGAAGGCAATCTAACCTTTAAACATTTCAGTCAATATGAAGGCTGACTGGTAATCTTTTTTCACATAGTCAAGAAATATAGTCTCAGAATTTCATATATAACCATTATTTTGGCTTTCATATTTGTCTTTTTTACTTTTGCATTGAGGCACTATCAGTCTGAAGAGCAATAAGCAGTTTTATCATGCATGTTCAAGGAAAGCAAAGTTTCTCCTAAGAAGTTTTGATTGTCAGCTCTGGCAAGCACTTTATAAGGCATCTGAAAGACTCATCAATCTGAGGACAGCAAAGTTACAGAAAATCAGTTCCAAACTTACAGAGAAGCAAAACAGCCAGAAACTGTAAGAATTTGCCCTTTACTGGTGGAATACCATTTTACCATTTGTCAGATCAAATCTGCAGGATTCAGAACAAGAATCAGTCTTCTCCCCAGTGCTAAAGGGTATTCTGAACCAGACTGATGGTGGCCTATTTTGAAAACTGCATTGGGGGTGGTTTCTAAAATTACAGCTACAGTCTAACCTTTTGTTGTGAAAATCTCCTGGTTTCTTCAGGCCTGATAGATCTGCGGGTACTGCTGTCAAAATGACAAGGCACCATAACCATGCAAGGTTCTGGAAAGAAAAAGGGAAGACATGTATAGGTGGTGTTTGAAGGTAGAATACTATACTTTCACTCTAGTAATCTTGTGCTTATTTATTTAAGGAGGTTTTATGTTTATTTATTTCAAACTAGAAAATATTTATGGAAAGTTCATTGTACTTACGTCACAACTGGAAAATATGGATAACTGGAAGGTAGGGATAAATTTTCTTCCTTTATTGCCAGAGGGGGAATCAAAATCAGCTTTCTTGAAAAACATGATATGTTGTATGCAGAGCAACTGCATGAATATTAGCAGAACTGTCCTCTGGATTTTTCTCTGACAGGGTTATATTAATTAGTTTTTACAACTATAGAACACATTGATTTGATGAAACTACTTCAGATTTACACCAAAATGAGAGAAGAGGATAGCCCATTGTGTTAAAAAGAGAGAGTCTTATTAGGATGTCATTTACTCTTCTTCAGTTGCAAATGAGATCTTCACTTCTAAATGAACAAAAGTCAATAATTTGTGATATTACAAGGAATATTAGAAAAAACACCAGCCTTCCTGGTGAGTTCTTAATTGTCTGAACATTTTCAGTGCCATTAAGTATCTCTTGTGTAGAAAGCAAGAGATTTTTTTTTCCTAAATGTTCTCTAAAAAAACACTTCTGGGATAGCATATTGCATTTAGGACACTCCAAAGCATATTTACTCTGCACAGAGCCTTTCTTTATGAGTCTGCTACATCCTTTTTTCACTGTTCTTTCTTAGCACTTTTTACTGTCCCATCAAAACCAGAGATCAGAGTTTCCCTGATGCCTCATAATTAGGTTTTAACTTTTCTTCACCTTCTCCAGCATTTCACCCTTTGTTACCTCATCATGGAGGCTCAGATTCAGAACATGGCATGGAAAATTTCATCAGTTTCTTCAGACTTGCACAAAGCTCTGTGGCTTTATATTGTGTTGAGCATATTTCCCTACACCTCCACCTCCTGAGTTTTGTCTTTGCATCGTTCAGAGATCGGAAGGCATGAAAATGCTTTTCTCCTTTAATTTGCAATTTGGGAATTGTACAGGGAAAACACAGGGAATCATTTCAATCTCTTAATATTTTCTTCAATATTTCAGAACATCTTATCTCTCTTCAAAAACGCACCTAAAGCTATGTGAAGAAACAGTCAAGTTTTGTGAAGATAAAAAAGAGACTTTCACAATAATAAAGGAGCTCTCCATAACATGGTAGGTCTGGGAATCTAAATTTTTTAGGAACAGTAGGAGATCTCCAGCTTAAATTTATAGATCAGCATTTTGTGATTAGTCAGGGAAGTACAAAAAATAAGGAGAGAAAAGATAAGACATATTGAACTTGAATCTTAAATATATTCACAAATTACCTCAGCATTTGGACATTGTGATTAAATAGTACTAGCATAGGGGCTGAGACTGAGTAGTTCTCACTTATCACAAGCCATGTTAGAAAATGCACCCATTCCTGCCTGGTTTATTCATTCAGTATTGAAAAACTGCACATAAGGCTTTTTTCTGGATTACCTAAATTCATCTCTTTTATTAGGTTATAGATGAAGCTTCGAAGACTGAAAATAATTGAGGATTGGATCCTCCCAAAATTATTTGGCCTATACAGAGAATATAAAACAGTCTTATTATTTGCTTACCTTTTTCAGCGATTCATGAAAAATTTCTTTGCATGTTTGTTGTAGGCATGAAAATAAGCACAATTTTGATAGGAGAGAAACAAAAAAATGACAAAACACATGCAGAAACAGAAACAAAAAAACCCCACACTTAAAATTTTAAGGTTTTGTGTATAACTCAGATACTCATGATATGAAGCAAATTGAAGAATGGAAATGAAGCACAAGAAGTATTAGTTTAATGAGCACTGAGAGGTTACTTCAACAAGAGAATCACAAAAATTATTTGGATTGGAAGACGTCTCAAAGATCATGTGATATCTCTTTAACTAGATCAGGCTGCTCAAGGCCACATCCTACATGACTTTGAACATTTCTATGAGTGGAGCATCCCCTTCTCTGAGGTAATTTTTCCTGCATCTCACCACCCTTATCATGAAAACATCTTGCTTAAGCCCAATCTAAGCTATATTCTTTTCATTTAAAAATGTTGCCCTTTGTCCAGTCAGTGCAAGTCTTAGTAAAAGGTCCATCTTTCTTATAAGCCAAGTACACATATTGTATATTGAAAGGCTGCAATAACATCTCCCAAGAGTCTTCTCTTCTTCAAGGATGAGCAAGCTCACAGCTCTCTCAGCCTTTCTTCTTAAGAGAGGTACTACAGTTCTCTGACCATTTTCAGGACCTTCCTCTGGACTCACTCCAACAGTTCTGTGTTTTTCCTGTGCTGGGACCCCAGAGCTGGATGCAGGGTTCCAGGTGGGCTCTCACCACAGCAGAGCACAGGGGCAGAATCCCCTCCCTCCCCTGCTGCCCACACTGCTCTGGATGCAGCCCAGGACATGTTTGGCTTTCTGAGCTGAGTGTATATGGTCAGACCACATCTAAATTTTTACCCTGCAGTGTGCCCAAGTCTATTTCAACAGTGCTGATCTCAATCCTTTCATCACTAAAACATGTGCAATATCTTTTATAATAATGACAGCATGCTAAAAAGTCCCACTGTTTATTCTCTTGATATAGTGATTTTTATTTGAAAGTAAATATCAATGAAATTAATTCAGCAACATAACATTCAAGAACTTTCTTTTTTGGTGTTGTCTAGTGTACAGAGCAGTAAGGTTTGTAACAAATGTGTCATGCAATGAGCTTGAAGTCCCTTTTCTTTGGTCCGTCCCATAATGAAAGAAAAACAAATGAGGCTTTCTGTATGCAGAAGAAAACCTTCCAATTTTTACTTTCTATGCTTTACAAAATTTTTGTCTGATCTTTATAAGCTCTTTATTCTGCCTGATATTTTATTTCATTGCTGAAAAGCCAGTCAAAATCAAGTGAATATCACTTAGTCTGTCAAGTTTTTATGCTAAATTGAACCTTGCTACAATTTACAGTAGGCTCATCTACAGACAACAGTCCAGACAGTAATGTTTCAATCATTTTTTTAAGTTATGTAGCAGGAAAAGGTGTAGAAATATTAGGTTTCAAGAAAAAGACTGAATCATGTAAAGTTTGCAGTACAGGAAGCACTGCAAAATACTATAAATGTGTCAAAAGCAGCAAAAGCCCAACATAAAGGTGTTTATACTTTCTTGTGTTATCCTTAGGCAAGGATAGATAAAAGAAAGATATGGACCCATTAAAGAAAGTCCAGAGGAGGCCATAAAGGACTCAGAGGGCTGGAGCACTTATTCTGCGAAGATAGGCTGAGAGAGCTGGGGTTGTTCAGCCTGGAGAAGGTCCTAGGGAGACCTCATTGTGGCCTTCCAGCACCCAAAGGAGATTTGCAAAAAGGAGGGAGAGCAAATATTTCTATGGGCAGAAAATGACAGGGTGATAGATAATGGTTTTGAATTGAAGGAGAGTAGGTTCAGGTTTTTAGATACTAGGGAAAAAATTCTTCACTATGAGGGTGATGAAGTACAGGAACAGGTTGTCCAGAGAAGCTGAAGATGCCCCATCCCCGGAAGTGTTCAGGCCATGTCAGCTGGGACTTAGAGCAACTTGGTCTGGTGATGGGTGTCTCTGCCCATGGCAGGCAGGCTGAAACTAGATAATTTTTAAGGTCTCTTCTAACCCATACCATTCTATAATTCTATGATTCTCTCTTCCTGGAGAATGACAAAAATTATACACAAATTTTTGCTCAACAATTTAGCAGGTGTAATGATATGTAGGGCTTTATTATTAGTATTAGTGTTAGTATTAGTATTAGTATTAGTATTATATTCAGATTAATTGCCATCATCTGAAACACACTTATAAAGACTTCCTCAGATCCGTGTTCCTAGCCTTCTTTTAGAAAATCTGTTCTCTCTTCCCTTCCATATAAAAAGAATCTACACTCTTGGAATGCAGCTATTTCTAAAGGAATTATCACAAAGGACAAATTTATTGTCAGGAAAAAAATAGTCTAATTTGCTCTAAAATATTCATGCATTTAAAGGAAAAGTAAAAGAGAGAGAAATAGGAGATCATATGCTTTCTTGACATAAACCTCTCCAAAGAACAGTAATGGAACTGGTATGACTTTTGTTGAGATTAAATATTCATGAAGAAGGTTTTATTGTTTTTAATTAGAGGTGAAGAAATAAATTGTAAGGAATAATTTTCCAGGTCAGGTTGGTCTACATTTTTTTACTGCAGTTATCTCTGAAGATATCAGTAATTCAAAACTATTCATCAAATAGTTACAAAGAAAATTCTTTGTCTACCTCACATTTGTGGGCTGCTTGATCAGAATATTAAATGATAACACTTGAATGGTTTTAACTGATCACATGATGTAGCTCCTTTTCTTCACTAGATGTGCTTTAATTAGTAAATTAGGCCAGAATTATTCATTGAAATTACCTTGATTTCCTAATTTGGTTTAGGCTGGTTTTGGTGAGGCAAAAATCCCAAGTAAGTAAATGTAAACATGACATAAATTCACTTAGTTTAATAAATGGACCATTTTAAGAAAGGAAAGAGGACATATATACATCTGAATCCTATTTTAATTTAATATAAGCACTGGAATAGTGAAAAGATTACCATGACTGAAAAATATATGTAAATGAAGACAAAGTAATCAAGAAAAGTAAAGTAGTCAAGCAGAAAGTTTTATGTGATCAAATTGTTTGTTTTACACAGTTCTGAACACCAGTGGCAAATATCATAATGGCAAATAGTATTAAAGTGAAAGTGAAAGTTGTATCATTATCAATTATTTGAAATACAGAAGAACCTGAAAGCCATTAAGATAGTGAAGAATATCACCAAAATTTGATCTATTAAGCCAACAGCTTGATCATAGCTCTGCAAAAGAGGTCACCATGTCCTCCCCCATTTTGTGCTACCAAAAGCACAACAGCACTGCAGAAGTTCATAAAGGATTTCTTCCACAGGCTGGCAGCCCCTTGTATAGCAAGGAGAAACCAGGAAAATGCATTCATAGCACTCAGGTGTCGCAGAACAGAGATATCCAAATTTGCTGTGACAGATACTCTGGAATCTGCAGCAGATATCTGCACCACTGAGGCAGCGTTATGTTTAAACTTTAACATAAGTTTACCTGCCTTACTGAGAGACATCACTGCACACCTCATCCCTCTGCAGAAAACAGCAAGGATCAAAGCTGACAGGCTGCACTCAGGGGTGAAGACTGGGGTATCCATGCAAGATTGCTCTCTAGTACCATTGAAATATTAAGGTGATCAGGGAAAGAATCCAAAATACAAGGACTGCACTTCCCTTCAAAAGGGCAAGGTCTGAGGAACTATGGACTGGTCAGAAAATTAAGTACTAGGGAGAACCAGGAAAGTTTTGTTGGAGCACAACTCAGGGGGTACAAAATAGCTAGCACAGACTGACCATGGGTGAATCATGTCAGTTCCAGACATTTGCCTTCTGTTATAACATAGATGTATTTGTGGCTAAGTGGAGAAGTGTAGATGTCCTTCACCTTGACACTAGCATGGTCTTTTCCACAGTATTCTTCTGTGTTGGGTTGTTATGGTCTGGATGGGTGAACCATCAGAAGAATGAAAAAAAAGTTTGGATAATTTTACTCAAAAAGAGAGGATTGAAGGATAATTCACTGCTGGTTGACAAGCAAGCGAAACAAGAGCTTCCACAGCAGCCCCTTATCAATAACCTGGGTAGGTGACAAGGTGCATGCCTGTCATGTTTACAGGTGATTCTAAACTGCAGGGGACCTGTTGTTACTTGTGGCAGCAGAGTCGCTGTTCAGAGGAACTGAGACCAGTGTCAGGAAGGGGCTAACAGGGCCTCTATGATATTTGGGCCAGAGTCCTGCAGCTCTGTCTCCAGAAGGCAGACCCATGGAAGTAATGTCAGCATGAAAGGCAGTAGCTCTGGGGAGAAGGCTCTGATATCTCTGTGCATAGAACTTTGAGCAAAGTTGGTGTATCAAATTGTAGTTTTCTGCCATTTGAAATGAAATTTGCCTCTGTGTCAAGCATCATCACCAACATAAACCCTTTTCTCAACACAAACCCTGCAGAGTCTGCACCACACCATCCAGACACCTAATTTCATCTTCTGAATCAAGTACTTTTGTGGAAGCCCTTACTGCTTCTCTTGATTAATAAGTTATTCTCTTGAATAACTCTTTTTTCTTTACATCATTTTTTCTTTGACAGAACTGGCAGAAGGACTCAATTTTCCATTGTCCATGATGTCTCCATGCACTGATAATTTCTTTGTTATTTTTTGGAGTAAGTAACATTCCTAAAACTTCAGCACCATTTAATCTTTTTTCACAGAAAGAACAACCGTGTCCTAAAGATTAGCACTCTTTAACGCCTAAAAAAAAGAAAAAACCAACCAAACAAAAAAAATTTAAGAATCATTTTACTTAGTTCCTTGTTTTTACAATTATTTGGGATGCACATGAATTTTTACAGTTTCTTGTCCAGAAACTATCCTGACAACTCGCTAACTCTGTTTTGAGTTGAAAGCAGCCTGGTTCACTGCTGATGACATCAACTAGTCCATGCAAGCTCTCATGTTTAGGTCTCATGGTTTCAAGAATTGTGAAGTAACGACATATCTCCTGCTCATCATTCATCACTTGTAAGATTTTGTTTTATATTTAAAATTCAAAATGTGTAAAGGAAAAAGTGATCCTTATATCTTTTAATATACTATCTGCATTTATTTTCCAAGGTGCAGGTATTCATCAGTGACCACCCTGCAGTTTTTAGACATCTCTCCAGGCACTGCCAATTCCTCGTCTGACTAGTACACTCCAAGCCTAATATTCGAAGTGCTCCACACACAAGTGGGGAGATACAACAAGATCAAGGGATACACAGGGTACAGTGTACTTTCCTTTTGCCACTTCAAGTAGGAGCCCCCCAGCCTCAGTAAATTTTGGCATCAATTACTTCTGGTCTTTAATGTCTGCATCAAAGAACTAGCAGTACAGGATGTGAAAAATAGTGGCAACAGCTGCTTCTTTCTGTTCAGCTTTTGTAACAAAGCAGCTGAATTTTCACTGTTTTTATAAACAAGCCATGTGACAAAAACAGTTACTGAAATACTGAGGACTTTAACAACAGAGTTTACAAATATATTTTCCAGAACATTCAGGTTTGCAACAACTTCTTTTTCTCAGTATTGCTTCCATGTCTGCTTCCATGTCTTCCATTTCACTACAGTTTTATTGAGCTTAATATTTCCTCTCTTCAAAAAAATAGGAAGAAGTGTATTTTTTCTTCTGAATGACTCACTGTCACTTGCACTGACTAGCATTCCTAATTTTTGTCTAATGAGGCACTTTTGTAGATAGAATTAAGAGTTTAAAACCATAAGAATCTGAGCAAAGAAAAATAAAGCAATTTACAGTTTTCAGCAGTTCAGACAGTTCTCCTGGAGTGACCTCTCCTGTACTGATTAACTGTGTATGCCACAGCATTCCAATCACATTTTTTGCACCATTTTGATGATCATTTTCCCAGGTGTCCCCTTTATTATACTAACTTACAATTTAGCCTCTCACTTTTGCAAGGCTTGGGTTTTACTTCTTGTGCTAGGCAAGAGCTCTGTATCTACAAAAGTAGGCTCAGATTACAACTGAAACAGCAGGACTTTTTAGCTTATAAAGTTGTATCCTGATTTTTAGGGTCACCTGTACAGGACTTGGACCTTGATTGTTCCCTCCTGCCATCTTCCAGCCAAGTTTCTCCCAGATTCTCCCCTCAGGTAGCAATATTCTTGCTAGTTAGGCCAAATTTATTTCTTCTGTCACCCTACTTCAGTAGGAAACTAGGTGGAGATTCAGGCTGTTAACTATTCCAAAGCGAGAGAGAGCAAGCTTCTGTGGAGGCAGGTGTTCAGAAGAGAATGTCGACAGAAATGTTCTGCACAATATACAGCAGCCAAGCTCTTTTAGAAGACAAGTGACTGCTTTAAAGTAAAGAATATATGAGGGAAGACATGCATTCCAATGCACTTCTCTGTGAATATACTTGAATTCATCCATAAAACAAAACATGACAAAATAGAACCCATCAACTCTGAAACCCATGCTAAGCTTAATTTCTCAATATTGGATAATTTTCATTACATAGTTTGTCAAAATTATATACATTTTAATGATTAAAAAAAAGCATGCAATATTATATTGTCTTATATAATATACAAATAAGTTATGTATTATATCAATTTAATGTATTTGTGTATCAAATTTCAATTCCATTAAGAAGAGAAAAAAATCTATTCAGAAGTTTGGGATTGGGATATTTTTTTATCAGCATTTAAAAGCTCTCTACAACATATCAGAGTAGTAAAATATGTTGAAAATGGGGGGCTTATTTGACTCTAATTAAATAATATTTGAACAGTATGGCAAATAAAAAATAGGGTAGAGAGATTTTTATTTATAAACTGCTGAAATAGGCATTGGCTCCAGCAACCTCACAGAAACTGAGAATTTGGCCTTAGATATCTGAGTCAAAATGTTTAATCCCCCACAAACTCTTCAGAATTTACAGCATCCTGATTGTATCTAAATAAAAGGAAAATATTTCTAAACTCTTGAATTTGAACAGCAAAAAAAGATGACTTCTCGAAGTACTACCAGGGAAAGACTAATGCATCAAGCTCTGCATTTGCTTCACTATTTATTTGAGGACTTGAATCTGCTGCTAATCTGAAATAATTTTAAATGGTATCAATAGAACAGGCAGCTATGCATTCTACTAGACTAACCTAGACAAAGGCAAAATTTACTAATCAAAGTGTGTCCTACTTTTCTGTCTGGCATAGAGTAAATTTTCCTCATAGAGGTTAGTATGGGTCTATGTTTTGGATTAGTGCTGAGCAGGGATGATACCAGTGGGAAGTTATCATTTCCTGCTGATCAGGGCTTCAGCAAAGGCTTTTTCTTTCTCTTCCCTCCAGCAAGGAGAATGGGAACAGGCACTGTGGGAAGGAAAGAAGCTGACAGGAAATAGCCAGGACAGCTGAATTCAGCTGACCAAAGGAATATCCTAACCGTATGGCATCATGCTCACCAAAAGAAACAAGGGGGGAAATGGAAGGGGTGATGTAGCTGAGGGTCCAGGCTGAGCATCTGTTAGTTGGTGTTGAGCAATAGTATTTCACTGCATCAGTTCTTGGTCTTATTTCTTCTCTTTGTTATTTTCCTTTTTACTACAATTTATTAACATTTTTTAAAATTTATTTTATTTCAATTATTATTTATTTCAATTATTATTTATTTCAATTTCAAACTGTTTTTGTCTCAACCTACAAATTTTTTCACTTTTACCCTACTAATCCTTTCCTCTATGCCACAGGGGAGAATGAGCAAGTGGCTGTGTGAGACTTAGTAGTCAGTTGAGGTTAAATCAAGGCAAAATGCAGCTGAAATAGTTTTGTGGTCAAGAAACTTCTCTTTTCACTACAAATTCAGATAACTCAATAATGACATTTTCAGAGGACTGTATAAAAAGCTGTAGGGGTTTTCTGAGTTAAAATGATGGCATCTGAAAGATATTTCATCTGTATCAGTTCAGAAGGTTTTCAGCAGTGAATTGAAGAATAAGAAATACCTACTTGGCACACAACTACCAAATTTTGTTTGAGGTTTTCAATAAGTCATTCATCCTAAAGCATATTAACTTACCAAACTATCTTTGTAATGGAAGTCTGTATTTTACATGGCTCAGAACTTGGCTTTTAAATTATTACTTTGAAAACACTTCAGCATCAAAATATCTAAACAAGAGAAAAAGTGCATAATTTTTTTTTTTTAAATCCCGTGTGAATGCAGTGATTTTCTGAACTGTCTAAATACACATAGATTCCCTGAACCAACTAAATATGCAAGTGTACACTTGCAGTTTTGGGAAGAAATAGCACAGCAAAATGTATCCACAATCCTACTTGAGGGTGAACTGAATCCAACATTATCTAGGTAAGTATTGGAAGAAGAGCTCAAGAGTCCTCCCTTGCTCAGAATATCCTTGTTCAGAAACAGAACACAGGACTTTTTAGCCTACTGTTTTATTTGGTTTGTTTAGTATCAGGTGAGGGTTAAAAGATTGGCTCTTCTCAGACATGGAGAGTTTGGGTTCAGCCTTTCCTGGAAAATTTCTTTGAACACATAAGTTCATAGAACTGTTGAAGAATAGAAGAATGGTTTTGGTTTGAAGAGACTTTAAAAATCATCTTGTTCCACCCCCAGGCCACAAGAACCGATTGCTCAAAACTTTACCCAACCTGGCCTTGAACACTGCCAGGAACTGGACATCCATTACTTCTTTGGGCAGCCTGGCCCAGTGCTTTACCACTCTCACAGTAAAGAGCCTCTTCCCAACTTCTAATGTAAAACTACTCTATTCCAGTCGAAAGCCATTCCCCTTGTCCTGTCATTGCACACCCTTGAAAAAACTACAGATTTCCTGTAAGCCCCCTTTAGGTACTGGAAGGCTGCTACAAGGTCTCTCCAGAGCCATCTCTTCTCCAGGCTGAAGAACTTCAAGTAGCATCAAAGAATAAACATAATTTTATAAGGATGTGAGGAAAAGAACTTTTTGCACCCACTGTGAATTATTTAAATTTTCACATCTAAAACTGACTAGCAACTCATGCTACAGGCCTTGCAACATGATATAAAGGCTCCATTCACACACAACAGCCTCAATGCAGAGACCATTGCACTTTAAAGTAGAAATTATTACCTTAAAAATTGGGATACCTCTTGAATAGGTCTTGCAGCTGTCTCTTTGCAGACAAATATACTACTCTATACTCTCACTGTAAAACAACCTTTCTTATGCATGTCTGTACAGGACCAGAATTTTATTCTGGTAAATAATAAATAAAATAAATAAATTTTATTATTTTCCTGACTCAAAATCAGGAAATACAAATACTACAACTTATCCTTAAAAATTGTTTTAAAGTGATTATGGAAGGCTTATTTGAAGCATAGAAATATATTCAATGAATTTAACAGTCTACTTTCGCAGCTGAGATGCAACCATAAATTTAATAGAGTTTTTACTTCTAATTTATGTTTAACAAAAGATTTCTGTGTGGCTCAGAACTGCTTGTCCTCTTCCCCTCTTTCTCCTAAGTCTCCATCCTTTTCTAGTTGTAACTTGCTGACTGATCCATCATACAATGAATGCAAGACACAAATCACAGTTTGTCCTACTGCTTAAAACCCAAGAGTTAACATCTTCCAAAATCATAATTCATAGTGCAGTTACCAGTGCAGGTAGTCATGTCATTGTTTTCATGTCAATGTTCAAGAACTTTTACTTCAGCATTCACAAGAGACTATATGGATAATAATAGTCATACCTTTTGCCCAGAGAGATTAATTTGAATTTTTTTGAATGTTATTCATCACAATTTTTCAGAGTACATCTAGTACAAAAGCAAAGATAATTAATATATTCTGAGTCTGAAAATTAGATTAGATCTGTGTCTAGGAAACAGAACTTGTAATCACAGCCATATGATTAATTATTATCTTATGAAATGAGATTAGCTCAGTTGGTTAGAGCATGGTGCTAATAACACCAAGATTGTGGATTCAACCCCTCTGTGGGTCATTCACTTAAGAGTTGTTCTGTTGGGTCGGTCTCTTTCAAGTCAAAATATTCTGTGATAAACTGCAAAAAAATTTCTCTTTTTATTACATGAATTAAGATTCCATATACATTAAAAGATAATTCACAATAAATACTTCAGCAAACAGGGATTTTTTTGTACTAAATCCATAGTCAAACAAAATCTTAAGTATGTCCTTGGATTCATGTCATTGCCATGTCACATAAAAGTAAAAATCAAAGTAGAATATAAATCCACTGTTATATGGAAAAAAGAAGTTGTCCCTTACCTGTTCAGACTTCAATACCAATTCAGAGGGTCACTGCAGTTAGTAACACTCTGCATGTTTGCCAACAGTCTACTGCAGCTCAAGCACTAGGCTAGCAATACTGGTTTAAGAAAAATATTCCTCCAAAGCCTTACTCCGTAGTAAAAGTTATATCTCCTTCATTTTCAGTAGAAACACACAGATTACATCTGTGTTGATTTTGTCCTGTTTCCCACCCCATTTGTGTTTTCCATGCAACACCTTTTTACATAGAAATTTGCTAATAAGCTATTTGGCATTATGCTTAGACAGGGAGACTGCATCATTGGATTATACAGAGGATTAATTTCCTTGAGCTGTAAAATTTTTCTTTTCTGTTAGGTCAAAGAAAAACTGACAGTACACTCTCTCATATTACTATGCTTATCTCCAGAATCCTTCTCAAGAGTAAGAACACACCCTGTCTTTTACTAAATTCAATTTTAAGAAATTCTTATTTTTGTTGCACTATCTGTAAGAATAAATGGATATATTATTTGTGCTTTTCAAGTGTTGAAGAAATTACCAGGTATCATTAATAGTGTCTGTATTCAACCACTAATGACTGCAGAGATGCTTATTCAAGCAAGGAACATTTACATGCAGACTGCAGGAACTAAGCAAGACTTTGTTATGTCTCTGATAAAAGGAATTCATTTGACTGAAGGAAGAGTGACTTTAATTAGCTGTGCAAATGCCATTAATTCCAATTAATCTTCTCACAATGTCAAAACCAGAATCCAGGGAGAAAATAAATTGCAATAAATCAATATAACCCTTGTTTCTACCAGGAACAGGTGCTTACAGAAAGAGGCTTGTCTTTTATAGTTACCTGCATCAAGAAGTATTTAAACAGGACAGTAATTCAATACGCCAACCCTCTCAATGATTTTCATAGACTCTTTATATATCTCCGAATTGCTTTTCTTTTAATGGAAAGTATTAACTTAGTATTTCTGAGAAGTATTCCAGTAAGAAATTTGCTCAGATTACTCACAAGTACAACCAAGTTTTATCTTGCAGGGCAAAATGAGATGTGGATTTGCAAGATAGCTGGTTCTATTTGCAATCCTAAGATAAACACTAACTCGCACTTACTTTTCATGGAACAGATCAAGAAAACCAACTGGTCAACTGATTCTCCAATGCTTTATGGAAAGCTGTCTCTACAAGAAAACTCCTGGGTTGCTTTTAGATAGATCTTTGAAGATCATGACCATGAAATTTTAAGCCTTAAGGATTTTCATGCTTCTAGTAGCAATGCATATTCTGTCACGGCTTCTCAGATTTTGAGAGTGCTGTCTCAAAACCAGCACCAGCTTAAGGCTAAAAGAAGCCAAAAAAAGAAATCAAATTAATAACCTTAGAGATGTGCCACTGAAATGAAATTTAAAGAGTGCTCTTTGTGGGCAGGTAAGCAGGGACCTTCTTCCATGTTTGTGAAATACTGCAGCCACTATTTTGCAATATGAAAACTACAAGAATTTTTTCATACCGCACTGCACAAGGGTGTGATGAATGTATAGAGGAAGATACAAATAAGTTTACTTCTCGGGAACAAATCAAGAAGGAAATAGAGAAATCAAACAATCAAACAAAACCTTCTCCTAGAAAAGAGGCAAAGAATTTTTTAATTTTTTTTTATCCTAAAACATTAAGAACAAACTTCCAAGATTTCAGAAAAAAAACAAACCTACCAAATTGAGCTACAAAGCAGAGTTTCACAGTACACACTAATAAACACAACAAAAAATAGAGTTCTGGTGTACTCATAAAAAAGTTTGCCACTCCCAGCACCCAGACAGATACCAGCATTAGTATCTGCAAGCACAGATTCTGCAATCACTCAGTAACAGAATACCTCAGGTCACTGACATCTCCAAGTGTGCTTCCTCCTGTTAATGCTGATTTATTTACTCACTGAACAGGTGCATTTGAAAACACCCAAATCAGGTACAAGTGTCAAATCTCAGGGACCTGAGAGAACTAATAGCCTTTACTGATCCCGCCCCTGAGAGGTGTCCGATGCCCTAGGTGGGAGCATGTCTGGCCCACCCCATAGCCAAGGCCCCAGCCACTGACGCACCATAGCAGGAGTAGGATGCCAGCCAGGACTACCTATGCCTAACCTCACAGCCAACCAGTTATCTCCTAATTGTCTCCCACTTATCTCTCTATTCTGGTTTATAGTGCCTAATCACAGGAAGTGTGACCCAGAATATTATTTTACAACCAAAGCATCTATAGCACAATATACACAGGCTGCCCTCAGTATAACATAATTCAGGATCTGGGAAGAATAGACAACATGTTATGATAAGCTTTGGTGGGAATAAGATAGAAATTTTCCCATCCTTATATTGTGCATGATGGTATTAAACTATTATGGAATCACGAATTAATGGAATATCCTGAGTACAAAGTATCATTATATCTCAACTCCTGTCCCTACATAGAACTACCTCAAGAATCACAGCATGTGCCCAAAAGTGTTGTCTGAATCCTTCTTGAACTCTGCTATGCTTCCATTTACGACCACATCCCTGGGGAATCTGTTGTGGTGTCTCACTAACCACTGGGTGAAGAATTTATTTTCTAATATCCAACTTAAACATCCCTGACACAATTTCATACCTTTTCCTCATGTCCTATCACTGTGCACCACAGAGACACTTGAACACAAGCAGAGAAATGGGCTTTGTAGTTGTGGGTATAGAGTTGCTACCCATATAAATCTTACAAGTGAAGCATTGACGGCTGCAAAGCCTCTGTCCTTCATGACATGTGTACTACCAAAACAGAATTAAAGTTTCTAAAATACTAGTCCATACCAAACGATTTTATTCAAGATATAGTTCATAAAACTTTATACTGTTTTTTCCAAAGTCCTTTCTTTTCCAAGAGAAAATAAACTGCCTTCTTTAGATCAGTATCCTTAGTCATCTAATATCTTATAATAAAGATGAATGTTCCTGTCTGAGAAGGATGAAGCAGGAACTTCTGTTCTTTACAATAGTTTCTTAGTATGATTATGTATTATGTTTTGTTTTTCCCTAATAAAAATTGTTCTCAACTCAAATGGCTTTCTGGTATTCAATATTGTTCCATCTTGACCTCTCACATTTTTAATATATGATTTAGTATCTTCTGTTGCTTTTAGTACTGAGCAATAACAGCAACGCTTAGTGATATTCTAAAGTTTTATGATGACATCAATCACCACAGATCTGTTTACTAGGCTAAGAAAAAAGAAAAAATGAAAACAGAAGAAAAGGGACATAATTATAGAATCAGCCAGCAACTAGAATTTCATGTTAGAAAAAAATGTTTCCCTGATTTCAGGCTGACTCCTAAATATGAGCCAAAGTGATTGCAGTTTCACTACGAGAATATGACATGCAACTAAGTAAATATGCAAATATTTAAAACATGCAAGTTGTAGCCAGACTGAATTTGTGAATTAGTGTCTGAAATAGGATTTAGCCATGATGATATCCAAGTAATCTATCTAATTATTAATCCCTGACTGGGTAAGAATTTCTATTCCCTAATTACGTTGTTGCGACTTGCCACTATAAGTCTGTAAGGAAACTGGAAGGTGAGAAACCTTTTAGTCAGCTGTGAAGTAATATATATATATATATATATATATATATATGCATCTTGAGAAATGTGAGATCCACCACTAAAGGTTGGATGGAAGGAAAAATATTAGAATTAATTTCATCAGAATGGGAGCAGAGAATTCTTCATGAACGAAAAATTGGGAGGTTTAAGCTATTTCAGAAATACATTACTTCATAAACAGCTTTTTTGCACACAAAGTGAATTTTACAGTATTCCAAGGCAGCATCCAAAAGATTTAATCAGAGTGTGCATGGGTGACTTTCAGTGTAGTTTCTAGAATTTCTAATACACTTTGTTAAAAACAATAGAATTTTTTCCCTGTTCCGTCCTTGGCTTAAATGAATCATTTTATTGATTAATTTTTTTTAAAAAAATTAAAATACATAAAAAGTTTGCTGGTTTAAAGACAGTCATATTATTCACAACTGTACGATATCTGAGAACAACAAAAAAAATCCAAATTTACTGGTATGTGAGATTAGCAATTCTTTCCAGGTTTAGAGTATGAGATGAAAGCTGTAACAAAAATTCACACTTGTTACTTATCACAGTAAACTTATTTATACAACAGGACTGAAAATTTTCCACAGGGATGTTTACATTCTGATGGTTATAAACTGTATGGGATGGCAGACCTGAAATTAGTAATATTTGAAATACAAGGGTTAATGTCCCTGAATAGGTTACTGCTTTTAAGTTAAGTTTAAACCAGTGGTTTAAAATCCTCTCAGGTTGTTTTTTCTTTCTTCCTTCACTTTTCTCAGGCTGCATTTTTGTTTGTGTTTCTCAATATGAGACTAAAAATTACGCATGTGTTGAGCATACGTATGATAGGAGACTCCAACAACCTTTATCCTTAGGTTCTGCAACTATTGCAGTCCATAGACCTTATACTACTTATCCAGCTTCCTTCCTTCTGCAACAGTGCACAAATCTGAATTATGTTAGTTATGGAAAAAAGAAGGAAAAAAATAGAAAACTATACACAGCCTAAGGGGCCACATTTCTGACTCAAATAGGGAATTATCCCACAATTTGTAATACCAGTTTAATCTTGAACTGGCTTAGAACTGCAAAAACTCATTCATCTATGTCCTTCCTTACACTAAATTATGAATTAGAATTTTATCTACAGTGCTTATTACAAAAAATTACCTCTAAATATCACACATTGTACCAGGCAACACAGATGAGTAAATATGCATGCAAACCTTTTCCTCAATAGATCCAATAAAAGCTGTGCACTGTTTGTTCATGGTAGAAATCTGCTGAAGGCTAGGAAAGCTCAGGAAAAAAAATCTATATCCATAAATTATTATAAATCTGTGGATTTGTAGTGAACATTTCACAAATTAGAATTCAATAGTTTTGAAAAATTCTAGTTTCTACCTTCATAAACCTATCTAGGTTCATAACTTCCATAAAGAATTCAGCTCAGACCTCAGCAGTATTCCTCCCCCTTGAAACTATTCCTTCCAGTCAAATATATGTAGCTGACTTATTTTAACGTGTGTCATCTGCTCTGAGGATATGTCAGCAGAATCCAGAGTGGCAAAAAGGGGTTATTTAATGAATGTTCAGCTCTTGGCTTTATACAAGAAAACTCAATTACTTTCAATGTAGCAAAACCTATATGTTTTAGAAACTGTGATGATAATTGTAGGAAATGTTCAGTGAGAGATTAACAGCTTTTTTTTTGTTTGTCGTTTCTTTTTCTTTTTAGTTGTTCAATAATAACATGTTCTTATATGTAAAAAAAGTTACAGATTTTTATAAGTAGTAAGCTCTACTCACCTCTCTACTTATATTGGTGCAATTGATGTTCTCATGGTAATACGTTGTTTCTGTGTAGCTGAAGTAAAAGACGAAGAAGCCCCAAGATTATTATTTGAGATATTATTGTGTATTTACTACTGTCAAAAAATTCTCAAGACCCATCCCAAAATCACTTGTATACTTCATTAGAGGTTGTTTTAATCCCTTGAACTCTATATCCTTGTCATCATAAATTGGAGCATTACCTTTTGCAATACTTTGATGCTTAGCATCTTCTTGCAATACAGATATTCTACTGTTGTCATTTATCTATTCCTCTCCACTTCTTGTCTGAGGGTCATAATACATAATTTCTTTTCTCATGTTTTCTTTTATTGCACATCATTTGAGATGTCATTAAAGCAAAAACACTCCTAAAATATAGGGCTGAGCACTAGACTATTTCACAGTCCCATGGTTTATTATTACACCATCAGTAAATGCATTTCAATATCAAATTTGATATACGTCAATAATCTAGGTATTTATCAGGTCATATTTAAGAACACCAAATTCTTTGATGCAGTTAACCATTTTGTTTTGTTTTCCCAGCATTCAAAGGGGAAACAACACATCTGGATAAACATTTTTGAAACAATATTGTTAAATGAGGGCATTCAGGGAAAGTTCCCTGACTTCCTAGAAAAATCACAGGGGTTTAAATAAAGAGCATATTTTAGAAAGGTGCATCAAGACAACTGCTATGAAAACTAATTTCTTGCAAGAAATACACTGCCATCTGTTTCTCTTCAGACTTTAGCAATGTCAAGTAGTTTATATGTCTTCCAAAGAAGACCACAAATCACTCTGAGTCTAAAAGCATTCCAGTTAAGTTGAATTCCCCCAAAGCCTTAGAAGAGAATCACAAGATATACAGAAAAAGAAACAGATTAACATTCCCTGTACATGTATTGTACAACCTACACTGACACAGAAATCAGTACTTCAGATGTATATAGATACCATACCATAAAGATACCACAGTTAGTCATGATTAGTCAAAGTATGCTGTAAGTCTGAGCTGCCCATGTTCCTCAAAGGAAAAATAACTGCATGTCATGATTAAAATAGTAAAACTGTGCAAGATAAGGTAGTTTTTAACTCTGTATTTGGGTGAAAATTATTGAGGGATAATGTACAGACACTGAAACCTTGGGACCAGTTATCACCAGCATCTTTGTTGTTTTATTTGCTAATATCACACACTTCAGTGAGCATGAACAGAATTATTATGCTATTCCTGTCTGCGGTTTTCTTGCTGCTCTCCCTCTTTCTCTCAGCATTCCGTCTGCACACTAAAGCATGGATGTTTTGTGCAATAGTCTTGGTAAAAGCAAAGTTGAAGAGTTTAGAAGCTAAGTGCTAATGGAGTGTATGAAGCACTTGGTAATTTTTTCTCTGTGTTCCTTGTCATAAGAGCAATAATAAAATGGCAAGCGGTCTACATAGAAGGCTATGAACAGACTATCTAAAGGAAAAGTTAGTGCTTTCTCTCACCACATGCCTTCTCAAAAGACTACAACTGCAGAATGTTGGCCACAACACTAAAAGCTAGGGTAAGAGGACTATATACCCACTATAATAAGAAAAAAAAATACAGACCAAAAGTTAATTAGAAAGTACTTGATAAAATCAACCTGTTAATCAGATGGGATTAATGATGTTCATGCTGGGAGAAAAAGGGAAATAAGTTAAATAAGCCAGAAAGCTATAGGTCAGGCTGCTTATATTTGATTGCTAGAAATTCAGAAATGTTAATCAAGCAAATCATTCATACTCACCTGAAGGGTAATGAGGTAGAAAGAATTATTGCTAGAGTCTGGTAAAAACTTTTTCCTTTTTGTTTTGGGAGAAGATAGCTGTCTCACTCTCCACAGGACTGACTTGTGTCCTTGCCCTTATCTCTTCTGGCATTTGGGATGCAAAGCATGAAAAAATTGTTCTTCAGACACACACAGATTAAGCCAGAACTTAGTTGTTTTAACTGTGGGACAAAATGTCTAGATATGCTAGAGAAAAATTTATCAATGCTTTCATGTCAAAGGAATAGAATACAGAATTTATTAAGAGTTTTCTGGAGCTCTGTCAGGAACAATACAAAAATTATTCTGACTTTGTGGCAGGCTGTGGAATTGTTGCCTTCTAAAGTTCTTTCAGCTATGCTTTTATTGATTCTGTATTTATTCTTATATACATGAATGTCCACACATTTTGAAATAAATCCTTTTAAGGGATAATCTCCAGGGATATCTTGTTGCATTTTCCTTCTAAATTTTTAATGGAACACTTCCTTTAATTGATGTTATTTTTTTTTAATAAAAGCAAATAATGAAAAGTGGTAAACTTATTTGCTTGTTTTCCTGGGTAGCATTCATTATCCAATATGATTTTGAAAGGATATGATGAGGAAAGATCACTTATGCCAAGGGATTTTGTTCCCTTCATGTTATCTTTTTACATTCTGATTGCTGCGACATCAGTTAAGCAATAGGGCATTCAAATAACAATAAAGAATATATATAAACTCTATACAGAATATCCTAGATATATGTTGCACAAATACACTCCAGTCTCAGTGCATTTTAAGATTTGTCTATCATTTTTTTGACCAGATATTTTCCTATTTTTCTTACTTTTTACAGGAAAATTATACAATCTTTCTGAGTATTACTTTGGTTTAATTTGAAAATTTGGTGCTATTTTCTTTCAATTCTTAAGAAAATATTTTCACACAACCTTACTATCATTACCTCAACCTTGGGGAATGGGAAACTAATTTCTTGCAGGAAAACTAGGCAGACAGCTGACTTGAGTTTGTTTCTGTTCTGAACATGACCCCAGTTAAGCAAGTGAAGACTGTGCACTGTATGTAACGATGCATTTGAGATGCAATTAGCTCTGCAGTATGCATCTGAATGCACACTGCATGTGTACCACATCCTCTGTGTGACTGCACAGAATTTAATGGCAGCATGCGGAGACACACAGTTTTCAACAGGATAAATTTAGTATCGCTTTTTCATTTGTGCACAAGTATGAATGCATGACATCTATACTGGAACTGTGATGACATGGGCTTGAGTGTTTTATTTGTTGCAACACCAAATAGCAAAATATAGTCCTGAAAAGAAAGCTTTTTTTGTAGTATTAACTAGACAGAAAGAAAATCAATAAAAAGAAATGCTTTGAACTTAAGTTATAGTTGTATGTGACCCTGAGCGTTCTAAAAAATAATGGCATCAGCAGTCGAAGCTAGACTATAACAATGTGAATGTTTAGTTGGTCGTTTTGCCATGTTTTACAGGATGCTCCTTTAAAGACCACCACCTTAAAAAGTAGCAGCCAAACTATCAATAAAAATGTCGGTTTCAGTCATGTTGGTTTTAACACTTATGCAATATAAGGGGAGATACCAGGAAGGTGAAAAGTTCAGAACAGAGAGGAAAATATGTCAGTGATGTCTGTACCTAAGTAGTCCAAGGTTAAGATTAACTGTTGACAAATATGAGAATACAAAGATTTGAGAGATAAGAGTAAATATTGAGATAAAATAACTGAACCATACCTGAAGTAACAGGGGAGGAAAATGACAGATATTAGAACAAGAGCTGGAGGATATTCATATCTGTGTGCTAAAGAAGTTTACAGCTGTATTCTAACATTTTTGGAAATTTACATTATATAATGGGGTATAATGAGTAATATATTAGCACGGTGAGGGAAGGAAGGGGAAGGGGAAGGGGAAGGGGAAGGGCAAGGGCAAGGGCAAGGGCAAGGGCAAGGGCAAGGGCAAGGGCAAGGGCAAGGGGAATTATCAGGTATTCTTTTCTTCTACAGGTAACAATAAAACTATGTATCCTATTGCAGTCCTGCAAACAATAATCTCTCTACTTTATGTATGTGCATTTGCATATATATTTGTGGTTATCACTTCATGTATTTACTAAGAATTCAACATGATGCTGGCAGAGATTCCTGGTTTTGCAGAAGTTTGCAGAAGCCTACCTATGGGATCAGGGGTTAATCACAAAATCTTCCATCTGCCCATTGCCCTCCTTGCCATAAATAGGTATGGATTTATTACAAAAGTTAACAAACGAGTAAGTGCAGAACACATCACATAATACCAGTAACTAAGGGCATGAACAGTCAAATTTTGTCCACTCATGAACCCATAGTATATCTGCGAAAGTGTTTTCTTGGATTGGTTCCCTCAAGGCTACAAGGGCCACTACCTATGAAAATTCATCCAGTGGTGATGTGTTTCATACTATCTATGAGGTTTTCTATGCAGTTACTTGTGTTGTATGACACAGCCTCATCTAGTTGTTGCGAATGAGTTTGGAGATTGCAATTCTGCAGGACCAACGGCTGCACTCAGTCGATGTTTGCTATGTTCCTGAACTAACAATAATATTAACTTCACTGACCCCAATATATATATCAGGTCATAAAATCCAGGGGGTGGAAAATGAGACTGAAATTCAATCAAACACACAATACAGATGAAAAGGCTGCAACTGTTGGTCTCATGAGGTACAACCTTTAAAATAGAAATGAAGTACAATGTATTAACTTACAGCAAATAACTAACAAATAATAAATTAAACTGCAAGGTTCGTATGTCAATTTTTACCCCATAAAGTAGATACCAAAATATCCCTGCATTGTTGCATTGAAACCAGAATTATTCATCCAGTCTGAATATAGTATGTTCAGGTCCGAGTGACACCAGTGGTTTCTTAAGTGATTGATTATGGCATTAAAAAATCATTTAAACAGTCCAAATTAAAAAAGAAGGGATATGATATCAGTCATGAATAAAAGCAGTTTAAGCTGAGCATGAATAGGCAGTGGGTAAATGGAAAAAGCAGCAAAGAGGAATGTCTGGTCCTGGAATAGATTTCCTTAGCAAGATTCTGTCTCTTGGTAGCTTCATCCAGGACAGGTGAGTTTTACATTTTAAAACCTGCATGGAAAAGAAGTGGCATAACCTGGACGCTCCATTTAATAAAAAAGAGACAATATAGATTCAGCCATTAAGAACCTGATCATACACTGTGGTTCTCCATGATGAGTATGTAAATGGGGAAAAAGATCACTTGGTTTCTGGACTAAAAGGTAGACCAAAGAGAGGGGTTCCTCAAATAATTTTCACAACACTAATAATTGAAAAGTATCTACCATTGTCAACATCGTGCTTTTCTTACTGCAAATATACGATTTCCAGAGAATAAAATCCTACCTAAAAGTTGAGGATGACAAAAAATTTTCCATACTTAATTTTAGATTCAGAAATAAATATATTTTTAATATATTTTAAGACACTCCACAGACAGATACAGATACATATATATTGTATATATATATGAGAAAATTAGTTAATACCAAAAAGTATCCCATGATGGATTTTTCAAGCTCTGGGAAATGCATGTTGAAATGTGCTATCTCAGGCAATGTTTCCTATTCTTGGGCACTTTGGTCAGGACAAAGTACAGGCACACAGACACAGGATAGGAATTAAATTTTATTTCATGTTTCCATGAAATAAAAGCTCAAAATTTTATAAGAACTTACCCGTGAGAGAAAAGACACAGAAATAAACCTTCTCCTATAAGAGCTGTATAAAGTCCCACCTCTCATTTTTTGACATTGCATCTCTCTGGGGGAAAAAAAATTTTAAGGAAAAATTGCTTATTATTTTAGATTCCACTAAATTTTAGATTCCACTATTATTTTAGATTACCACTAACTGGTAATAGTTATAATCCTCACAGTTTTCCAAGGAAAAATCCACAGCAGAATCCACAGCAGTTTGGACTTAACATTTTTCCCATTGGTATTACTGAAATATCAAAAAAAATTAAGTTACAGTAGGATATAACACAAATGGCTTTCGCAAGAGCAAAAAGAGAAAATTATAACCTAGAAAAATGTACTTTGGTATGTGTTAAAATGACTTGGCCATGAGGTAGGAAAGCACAAGGGTGTAGTTCAGATGAAAAAAGAAAATAAATTTTACTAATTTATATATGTAAATAGCACTACACTTAGAAAGATAGCTCTTGATTCAGAATGAGTATTCATCTCTTATCAATGCTGAAAAAAATTCTACTGTCCAAGTATCAAACTGTGGGGGCCCAAATCCTGCTTCTCTCATTTCATACTGGAAAATAGCTTGTGGGGTTGTTCTGAAGGCATGCTTGCAGCTATGAGTGTGCTCAGATCTCAGGTCTGACAGGAGGAAAATTTCTGTTTTCTGTAAAAATATCAGCATATTTCTTTTGCAAAAGATTAGAGATAAATCTCAGAGCACTAAGAAACCTTGTTTATGTCAAAAAAAAGCCTTTCTTACATAACAAATTAAAGGTTAAAGGGTATAATAAGTACAGCCTTCAAAGTGATATGTATCTGAAAGGTCACTTCTTGGCAGACCTCATATTTTTTAAATTGCTTGACCACTGAGGCCTCCTAGCATCATAAATACGTAAGACAGAAAACAATAGTGAGAGACTGTGAAAATCACACAAATCAGTATAAGAGCTCTTTACTTTAGTAAAGACCTGTGTAGACATTTGCTTTCTAAAAATGTCATAAATCCACCTCCTAATTTAATTCTTCTCCACTTTTCCTTCCAACTTGTATTTCTGTTTCCTTGTTTTGTCCTCTTGGAATGAAGAAAGCCCTTTGGAATGAAATTGGCCTGTGAATAGTAGTTACACTTCTATTTGTTCTATTGCATGTTTCATGACTTTTTTCTGAATGGGGAAAAAAAAAAAAACTAGCAAATGAGAGTGCAAAGAAGGAAGAGCCATTCATCTTTTACTTCCACATTTTATATAAATCTAGAAACGGATTTGGACATGAGAAGACATTTTAATTTTCACTGAAAGATATCTTTGCTACAAGACTACATAAAATTATAAATTGTTGAGACTTGCATCTCTTCATTCAATTTTACCCTAAGATAATTAAATCAAGGAAAAAAAGCAGTCATGGACTAGATAATTTTTTTGAGCAAAAGCTTTTATAACAGAAGAATTTTATGAACTCTATGAATAAAACAGAAGAGAAGCTCTCATGGCTGAAAAGTATTTAGGTCATCTTAATAGGCCTTCAAGTTAAGGAAGGATTCTTTAAAAGAAACTTTGGGGAAACCTCGTATAATCCCTGACACATCTTGCAGCATTTGTTCAATCTGATTCATTTTTGCCCACTTGCTTTCACTGTCCTGACACTGTTTATTTGCACGTAAATGAACTTGTAAAATGCAAAAATAGCCAATGTAAACATAAGGAGGCATCTAAATGCTTACACCTCTCTCACCCCTCAGAATCCTCCCCTCTCCCAATTTATCAAGCCAATTCTTGATGATTTAAGGATTTCCACAACATAAATTTTACAGTTTCCTAAAAAAAGATCCACATCTAATGTTGAGATCAAGCTGCAGACATCCTCAATACTCTAGTCTGCTGCTGTAATCAGTAAGAGTCCCAGTAAGATACACGTGGTTGTTTCACGTGTTCTGGAGATACAATAACAAGCTTTTTAAAAACAGTTTTAAATAATCAGGTTATGGAGGTACCCAGAGCTGCAATAGGACAAGCTTAACCATTTTCTCTGAAAAAGTGTAAATTTCAGACTACAAATCAATTGCAGTTGTGCAGTGGCACTTCAGCAGAAGTCTAGATTACTATCATGATTCTATTTTTTTCATACTGAAAGAAGACAGCCTTTCTTATGGGCAGACAAAAAAAAAAGAAAAATCCACATTTCAAAAATCTCTCAGGCCAAATATAGAGGTGTAAACTAAACTATTTTTCCTTACAGATTAACTGATGTGTTAAATAACCAGAATGCAAAGGTTTTCAGAGGGACATTAGAGATTTTCCAAGTTATAACATGGACTTGCCAAAGAAACCAGAGAGTGGAAAACTTCAATGGAAGGGGATTGTACACAGAATCCAGAGGTAAAACAGGGAACCAGAGCTTTTTGATCGGGGGAAAAAAAAAAAAAAAATCTTTAAATTAGTGAGAAAGGTAGATGCAGAAATAACTTAGGGGGTTGTGGAGGTAATAGGTGCTTTTTCTCTCCAGAGTGTGCACATAATCTCATATGCCCATGGTCATGCATTCACTGATTTTTTTATGTCGAATCCTAGTAAAATGCCTTGGTTAAGCAAAAGTTTAAGGAAGAGGATTTTTCCCACAAACATTAGCAGAATATATTATTCATGGTGGGATATGGAGACTTTGCAAAAAGCCAGAGGAGTAAAGAGTTTTAATTGAATTGTCACAGATTTTAGATCAGAAAAATTTAAAAAGTTGAAAAGGAAAAAGGTAAATATTCCATAAGAATCTCTGCAAGCAAGAAAGATTTATGGGCATGAAAATTGTCTGTCCATGACAAACATGACTATTTATGTACAGTAAACATAACTTCATTTATAAAATGATGTGATAAACTGAGGACCTATAATAGCAATCATGTTTAGCAAATTTCCAACATTTTTTTCACGGTACTTTTGTACAGAATGGTCAATTCATTACTTCATTACTTCTCTAGTTTTATCACCACACATGCAAATTAATGTGCTACAAATTAATAAAACAAAGTTTAACACAGAAATCTAACCACTGGGATGGTAATGGGGATAGTCTCAGGATTTAGGAATTATGTTCAGATATATAAAACATATTTTCATTCTCTTTATTGTCTCTTACACTTTCCTTAGACATGAAACTGAACCTGTAACTTAAAAGTTCTTACACCCATTTTTTCTTCTGCTTTTGAGATATTTTGGATACTTGAAGAAGGATGAGTCCTTAAGCTGAAATACATTATTTAGATGCCACTACATGGCGTCTAAAATTGAAGTTTTCAAATATAAAAGCTGCTTCTGAACAGATTTTTATTAATTCACATAGTTTCTTGGATTGTTTTTGGGGAAAGAAGTGATATATCAATTGAAAGGTATTATGTTAACAGCACAAAGAACAGTTGTTTCAGGATGCCACCCACCTACCACTCTCAAGCACAATGAGAATGTCAGTCATGTTGAAGCTTTGTCATGTTAGCCTACTGAAGTAACCCATGATGTACAATTCTTAATGTAAGTCATTGAAACCAAATATCAAACAGGTTCGCAAAGATCTTTTACCATGCATCCTGGCAAACACATCCGAGAGCAAACAAGGGCTGCTTTCTGAATATTGAGCCTATGGTTTCCCTGCCTGATTGTGTGTTTTATCCCTCAAACAACAGTTGAAGGAAATATTTCTGAAGACATCTGTAGAAAAATTAGAGAGAATGTGCCTATCAAATAGCAACAACTTTTGAACTATTCTTTTATGCTTTGGTAGCTCCCCCCCATCATTAACTTAACAGTACAGCCAAATTCATGTTCATTCTCCCATTTTCATCTTCCATTCTTTTCTTCTCTGTCTTCATTGTTATCCTAACAATGCTCATACGTCTAAAATGACTGCCAGGGTCTTAGAGCTGTTTGTTGAGTTTTCAAGTAGGCTATTGCATGGTGAACAAGTTGGCAAACTGCTTTAGACTGAATAAAACCATATTCTTCAGAGATGATAATTAATTTTAGGTTGTACGGCTATTCTTAATTGGTTATACATGGATGAGACATGGTGATAGCAATATATTTCAAAGCACTCATGAGAATAAAAGAACTCCAATACCACCTAGTGTTAGCTAGGTACACTGTCCTTCACTGAGCAAAATGGTGGGTAAAAAGGCAACCACAATGTGGAGTCCTGCAAAGACATCCTAGGAGTGAAAGAGAGGCTTTTGCAAAAAGGAGTAACATACAAGAAATTAATCAAGAATAGTTTCCTAGACTGAAGCTGGTTAAGAGAAATGACTACTGTGAGATATAGCAAACAGAGCTAGCTTTTCGGGACATTACAAAGAAAATGTAACTTTTTCTTAACTTTTCAAATATGAGATAATGCTGAAGGACAAAATCTTCTTGAAGGCTGAAAGTGAGATAAAATTAACTCACTGTTTTGGGATCCAAAATCCCTAGGCTGAATTTTTCACAGCAGCCTAGCTGTGCAACAGAACAATGAATTCTTCTAATGCACCAATACTGTTCATGCTAATCAAATGGAAGTACTTTAAAAAGAAACAGCTTAATTTTTTTTTTTCTCCTTCATTCTTTTCTGCTTTGAAACTGAAGTCTTGGTGCAAAAATGGATTTGTCCATATTCTTTTGAGATTACATAACATGTTATAGAGGCAATCAGGGGTTTAGGAGTTCCTGGAATAAAACAAAATACCTAGTTCTTTCTGAATATATTTTTCTGATATTAATTATAATAATTTACCATTTCATGAAGACGTATGTGGGGTTCTTGCTAACCAAAACTTCATATCTAAATCCATTTTCTAATTCTATTTCTTCTATTATTTTCTACTTACAGTTGCCTTTTGTAAACAAATACATTGCACATTTTATTATTGCATACCTAATTTAATAATTTAAACATTCCAGTCCTGTAGACAGAAAAACATCCAGGGAGAGAAGATGTCACAAAACATTCATCACA
The DNA here is from genome assembly GCA_018697195.1 of Certhia americana. Classification (NCBI taxonomy): domain Eukaryota; kingdom Metazoa; phylum Chordata; class Aves; order Passeriformes; family Certhiidae; genus Certhia; species Certhia americana. Next base: position 47,714,651 of record CM031878.1, on the reverse strand, counting down.
AACTGACTGGTCTCCAATACCAGATTATCTGTGATGACTGGAGCTGTTTTGTCAGTCAGACCTCACTTTGTCAGTGGCTGTCTCCTGGCTTCTTCTAGCTTTCTTTTTGTTTCTTCTAATTCAGGACATTCCTTTCCTTTAAACTGGAATCATGTCCTCGTAAGAACATCCCTAACTCAACCCAGTCATTTAAAACTTCCTTAAGAGCACTGAATTTTCCATGTTCTCTTTACTCAAAAATGACAGTTGATAACTTATTTTTTTTTAACCCAGATTTTCCTACCATAAAAGTAACAAATTATGTGAAAATCAAACAAACTTACATCTTTCACAAATATCTAGGAGAATTTTATACAGGACTACAAGTCTTCCATCCAGAATATTTTCTTTTCTCCCAGTGTCTGCTAAGGCTAATCCATCTTTCCTCTGTTTCTCTATTCTCAAACCATAAATGAACACCTTGTGGCTTGGATTCTAGGTTCTTTAAGAAAGGCTGTCCTGTGAGAGAAACAATTTCAACATAGAGAGCTGAGGACAGTCAGGAAAGCAAATCCAAATTAATTGTAGTATTAAAGAATACATAAATCTATGTTAAAAAAAAAAAAAAAAAAAAATTTTAAAAAGGACCAGAACACTGTGTTTTCCATATTGATTGTGCACACTATAAGAAGAAAACAATTCAATATCATAGTTGAAATGTTAGAAATTTGGAAAATTTCTGTGCTGTCAGGATAAGCTCCAAGGTCAATTGCCTGGGGACATCACAGACTTGTCTGTCCTTGATATTTTTAAAAGCAGTACTAAGAAAGAACCCCAGGAAAAAAAAATGTGGCATGGACACAATTATTCTTTCCTTTGAGCATGTCTCAAGTCTATAAGAGTGATGAAAGAATAATTATCAATCTGATAATGCCTCAACAACCTGGCAGTCACAGAGGGAAGATTAACATCTAAATGATTCAAGCTCCATTAGAAACTAATCAAAATCAAGCCAGTTCAAAGTTATTTTAAGGTAAATTATCAAGGTTAATGACCTGCATAAAATATTCATATTTTAATGTATTAACAGTTCTTTGGATGATTTTAAGCAATCCATTGTGGCTCTTATTGTATTCCGGACCAATAAATTTGTAACAGTAACAGCCATTACTGTAACAGAGTAATACTCATTTTCTCTTCTTGTATCACTGGATTAAGTCGACAATTTTACTTAAACAGCTAATTTAAGGTAAGAAAAAATATTACAGACAGCACAGTTTTCTCCTTAAATCAACAAATGAAATCTCTTATTGACAGTGAGAGGCCTTTGTATTATTTGTACCAAGGGAGAAACAAAACTAAGATAACAAAAAGCCAACTTAACAGTCACCCACAGCAAACATGAAATCAGATCTACCAGAGCATTTTCTTGCTAGTCAGTGGAAGACTGCATGAGATTTTAAATCATATTTTCAGGGAAAACAGTGGAAAAGCAAATTCAGGTTGAGGAACTGACACACCTCTAAATCCAGTGTCCTTTTTGAAGACCTTTTGGTCTTCATCCTCAGTGTCTCCAGCTGCAGCAGAATCCCATGGGCAGGCAGGTCCCTTTGGGGCTCTGCCTTTTACCCTCTGAGCTTACCCCTCCAAGGCTGTGTTAATTCAGACCAAGGTCACCAGCAGAATGAACTAACACCTGCCTGTGGCTGTTGATGTCTGGCAATGAAGATGGAGCAGGCATCCATTTCTGCCACCCTACCAGATGGCTGATGGGGGTTCACCATGTGTTCAAGTGCTACTGTGAAAATTGACAGCACCCTTCTGCCAGAGGCCTCAACAAATGTCACTTCAAACTCTTTCAAGGTCAAAATGAAAAATATGACCAAGCATATCTTGTACAGCTGTTTTGCACACTTTTTTTTTCAGGTGTGAACCTGTCCAAAATGGTTTGTTGTCAATATTCTTTTCCAGCTAAAGAAAACCAATTATTTGCAATAACTTCAAACTTTAAAATTGCAAGAAAGGATTTTTTTTTTAAATTTGAAGGATTATTTAATCTGAAGCTTGTCTGAATAGGTTTTGTAGCCTTGAAGAGACTTCTAAGAGTTAACTTAATATTAGCAAATCATAATTTTAATGATTTTGCAAATAGAAAACATCAGAAAGTTCTTTTTCTGTAATTTGATATGATGCCTTTGTAAGAGCAACAAACTGACTAAATGAGCATTAACTTGTGCAGATGAGTTTCCACTCTCCACAAATTTGCCAGCTGTCATGGAGCAAGATGAAATACTAGATTAGGTGGGTGCATGCATCAACTTCAAATTTACCTCAGGGACTAAAAAAAACCCAAAACAGAAAACAAACACAGAACAGAAAAGAAAAGGTGCAGAAAAAGCAAGATTTCTACACAGTGACCAGCTGCCTAGAAACCAGCAGTGAGATCACGTGAAAATCATCCTCCTCTCCAGTAAAGGAGGTGGTGAGAATGAGGAAAATAATGAAAATTTACCTTTGTTCATTCTTTCTTAGTACAATTACCATTTTCATTGAGACTGACACAACACCCCAAATGGTAGTTTCTGTTCATGGCACAACTATTCCTGATATTAGCATTATTAAATATTGTCTACCTTATAGGTAGTAAAGTAGGCATCTAACTATTAGATAATATTTACTGCAAACAGATATGATCTATTTCCTACCTTCTAGACACTATATTTTCTAATATGAACTTATAGACTAAAAGCCATGAGGCAGAGGGTAAAGGAAATTTAGTGTACAATTATGAATCACAGTCTTGAAAGAAAAAAAGATGAAAAGGAAGGGAAAAAGAAGGACGATTTAACATTAGTGGCAATCACTATCCACAAGAAACAAGAGCCAGCAAGGTTCAAAGGAGCAATGTCCAGGGAAGAAAGCATCTGAGCAACAGGTTGAAAGCAGTGCCAGCAGTCCTGTGGGTGTAGGATTAAACACTGCAAAGTAAAAAGGTATGCTCTGGAATTGCAAAGGGATGTCTCATTGGGTCACAAATGCTAAGGCACCAAAAGTACTGTGAAGCAGCACAACAGCAAAATGTATGTTTTTACCACGAAGAAAACAAAGCAAAAACAAAATCTCCAAAAAGATCACAAGGCCGCTTTTTTATGCTTCTGTAAGAAATTAGACAGAAACCACTTGAGATCACCACTAGAAAAAACAAAAGGGTGAAAATAAAATGATATTAATTTTACAGGAGCTTTACTCAAAGCAGCATACCATGAGAATATCTGTAATCTGCTCTGACACTGAAGGAAATTAGCCCTTATCCCAAGTGTCAGCATCCAGTGTACCACCTAGCAGCAAAGACAGAAAGCCAGACAAGAAAGTTAATTCAGATCAAGACTGTCTGTCGTTGACAGATAGAAATTAAACAGCTGGGTTTGGCCTGATCCATATCACTCTGAATGTCCTCCTTTTACCTGACACAAGCTTGCCCTTCACATCTGCCAGATAGGATCACATTTAAGTTTGATGTTGCTTGATGTTAGAGCAAAGGAAGATACCTGAAGCAAGCTTTTCCAGAGAAGTCTTTTACTTTGGAATATCTCTCTCATAAGGAGAGATAAAAAGGGGTATCTTCATGGCAGCTTACACCATACAAGTCACAACAAAGGGACTGCTATCTTAGAGATGACATTGGAGTCAGTTCATTTTTCCTGTTGCCACAGTCTCTTCTCTTCCATTTCCCTTCCCTTTTCCTTCCCCTTCCACTTCCTTTCTACAAGAATGAACCAAGTTATGATTCATTCACTACTTTATTCTGGTATGAGCAATTAAAGAAAGTTGGTGTTTAAATCTGAAAATAATGTAGACCTGCCTGTGTTAAATCAAGTGAAATCAATAAATACACTAAGGGCTTGGGTTTTGTTGGTTTTGCTGATTCTTGGCTTTATATTTTGTTTGGGTGTTATCTGCAGAAATGCAAGAGAGGTATCTGATAAAGAGGAATAACCTCAACCCCTCACACATACTAAAACCAAAATCCCTACTTACTATCACTGGCTTACGACTTTTCCTTTGTTAAAGTTGATCTTCATTTAAAAGAGAGATTAACCAACTTAAAAGTGTTTGTAGCTGATCAATTGCCAAGTTATCTCAAAATTAATCAGGATGCTCCCATTAAGAAGTTGAAGCCATCAACCTCATATCTATCTGTTCAGGGATGACCACTTGTATGTGTTGAAGATCCTCATGTACGTTTGTTGCCAATAAGTAAAAGACTAAGGAAATAACAGATGAACTATAAAGAACTCCTTTCTATGCTCCCAGTTTGCATTAAGATACATACTTTTCTTCAATAATGCAGATGTTAAAACCACAGTTAGTATGTTGCCTGTAAAATTACAGACAATTCCCAACAATTAGAAATCAATGGTGCTATAAGTGTTTAAGAGTCTACAGTCACAGCAGCTATTTTTCTATTAGATTTACAAGAACTTTCTTCTAATAATTCAGAAATTTTTACAATTAACAGTCTCTTTGCTGAGGAAGAAACTTGGATTCTGTTTCATCTTTACACCAGTGCTATGTAAATTCAGACAATGATACATTACACACTGATACTATAAATTGACCTAATGCAACCATCATCAAAGCTCTTACTGATGATTTAATCACATTCCATGCAAAATAGGAATATCAACAAATCTCACAGTCTGATTCTGCTACTGGTGGCCATAGTTATTCTTACACCAAAAGATCCTGAAATATTAAGGAAGTGTTTACATACTCTGAGTAAGCAGAAGAACTGGAGGTGCTCTCCTAATGATTAAATGGCTTAGGAGAGAGGCAGAGCTAAGATGGCATAATCAGACATGGATAAACTCAGTTCAGCAGAGCGTACTGTTGGCTTTGCACAAGCATTAGACAGGAAATTTCCTCAGAATTAAATGTGCCTCCTTTTGGATCTGAATACCCATCAAGTCAATCAGCATGCATGTTTTAAAATTCTGAATAAAGACATGATGGAGCAGAAGACAAACATCAGCAACTGAATTATCAAACCATGCAATGAAGCTCTATTAAAAATGAGCTGGAGCTCCAAGGAAGGAAAATTATCACAAAAGCCTTATAAGAATATTGAAAGAGTATTGCTTCAGCATATACTACACCAATTCAATCACCAGATTTCATAAATACCAAATTTATTGGGAGACAATTTATTCCACCTTTACATTCTCGTCTCTGCCTTCAAAGGAGTATTGTAGAGGAAAATAAAAAGGACCTCTAGTGCCTAATCCAGAGTTACATTCCTTTTCCATCTGCATAATTAGCATCCCTGTGATACTCAGCAAAATCAGAAAGGCATCAAAATGAGATTATAAACAGTCCTGAAACCTCCCTGGCCCAAAAGTGAGTTTACAGTCTCTACTATCTTTCATGACTGTTCCTGAGCCAAAGCTGAATCTTGTGTGATCAGTCAATGGTGCATGTACAGTTGGACTCCCTGATCTTACAGGTCTTTTTCAATCTAAACAATTCTATGGTTCTGTGATCACTGATTTATACCCAGGATTGATGCACTGATTAATGTACCTTTCCCTTTGCACACAGGCAAAGTGCAACAGCACAGACTACACCTGCACAGACAGAACATGAAGTAGACTGCTTATAGACTTTGGTTTGTCATCTTGGTGCCAGCACATATAAGCTGTGAAAATATAGATGAAAAGTCCAGTACCTTTCATCTTTCCATGGGCCCAGTGATAAGACCAGGCACGCCTGGGGATGTGGAGAGCATTTTGCTCAATTCCCAGACAGTCTCTTCAGATCTACCCAACTGAAGAAGTAGTTAGAGTTTGCTCTGTGTGTATCACAGTGCACTATAAACATGGAATCCAGTAAAGAGAAGGAAAGAACTACATGCTTATTTATTTGTACAGGTATGTTGGTAAGTGACTGTTTGCCCTTGCGATATGCATAATACATAAAATTAAGTTGAAAAAATACACACATTTTCCAGAAGTTAATGAATTCATCAAAGCTTGAAGAGCTATGAATTATTTTTTTTTTTTATTTTTCCATGATATAACTTCCGAATATGATGGGATGCTCAGGTCTTATGAGAAAGGTCATTAAACAGATGACAGGAGAGTGGGAAATAGATGTCCTTTGCTGTTCAGGTGTTTTTATAATTTTAGCAGACAACAGAATCTTTAAATGAAGTCTGTCTTGTTGATTCAGAATCCCATTTAATCATTCATAGCCTGTTTTTGGAGTCCTTGCTCTAGTAACATATAGAGCTGTTATCTCCCAGTCCTCTCCTGAATGTTAAGTTCTTGCATTTTAAGACACAGCAATACATGAACCTTCCACCTTAACTAATAAAGTGACCTAAATTGGTGAAATCAAACATTTCATGTTCTCCGATAAATGTAATAGCAGTTTGTGATGTACAGGCTCCAATACAGATTACATTTCCTTTGCCAAAGTTGCCTGTGTGTCTCAGCAAATTACATGGATTGTTTTATTCCTTCACACTTTTACTCCATCTTGCATCTAGGTCAGTCAGAGACAGGCAGTGACAATGGGCTCCTTTGCAACACATGAGATGCTCACTGATAAATTACTACCCACATGCCAGAAGTGAGGTTTAGAAAGGATTTTTAAAGGAAAAAACCTCCTTTTTTACTTTCTCCTTCATAAGATACAAAGAAATCAGCTTCGTTTGGCACTGAAAATATCAAAGTCGTGTGTTTGAATGATCACTGAAAATGCAGCTTTGTATTCAAAGAGTAATAACTGAGAACAAATTGATCCAGAGTAAAATCTTAGTGTTGAATTAAGTAACAAATGTTACTGGCTTTCAACAAGACACACTTATTTTGTTCTGTTCAAAAGAATTGAGCAGTCTTAATGACAAGTTTTGAGACCAGAGTGACTTATATAGGAAACATAAATACTGCTTATCAGCACGTCCATCTATATATTCATCTCTTTTAATTAAGTCCTGGTCCCACTTATGGTAACCATGTTGAGATTGCCTGGAACAATGTACACCTGGAACAATCCAATTTGTAACCTCTGAATCATTCAGTTTCATATGGTGGTTCTGTGTTAATTGTGGGTCTTCTGATCCTAGAGGTCTCTTCCCACCTTAATGATTCAATAATTCTACAACAGGGGTTTTTTCCTGGCAAAAAGTATGAGTAGGAGAAAGTCAAAACATCAGTGAAAGATAGTTGTGAAAAAAGGATCTGATCCACTTCAGTATTTCCAAAGTATCTGAGGTAACAGCCTGTACCATCCATTGGTACACAGGAAGTTGATAGCTATTGTTTAAAACGCATAAAATCATAATCTGTGAAACCACCTTCTCACTCACTGTGTTCAACCCCAATGAAATTAACTGGATTTTGTACATAATGATTTGTGAAAAAAAGGGAAAAAATGAGAACCCTGTGAAGCTCACCTGAACTCCTCTAGGTCCAAATTGAAAATCCAATAAAATATTTTCAAAGACGCAAGTGTTCTTAAACTCAATATATCTATCATACAGAATCAGAAGTTTCCCAGTATTATCTCAAGTTTATGGTATGCCTTTAGGAAAAAGTAGTTCAGAGAGCACTCTTGAGTAGCTTGTTGTCCTGGGCTGGTGCTGAATTGTATCCCCATTCATCTCTCTCTCTCTGTTCAAACTTCTCCTGAGATCATAGCTGCTTCAACATCTGCTTGCTTCAGCATAAATGCCTTTGCTCATATCTACAATTTGAATGTTTCACCACTCCATGCTTCTCTTGATGAGTTACAGATTCCTGTATATATAGCTGAATGAGAAGTTCTATATTAAAAAAAAAAAAAAAAAAGTATAAACAATACCTAGGTTTTCTACAGTGAAAAACTGAAAACTTTTAGATTGGTAAACAAATAGTACATACATTTTCTTGTGCAGATACAGAAAATGTACTATGATTTTCTAAAGAACCAAAAGGGAGAAAATGCCTTAGATGAGAATACCTGCATGTACATAGAAGATATTTATAAACTTTTGTTCTGTTTTAAACAAACTTATATAACTTTTTTTCTTCTTCTTCTTCTTTTAATATTTAATAACTTCAATGTTTGTTTCATTGGCCTACAGCTTATTTTAGAAAGAGAATGAGATATTCTGATTGTGGTACTTGGAATTTTGCTTCATGAAAAAGGTCAGTTCATGAAGATGAACTCATGATGCTCATATGTTACAGAAACCAAAATACCAGTTATAAAATTTTGCAAGATGTGATGTATGCATGTACCAAAGGTCATCCCTCCAGAGAGTGCATATAGGTCCAGCTCTACTGAAATGGATAAATTTATATCAATGTTTATCATTTACCTTATAGGAACTTAGTTGTCATGTCAGGTGATAGAAAATAAAGTGGAAAGACAGTAGCTTTACTGATAACAGAATACAAGAAAAGACTTCATAAGAGGACATCAATAAACTTACCACAGTCCACAGACATTTGCCCTTGACTCCACCAAGGAGCAATAGATCCCCCCACAGAGTTCTTACAGCATTTCTCTCACATTTTATAAGAACAATATTTTTCCTCACATAAATCACCTACATTTCAGATTTGGATTCAATAGTGGGGAAAAAGTCATTGCTCCTATTACTATGTGGTATTGTTTAAGTCTTTTCCTTGTGATTACACTTCAATAAACTAGTTGATTAAACTTTTGTGTTTCAAAGGAAAAAGTGAAAATTAACTGTCAACATCTGGAAATAAAATGTTTTGTGGACCAATAACTGTATTTCATTTGCATTAAAAGGTGTTACTTCACTTGGCTCAGAATGAAGAAAGTTAGGCCCCTGATTGTCAAGGAGAAGCCTCACCAACCTGCTCCAAACCCTTCAGGTGATGATCTACCAGCTATGATCCAAGGACAGATGAAACAGATTTTCTGCAGTACACCAGAAGAAGAAGACAAAGTAGGCAGCCTTCTGGAATACTGTGAAATGAATCTTGGGGGAAATAAATCTGTACTGGTTTATTTGCAATGGATCTAACTCAGCTGGAGAGATATGAATACAGTTAATGGCTTCTTATATGAGAGTACAGAGCCAGATCAAGAAAGCAACGACAATATTTCAACCAAGAAACAGTGATTTCAGACAGAAACTGCAAGTAGTCAAGCTGAGAAATTGTATCAGATCCCTTGTGAGATAAGAAATTTCTTCTTAACCCTGCAGAATTGCACTGACTCAATGAGTCTTACACTGTCAGGAAGCCTACTCTTCAAGCATCTTCTTCATTGAGCAATCTTCCTCATGAGAGCTGCTCTAAGATTGTTGAATTTTTCTAAAAATTGATATTCAAGAGAGGTGTTTCTTTGGGGCATATTCTTTACTCTTGCAAATGATCAGAACCATTCTCATAAATGTCTTTTTCCAGTGAAAAGGAAAAAAAAAATAACCATTTTCTCATCAGTCATGTTTTCTCCATAAAGCTTACAATTCCATAGTCCCATACTCTTGAAAAGTTCTATTCATAAATAATAAAATCAGGTATAAAAAGTGTAGAACACCTAGGATACTCCTTTAACTATTTACACATATCATTCACCACTGCATTCATTAAACATAGACAGTAAAACAACACCTATTAGTTTCACAATGTTCTGAAACCTATTTAAATAGGAATGAAACCAAATCAGATGAACAGAAATGTTGTACAGTTGAACAGAAATTATCCTTAAAAAGAGAGAAGCAGATCTCCCCACTTCTAACTAACCTCAAAGGATGATGTGTCAGAAGTACAAACCCATAGTACAATACACAGTACCATACAATACAATACAGTACAATATCACATTCTATATTTTTCTGACACCAGGTGTTAGGATTAACCCTTTTGTGCTTCCATTATAGTTGGGAGTATTTAACAAAAAAGTCTCAGCAGACAAGACAGCAGGTGGAATTCTCTATAACCCTAGAATCATTCTGGTGTTTCTCCCCAATCTGCTGCCTAAAATCATCATGCTCAGCCATGGATTGCCACTAATATGCAACAATGTTTGTGTTAAACCTTTAAGAGCATTTATTTTACAAAAGTAGATGCCTTTCTACCTCTGGGAAACATGAAACACCAGTTTCTGCCCTTTCATCATTTTTTCAGTCAGTAACAACTTCAGTGTCTTCAGCAGTATTTCACCCTTTCAAAATGGACTGAAGGCAGAGTGACATTTCTAGAATACCAAATGGAAAGTTATAAATTTATTTCCCCCAGACACTTAGTGTACATAATTCATTTTGAAGAATGAGTGCCAATAATTCTTACCTTTTATATTCAACTTATGTAAATTTATCCCTTTCCTTCCAATGTAGGTGGCTGTGAGGAAAAAAAAAAGCGTTAAAAAAAGCATGCAGCAATATTCTCTGATTAGGAAATGACCAGTGGTTTATTAACAAAGGGCTTCAGCCAGCCTGCTCTGCTGGCTGGGATGGTTTGCCAGGATGAGCTGTGACTTAGGCCAGGTCTATCCTGTATGGCAGGAAAAGGTATGCAATATTCCAAAGCTGTGCACCTGTGGAGCAGCGCAACACCATGCTGATGGAAGCAATGGCCCAAGCCCTCTGAAGGGGCAATGACAATTGCCTGACAATGCAATGTCAGGTCAGCACTGTAATTTATCTTCCAAGCCCTGCCTTTCTCCAATGCAAATTAGCTTCCTAGTAGCACTTTTTTTCTTTTGAGCTGACTGCAGGCACACCTACTATCCATACACTTGTATGGCATGAGGATACTTTCTGACAGTTTGGAATACAGTCTCCCACATGATGGGAAGATTAAGCATAAACACCTCTGAAACAGTAAATTGCCTAAGAATCATGAACACTAATACAAATAATAAGGAAGTTAATTAAAAATTGTAAAGGCTCAACTTTTTAGCTTGGTGTTTCTTTCAAGCAAGCCTTCTTTCCACTCCCTCCACATTCAGGACTTAGCAATTTGACAGATATGCATTCACACATCATCCATAATGCACCACGAGCTGAAATTTTTCAAGCACACCCAGAAGAGCAGTCTGGTGTGGTGAGGGCAATGCATTAAAGATTTTAGAGCAGAACTGTTATATTACACATTTGTAACAGCTTGCCGGTAATGCTTATTCTGCTCTCTACGCACACTGCATGCATCTTGGCATACAGTCACTAGTAGGGAAGAAGAAAGGACACTGTCAGTTGTCACATAGTATTTTTTACTTGGACTGAATTGTTGCAGAAATAAGCTTTATTATACGCCAGCATGTATTCCAGATACAGCCTTAAACAATCCTGTGAATTGTACATTTCTTCAGGATTGACCTTTGCATATTAGACCCCAACAACACAGTAAGGGTTAAAAGTTTGGGGCAATTAATCTAGTCACCAGCTGTAATACCATTTGAGAGAAGTCCATTGCTTCTGTTGCCATCAAGCTGGACAGGCTTCTTAGGCAAATCACAGAAGAGCTAGACTGCCCTGGAGCCAGGACAGAGAGCAGACAAACAAATATTTCACAATTGCTGTAGATAGCTGTTGTAGCTGGATTGTTTATCAAAGAACTGTTTGTTTCTTCTGCTGTCCTTAGAGAACTATGGAGATATTTCATATCTCAGGGGCAGGTGGGTGGGTGAAATCAGAGTAAAAAAGTATAAGAAAATTAAAAGATTCAAGGCACCAGTTTCCTATGCAGAGAAAGTCAGTGTGCAGTTTAGGACTGGTAGTTTATGCCATCATCCTTGTCCTTGCAGTAGGGTACTCTGTCAGATTCTGATATCAGCTCTATAACTCAAGAAAACAAATTCCTTTAACATGTGGTTTTTTCAGAGAATTGAGAATATTTTTCAACCTAGGAAGATTTCCTCAAATTCTTAATAAAAAATCACATTAATATACTGCTGTACACAGCATCTTGAGTAAAATAAAACCAGTGTTTATTTTTTAACCAACTCCTATGAATTTCTCTGGTATTATTTTCTTCTTTATTCATGGTTTTCATCCTGAAAACTTGAAGAGCTGCATAGCTATAAAAAATATTGCAATTATGGTGTCTAACACCTGATGAAACTGGAAATAATTCTAGGTTTGGTACCAAATTTCTAAATTAATTTTGCAGAGCTGAGAAAAAGCAGCTTCTTCAGAATAATGCTCTGAAAAGCACATGAATGTTGGGAAACTCCCCGTAAGTGTCACCATTTACCTTCTAAGTGTACCTGAACATGATTTGTCTGTCATTGGAAACCAAATGTTAATACTCAGGTTGCCAATATTAATTACTGCCAGCATAGGTCTGCCATCAAAGGATTATCAAAGGCTGTTAATTAGATCCAATGACTCAAATGATTTGATTCACTGGTCACTAGATACAACTGAAAGTATTAGACTGAAAGACAGCATTATCACAGAAACCCTCATGGATTCTTGCCCAAATTTTTACCTTACTCAGTTCTGCATAGAGGCAGGTAGTTTACTTTACTGCAGTTTTTACTGCATTTGCATTTACTGCAAATTTCAGAATTTGAGAGGAAACAAATACTTTTCTGAAACATAGATCAATTTCTTAAAACACTATATCCCAGGGGAAAAAAAAAGACAAGCACACACAAAAGGTAGAAGAGGGGAAGAGTAAACTATTCAAAATAAACATAAATGCTTCAATCATTTCTGTATGAATCATATGTTTTACTACTACCAAGATGAAATATTTTCTTGGGGGAAAAAAAGGCAGAGACCAGCTGAAATAGTACTGAAGACAATAATTCATTTGTGGAGATAAAGACTTCAGAGCCTTTATATATATACTTTCTATAGCAAAGAGTGAGAGATCCCTGAACTCTAGACCAGCAGAAAATAAACACTTCAAGCTAAAATATTTGAGTGCACAATGTGATTTCCAGTGGAAGATGAAACTACAAAACATGTATTCTAATTGTCTGTAATTTGTGCCCATGACCTGTGCTATTTCTTCAAGCTGATAAAGCAAAATCTGTTTTCATTTTCCACTTTTCACTTCATACAAGAGACACAGGTTAAAGTTATAAAAGCTCTTACGAAATACTGAACATTTTACTTTTCTTCTTTGATGTGGTAAAATCTATGAGATGAAAAACATGTGAATGACAAACAAAATATTGGGCATTCATGTAAAACTACAGTAAACTTGCAGTAAACTGCAAGTAAAATATGCCCAAAATATTGGGCTTTCATGTAAAACTACATAAATTTGCAATTGACAAACTAAATTCTAAATTACTGGCATTGGCAGACTATAAAGTAAAGATTTCAGGCCCTAGAGTTTCATAGTGCCAATCTCTGAATTGGGTTTTTTGTTGACTGAAAGAGCAATAAATTTTTAAAAGGAATTCCACAGATGTATCAATATTTGAATTATATTACTTTTTACTTTACCATTATGTCAACAGCTTTAAAAATAATGTCTTGCACTCAGATCACCAGAGTTAAATAAAATTTTTTACTGTTGTCTTTCTAGTAAGGAAATAATACCCAAATGATACTAAAATTAAGAGTAAAAAAACTAGAAATGAAGCTCAAATAAACTACAAATTTTTTTAGTGGGAAGAAAAGGACAGAAAAGTTTAGATTCCAGTCAGCAAACTCAGATAGATACTAATGACTTGGATTTAGACTGGATCGAAAAGACTCCAACAGTCAAAACAGGTCCATCAACTAGTCTGGACTACAGCTGTAAGGCATACAGCACAATCTATTGATCAATAATTTTTTATGTAGTACATTAAAGATTTGTAACTTTCCTCCCATAAGCTTTGTTTTCATAGCCACCATATTGATTGTAACTGACTACACTTATCCTCAAAAAGCTTTGAATAGCTTGCTCAAATTTTTTAGGAAAATCTGGTAGATGCTGAAGTCTGAAAAATATGAAATTTCCATAAATTCATGCCCTATAAATTGAAGCAAAGAGTATACCTCTAGTAACAGTACATTCTGTTTATCATGCCTGTTGGCTAATCAACTTGGTTACCCCAGGCCACTCACTTTCTTAATCAGCCAACAACAAAGAGGGAAGAAGAAATTTAAGGGACTATAAGAGATGGTTTAGAACCAGCTGCACAAAAAAACCCAAAAAATTGTTATTTCGGCATCAGAGAGGAAGTAAAGGAGTGTTGTATTCCTTTTGGGAATGTTCCCCCCCCCAAAGCCCCTCCCCCAGAAACTGTAACCTGGCCTGGGTTACCTGCCCCCTGGTCTCCTGACCTATAGGATCGGACAGGTAACCTGACCCGACCCCAAAGGTGATAAAAACCCCTCTCCCCCCATGTGACGCTCTCTCTCGCCTCTGGATTCCCTTCAAGGAATAAAGGCCTTGGAATACATCCTGGGGTAAGGGGGCCTCTTTTGTAACTCTCTCTACCCTATTTTGTAGTTCCCCTCTTCCAATACTCCCCCTAAATCTGAGCTGGCAGCTTGTGGGGGGGTGGAGGAACAGGAGAATCTACAATGGAGTAGCCTAGTGCTGAAAGAAGGAAGAAGAAGGGAACCGGTGTAGTTAATGCATAAAGAATTGAGATCAGTAAGAGATCAATCTTCATGGGTGACACGTGGAAAAACTTATTTTTTATCATAAGGTAGGAAGCAGTAATATCCTTATGTGGATATCAGTTTTCTTCCTTTTCAACAATACTTATTTGTGGTTTGTTGAGGAATAAATTCTTTGTGTAGCCTCACCAGGGCTTAGAAAATATCCCCAGGGTATTAGAAACTATTTTTTAAAAAATTCATATTTATATCTATAAATACACATTTTATTAATAGGTCAATAGTAAATATATCTATTTGGACAAGGTTCATTGGTACACTTATAAATTATTTTATCCTGGCTATTCAACTGATGGATCATTTTACATTATATACTGTAAAGATGGGAACACCTGTTTAGTGTATTATGCAGAAACCTAATTTAATTATCTGAAATTATACTGTAAAAGGTATTTCTCATAATAAAAATTATTACTGTAAAATTATTTGGTATCAGGCATAAGTTTTTTGATGTGGGGTATGCTTTTTGTTGGTTTTGGAGGTTGGGGGGGTTGTGGAAGTGTTTGGTTTTGCCAAAATGTTTTTGAAGAAATGGGCATAAAGCAGCAGTGAGTTTCTGTGTGTCATTTGGTCTCATATTTTTTCTGAAGCCATTTACACTATGTCTTTCAGTTTCTTCCCCAAGACAAACCATTTCTGAAAGTCTATTAGAGGAAGACGCTGATGTCAGAATCAGTTGTGCTCAATGCATTCTGAATAAGAACAGCTTTGTGCTTAATTCACCTGTTTCTTACTTGCACCTCTTAAATGAGTTTTCTGTGTCAGGAAATCAATATGTTATACAGTTTGTTGTGCATCAGTTATAATGTGCTTTAATCACCCTTGTGCATCTAGCACTTGCTACACAGTCTGTTGGGAGGTTTGTCTCCCATCCTTTGAGTATAAGGAGTTTTGTTAAATTAACTCCAGTAGAAAGTGCTAGAAATACACTGCAGAGTTACCAAAAGCAGTAAGAAAGACAATTTACATATGGTGTCAGTACAGAAATGTTTCCAAGGGAGGGGAAAATGCTTTGCTCTATGTAGTGTGCTGTTGTATATAAAAGGTTAATTCAGTGAACTAGAGAAGCGGTCTAATTTTTCAACCTCTGATGAAACACAAAACTTATGAGAGAAGTACATGATAATTTATTCATGATGTGGCAGAATTCTTGATTCAGCTTAAAGCTGAAAACACTGATGAAATGTACCATTACAGCCACAATGAAGACCTTACAGTACTTTTTATCAATTAAAAATACAGATTAATCTCTGAAAGTGGGAGCAGAACAAAAAGTGCTTGTTTGCTAGATAAGTACCCTAACAAATTAGGCCACAGACAGAAAGAACTGAAATTCCAATGTGTACATTGGACACCATAAATTGGATGTGTTTCCTCCATTCTGAGAGTTCCCAGCTGACTGGGTCTTAGCTTGTGCTCCAATTAGGATCCCAATCCTACAGGGCATGACTTTGCACATTGTATTGGCTGGTGCTTGCCAGATTCAGAGATGATGTCAGCAGAATGATAGAAACAGAGCATATCCACCACTGACTGGATTCAGTGTTCTGTTTCTGGACTTTCATATTTGCACAGCTACAAGTTAGAAGCACAGCATTTAGTTCTGGGACTCCTCACCATTTTTAAACTCTGCTTCTTTCAGAAGATGCTTAACAAGTACCGACAGGTAAGCATGATGTTAAACAACAAGAATTATCTTAAAATCTTGGTGTCCTTTAGTGAAAATATTTCTACACACATCCCCTCACTGCTCCAGAAAAAAATTTAAACTTTATTCTGAAACTTTTGCTAGCCTCCCTAGCGTCACTGAACAGATGGAAACACTTTTAAATAAACAGCATTTCCTAGTTCAGCAGCATTTTGGGGATGGGAGCTCTTTCATTGCTGTCCCTATGCAGCACTCAGCTTAATTAAGTCCAAATAATTTAGTTTCCTCAGTATGATACAGAGAGGAGAGGGGAGGGGAGGGGAGGGAAGGGGAGGGGAGGGGAGGAATATGTTATCAGTATGAATTCATAGTTTTTTGTTTGTTACTCCATCTTGTTATTGTTTTGGGGGGTTAATGGAAATTTCACATTATTCTTGAATTTATTCTGTTAGCTTGACCCACTATTTCTCTTTTGTCTCTTACAACAGGCTTATTCCCCTGTCTGGACTTGCCCACAAAATGAGAGAAGAAAGGAACGTCTGAGGTTGTTGGGCTGTTGAGGCTAAGCAGAAAAATATCCTGCACCACCATGAATGAAGAATCAGCACAAAACAAGAGGAACAGAGTTTCATCATGCTCAACACAGCTTTCATCCTCCACCCCCAAAATCAGAAGTACTTTGCATCATTAAAACCAGCGTTCAAGGGGGAATCTATGTTCCAGGTCTCATTTTCCAATAAAACAGTGCCACTCTTTCTGGACCCTTCAAAAATTTACAGGCGCATAGATTGTGGCAACATCCAGGAATCTCAAACATGGGCACACTGTGCTAAGTAGGAGACCCTGACACATCAAAAAAAAAAAAAAAAAAAAAAAAAAAACACGTCAGGTTTTGTTAGTTTGGGATTTTAGTGAGAGTAATTCTGTCTCGCTCCTGCTTTTTTTTTCTCCCTCTCAGAAAGTCTCTCACATTTTTCCTTCCTGTGACAGACGTTAGCTACCTGATACCAAAAAGCTGCAACCTGCAGAACATCCAGTTGGTCATAACTGCTTCATTGCACTAACATCAGTTTCACATAGCAATATATATCCTCTTTATTGGAAGCACTGTTTGTTGTATTCTAGAAAATCAGCAGAAAATCTCATAAAGATTTACATCAAAGGTCTTTGAAAGAGATCACTTTGGAAAAAATGCCATGCTTTGAAAATGTTTTTTTTATTAGCCTCTTTGAGTTGTCAAACATTCCTGCTTTTATGTGATCCTGAGAACTGACAAAATGGATGAATGTTTCAAATATGGAGGGTACAAAGCAAGATCTGGCAATGCAGCAGGAATAGTTGTAGAAACAGGAAAAGCTGCTCTGAAAAAAAGGGTCAAATTTAAAGAATGTTCTGCTGTCTAATATTCTGCAGGATTAAGGAGAATTTGGGTTCTCACAGAAGCCAGTCAAAAGATTGCTGTCACATCCTCAAATGGAAGCAATCATTCATTCACAAGTTTTCCTTCTAGACGTCCTCTCAATGAAATTCAGATAATTATTTCCCTGGAGCAATGCTGAGCTGCCGCCTAGAGATGCCTCTTCCAAAAGCAGAGTTAAACCCTATTAGATTAGGTTTTCTTATTTATTTATTTATTTTATTTTCTCTTACTGCTGCTGCTGTTGATCTCACACAGTAACAGCTAGGAGACAGCCATAAAGTACAGAGCTTTTGCTTCCCTGCAGAAAGGGAAAATTTGATTCTGCTTCCACATGGGCTTATTCAAGCAAATCCTGATTTCCTAGAGGGCAGAGGGGTGCAGCAAGGAGCAAGAGAGGAGAGGTGATCAACCACTGCTGCAATTTCTGCACATGAAAGGAACCAGAAAGCAGCATTTCCAAGTCATTGGATCCCAATGGTGTCCCAATAGCTTAAAGCCAAAGAAACTCAAAGGGTCAAGGCCCCAGAAATCTCACTCTTCATACCCCTGGGTTTCTGCATCTGCTAGACACCACTGGGTCAAAAGATAGAAAGGATGTCTCTGGGCTAGCTGAGCTAGTTAGGTCTAGCTAGTCTGTAATACTCCTTGAAGGAATCAGAGCAAATACCACAGGTAACTGCTCCAGCTACATCTCTAAGAGAACCCAGAGGTGAGTATTTATTAATGGACAGAAATGGTGTCTTGGAAAGACCAGGAAAGGTAGAGAAAAAATGAATTTTCTTTTCACTAGAAAATATATAGGTAACATCAGAGATGACAACAGGGAAGTGTTTAAAGTAAATAAATATTTCAGTCATATCAGGCTTCCAGCAGAAAAAAAAAAAGAAAAATCACTGTTTCATTTATGAAATTACTAGGAAATCATACAGACTTTAAGCCATTGCAAACTTTGAAAGTTCCTAATTCTTCCCCTGTCCATTCTTTTTAAATAAATTAAGATTTGAATCAGAAAACTTGTCTTCCATCATCTATGGGAAGGTGTGGTGTGTTGACCCTGGGTAGGTGCTTAGTGCCCACCAAACTTCCTCTATCACTCCTCTCCCAGCCGCACAGGGGAGAGAAAATGCAACAAAAGGAGGACAAGCTAAGGACAGGGAGAGACCCCTTACCAATTACCCCTACCCTCACTGTCACATGCAAAACAGACTTAATTCAGTGAAATTACTTTAGTTTATTACCAATGACATTAGAGTGGAATAATAGGAAATAAAAACAAATCTCAAAACATTCTTTCCCCCTCTCCTCCCTCCTTCCTGAACACAACTTCATTCCCAGATTCTCTCTCCTCCCATCACAGTGGTGCAGGGTTATGGGGAATGGGAGTTCTAGTCAGTTCATCATATGTTGTCTCTGATGCTCATTCCACTCAGAGGTGGGATCCCTCAAATTCTTCTCCTGTTGAAATGCATGGTCCCTCCCATGGGAAACAGTCCTTCAAAAGGTTTTGCCAGGAGCTGCAGTTCTTCATGATCTGATCCAGCATGGGTGCCTTCCACATGGTTCGTCCCTCAGGTACAGCCTACTCCATCATGGGATCCCCATGGGGTGGGGTAAAAAATCCTGACAGCAAAACAGCTCCAGCATTCGCTCCTCTCTCCACACGGCCACAGGTTCTACCAGGAGCCTGCTCCAGAATGGGGTCTCCACTGGGTCACAGCCTCCATCACGAAATCACTTGATCCAGAATGGGGTCTTCATGGCTGTGGGTGGATATCTGCTCCACCTTGGACCTTCATGGTGCTGCCTCACCATGGTCTCTTCTCCAGGGCTGCAGGGGAATCTCTAGTCCAGTGCCTGGAGCACCTCCTCTCTCTCCTTGACTGGCCTTGGTGTCTATGGGCATGTTTTTCTCACATTTTCTCAGTTCCCTTCTGGCTGTTTTGCACAGTAGTTTTTCCCCTTCTTCAACAGGTTATACCAGAAGATACTATTTCTCTCAGAGATGTCTCTCTCATAGATGGGCTCTACCTTGGCCAGTGGAATGTCTGTCTTGGAGCTGACTGGCACTGGTTCCATCTGACAAGAGCGAAGCTTTTAGAAGCTTAGCACAGAAGTCACCCCTGTAGCCCCCTGCCTCACAAATAGAATCTTGACATGTAAAACCACTGGGTAGTTCAGGAATAGGACCATCCTCCTTGTTAATAAGATTTGATTCTGAACTGCTCCTCCCAACTTGAACAGCCTTGTCCTTCCACAAGGCTCTGCTCTTGAAGGGACAAAATTAATTATTTACAAGCATTTCTCTCCTACCACTTTCTCAGTCCTTCAATAAAACCTAATCTGAAGGTTACATTCTTACATGTAGAACCACATCTTCACAATCACAAAATGTCTTGTGTGGCCTTCTCCATAAAATGCAACAGGACAAAATACTCCTTTCTGGAAAAATGACAAGGAGAGTGACCTTTATCTGCATTGTGCTTAGTGCTGGGAAATAGAAAGAGCAGATAGCAGGGAATAGTGGAAACCTATGTGCACCAACAACATTTTCTCTTGGTTGCTAAAACTTTTCTGTAGAAGAAAACCAAAATATTTCTTTTACTGTACTCCAGACAATATTAACCTGAAAAATATTGAAGTATTCAGATAAATCAATCTAAACTCAGGCAAAAAAATTGCCTCCCTCCAAGACATGATTTATGCTCTTTATTCCTTCTCCTTCTTTTCTATATGGCTAACTGAGAAATCAATTTCAACCAAAAGGATTTAACCTGCTAGCAAAGGTCTACACAAGATTTATTAAGACAAAGGAAATGTGAGGATATTTCTCTGTTTATGAGATATCATATTGCAATCAGACAATATAATTGTGGTACACACAAGTCTTCAGAACTCAGGAATGTTTGGCCCTTGTTCCTGAAAGATATCTAGAAGTATTTCACTTCTTCATATGTATTCTTCATACAAATGCAGCACTGTCAAGAACACATTGTCATGGAGAGGAACCTGCTGTCACTACTGCTTGTCACAGCATCTCCTCTTCCACATTTCAATGAATGACCTTGGCTAAGTCTGTGCAACACTTTGCAACAGTAGGCCTAAGTAAACAATGAAAGAACACACCCCGGAGAGCTGCACAGAGGGAAAGAATATACAGAAAGGGTAGGTATCTAAGTAGTTATTTCTAGTTATCTGAAACATTCTCATCCACTTCTTTGGAGATTAACATTGTCTGGGCCCTTTTGACTTGCAGCCAACCTACGCTGTCTCCAAAATTCCCAACCAAAAGTATTTTGGCCAGGTTTGACAATGGTACCACAAAAGCCAGTAACCTGCTAACTGATGATGCACTGGAAGTAAACTCAAAGTTTAATGACTAATAGACCCGAATATGAAAAAAAAATCAGACGTTAGAGGTAGAATGAATGACCACAACAAACAATTTTATTTTCCAGGAACAGAATGAAACAAAACCACCACAAGATACAGCTCCTGAAAACTACAACTTTTTCTAGCTTTGACACTGAATATTGCTTCATTTTTGTAAACTACAATGTTTGTTATAAAAAGAGCCATAATATAAAAACAGGAAGTATGCTGAATGTCTCACAGACCACAGACATTCAGAAATATTCAATCCAAAAATCTTAAACCATACAGTAATTGCTGTCCCAGGAAGAGAGGAACCCAATTGTTTTGGTGAAATTAAAACTTTGTCCACAACTTGTTAAAGATTATATTAACTGACGGGAAAAAAAAAAAAAGCGTTCACTGGCACTATCCCTGTGTGAAATGGCAAAAATGGTAGATTTATTCTTGACTCACAGAAAAGCTGTCAAGGCTCAGTCCATGCTCAGAGACAACAGCAAGGATCTAACATTACAACATGCTTTTGATTTGTTTGTTACCCTTCCTAATACCGATGCACCTCCCCTCCTATTTATCTTTGGACTGCAGTCTTGCAATGGAGAATATAATTGTATGACAACACACTGCATATCTATTTGAATGACCAAGGTTCATTGGTTTACTTA
Organism: Certhia americana; assembly: GCA_018697195.1. Lineage (NCBI taxonomy): Eukaryota > Metazoa > Chordata > Aves > Passeriformes > Certhiidae > Certhia > Certhia americana. The sequence continues at coordinate 47,692,977 of CM031878.1, read as the reverse complement.
TTATTCTAGAAAATAGTCAAAGTCAACACCTATGGCTGACTTTAGCTTACTTCCACACCAAGTAGAATGAAACAAAACGACTCTACATTATTGGACTACTACTTTCCTTTACAGAAATGAAGAAGAGCAGAATTTGCAGACCAGGTTCCCCACAAAAACTACAACCATGAAGGAATTCAAAGTACCACAGTTACACAACATGAGGCTAGAAGGATACTACCCTTAAAGGTATGAGGCATTTGAAATGTTGAGAAATAATAACAAAAAAAAAAAAATTGCAGAAAGGCTATTTAAGTTTAAATCACTACCTAAGCAAGTTCTCAAGAGCAAACAAATTGGGATTATTTTCCTACAAGCACATATTTTTTAATTTCAAATCCAGAGTCAAAGTCACAAACCCATTTCTGTCTGGTGTATAAACATGAGATGAAGTCTCCATGTAGAATAAAATTAATAAAGATATAAGGAGCCCTTTTGTAGATTCCTTTCCATATTTCATTGAGCAGGCATTGCCACTGAAGTTGTCAAAATAAACTTTTCCAATCCTCCCTATTATTTAAGCATCTCTAGTACATTAAGAAAATTAAAAGCGTAAACTTCATGAATCTTTTTTAGTTTTAGACACATAAAAGGTGAGTTAAAGTATCTACTTCATTTAAAAATTCCTATGTTTTAATTAATGCACTCAGAAAAAACCCAGTCTGAAATTCATATTTTAAGGCACAGTAGAACACACTTTTTGATTTCAAGTTGCAATGCCTTCATTTGATGCTCAGCACTGAAACTGTGTTCTTATTTCATGCTATGAATGATGTATGTTAACCACCTCTATCTGCAATGTGATTTGGTTGTAAATACCACATATTAGCTAATTCAGAAAGAACAAATTCTCTTTGCCTTCCACTGGCATGTGGAAGATTTACTGGAAAAATGTTCCCCATCTTTTCCCAAGTCACAATGAATTTTTTTGACTAATGTATCAAGCTAACATTCACAGAGCTGTTGAATAGCTGGAATTAAACACCTAAACATTTGTAATTTTTAAACAATGACATTGCAATTTGCTAAACAAACTCCATTGTTTGGATAAACCCATATCGCAATATTTCTAACTTTATTCAGACTTTTTTGTTTGTCACCTAAATACAAATATTTAGAAGTTATTTCCTGACTAGAGAATCATCATAGAATCTTAAAATGGTTTGGGTTGAAAAAGGACACTGAAAAATATCCAGTTCCAACCTGCCTGCCAAGGGCAGGAAAACTTGCAATTAAACCATGTTGCTCAGAGCCCTACCCAACCTGGCCTTGAACACCTCCATGGATGAGACATCCACAGACTCTCCCTGTGCCAGTGTCTCAGCACCCCCACAGCACAGAATTTTTTTTCTAATACCTAATTTAAACCTACTCTCTTTCCATTTGAACACATTCCCCCTTGTAGTCCTGTCACTACATGCTCTTGTAAATAATTTTTCCTTATCTTCCCTGCAAGTTTCCTTCAGGTACTGGAAGGCCACAGCTGGGTCACCTTGAAGCCTGTTTTCCAGGCTGAACAATTCCAATTCTCTCAACTTTTCCCTGTAGGAGAGGTGCTCCATCCCTCTGATCATCCTGATGTCTCACCTCTGGACTCACTCCAACAGTTCTGTGTCCTTCCTGTGCTGGGACCCCAGAGCTGGATGCAGGGTGGGGTCTCACCAGAGCAGAGCAGAAGGGCAGAATCCCCTCCCTCCCCTGCTGCCCACGCTGCTTTGGATTCAGCCCAGGACACGTTTGGCTTTCTGGGCTGGGAGTGCCCATGGCCAGTTTCTCATCCCGGCAGGGCTGCACTAGATCTGTTCATCCCTCAACCTGCAGCTGCAGCACCTTGAAATTGATCTTGTTCTTGTTTTAAGACTCTTCAAGAAGGAACATTCTGGAATGAGCTGCTTACCCTTATAGGTTTAGCCAATGCCTTCCCACCAAAAAGAAAGTAATATGAGTAAATATAAGTGAAAAAGTGAGAGTATTCAAGATGAACAGCAACAGGCAAACAAAATAAACATAAATAACTACTGGGTACAAAATTGCTAAATCTCAGGAACACCACAGGAATTGTGAAACACCCAGAATGGCAGGACACTTCCCCCTTCCAAGATGTCACTCCACAGCTGAGCGCGTGGCTCAAAGGACAAAGGGAAGATGGGTTCAGTCTTCCCCTTACTCCCTTTGCTCTCTTATCTCCCCGGAAGCTGCAGCTCCAACTGCTATTTTCTGGGGCAAGGAGCTAGAACTCTCAGTGGGACTTTGTCTTCCTCACATCAGGAGATGACAGGAGAAGCCAGCTGGAGCTTCTCTGACTCGGTGCTTTTCACACTTCATCCAGGCCTTGTTGCCAGACTGGAGTGACTGTGATGTGGCAGCACACCGTCATTCTCAAAGCTGCCTCAGTCCTTTAAATGCAAATAATCAAGAGGCAAGTGAGGCAAGGGACATGAAAGCAAACTAAGAGGCAAGAGAGACAGAGACTCTGAATGAGTCAAAAGACCATGAGTCTGGGCACGCTCTGCTTCCATACTCCAAATTAAAAAGCCCAGGCAGCCCCTGTTTTCAGCCACAGTGCTTGGCCTTAAGGAGATAGCAACAATTTGGACACAGATAGATGTGAAATACAATAGCATTTTGGGTTACCCATTGCAGTCTTCTTAAACTGTATTAGATTCTCATAGGTCCATTTCTAAAGCCTGTCTAGATCACTCTGGATGGCATCCCATCCTTCAGGTTTGTCAAGTGGACCAAACTTTACATGTCTGTCAAAGCCATGATTCCATTCCCTCACTTACGAATCAGATTTCCAGTCTGCAATAAAAGTTTTAGCACCTGTAAAAATAACTCTGCTTATACAAAAACTATTTGTTGCATCTATATTGCTTTGCTTCACTAATAATATGACACAGAACTTAAGCTATATCATTTTTGTTACAGATAGTTGATCTCAATCTTGCTGCTTCTGTTCTCTCAGGCAGCTCAGGTACTGGAAACTCAAGTTAGATTCCTCACTAACATGATGCACAAGACAGAATGAATTAGTTACTCCAGTCTGTAAGGTAGCTGAAAATAGGGATGCTGTGTTTGTAGATTGTCAGGTACTAAAAGGGATCAACAAAACCTGTTGATCTCTGATGCAATATTTCCATCCTCTCTCCCTGATTTAATTAAGTACTGTTCAGGGTTCTAATTAATGCCTTAGGTGATGAAATACACTTGTTCTATACTCAGCACGGCCACAGGAGCCTGTAAAAAGTCCTGCTCCAAGAGCTCTTCATGTTCACTTAGCATCAGCATTTCCAACTGCATGTAAGGAAACTGAAGAATTAGATGTAATCCTCAAAACTGAGGCAAGACTTACACCCTTTTTTTCCTACGGGGCTATGAAAGTATATCTTAAAAATGAAGTATCATGTTGTTCAGCCACACTTCATCCTGCTAGCACTTTCTCAGTCCTTAGAGAATCCAAATATTTGTTCAAGCAGTTCCTGTGTTCTCAGCTATTCTTCACAGTTTAGGCTGTTCAACTGAAGCAGGTTGCTGCCAACCTTTATTCTAACAGATCTGCAGCTTTTATGGTTCAACATATTTTCCCATCTAGAAGAAAAGAAATCCCAGTTTTTCAGCTCTGCCCTCATAACTGTTTTCCAAGAAACTCGGTCAGCACTTCTGCATTTTACAACTGCTCTCCATCTAATAGTTGAAACTACATTTTTTTATAATACTTAACATTTTCATAATAATATATATTTTCTGATATTTTTATTTATCTGACTTCTTTAATAAACTTTATTCTTTACCTTGCTCATGTACATATTTTCATTATCCTAATACATCACCTGGTACATCCATTGCCTTTTTCTTTAATCACATCATGAACTACCTCCTTTGGTCAATATAATCTCATCTGTTTTGATCCGATTTTACAAATGATTGTAATATTATTAAAGAACTTGGAAAACACCACTGTGCTCAGTGGAGCTGATTAAAGAATAAGCCATCCAACATATTAGCAGATCTGATTCAACATAATCATATGGTCATCATATTCACTCAGATTAATTTAGAGATCCCAAATCATAATTGAAATATGGGGTTATAATGTTCATTTGATTCAGAAACAAGATCTGAGGCAAACCTGGTGTCTAAGAATGCTCTCACCTGTGATATATTTCAATCTTTTCCTCTTTGAGGAATACTCAGTAAAAAACCTCTTGAGGAGTATCCTCAAAGACCATTTGAGGCTCTCATCAATGCAAGTCAGAAGGAATCTGTTCAGCATTCAGGAAGACAGAACACTGCCAATTTGACATGAAAAAATGAAAATTCTCACTCTATTAAAGTCTTTTAAAAACACATTTAAAAAGTAAGATGTGGCATCAACCACTCATCCAAGGTAAAGCCAGAGAGCATTTCAGTTGTGAATTTGCTGAACTTGAGGCTTCTTGTGTTACATGGGAAAGGATTTTACATACAATTTCTAGTCATGTCCCCACAAGCCCTGAAACAACCATAAAATTCAATGTGCTAATTAAGAGCTATGAGATTAAATAATAAAGAAAATGATATATCACTGCAAATGGATATTACTGCAAGCACTGCATATGAGCGGACTGCAATTCATCATGCAGAACATGACTGCTTGCATATTGTCACTCTCTTTCTCATATATATTAAAATTAATATCCCTCATGAATTTTGATGGCCTATCTCCATTTCCAGTTTGGAATATGCAATGCTTTTCCACTGACCACTTCAGAACTGGCTGTCAGGGCCCTGCAGATCACAGCCCCGCTGCAGCCCTGCCCTATTTTCCCCATGTTACTCACCCAACGATGCTGCCCAAGGCACACTGAGGAGATGGCCCTAACTCAACGCCGACCTCATTTCTGCTGGGTTGTGGTCAGAGCTCCTCTGACCACCAAGACAGGAGCTGAACTGTCATTACTGGGTCCCCTACATGATCTACCTTTCTTGCCTAAAGCTTCTCCACAAATTGCCTGGGGTGTAGTGGTCTGCCCTGCAGATAGGGGTGGAAATCTTAACTTCAAGCCATGGGTCAGCTCTCAATCAGGGTGAGCTGGTACCCACCCCCAATTACCTCATTTGGTTTATAGAAATCATTTCCAGAAAGTTCTCAGTTCTCGTTGTTGTTATTGGTTGTATTTTGCTGCAATATTTTCCGTATTCCTAATCGCCTTCCCCCATTGGACTATCCCTCCTTTTTCCACCCTAAACCCCTCCCCCATGTTCATGCTTAAGACTGCTGTTACCCTGGACCTTCATGCTCTTTTTTAGTCCATTCCCTTGTACCGTGCACGGCTTATGGTTTGTTATTTTCCCTTTATTAAAAAGTTCTGGTTTTGGACGACCAGATCAGAGTGTCTCTCTCACAAAGTCACCATAGGGTGGGGGACCCGAGGTGAAGCACCGGTTATCTCATCTGGGCTTGAATCACACTGGGGTCTTCTGCACTGCAGAGTTGCTGGAAGTTGTTTCTGAACAAATCCTTTTTAATGGAGACTTTTCTCCATTAAAACCCCACAGTAAATCTTATCCACTTATCAAACCAAGAAGGCTAGCAAAGATGTTTAACCATAAGGTTTTGTGTGGGTAGGAGGCAGGTTGCTCCAGGATAAGGCCATGACCCAGGCTCCTAGTCCCTCTCCAGGCAAGAAATCAAGACAAGATATTCTGGCAGAGCAGGGTTCCACCAGACCTTGCAACCTGCAAGCTCAGGGTGGTTACCCTCTTTGCTCTCTGGTCCACGACAGGCATCATCAGGAGGAGGGATGTAAGAGTTTTTAAAATGTGCCTGCATTATCTTTTTAATTGCCTTATAAAAGCTTGAGCAGTGAGTGAAGCATGGCACAAATGATGCCAGGTTTACAGATGGATGCTTGGCTGGGCATAGACAGCTGAAACAAGATCGACCAGCTGTACAGGAGTATATGGTTTTGTCCTTCATTCCCTGACCAAAGGGATAGCTTTTGGTCATCAAAATCTTCAATATCAGCTGACCAACCTGGCAACCAAGCTAAGCACCTGTCAGGCCTTTCCTGCTACTAGTTCAGTCATCCTAAGTGATAGAAATAGTCACTTTTGAATGAACTAGGAGAAACAAAGAAAACCTGGATAACTAATTCACAGCACCACCTACCTGTAAACGCGCCTTCCAAAAGCTGTTGAGATCTAGGTCAAGGGAACAGGCAGATGAATCTGTGAAGATATTGTCTTTCATGTTTGAAAAGCCATGACAGACTGATGAACTTCCAGAGGAATCATAACCCCCAGTTTTAGAAAGGCCATCCTCAAGCATCCACTCTAAAATTCAATGAGTGATCCTCTTTAAAAAAAGGATACTAGCTTTGGAGAAGGCGAGCAAGGCAAATTAGAAGGAGTGAAAGAGTAAACTTTTCAATATTTCCCAGTTTTATGGAGTGACTGTTAGAATATTGGAGTTTTCCTGTGAATTGACAGATTAATTTATAAATCCTTGTTTCTACCAGTTAGCTCTCACAGTTGCACAGTTCGATTTGGAAGGAAGGTGGTATAGCAAAGCATAGTAAGGCCTTTAAGATAGCTTCATAAAATGACTCTTATAAGAAGAGGAGTGAGGTTGCAGTATCTTAATGAATGCCGTCACTCTGCAGTAGATCACCTGTGGAAATGAGAAACACCATGCTTCAGAATTGAAAAGATAGAGACTTGAAAACTGTCTTACAATACCTTAGAAGCTTCACAATAAAACCTCAAGCTTTCAAGTGCCTTAGGAAACTCTCCAGTGAAACATCATAGAATTTATTAATGTTGTTGATCTACTCACTTATATGGCCTTCTGCAAAGGTGACCTGTTGGTCAGACCTTAAAATTAACTTCCTGCTGAGTTGCCTGTAGGGATTTTTGAATGGCATACTCTGCTAGACCACTGAGAAAAGCATGTGGTTTTCTTTTTTTTTTTGATAGTAGCATCATTTCTCTGAGTTAATGGAAATGCACTTCTATAAAAGAAATAGCAGCCACTGAATTGATCGCACTGGAGACATATTACATTTGTGTTCCCATAACATGGCTGATAATTGCCAAAAGCAAATCTCTTACTCCTCAAGCCATTGCTTTCTCTGTTTCACTATGCCAGACAAAACTTATTAACCAGCAGGAGGAATTCTGGCAATTTTGCCATCTGCATTGGGCCAAATATGCTGAGTTCGGTGCTGATGAAGACACATGACAAGACACACTGTATTTACAAATTGGTCACACCCTTCCAGGTCAATCAGAGCATTCCTGTTGAGAGATGCCTTGCTATCTCCTCTGTTGAACCTCTGAGGTGAGTTTCATGACATGTTCTAGTGTTTTAATACTGGAACTTTTATTACCCTCATTTCTTCCTGGTTCCACAGTATTTTCTGTGGAAAATGATTTCTTTTGTTGGACTTCAGTCTTGTGGTTCAAAGTTGTTTGGATCAAGCTTTTAAGTTTATTGCCTATCAAGCAATTCTCTAACCTCTATTCAGCAATGATACCTGAGTTTGCAGGAAAAATTAGTAAGTTCATCCTTTTCTTCTAAGGAAGGATCAAATTCCTCTTGGTGATGTGTCTAAACTTGGAATCCATCTGGAGCTTCGTTTGATTTTCTCATCTCTTACAAGCTGCAATTTTTTCCAGACTTCCTCTTTCTTTTGGACAATACTCAGAGTCCTCTCAAATTCTTCAAAAGCAGCTCTTCCAGATTTTTCTTTCTGGTGTTTTAATTCGTCACCTTTTGCACTTGTATGTTCGATTTGAGCATGCAGCTGGGCTATCTCCTGCTTTTTCTTTTTCAACATTTCATTGATTTGCCAGGTTTTCTCTGCAACTGAAATGTCCTTGTCTCACTCAATTAAACTCTTTGCATCACACAGCTGCATAATCAGCAGTTTATAATTCTCTGCTACGTGAGCCTCTGTACAATAGGTATGAGGGTTGGTGGAGGTTCATGGCCAGTCAATGGATAACAATGATGATCCATCTATATCAGAGGAGTTACCAGGATCAAAAAGACCTGCCCCTGGTATCACAGGCACCACCACAAGGAAGAAAAAATGATAGGTTATTCCCTTCTAAAAGGTATAAAGGATTCAGTATGCTGGACAGACCCTCTTTTATGGGAGGATTTTTTGCCTTGCTGGGGCCTGAGTTACAGACATCACTAGGAAACTTCCTGGTCTGACACAGCCCATGGATTACTATAACTTCTGCTCTTTCATGTGTGACATTGAAGTCACAACATTTAGTCCAAGGATGATGAAAGGGTGTTTAGGACCTTGGGATAAGTATACTTGAAGCAGAGCTTATTTTTTCCTCTGTCCTTCCAGTTCTAGGCAGTGATGTTGGAAGAAACAGATGCACCCAGTCTATTAAGTTGATGTTTTTTCATAATAGGATGACCCACAGGTTTGCTGGCATCAAATTGGATTCACCTTTCTCAAAAGAAGAAGAGGGTCTTTACAAATGAGCTGGTGACTAGGTGACCTTTAAATATACCTTCCAATTCAAGCTGTTCTAAGATTCTATGGTTTTGTAACTTTTCAGTCTATCAGCTGAAGAAGAACCAGCACCGAAGAACAACTTTTGGTATGGGACTTGGAAAAGTATCTCTTTGTAGAAAATTATTTAAATCCATGCCTGAATATTTTTATAAATTAGGTTAGGTTAGGTTAGGTTAGGTTAGGTTAGGTTAGGTTAGGTTAGGATGTGTACTTAAACTTTCTTTATTACACAGGAAACCTTTCAGCAACATGAGGTTATGAAGCACCAAGACATAAGCTTCTGTTTAGAAAACAGTTCTGTCTGACATTCCCCACTTGACACACTGGTCAGTTTTCCAGTATGCAAGCAATAGTCTCAAAGTCCAGTTAGTTGATGTCTAAGCAACTAAAACCAACCAAAATGCTGTCACATCAATGTGCCAAGTTTTTTTCAAGAAGATAGCATTCTGAGCTGAGGCTGGTGAGTGGTTAACTTGATTTTTTTCCACTGGAATAAAGATTTCATCATGTATCTAAAGTGTGACCTGAAACTGGGGAAATTCCTAGAAGATCTTGGATTGTCTCTCTTCCATGTTCCTTGATCCATTCAAGGTCCATGCAAACACAGGCCCAAGAGCAACAGCACTGTTCATCAGTGAGCTATAGTCAGGAGAAAGGAGAACCCATCAGGGACATGGTTTGTTCGTTGAGGGGATGACTCATTTACCTCAATCTACTAGCACAGATGTTTTAGCATACCTGTCATCCCTTAGGTGATCCATCTACCTTAAGGCCTTAGCTGCCTGAAATTTCATTTCTGTGATTTGTGGTTTTCTTGATAATATGCTTGGAAGCAAAATCACATTAAAAAGAAATATATAAAATGTCTGCGTCCCCACAGAAGTCATTTCTCAAATATGGTGTTTTCATGGCCATTTATTATGAACAACCATGATAAAATTACATGGACACTAGACACTAGCATACTAATAGCAAAGTAAGGGGACATGATATCAATATATGTTTGTATTTATTAAAGTTTCATCTCAAGTCAGTAATTATTTAAACAAGGCAAGTTTCAAGGCTGGTTTTCATTCCCTCAACTCACAAAAAATTTCAAGTGCTTTATTATAGTGTACTTATAAATCTAACCACAAGTAGTGAAATTAAAGTGTTTTGGCTGAGAGGGGCTTTTATACTAAAAGAAAACTGGAAATGTTATAGTTAATCTAGGTTTTTTTCCTGACTTGGATGAGAATGATACACAGTAATGGAGATAATAAAGCCTTTGTCAGACTGAAGACGAGAGAACCTAATGTAATTGCAGAACCTGCCACAAGCCTCTCAAAACTTGGAGACGAGGGGCTCAGATATTCAATAAAATATTTTTCCAATATTTTTGTGAAATCATGAGCTTGAATATGGACTTGCAAGTTTTATTCATTTTAAGAAGTCTGACCTTGACCAAATTAATTTACATATCAGTTAAAAATGATGGTAAGGAAACCTGGGTATTCAATGAGATGCTTTGAAACCAAATGCAAAACCTCAGTTGTTGTCAGACTCAGTTAGAATTTAGAGGGAAGCAGAACAGGAAGGATTCTTCCCCTGTAATGCTCCTGGAGATTTCAGAATTCCTGTGGGAAATCTCAGAAAAGACCTCGAGATTATTTTTGTTTGCAGGATTCCAAACTCTATCTATTTTGAGCTTCATTCCTTTGCAGAAGAACAAGGGCTCATGTGACTCCAAGGCCAAGGGCTGTGCTGCATGCATACAGGCATATCAAACCTTTCATTTTAAAGCATATCAATACCTGCTTTTGGAATAAATGTGCACAAGTGTGGACTTGCTCAGATGCACATCTGTTTGTTGCCATTCACATGAGTTCAAGCACTGTGCAGAAATGCAACTAAAGTTTCTGAATCACTAATTTTTAATAATCTGTTCAAACATCCTTCCATTCAAAGCCATCAAAGATTGCTTCACAGATATCAAAATTATTTTTAAAATTATTTGAAACTCAGTGCCTCCTTACTGAAAATGGATTTCTGAGCATTGGATACCTAGAAAGAATCTGATCTTTTAGAAATCCTAAACCTCTTCTTTTAGGATGACTAATGAGTTTCTGGATGCAGTTGGTCAATTTCTTTTCTCTGTAAGTAATACTTAGTTCATTGAAGATCCTGATTCTGAGGTATTAGAATTTCCAGTAAAGGAGGCATTGGAAAAATCAATTAAGATTAGGATCTCTTGCACCAAGCTATTCTTTGCCAGAGAAATACACTGAGATATTTTTACATTCCTGCAAAGAAATTAAATGCTTGTTCATAGTGCAACTTACATAGTTTAAGAAATAGGAACTTTCATAGAAGGTCATAGATGCCAGTTTAAGCAGTGCCAAGTGATGAAGCTTTGTATTTCAAAAGTGTACATAAACTCCAGTTATCCTAAGAAAAACTAGAATATTTTAAGCTATGGGGAATACCCACAAGATATGATGAAATATGTGTTCATTGACAATAAAAAACCTTTGTCTGGTAGGCTGAGTAGTTCTAAGTAATTCACACTTTGCTTGAGCTTAAGGTGTACAAGAAACTCAGAGATAAGAATTTTTTTTTCTATTACAAATAAAAGGTAGAAAGCTAAATATAAATGCCCATTTGAAAACAGATGACTCTTTCCAAGAAGGCAGCATGAGCTATATTAGCATGAACAGACAAATAATTGGAAGCTCTCCAGAAGGCTTGCCAAATATAATAAGCAAATCATGACAGCTTTCTCACTCTCAGTATTTCATTTGATGGAGGTCATGTTTATATGACCTTTCACTTCAGTCCAACATAAAACTATTCTTCATAAAGCACCATGGAATAAAAGCACAGATTTTTCCCCTATAGTGATTTTCATTACTTTTCCTATTTTTTTTATTAGCATTTATTTCTATTAGGTACATTCTATGTTAAAATGACAAATATTATTTGCAGATGATATTTAACAGATACTCACATGGGATTACTCAATTGCAAAGTTGTATTTTGCAATAACTATCTGCCTATGCATAATTTTTTCCTTTATCTATCTTAATTGACATTATATTGACCAAACCCATTTGTATCAGGAAAGGAGAAAATAAATTTGAAGCTATTCCCCTATGTAGGGAATAACCTTTTGTGTTCTTGAGGTTTGGGAAGTTCACAGCGCAATTAACTATGATAAAATATTTCTCCTGACATTCTCAGCTGTAAATTAAACACTAGTTAGTTTCCTTCATGCAAATAAACTGTTTTCTTCTATCCCTCTCTACAGGATTAATTATAAACTTTTACAACAAAAATCCTATCCTCCACACTTAACATGTCTGACAGTACTTCCAAAGTCTGACAGTATTTTAAATACTCTGGCCTTCAAAGAGCATACGCACAAATTTGAGGTGAATGGCTGGGGAAACGAGCAGGCAGGAACAGCAGACAGACAATGGCAGAGAGGAAGAGGAAAGGATTTGAAGGGAAATGTGGAAAATATTCTTTCATAGTGCCCAAATGTGGGATGAAAAAACCACTGCTAGTGAGTCAATTATTCAAAACACAAACACACCAAGTGTCATACCCATCTAAACAAGGTAGTTAAAAGAGATGGTTCCATTCTCAATCACTGGAAATACTGATTGTGAGTCTTCATCTTGCTGAGACAAAGTCTTCATCCTGTTTCTAATGACTAGAATATATGTATTGAAGCAGGATTCAGACATTTTAGACTAGATGTAGAAGTACTAATTTGGGTTCTCAAGGCAGATTAATGTGGCAGTTTGGATCGGCGCAAACTATTAGAAATCCTTTACAGTGGCAACTTTTGCAAATCTAAACAAAGTATTATATTTTCTATTAATAAGCTGAAAGAAAAAGTGTGCCTGGTACTTTTCTAAAAATAAAAGAAGTAAAATCTTATATTAATCTTTTATATGTTCATAATCAGGAAGTTTGTTAAAGCCCACTTGGAATCTCCCCACTTCTTTGCAGTATAGATACACTTATGGAACACCACTCATTTTCAGTGATCTCATTGTCTTTGAAGCCATCTCCTCTGCAGCTGGAATTTCACTTATAACAGAGATCTCATCTGATAGAAGAAATATTTAACTGAATCCAGATAGCACAGTGAGTCTACCTACAGGCAATGAAAAATGCAGACACACAGAAACACACACCAAGAAACACATCCATGACAGTGTAGACATCTATAGATTTCAGTGCTTATATACATACCATAAGCAGGTGTATGCTTGGTTGAAATTCACAGTATTGTGCCTTAGAGTGTAGTGATCTAAAATCTAAAGGGTGCTAGAATAATGCAGACATTGCCTGCTTTTTTCTGAGGTTTGTTTGCTTAAAAAAAAACAATCAACAATGAAAAACAAATCGCCAGGCAATGTTTCAATCTTGGAAGAAGGACATTTGAAATAACATTTGAATAAATAATGGCTTTTGAGGAAGCCATTCACAATGGGCCTGAGAGAAACAAACCAATCAATACTTTTGGAAGTTTTGCTGTATGTACTTCCAGACTAAATGCTCTACAGATTCATAGCTCTAAGGCAGGATATATGTAGGCTACATACATGAAAAGCAACAATTTGCCAGAAGGAAATTATAACTGAACAACATGGTCTAAGATACAGAAGGATTGAATAAAAAAGCCCAAGTGGAATTTCAAAGCTGCCTATTTTAGGACCATCTTTACAGAACTATTTATATCTATTTATACTACTATCAGTGTTTAGAAAAGGGGAAAAAATAGATAACTATTTGCAATATTAGATGCCTCTAACTGCAATTAGTGAACTTTGATAATAATTTATCACATTTATTTTCCTCTCAGTATCCTCTGTCTCAATCACTGCACTGGAAATACTCCGCTATTTTTAGTTTTTAGTTTCTTTGGATTCAGATCACAAAGGAAGAAGAGAAAGGATTTACCAAGAATCTGGAAAACTTTTACTGGACAAAATAAAGCTGGGGGCCTAGCAATTATTAGCAATTTAGAATAAGGCTGATGCAACAAACAACCCAAGCAAAACAGTATCATGAAGAAGATGAATCTGGGAAAAAAAAGGAACATAGTTGCTGATAGCATCCTGTGTTTGTTTTATATCCTGACAGAAAGGCAAGAACTAACTTACAAAAAAAAGTGATTGCAGATTAAGTGCCCAGCAGAAAGAGCTGATGATATGGGCACTAGAGGATTCCTCACAAGGAAGAGCTGCGAGCTTTTGCAGGTCTTCTTAGTGGTAGAGAAGAATATTTATACTAAGATATGTTCACTGAAAGAAGAGTCCTTAGCTTACATTTGTCAACTGTATGCAGCATTCTTCAGAGAGAGATTAAAGTCTGCTGACTTGAGCACCATGAATGATTACTCTGTTCCAAAACACAAGAATGCAGACATCAAAACACAATCACCAGGAGAAGACGATGTACCACCATCTGCAGGGAAATCTGAAAGGCAATCAGAACAACATAACTAAAAAGAGATAAAGTTCGATTGGGAATAGCCATATACTGAGAAGTCTAAAAAATGAAGTAGAGGGATACAAAATAGAATTATATAAAATAGGAGCTCAATATGGTGCTTCAACGTTAAAGGATAATTTATTTTTGCTACAGAACAGTATGAAATTTCCAGATTACTTATTTTATACGTAGACATAAAACTGGAACACTTCTTTTTTCCTTTGTTGTTCCCCAATTTGAATCACGGAACCAGAGATTAATTAATGTGGAATGGGACCTTTGAGGTTCTAGTCTGACCCATTGCTATGGTAAGTACAGTCATAACTGATATTTCAGGGCCTTGCTGAGTTGATTTTTGAGTGCTGCTATGGTTGGAGACTCCACAGCCACTCTAGACACCAATTTATCACTTTGGCCAGTCTCACACTGAAAAAAATATTTTCCTTATATTTTATTGGAAATTCCCATGTCATGACCTGAGTCCATTGGTTTTTGCCCTACCATTATGTTTCTCATTCAAGTGAAATGACTGTGTGTCTTTTTAAATGAGGAGACTAAACAGGCTGCTGATCCTGTTTTACTGCAGAAAGTAAAAGATTGGGTTGTTTGGGGTTTTTTTTTAATCCCAAACACAGGAAGTTAAAAGAAGGACATGAAATTTCTAGAAAAGATGTATCTCTTCTTTGAACTTTGAGCCCTATGTGACTGCCTGAAGATATCTTCAGTGGTTATCTCTACTTCTATACATCTATGAACTGTATAAGGAAAGCTGCTTATTACTAATCTTGATAATGGCACTGCAAGGATTTCACTAAGTGCAGCTCTTGACTGAACAATGGTAAGAGTTTAAAAATTCTGATTTGATTAAAGTACAGGAAAATGTCATATGAAAGGGTGTGTATTTTCTTTTTTTTTTCCTAACAGGTTCTCTACAGGAGATATGCTGACTGGCAATTTAATCCTGATAAATATGTTTACACAGCAAACCACTACAGCTTAAATAGCTCATTTTACAGACTGTGTTTGGAATCATGTAGGATGCATATAAGTGGTTTTAATAAAATTACAAAACCACAAAATAAACTGTCAACACAAATGCAATTTCAGAGGAGCAGTTTATCTCCTGGATTTGTGTTTTTCCACATGCAAAGCAAAGGAGATAAAGCTTGCTGATATTGATCTCAAAGCCTGATCATAAAAAATTAAAAGTAATCTGTCAGAAAAGAAAAAAAGAATGTTTTCCATTTTGCTTAGAGAGCTCTTGAGTGCTTGTGTGAACACAATTTACAGCATTAATAAAATCCTCTTGCAAATATTATTTTATTTTTATTGTTTCTTTTTCTTCTCTGATTAAATAAAATATTCTGTAGTTCTTGACTTTTCTGCTCTTAGTTGTGCTGGAATATTTGACGTCAAGTTTGTATATATGTGTCACCAAGTCCAGGACACTGGTACCCCAAGTTGTTTGGGGCTATAGGAAAGTGAAGTCTGTGGAAGTTTCTCCTTTTCTTCATTGTCTTTTGAAATAGGAAGAAAGGGAAATAACTCTCTGTAAGTGTGGTGACTAGGACATGGGCAGGTATCTGAGGAGGCTACCGAGGTGACAGGATTTACATATCTGAGGGTTTTTTTAACATCTCAGTTTAAGAAATGTCCATTTCAAAGACTTCTTTGCACACAGTGAAGACTGCTGTCCAGAAGGTGATGTTGTTTCCAAGGAAAACAGGCAGATATGCCTTGATCTTCAGGAGGTTAATCCCTTTACTTTATGTCATAT
Source organism: Certhia americana (assembly GCA_018697195.1). Lineage (NCBI taxonomy): Eukaryota > Metazoa > Chordata > Aves > Passeriformes > Certhiidae > Certhia > Certhia americana. The sequence continues at coordinate 47,677,152 of CM031878.1, read as the reverse complement.
GATCCAGGATAATCGTCTCAGAAACCACTGAAACTGAAGTTGGAAGAAAATTGTAACAAATTACTGATTGTAAAATAGCCTTTTTCAGGATGGCAGTAACTTTCAAATACCTTCAGGGAAGGTTCACAAGCAGCCCTCATTTCACACAGTGTGGATAAACATATCACTTACACAATACATACAAACTGACCAAGGGAGATAACTCCTTTGTGAATGAAAGTATTCTGATAATGCATTGACAGATATGTAAACACAGTTTACTTGGGGTGGTTGAAACAAAATAGGAGCTCCTTGGGAAAATCTAACCCCTCAAAAGCCTACTCTGACCTCAAATACTTACCTTCCTTTACAGTGTCACTCAAGGGTAGTGCAATTTATATAATTACCCTCTTCAAGAGTAATTTTATAAGCAGAGCTTCTAAAAATGTTCTGATTCTTCTTTGCTTCCCATTTTGGACTTACATGATAACAGATTTCTCTCCTGTGCATTTTGTTATTTCCTGCCTCTCCAGTAAAATATTTCCAAGGTAGCCTAAGAAATCAATGTTCTGTCAGATGTTGTCACATATATTTAATAAGGATCAGTTGTGTAATTGCCACAATAGTGCTGCCTCCAGAAATTTGACTGTAATGGCAATACTACCCACCCCTCTGAATCTAGAAATTGTTCTTAATCCTTGTTGGTGATGTTTTATTTCAGAAAGATGATTTTATTTACTCACGAGAGCACTGGAATTTATTACTAATCCCTAGAAAATTGTCTAACTGTAGAGGTTCACATTGCTGAAGAGGTGATAGGCAGACCATGTAAAAGTCAGTCAGATCTAGAGTTGTAGGTGGAAGTTGAAAATTGGTTTATTTGTTATAGGTAGAGATTGGAAGCCTTTGAGAGAAAAAGAAAAATGTCTGCAGTACAGAACTGATGGCTTAATGAGAATGTATATCAAACAGTGGTGTAAATGCATTTCTGTCACATCACACAACCAACAGATAATTACAGCTGCATCACAGAGACTTGACCTTACAAATATTGGGGGGGCCTGTTAATCTACAGACACTGTAATTTGCTTTAATGGACATTAAAAGTTGCCTGAGATTCCCTATCCTGACTCAGGGTGTGTTCATGCCACCATGAGCATTAATGAGTCATGCTGGCTGTACTGAGTTGTTCAGACCAGTGTATTTTTCAGTCTGTTGCAGATGCAAAGCAACCTTACTGCCATGCTCATGCAGACTTTGTATCCCACTGATCATGTTCTAACTCCTCCAGGCAGGGCAATTTGTCCCTGCTAGTTTTGCCTTTCCAGACTCTCAAAATTATCTTATTTTTTTAAATTTAATTAAACATAACTTTGCTAAGAATGATGAATTTGCTAAATACTTCCTTTGGCTGCCAATATATAGCAGATGTGGTGTAGAAATCCAGCTGATTGAAGTTTTTTGGGGAGACAGCTTATTATAGGTAGGTTACAATGCCATTCTGATCTCCACTACTAATTAAAATTTGACCTATGGTGTGACAGGGTCAAATAATCAGCTGATGCAAACCTGTTGGGGAGTTCTTGATGTGCAATCTGATGAATGATAGGGGAATATTGTAGACTAAATAAGCAAACGTGATGGCACAGTGGCACAGCCTAGATATTATTTCATTGCGTTTAAGATAAGTGTGTTTAGGCCTAAGAACATTTTATTTTTTCCATGTATGGAATCACTTACATTACAATTTTTGTTCCCTTTTCACAGTTTCAGTAATGGTTCACCTGTTGCTTTTAATTAAATAACTTATTAAAGCAAAAGCTGTAGTATATAAAAAACTAGATATGTTTTACTGCTTTAGAAACTTATCACCAATTATTACAGAATACACATATAAGGCAATCAAGATGAACTTCTAAAAACCCACAAACTTGCATCTCAGTTGGCTGGCAATTCCAGCTAACCTGAACTGCTTCTGACTGTTTATGAAAGCATCATCCATATTCTCCAGCATGGTTATTTGGATGAGATCTAGTCTAATTTGTCAGACATTCACAGCTATTTGGCAAAGTCACAGTAAAGCTGTAAAAGGTGCTCTAAGTCAGCATTCAGATTCACTGTCTAGGGGCACAAAGAAGGATTGCAATTGCAGAAGCTGTCAGGTCATTGTTGGAATTTCTTTTTGCAAAGGACCAAATATAGCCCAGTGGCCACTATTTAGGAGCAGTGTTTATGATCCATGTTTTTATTTTATGTGTACCTTTATTATACAGACATGGACTTTTATTGTTATGGTAAAATACTTTAATATATTCAGCACCACAAAAACTTGAAATAAAGCACACACAATATAGTTAAAAACTGGTATAACACCAACTTTCTATTGTCTTTAAAGTCATTACCCTAGACATCTGTATGATATACATGATCATTGAGATGGCTTGCTTTGAGGGAGGAAGAAACTATTCAGTCTTTCCATGAACAATAAATGTAGCTCAGAGATTTATTTTGAACAGAGGAACTTTGGTGGCTATTTATGACACCTTTATGAGACTTGTAGTGGCGGTGGGTGGGAGACATGTGCTATCCTGGAAAAAGCTAGAAACCCACAGAGCTTGTCACATATCCCAAGAATAACTGTGCTTAACCAACTGAAAGCCACCACCATAAAGTTCCTATATCTTTGAGACCAAACTTCCTGCAGTAATTTCTGGATTACTGGCAAACTTTTAACACTGAGGATCAGCCATAATACATTCTACTAACAAAGTAAAATTTGTGTTGTTAACTTCTGCTTCCATGCTAGCATTGCAGTTAACCAGCTTCCCTTGAAATTGTACCAACCTAGTGTCTTCAAAATGCTATAAAGATAGACTTTTAATATACAACAAGCACTCAACCAGACTAATTTTGATTTCAGTAGGATTATTTCTTGAGAGCTACAATAAATCAGTCCTCATTTTTCTTTAACAGTACAATTATCATGAGTCCATATGACTTGATCTGTTTGGGTTTCCTGTGTTTTCTCTTGTACCCCATTGCCACTTGGCAAAAACTGTCAGCTTGAAGCAGTCTTAACATGGTTTTGGTGGTAACTGTGGACGAATAAGAAAGCATTTCAGTGACAAAGTAAATCCCTCTTTTCCTTGCTTCTTCTCACAAAACTTAAGTGCTCAAGGGCACCCTTAGGCAATCTGTCTGCTGGGGTTGTATAAGGACTAGAAAGTTCAGAATTTTTACCCTGATTGCTCAGCTCACATTCTCACTCAAGTCTCTGCCTCAGATACACAATAATCTGCTTCCAGTCAGCATTCACTACTTAACCTTTTTTAGTTGTCGTAGCTGTTTTGCCTAGCACTGCTGGTTTTGTTTGCATCAGAGATTTTTGCTTGCATCACGCAAGATGAAAAAACTCTAGAAATCCCATTCAGAGTTGGGTAGGACAGCTCTAAAGAGTATCTTTTTCTTTCCCCTCAAGATCTTGGGATGTTCTGAACATATTGGAGGGCTGGGAGAAAGGAGTAGCTGAGGCAAAGATTTTAAGGGATAGGTTTGAACTCACATACAAAGTTTATGTTTAACAGTAAATCAAAACTATTTCCCATTTCAACAACTGGTTTACCTACAAGCAGTCATCTGCTGCTTCCTACATGCACAGTAAATTTCACATTATATGTGAATGCATTTTTAATTGCCATCTAAATTCCATGGGGCCACAAATAAGATACACATAAAAATTACTATCATGACAGACATGACAGAACTTTGCCTTTCAAATTGTTTCTACTGTGTTTCATGTTGTCAGGTGAAGAAGCATCATAATTTAAAGCATAGTTACAGTCAAAATTCACCAGTTCAGCACATTGTATTAGTGTCTCAAAACAGTAATGTGAGTTAAACAAGTTAGGATGTTCCCCAAATTTAGCTATTCTCTATCATCAGCAATAGTCACTCCTGAATAGTGAAAAAGACTTTGCAGAGTGTGACTGTGTAGAGCATGCAGGGACATAGTGTAGTTTTACACTTAAAATTTATATAAAGAATTTTTATCCCCTGTATTGCAAGTTTTCTGAGTAACTTCAGGCAAGTCAAACATAGTTTTGACATTTGACAAGATAGTCCTTGACTTTTCAATATGTTCAACTGGAAAAATACAAAAATATGTATATAAATTTCTTGTCTAGAAACATCAATATATATACAAAATAATCCTCCACAAATGCACTCAATAATACAGCTCTCTGGCCTGGAGAAAACTGGTCACAGCTTTTTACCTAAGGCAACTATATTTGTATCTTCTTTTGAGAAAGGCCCACAGTGTCTAAACAACATTTGTGTTTTTCCTGGTCTCTGAAACTCACCTGTAGATCACAAGTCCCTTCTTACACAGCTGAATAGGTCCCAATGCCCCCAAATCAGTGTTGAATCCACAACACGTCCTCTAGCACATGAAAAGCACTAATTTTTAGATCCTCTTTTAAGGGGCTCATTTTCTGACAATCGACAGCAAAGCCAAGTAATACAGAGGCTGTGTAAAAAAGAATCTCTCAAATGGCATGCTCACACTTTTCCATGAAGTAAAAATGAGAGCAAGTATGCAAAATGTAGTGTTTTTTTCTTCTGTGTAACACATTTTAGCTCATGAATTAGCAGACCTCGTTGAGACGGCTTTAAACTGGGTTTGAAGGGGGAAGGGGAAGCAGCTGAGTTTTCAGCTTTGAGGAAGAAGGCAAAGGTGCTAAGGCTGAGTTATGGGTGAAATCAGCAGCCCAGCTGAGGTGCATGTATACCAGTTGTTGGGGGTTGGGTTGATTTCTTATAGAATTTTTTCCCAGAAGTTGCTAGGAAGCTAATGGCTGGGTGCTTTTCGGTACTTATGGGTGCTCAGGGTCAAACAAAAGAAGCAGCTACCCAGAGACATTGATTTCACTTTGCTCGGGGCAGTTTTCTGCTCTGGGGGAACTGCCAGGGCTGCTCATCTCGGCGAGGCAGAGAGCTCTCACCATTCCCTTCACCTCGGACTCCGTCGGACCACCGGTCTCTTCATGTGTCCCCCTGGATTTTGGGAACCCGTTTCCTCCCTGCCCTGCACCCACAGTTTCTTCAGTTCTGCTCAAGGTCTCCCCACACTGTGTTTCTACAGCCCCTGCCAGCCGGGACACTTTTCCAACAGCTCCAGCCACTGTGAACCCTCGGAATTATCTCACCCTCCCAGAGCTGCTGCTAGCCTATTAGCTTGTGACGGTACTGGGGGGGGGGGGGGGGGGGGGGG
>CM031878.1:47614092-47671801 GCA_018697195.1 Certhia americana | reverse complement strand
GTTACCAGAGGAAAAACTGTGACTGATTTGTTGTTTTGGGGTTTTTTTTCCCTTTTTTTTTTTCCTTCTCTAGTTCTGTTTGTTGTCAATATTGTAGTTATTATTGTTAATTTACCTTGTTAGACTAACTAGTAAAGAACTGTTATTCCTACCCTCCTTATCGTTGCCTGAGACCTCCCCTTCAACTTTGGAATTATAACAAGCCCCAAGAGAAGTTTCCTTTTTTTGGGTCCTAGCAGACACCCCTGTCTTTCCAAACCAAGACACCAGTGCACACAGCATGGGTGACAAACAAGAACAGCTGGACGTCATGGTGCAACAGTAAAGCTAGTAGTAGTTGCCATCACGGAAACATGGTGAGACAACTCACATTGATGGAGCACTGCACTGGATGGGTACAAGCTCTTCAGAAGAGACAGGAAAGGAAGAGGAGGTGGACCTTTATATCAAGGAGGCTTTTGATGCTGTAGGGAATGAAACTAAGGAAGATGAAGTTGAATGCTTATGGGTAAGAATTAAGGGGAAGGCCAATAAGGCTGACATCCTACTGGGAGTATGTTGTCCTCCACCCAGCCAGGAAGAAGAGGTGGACAACTTATTCTATAAACAGCTAGGTAATGTTTCAGGATCACCAGCCCTTGTTTTTGCGGGTGACTTCAACCTACCAGATACCTGCTGGGAACTTAATACAGCAGATAAGAGGCAGTCCAGGAGATTTTTAGAGTGTATGGAGGACAACCTTTTGTCATAGCTGGTTGGTGAACCCACCAGGGGAGGGGCTATGTTAAATCTGCTGTTTACAAATAGAGATAGGCTGGTGGGAGATGTGGTGATTGGAGGCTGCTTGGGGCACAGTGATCATGAAATAATAAGAGTTCACAATATTTGGTGAAATCAAAAGGAGCACCAGTAAGACACTTGCATTGGACTTCTGGAGGGCAGACTTTGGCCTATTTAGGAGACTAATTCAGAGAGTTCCTTGGGAAGCAGTCCTTAAAAACAAAGGACTTCAGGAAAGGTGGGCATGGCTCAAAACAGAGATCTTGAGGGCACAGGAACAGACAATCCCGTGTGCCAAAAGATAAGTCGACAGGGTAAACATCCAGCATAGCTGGGCAATGAGGTTTTGGAGGAACTCAGGAATAAAAAGAGGATGTATCATCTTTGGAAGGAGGGCCAGGTCTCTCAGGAAGTATTTAAGAGGGCTGCTAGAACATGTAGGAAAAAATTAGGGAGGCCAAGCTCAGTTTGAACTTAGAATGGTGACTTCTGTAAAGGATAACAAAAAATGTTTTTACAAATATATTAATGGTAAAAGGAAGGGTAAGCAAACCTTCATTCTTTATTGGACAAGAAAAGGAACTTAGTATCTGCAGATGAGGAGAAGGTGGAAGTGCTTAACGCCTACTTTGTCTCAGTCTTTAGGGGGAAGATGACTTGCCTTCAAGACAACTGCCCTCTTGGGTTGGTTGATGGTGTCAGGGAGCAGAACAGTTCCCCCATTATCCAAGAGGAAGCAGTCAGAGAACTACTGAAATGCTTGGATATACATAAATCTGTGGGACCTGATGGAACCCATCCCAGGGTGATGAGAGAGCTAGCAGAGGAGCTCGCAAAGCTCCATCATTTACCAACAGTCCTGGCTCACTGGTGAGGTTCCAGATGACTGGAAGCTGGCCAATGTGACACCCATTCACAAAAAAGGTGTGAAAAAAGATACTGGTAATTATAGGCCATTCAGTCTGACCTCAGTACCTGATAAGGTAAGGGAACAGTTTATACTGAGTGTCATCAAGCAGCACTTACAGGATGGCCAGGGTATCAGACCCAGCCAACATGGGTTTAGGAGGAGTAGGTCGTGTTTGACCAACCTGGTCTCCTTTTATGACCAGGTGACCCACCTGATGGATACAGGAAAGGCTGTGTGTGGTGTGTACCTGACCTTCAGCAAGGCCTTGGACACTGTCTCCCACAGCACACTCCTGTTAAAGCTGGCAGCCCGTGGCTTGGACAGGAACACTCTGTGCTGGGTTAGGAACTGGCTGGATGGCCGGGCCCAGAGAGTGGTGGTGAGCAGTGCTGCATCCAGCTGGGGGCCAGGCACCAGTGGTGTCCCCAGGGATCTGTGCTGGGACCAGTCCTGTTCAATATTTTTACTGATGATATGGATGAGGGTATTGATTCTTTCATCAGTAAATTTCCAGATGACACCAAGCTGGGAGACTGTGCTGATCTGTTGGAAAGTAAGAGGGCTCTGCAGAGAGACCTGGATTGGTTGGAGTGATGGGCAGAGTCCAACAGGATGAGGTTTAATAAGTCCAAGTGCCAGGTCCTGCATTTTGGCCACAACAACCCCCTGCAATGTTACAGGCTGGGGATGGTGTGGCTGGACAGTGCCCAGGCAGAAAGGGACCTGGGGGATGCTGGTGACAGCCGGCTGGACACGAGCCAGCAGAGTGTCCTGGTGGCCAAGAAGGCCAATGGCCCCTGGCCTGGATCAGGAATGGTGTGGCCAGCAGGAGCAGGGAGGTCATTCTGCCCCTGTACTGGGCACTGGTGAGGCCACACCTTGAGTGCTGTGTCCAGCTCTGGCCCCTCAGTTTGGGAAGGACATTGAGACACTGGGGTGTGTCCAGAGGAGGCAACAAGGCTGGAGAGGGGCTGGGAACACAGACCCTGTGAGGAACAGCTGAGGGAGCTGGGGGCGTTTAGGCTGGAGAAAAGGGGACTCAGGGGTGACCTTATCACTCTCTACAACTTCCTGAGGTGGCTGCAGTCAGCTGGGGGTTGGTCTCTTTCACCAGGCAGCAACTGATAGAACGAGAGGACACAGTCTCAAGCTGGACCAAGGGCAGCTTGATATAGGAAATGGTTTTTTACAGAAATGGTGATCAAGTACTGGAATGGTCAGCCCAGGGAGGTGATGGAGTCACCATCATTAAAAAAACCTGGATGTGGCACTTGGTGGCATGGTCTAGTTAGGAGGTTAGGGCATGGGTTGAACTCGAACTTGAAGGTTCTCTTCCAAGATAGAAATTCTGTGATTCTGGGATTTTTTTCTGTCCTACCTACAAACTCTCCTTCTGACAGATTACCTATGCAAAATAAACAAATTGCTTGAGTCCTGGAGACCTCTGCCTTGATGTGGGAGATATTTGGGGCCAGAATGCTGATCATAGGGTGTGGAGAAAAATGACATCTGCACATTGTACATGACTAATGTGTTTCCCCACAAAGTCATGGTTACAATAGTTTGGTCAAAGCCTGTCTGCTTACTGAGAAGGGGAGACTATCTATCCTAATTATCACATTTAGCATGCATCCCAGTATCCAAAACATCCTCACACTTTATCAAATTTAATGTAATTATTTCACAATTACACTGATGAGGAGAACTAGAATCTTGAATGGAGGGGGTTAATTAAATCTGAGGAGTGAGTTTGAATATTAGGTTCTGGGTAAGTGTCCAGCACAGCAGCTGCTCTTTGCAAAAAGAGCTTCATTTTCTAAGCTTGTTTCACAGATCAGCATAACCATTTTACAGAATAAAGAGCTGAGGAAAAAAGATCTTCCTTCAGAGAGGTCTTATGAGTTCAGGTTTCTTTCTAATCTCTTTTACAAAAACATATATTGGCATCTTTTTTTCATTCTACAGGTTGGAAATATATAATTCTATGTCATTTACAAATTCTTGCTCTCTATTTCTGTGTCAAAGTTTTTAGGATACAATAGTAATACAGAATAATTATGTTTCTAACAATGCCCACATTTTCCATTGAATTGTAAATACCAATTACCCTTAGGACCAAATTTTACTGCAGTGTTCCTGTAGCATTCAGATGAGAATCTGGATTTCCAGACCAATTCATCTGAAACTGTCCTGGTCATTGCTCACATAGAAACTGTAGAGGAGGAGTACGAGTTTTACATTCTTTGCCTTTCCTGTTTTCTGTTTTCTTTCTTTTTTTCTACACAGCTTCCCTAAACGACAAGCCATCAATGAATAAGCTTTGTAGAATTGCATGATATAGATTAAAAAAGAGATTATGAAAATTTCAGTTGCAGCATATCTCTCCAGTCCTGGAATGAATGACATCTATGGGAGTGCACAGTGAATACTTGTCCTGTTTTAACTTCTGTTCTCCAGAATGTAATGGATTTATCTGTTCTTTAGAATAGTTTTGTTCTTATAAATAAGTTATGAATAAGGGGTTTCTCCCTCTCCCTCAGGTTACATATTGCTATTAATTCAAATTTCATAAAGAGTGATTTTCCCCCATTGACCTCTACAAAAGGACAAATCAGAAATCAACATGTATTTCTTCTCCTGTAAACCTTAACTAGAGAAAGAATCACAAACATCATTACTACATCATGAAGATCTCCAAATTTGCCTACAGCTTATTCTAGTAAGAGAAAACAATACTAAGATCTACAACTTAACTAAATGGTAACAAGAGAAAAGGACATAATATAAGCCAAAATAAAATAGAAAATAAAAACCCTAAAATATTTTATAATTTTACCTTTTTTTTCTATTGTATTAGATGAAATTTTCTTTTACTATAGTATGAAAATAAAATCTTGCATATATATTTTCTCCAGATTTTGAAAGAACTTAAAGTAGAAACAACATTTTTAAAAATGCATGTTTACACTAAGTCTTGGACCAGTCAGTTACAGACTTAAAAGTAGACTTACCAAAATGGCTCCTATGTAAGTAAACTCTTACTTATATAAGAGAACACAAAATCTAGCTTCCTTGTGATGAACTACAAAATACATCTTCTGCCCGGATTCAGATGCTTTTATTCTATCAATATGATTTAAAAGACAATAAGTGCAACAATTGGTGTTTCTATTATGCAACATCACTGTAGCACAGAAGCAAAATTAATCTGGGTTTGAAGAAATTACAACCCTTCTTAATGTAACATGATTCATCAAAACTAAGCAAGGAATTGTGAAGGAGCTGAAGATAATAATAAATTCTTGAAATCTGTGATGCTTCATTGATCAAGGAGTTTATCCATGCATTTGAAAGATCTAGACAGTAGTTTGGGTGTTCCTACCTATAAATACAGTGTCTGTTGTGTGATGGTCCTCTGTATCATTACAAAATTGCTCTAGTAAGACTACAAGCCTTTGTAATAGAAGAGGAAAAAGATATGAGAAATGCCTTCTGAATGTTCCTAGAATAGCATAATTTGACTGTAAATATTAATTTAGACTAGTATAACTTAATGATAAATGCATAAAGGAAAACATAAGCATCAGGTGACATAATGCCCAAGAAATCCCAGAGGTAAAGATGTGAAAGAACAGACTTGAGTGGAGACCATTTTGGTGCAGTGGAAGGAAGAAAGGGAAAATAGTGGAAAAAATGCCATGGGCAGGCCTGAAGCACAGTTTGATATGAATTTTATCTGAAAAGCTTGTCTTTGAGGAAGACTTTTAAAGTGTGAAGTCTGAGTTTTCAGTTATAATAATGTCTGTCTAGGCCATTTCACTCTGGTTTAAATACATTTAAGGTCAGAGACTGGGCTTGTGCAAGATAATATGTGCCCTTTAGGACCTGGGGAGCAAAGGTTAGAACCTAGGAAAGCAATAGTCAGTCAAGGGATCATTGCAACTTCATCACCCCACAAGCACATCAACATAGTTTTCTCTCAGAAGCTCAGGATAGGTTAGTTTACAGGTGTAAAAAGAAGGGAAAAAAAGGCTTCAGGAACTACATGCCATATGAACTGTCTTTAAAATGCCATTTAAAGGAAGCTCATTTTGGAAATTCCCTATGCTGCTGGAGACAGCATAGGGAAGTTCACAGAATCATAGAATGGTTCGATTTTCAAGGAACCATAAACACAGATCAGAATCATAAAAAATAAGGATTGGAAGAGATCATCCAACTCCAACCTTCCTGCCAAAGGCAGAGACTACATCAAGTTCCTCAGAGCTCCATCCAACCTGGCCTTGAACACCTCCAGGGACGGGGCATCCAGAAGCTCATTGGGCTCTCTGTGCCAGGGCCTCACCACCCTCACAGTAAAGGAATTTTTCCTAATACCTAATCTGAACGTATTCTCTTTCAGTTTGAAGTCATTCTTATTTGTCCAGTCACTACCTGCCCTTTTAAAAAATTTCTTTCTGTCTTTCTTGTAGGTTCCCTTCAAGTATTGGAAGGTCTCAAACAACAGATCACCCTCAAGTCTTCTTTAACGCATCCTAAACAGTAGCTAGACTCAGATATTTCAGTTACCCTGTAGCAGCCCCTTGATCTCAGTCTAGATAGGCCTCAAATGATGGTTGAGGCCCAGAAAGTCTTCTCTTTCCTCTTAGTCCATATTTTGGGTTACTGATAGCTGTTATGCTCCACTGAAGGTGTGCAAAGAGCTTTCATCACATAACCTAACAGGTGTGCCATATTCAAAATGATACATCATTCACATCTAAAATAAGTGACAATTGGGTTTGGGATTGGTCTTTTGTCTCCCCAACAAGAAGCACAGGCAGGCATTTCAGAGTGAGGCCATAGAAACTGCAGAGTTTAATTTCTGTTGTTGCTGAATTGCTCAGATTTGATTAAACCTTTGGGTTTGCTTGCAAAATTAGACATGTGCTATCTAGTGATTTGGAATGCATTTTTAAAGTGAATAAGGTGGGATGGATTGCACAAGCTTAGTTGTCCAGAGAGTCATTATAGTCTTTTGTGCATCGAGCACTGCTCCAAAGCTATTCCAGAATGATAACTGCTGATAGCAAGTCAATCAAAGCTCTCTGTGACAAAAAATGGAAGTCTCACTCTGTTTCTTGGCAGAAATCTACCTCAGCAGTTGCCCAGCACTAGCAGAGCTTGCTGGCACCTGTGTGGTTCACAGACGTGTGATCAGCCTCTTGTTTCTGCAGACGGAGGAGTCTCTGTGGGTGTTCACAAGCCTTGAAAAGAAGCAGCCTTGCAATAAATGACTGGAGCTCTCCAGGCTGTCATTACTGTGCCCAGCACATTCACAGTCATAAAACCTGAAAATGCAGCAGAGTAAAAGCAGCAGCACAAGTGTACTATTTGCTAAGCTCTGAAAGCATACTTATGGCTTGGTAGATGAAACAGCAAAAGGGGCTGAATATTCATGTGTTTGTGGAAAAGAACAAGGATGAAATTCTAAGAAAATTAAGTTCTGAGAATGAAAGGGGAGTAATGTCACTGTGCTGAGGGACGGAATAATGGAAATAATGAATTCTTTTATTGTTCAAATATCTGAATTGTCAGAAAATATTTCCTGAATTACAAGATTAGACTGCAAAAGCCACCTTTCATCATGGTGGATGGGTAGGAGTTGAGCTTTTTCAGGCTGATCTTCCCTAACTCAAAATAAAGTGGGGTACTCTTGATCATTCAAAGTTTTGCATATGTCTCTTAACCAATAGTGCCTTAATTGTACTCAGTTACTGAAACAGCTGAGAAAACCTGGTCTGTGCATAATAGCATGAAAGATCCTTTGGGCATATCTTTTCGGTTTGTCATTTTTTAGAGTAGCTGTAAAACAGATATCATTTAGCACTAACTAATTTGAAAGGCTGGTAGCTACCAGGGGGAATCAGTCTTTGATTTAGCCACTATAATGGATTGAACACAAAGAAAAATAAATTGGAATTTTCTTCATCAGCCACCTGTTTAGGTGAGCTTTCAGAAAAAATATTTGTATTATTATTTGGTTTGTCTCTATCATTTGAAGGTATGACGGCAAATAAAGTAAAAACAATAAAGAAAAAGGAAGAATTTTATGTCAACCACGTCTGATGCTTTTTTTTAGCTAGAGTTGCCATCATGGTGCCATACAAGTATAATTTTCTCCCAGATCACTCCCAGTCCCAGTGATCTAGCGCCAGGTGGAGAAGTTCGGTCTTCTCCCTTACATTATCCAAAACCTGTGCATCTGCAGAACCATACATAAAAGTTCACACATGGAGCGGAAAAATCTAAGTTGTGAAAATGATGAAAATAAGGATTCTCCTTGTCGCACAAAGTAAATATTTTTTCTTGTGGAGCAAGTTCAGTATTTTATATGTTTTGCAAGCCTAGCCACTGAATCAGGAAAGAAATATTGAGGGAGGTTGCTTATTTCTAGATTAAAGAGATGAGGGGAATAACAAAAACAAATAGTTAACATACTGATGTAATTTCCATAAATTACCTACTATACCTTCATCTCTCACCAATTAGCAAATTGAGAGTGAAAATACAGGAAAGTGACATCTGCTTTCGTATAAAAAACCCCAAAGAACACTATGTCGCAGTTAAAGTAGCTTAGTAGTTTATTGACAATTGTAAAGGTCACAGTTTTCATGGAACTGGGAATACATAATCAGTGTGATTCTTACTTTAATTCAGGGGTATTTGCTACTACAAAGCAAATAGATATATTCAAAAAATCAAATTTAAAAGAGCTTTAGATTCAAGTTAGTAAGTTCTTTATCACATCTGGCAGAAATAAGTCTTAAATCCTCATTTTTTTTAGCACAATACTTAAATGCAGAAGCGCACAAGCTGTCACAGAAGTCAAAACCAACTTTGTATAATTCTGTCACTGCACCTAGAATATTCTAGGAAATAACTAAATAGTTTGTCAAGAGAGATAACTAACCAATTTCAATAGCTGAGGAAATAATTAATTTATTAATTAGTAACCTCTAAAAATAGGAACTTTTGAGAAGTAATTGACTGTTTAGCTGCACAGAGCAGAGAGAACCCATTCTGCTGGTAGATGAACCTTAACTACACTAAAGCACTTACATCCCAAAGTATCCCCTCTATGGGAACCAGCTGTGATACTTAAAAATTCATATCCTTGCTTATGTCTCACAAACATACCCATGTAGATAAGCCCTGAGGTTACTTTAACAAAGCCAGAGTAAATTCTCTCTTTAGAAAAAGGCCTAAAGCCTACAAATGAAAGACCAGATATTCAAGCATCCAGCTGCTCCTGTTATAAAAAAACAAATGCTGGGGTTTTTTCCAAATCCAGTCAATGAGACTATCAAAGACTCACAATAACTTTGTGTTCTCTAAGCAGCATCTGGTCACATCTGATCTACATTAATCTTAACAAATACAACCTTTTCACCTGACTATGCAGCGTGAAGTTACAATTTTTGTAAAATGTCCACAGGCCATGTACATTTGAAACCTGAACCATAGTAATTATATTAAGGAAAAAAACTTTCTTTTTTAAAAAATAAAAATATAGCAAATACAAATAATCTTGAACATTAAACAGCAAATACTTTAATTTTAGTGTAGTGCATTTAACTGAGCAGATTACAACTGTGACTGTTATATTTGACATTGTAGAAAACAACTGCTTAGAGCAGATTGAAATACTGGAAATGAAAATGGGAGATTAGAAAAACATCCTGTGGTGGGGATTTTTTTCAAAGTTTGTTTTTTCAAATATTTGCTATCAACAGAACTGCAGAAGAAATTATCAGAAGCCTTGTAGAAAAGTTTTTACGACTATTTGTGCTCTAGTAATAAATAGAAGTGCAGTGCAAAAAAGTTGGATAGAGAAAGCTTAGTGGGAAATTTTTATGAAAAGTCTCACTAATGAAAGGAGTAAATGCTTAGTTTCCAGGAAAAAAAGAGCAACCTTACATAGTGAAAAATAGCTCTGATTTTCTCTAGAAAGAAGATTGACAAATTCAGAGTAGATGTCAACAGCCTTTGCTGATTTTGGCTAGCAAGCGCCTTATGACAGAAAATGTTTTATTGCTCCCAATGAGAAATTTTGATATAACATTTTTGTTTCAGATATCCAGTTGCAGCCCATGTATCAAGTAGAACATTTGTTCAAGACAATGTGCACGTGCTTCAGGTCACTAATGCCCTGAGTAACCACAGTTTTACCTGTTCATAAGCACTTCTCTTAGTCAGATCACCTCTAGCCTTTGACTGATAAAATGATTTCTGTCTCCCACATTCTTACTGCTTTAGTAGAAGTGATCCCACAGAACTTGCTTTGCGCTTGATAACCATTAACTTTGTTACATAACTTGACATATGATTCAATCCCATTCTATTTGATGTTTTTGCTATATATATAATTTGGATTAATTATAGCAATCTAACATCTCAAGTCTAAAAAAGTTGAATTAGAGAAAGTTAAAGCTCTAATATTAAGGAAATAAACCAAATAAAATGCGCGCACAGCACATAAATTAAAGGTGTTATTTAAATAGTGGGGTTTTTTGTCTAATTATCCATAGCAAAACTGAAGTGCAGGACAAGAGAAATCAATTCTATCAAACAAATGTGGTTTCTAGTACAACACTAATGTCACCCCAAGACACCATTGCTTCTTGACAGCTATATTCTGACAGCATCATATACTCACCACTTCATGCTAATGAAGCCTTGTTTACAGACAATGTCCTATGGAAGTATTCTTGTTAAGTGTTATGTCTAATATAAAATTAAGATTTCACTGAATAAAAGAGAATTTAATGAGAAGAGCTATTTGTCCTGAAGTAGGCACCAGAGCAAACTATTCTAATCTAGTCTAGGGTAAATGATAAACTAATCATATTCTAAACACTGTGGAGATGCTAATTCTTTCTGAGGGTTTTTTTGAGTTTTTAAGAAACTAAGAAAAAGTGTACTATTTCTGCTAATGATAAACAGTGTGTTTGTCAGTACTTTACTTTTGAAAGTAGTGGTCATTGATGGGACAGTTTGATAAGAATTTTCTTCTTTCATGATAAAAGTCAGAAAAGAAGTCAGAAGAAAGAATTTCAGAATATCACATCACCAGCACTTCAAATCTTTTTAGTGCTTATAACAGGTAACACTTCCATATATTAAGATTGTCTATATAATTTGAAGCAATAATATATTTTAGATGGTTTTATCATTTACTAGTTTATGACTACAAATTACCACCATATAGATGAAAAAGTAGGACTTAAACATTAATCCTAAAAAATATAACTCTGTCTTTCTAAATTGCAGCACTCCACTCAACACCACTCTTTCCAAAAATGAATCTTGGGAAAAACGTTTTTCTCCATAATCACATAAACTGCCACTGCGCAGGGAATATACTTTTCCTTATTAAAAACATGATCCTCCTTTATGATATTTACTGTGGCAGAATGACAAGATTGAAGGCATAATTTAAAGATCATCTAGCCTACCTCTTTGCATAAGGTAAACTCAGCAATATTGATTTGATTCCTGACTGATTTTTGTCCAAGTTACAGTTAGAGAAACTTCAAGTCATCCTCAGACAATGTATTTGAGTGCTTTATTATCAGCCACACGGAAAGCTGTCCTAATGCATAATTTAAATCTGCCTCTTCTTACTATGGCTGATAAGTTGTACTTTGTCCCCCACAAGTATAGAAGACAGATTCTAGATTTTTTTTCTACTTGAGGCAATTTTTTGGTCGGTCAAATATCTATGTTTCCACAGTTCTTTAGATTCAAAGTAAAATGTTCAGATTCTCCTTCTAGATCATACTTACTGTACTTCTGAAAATTATTCTTGTTCCCTGGAGTCTCTCATTTGGTTTGTTACTTTCTTGGAGAACAACACCTAAAATTCAGTGGGTTTTATCATACTGCAGTTTACCAATTCACCTGCTTCTGGAGTAAATATTGGACCCTGAAGAATGAAGACTCCAGAAAAGGAAAAATTTAGTGGCAGTCAAAAAATCTCATTCCAAGTGAATGCAATTGTATTCATACATTCAAGCATGATGTTATACAACAATATTTGCACACTAGTTTCATGGAAAAATAGAGAAAATTCATATTATTTTAACGCCTTATAGTTTTCTGCCAGCAATTTTGCTTAGGGCATCCACAGCTGGGGTTGACGGAGTGAGAATATGTAGAGGCTTCCAGTACTACACTTAAAATAACAGTACCAGAGAAAGTGCCAAATGTTTCCAATAACCTGGTAACCTTCTCAACATCAAGCAGTTGCTTTAACAGTAATATGAACATAATTTCTTTCATTATCTTTGCCTACAGAAAAACTTCTCATTTTAATACATGTACTGCAAACAGGACTATATTATTTTGACATATAAAATGCATTATACTAAAATATTCTTTCTTTTACTTTTTTTTTAATTCAGTCTATGAAATAGATATTCATTGACATTTTACTTTGTTTTTTAACTGTTTAAAGGAAAAATAGAAAATGGTAAAATAAAACAAGATGACAAAGATAAAATTAAAATTTCTACTCAGATTTTTCCCCCAATATCAGGAAGCTCAACTGAGGTTTGAATAATAAAAAAAAAGAATGCAGTGAGATCCTAGATATTGTTTTCTTGTAATTAATAGAGAGCTCAGGTGAAATGCACTGACTTTGTTAGCTGTTTAAAAAATTGGGAGGCTTACCCATAAAAATCAAGAGTGATGGCTAAAGGAAATCAAAGTTTTTATTCAAATTCTTTCAGTGTTGCGAGGTTCAAACAGAAGTAATAGGACTGGAAGATGCTCGGAGTTGGGATTAATACACATCATGCTCAACAGGGTTTTCTGGGTGTTTTTTTAACTTAAATCTGAATTGGGAATAAATTAGAAAATGATAAATCCTGGCAGAAAGTAGCTGCTATACTTACCTGTTTATTTTGCATTATTTCTTAAACTATGAAGACATTCAAGATCTTACTTCAGGGATTTCTTTATATTTATTTCATACTACTTTAGCATACAGAGCAACTGATACCAGACTTAAGAATGCTTCAGAAACTCATTTCTGCACTTCATCTGACAAGAAACATAAATTATTTTTTCACTTGGCAGAATACAAACACACATGAACTCATATTTCAATAAAACACAGAAATTCTTCCCATAGAGATTTTTGAGTCAGCTGTCTTGTAGCAGGTGATGTTAATGTAGAGAAGTCTGTGGTAGATGCCTTCCTAGAAGCAGAAGCATCTAGGTGTGAGTGAGAAGTACAATTCTGTTTTGCCACTATTAAAAGTACATCCTCAAAATAGTCCCTAATCGTCATCACCCAATAACTTAACCCTTATTAACTTAAAACTGCCTAATAGTTGTTCACAGCATGTGTAGCATGTGCTTCACTGTGTTTGTGCTTCTGCAGTGGAATTTGTAAGGCACGAGGGAAGAAATTAAGCCCTTTCAGCAGAAGTCAAAAACTGATCTGTCCACAGTTAGCAGAAAGCACTATTGCATGTGATGATGGGAAATTATCTCCTGTCAAGGAGATAATTTCTCACAGATACACATTCTCTAACGCTAACTTGTATAATTTATGCATATAAATCAGATGCTTGTTGGAATTTAGACATGAAAACCCACCCAAAGATGTGTAAGTTTGTTCCACTTTGGTAGGATATGGAACTGTTTAGCTTCATATATGGTTTTAAGTACTTGCCTGTACAGGATGTCAATAATGTATTTATAAACTCTGTCTAGCAGTCATTAGCTGCACAACCAGACACAAAAATGGGGATAGTTTTATGTTTTCTGAAAATGGAAAGAATATATGTTAACTTAATTAAATTTACTCTCTGCTCTGCTTGCAAGGGAGAGAAAGACAGAAATAGCACTCTAGTTGATGGCTACACTTAGCCATCCAAGGAGAAAATGAAGGAGATATTGAATTTATTTATGTTTAAGTTCACCTGTGCAGTGCTCAATTAATTTGCCTAAGCAAAAGAAAGAAGTCCTTGGCATCATTGTAAAGGATTGTCACTACAGAATTGTTCTAAACTCTTTTCCAATATTAGTTCCAGGTGTTTTATTAAAATAATAAAAAAAAAAGGCTCAGAGAAAATTCAAAGGCATGATTTCCTTATCAGGCATAATTTCAGTCAATATGACCTTCAAGAGTTACAATATTAGGAATGTTTGGAACAAGCACACAGAATAATTTTATATAACTTATGGCTTTCTCCTCTCCACTCCCACCATTTTCTGCTAATCACAGGAGCTGTTCTGCTAGGCAACAGTACAGTAAGGTATTACTTTTAGATGTCAAATGCATCTCAGAAATTATTCAGCCCCATTGTTCATGTATTCTTCAGGAAAAAGTTCAAGTGAAAATTCAGCAAAAGAGTGATTTCATCAAACTAACTCTTCTACTGTGACATGGTGTAAGTCAGTTTGTTCAAATTCTGCCATTCTCTCTCCCTGTTGTAAAACAGCTTCTTAGCTTTATTAGTAAAATCAAATGTAATTTAAAATCATGGCAATAATTTTATTAATTTTTTGCTTCATATTATTTAAATAATATTTATTACTTTATTCCCTCTAATTTAAGATTTTAAGAAATCAGAAGTATAAATGCTACAAAACTAAGCTTTCTTATCAGCTATAATCCCACCAATGTTACCAAAAGCCCAGTGACATCAAGACCCTTTCACATATTTAACAGAATACCAGAATCAGTATGCTTTAGGTATCTGAATTAGAGGAAAAGTGTCAAAATCTAGCAAAAGAGCAAAACAATAACAGGATAATGAACTGAAAGAAAGAATTTGGACACAGAAACCTTAAAGCTTAAAGCACTCTTGGTGCTTTTAGAAAGAGTTGAGCCTTTGCAAGTTGGTATTCTTCTGATAGCCAGCCTAGAATGTGCCTGCAGAGGTAGCCTACAAGATAAATGGAATTATAGCTAAGATCTCAAAAGCTTGCTGGTTTGTGCTTTTACATGGGTATTTCTTAATCTTAATGGAATACAGCCAATTAAACTTTATTGTCTCATAAACCTCCAAGCCTATCTCCTTTTTATGAGTTTCTTATACTGCTTTCACAGCTATTGCAAGTAATTTATAGTAATCCCTGACAAGGAAATTCAAACGGTGCATTGCCTTATGTAACTAAGCAATTACTCAATTATTGATTAATCAGCTAATTATACTATGAAAAATCCTTCTATTGTTTATAAGAGATTTAGACCAACAGTGTCTGGATTCACTGCTCTGAGGAAATACACAGTTCATATCTACATGTTTTAATTATTTCCTTCCAATCCTGATGCCACCTGAGAGTAAATATTAATTTCTAGGAACATTTAACCATATAAAACCATCTTTATTTCCATTAGTTTGTAAGAAAAACAGTTTTTGTTTATTTACCTTCTTCTAGATTATTTTTGCATTTTAGTTTTCAGTGGAGCTTTATCTTGAAAAGCGTACTCAACTGATTTCTATTCAGTATTGCTCTTCATTTCAATTTTACACCGTGACTTAGTGCCAACTTGATCAGTGTTACCTAAAAAGCAAAACCTGGCCCATCATTATTTATCTCCCAAGATCTCCAAAACATTTATTATATGTAGATATTTTGGGTTACTGCATTTATTCACGTTACCCCAAGTGCTTTTCCAAGAAAGGCTCTCAGAGAACCCTCCTCTGGAGTTAGTCTATCGCATTTAGTGCAATTATCTGGTCTCCCCATGGGCAGGTGAGCCACCACTCTCTTTTCTATACTGTCGCACCACCACACACCCATAATCCCACAACATGAGCCATGGTTTAGGTAGGTACTCCAGCCAACACAAATTTCACTTGAAGATACGATGTTTCACCTGATCTGTACACAGCTCTGGATGCCATACGAAGCCTGAGACTGTTAGACAAGAGTCTAACATTGGCTGCAATGCTAGGGCAATTAACCATCTAAATAGATGGAAGCGTAACAAACCTTTTAATGAGTCTGAAGTAAAGGTCAAACTTTGCAGCATGCTTGATCTAACACTTCATCTTTTTTTAGAAAAATAACTTAGAAGATATAATCGTATCTCTTCAAAAATCTCATTTTATGTTATAGAAAATGTTGGAGGTTGAAATTTGTAAAGATTAGCAGAAAGTGTAATTTTCATGTGCTTTTTATTATTCATAAGATTAACTATCAAAGAGTTATGTAAAGAAAGCACAATACAGTGCTTAAAATTCTGAGAAAGTAACCACTGCAAGTCACAATTGTTAGACAGTACTACTGGGTTTTATGACTGAGATAATCCAGATTCAGACCCAGCACGAAGTATTCCTAACTCCTGCTGTTGTCAAGAAACCAATGAAAACTTAAATTGCTACACAAAACTTAATTGCTACAAAATTCTGGAGCTTTGTGTACTGCACAATCATGCTTTTTCCTTCAAAAGTAACAAAGTTCCAGATGCTGCCTATAGAGAAAGAGCTACTGCAGCTAGAAAGCCTTGGAAAATCTTCTTAATATATATTAGTGAGACTATTTCCTCTTAAGGATAGTGAGAAATTTATAAATTAACACCCAGATACATGGCACATATGGATTTTACAAGACAGTCTTGAAAGTTCATTGTTTTGACAACAAGCAATATGAAGTATAGAAATTTGGATTGATCCTAGAACTCAGAAAAATTCCAGTGATTGAAATATACTTTGAGAAATAACGTGTCATGGTTTACATGTCACGGTTACAAACATATCACAAATGCTTGTGATATCACAAGCATTTCAGCATTTTAACATAAACAAACAAAAGACACGGTCTATCAAAGCAGATTTCATCTGAAGTACCCCAGCAGAATACTTATTCAGATGAAACAAGACAAATTGCCCCGAAGTTGGGCTGAATCCAATGATGTGAAGTTGAACAAAACCAGGTGCTAGGTCCTGCACTTTGACCACAATAATCCTCTGCAGCACTACAGGCTGGGGACAGAATGGCTGGACATTGCCCAGGCAGAAAGGGACCTGGGGGTACTCATTGATGGCACCTAAATATGAGCCAGCAGTGTGCCAACATGGCCAAGAAGGCCAACGGCATCCTGGCCTGTATTAGGAGTATAACCAGGACCAGGCAAGTGTCTACTTCTGCTTGTATTTGGCACTGGTGAGGCCACACTTTGTCCAGTTCTGGGCTCCTCAGTTTGGGAAGGATGTTGAGATGCTCCAACAGGTCCAAGGAGGGCAACGAGGACAGTGAGTCATCTGGGACACAGGTCCTATGAGGAGTAGCTGAGGGAGCAGGGGTTGTTTAGCTTGGAGGAGGCTCAGGGGTACCTTATCAACCCCTGTAACTCCCTGAAAGGAGGGTATAGCCAGGTGGGGGTCGGTCTCTTCTCTCAGGCAACCAGCAACAGAAGAGGACAGTCTAAAGAGGAAAGTCTAAAGCTGTACCAGGGAGGTTTAGGCTGGACATGAGGAAAAAATTCTTTACAGAAAGGGTGACTTTGGGCATTGGAATAGGCTTCCCAGGGATGTGCTGGAGTCACCATCCCTGGAGGTGCTTAAGAAAAGACTGTACATGGCTTTTAATGCTGTGGTCTGGTTGACAAGGTGCTGTTCAGTCATAGGTTGGACTAAATGATCTCTAAAGTATTTTCCAACCTAGTGAATTCTGTGGAATGTCTTTTGTTGTCTCATGATTAAAACTTATTTTGTAGGCTATAAATGTATAGCATCCATCACATCAAACTATGACTTGGCAAAAATTAGACCTCATGTCCATATTTTAAGAATAAGTGAAGGCTTTGCCTTAATCCCACAGGTGACAAAAATAAACACTAGAAATACTTACTTACACACAGGGAAAAATTTCAGATATCAAGACAACCTTTCAATGCTGTTTCAGTCTTACGCCAAGAAGCTACATTCATTTCAGTTAAAACACTGAACCAATAAGAAATTATTTCAAAACAATATCATTAGAATATCAAATTTACAGTCACAGTAAGTTACTTAGGAAAAAATATTCACAAAAATGCATTACTTTTCTACAGGTATCTCTTTCAAGTGATTGACCTCGGGTTATATCCAACACAGAAATTCCAAAAGCATTGATGCCATTGAATTTCCATTTCAGATTCCCACTTGGTAAAACTGGTTGGATCCACTTTAACATTCTGTTATCTGCTTCGGTACTCATGAGCAAGATCTCAATCTATGTTTTCTCAAAAGATGTTCTTTCCCAAGTAGCACAAGGACTAGTTACAGACCAACTAATATTCTCTCACTTTTTGTCCCTCTCTTCATAGGACCAAATTTCTTTTTTATTATGTTTGATGGAACAAATGCATTTCACAGCAAAAGAAATGACATAGAAAAAACCTCTTTTTTTCCCCAGATGTCTCTCTTTTGTGAACAATCAACCTGTTTATAACCATTGTCCAAAATTCTTGCTACTGATCAAGCTGCCTTGAATTAAGATTTCATTAAAATTTTGGGTGTATAGAACATCACAAATCACTTTGGTTGTGCATCATTAGGACTGATCTGTAAAATAGCAAGTCTACTGTACATTTGCAGTAAGTTTGGTAGGCAAGCCAGATTATTTTCATGTGACACATTGACAGATACGAAAACTTCCACTAGTTGTCAGTTCATATGTGAATTGTATCAATTATCTCAAAAGACAGGGCTTTATTCGAGTTTTCATCTTGGTTTTCTTAGGTTTCTAAAAAGACAAGACTGATGCAAACAAGGAACAGAAAACCAACAGTCCCAGGGTCTGTTTGAACAAGCACATTTAGATCACACAAGCAGTGCAGTCCTGCCATCTGTATCAACACAGTGTTTGTCAATTGCCAAAGGGTAAAACACATTATGAAAGCACTTATTCATGCTGGTGTAGTAGACATAAAGTCTTCACAGTGCATTACAAATTCACATAATGTTGCTTTTTTATTTGGATGTCTGATTGAGCTGAGTGGTATGGAAAGTCCATCAGCATTTAATCGAAGACATCCTGGGCAAATACAGAGCTACAGATGCTGAAGAACACTAATTATTCCAGCTGAGACTGACATTTAGCTATATTCAATGTTTCACTCCTCATTGACCCTTTTCCTAAAGGCAATCTATGCTAGAATTTTGTATATTTACCAGATTACTTATGTCAGGTCTGAAAGCAGCTAAGAATCCTTGAATATAAATGCTTACCTACAAAACCAGAAACTTGGCCCAAATATAAATGAGTGTACGGGGATCTTTACATTAGCTTCAATCACCTATGAATCACACAAAATAGATTCTCTGAACATCAGAACAGAATAAAAACAAAGATCAAAACTACTAATTTAACCAAAAAAAAAAAAAAAGAAAAACCAAAAGAAATTAAAACTAAGTTCAAAAAAGCCTAAACACCTGTATATGCGCATACAATCTATAGCAAGTGAAAGTCCTGAACTATTGCTCTATTTTAATATGAAAATTTTTAAGAATCACAGAGGTTTACTTTGAGATTTTATTTCTTTTTACAGTGCTGACATAAAATTAGGTGCGTTATTTCATTACTCATTCACAGACAATTGATAACCTATTTCTGGATGGCTACTCTTGAAGTTTTGAGGTAGGTGTTAGTCTTTCTGATTAAAATCAATGGTGCTTGTAACATAAATGATGCTTAAACTATGCAAAGAGTGTTGCAAAAAAAATCCATTTGTTTTGTTGTAAAAATCATCCATTAAAATGCCTCTTTCATTCTCAGTGTCTTACAGTTTCAGTGTAGTGATCATTGAACTTACCATCCTGTTTTAAGAACTGCAGCTTTAGGTTTTTAAAATTTAAAATAACAAATTTAAAAATTTGTTAATTTGATCTTCTTGACACCTTTATTTTTATTCAAGTACTCAGAGAAATACATCTTTCCTTGAATGCCCTGTCCAGCTTCCACTGAGGCAAATAGGAATGTGTTCAGTGAATTTGTTTAGATTTGGAGCACAATCTGAGAAGGTTTTAAAACTTTTCACAAGACCTCTAACTTAGTGTATAATGAGTTGTGTTTCTTTGTAGAATTAACCAAAATTATAAAAAAAGAAAAAATATTAAATTATTCTTTAATACAGCTCTGATGATTCTCTAGCCACAGATCCCTATTAAAATCAACAAGAAAAGCAAGTATGCATATGGTAGAACTCACTTTTAAGATCATATATTATCTGCCTGTTTGTGTGCAGATAAATTATTTTCTATTAATTTCAATGAAAAGCAAGATAAATGAGCATCTGGTACCGAGTATTATGGAAATAATTAAAATCATTAAGAATGGGCTTTGCATTTTAGCATAAACTCTGATAACAAGTAGGTGATGGCTAAGTTAAAAAAGTGCTTCAAAAATATCCACACACTTGCTACACAAGTCACTAACACTAAACTAAGGCATTGATAAGACAAGATGAAGACAGTCCCTGAGCAAAAATGGACTTCCATGCTAAGAAAAGAGGTCAAGAGACTCCTGTAGGAGGACACGTAGCTGACTGCTAAACCAGATACCTGTTACAATCAGAAGCAAAACAAATCCCAAGGAATCTACTTCTACATCAACCATGCCTCCTTATGATTTGAGAGTAATCTTAAAAAAATTATTTCAGAAATTAACTACTGTTTTTTCATTTGGCCCAAATAGACATTTCGTTTTGCTTATCAGAGTGGAATACATTACTGAAAAATCTCAATTATTCTTTCACACCCACTATTGCTTTTGTTAAGAACGTTCCTGCAGTTGTTTATGAATAAGAAAAATGTTTGAATCATTGTTAAGAAGTTCTGGAAACTCTATTGTCACAAGAACATCCTTGCAGTGAAAAGGATTCTCCATGCCAAAAAATGCTAACATTTACCAGTGTGAAAGACAGGTTTCACTATGTAAGAAGAAACAAAAATCCAAGGGTTTTTCATAGAAAAAGAAAAACAAAACAAAGATTTTAAGCAAAAGAAATGCTAATACTTCACAAATTATGCCACATTTTCACAAAGATCACAAATTAGCAGATGAATTTCTATTCAAAGATTCATTTTCACTTGCAAGAACTTGAAATGTGAAAACACATTCTGAAACAGGCTCAGCCTGTTAAAATTTTTTCAATGTGTTCCTTTTTATATACTTCTAGTTAAATTGAGGGAGAAGGAAACTTTGATTCACTTTTCACAGAGAACCTACAGCAGTTTTTGAAAGGAATATTTATGGAAACCTGAACAGAGTTTCAATAGTGCTGATAGGCATTGCACCTCTCAGAAAGTTCACTGGATATGAAGTTATCATTATATTCAGCAGAAAGCAACAGAGCACTGAAACAAGAGATGAGAGGTGTGAAGGTATAAATGTATAGAAGACAACATTTAGGGCATACAACCTGGAGGTAAGGAGACATCTGTGGGCTCCAGGGATCTTGGACTGAGGAAGTGAAACTGTTTATTTCTTATCTGTGGGGAATAGCGGCAACTTCTATGATTCATTCTTCCAACCTTAAAAATAAGAACATGATGATTATATTTTTATTATTTCCAAGATAGTGAGAAATTTTTCTTTTTCTACCCAAATATATTCAGAAGAAGATTTGCAAGTCTCTTCAGATGCTTTAGAGCTGTTGATTCCTTTGATATATAGAAAATAATTTCATAGGAGCAGGAGGAGTTAGATAAGACCAATTCTTGTCTTAGAGCTGCTGCCTAGAAATGTTTGAGCACATATTTAATGTGACTAATTCTGTTTATATCAACAGAATTATACGCTGTAGAAAGGTTGAGCACCAAGTGAATAAATATGGGACTAAACCCAAAAATTTCCAGAGAAAGTATTCTTTTGCAGCGGGAAACTTGGATGGCCTTCTATAAAGCATGTGGGAGCAAAAGAGCAAGGAGAATTCAATTCATTTCTTAATCTTTGAAAATTTACCCTTTTTATAGGATTTTCCTCAAAATGTTCCTACTCACTCCAGGGACACATCTGCATTGAAAAACCTTCAATCATTCTGAGGGGATGGATGAAGAAGTTTGAGGGTGAATTACATTTCTCCCTAAAAGCTAAATCTATACAGGAACAAACTAGCTTATTTGCTTCATGAATATATAATTTTGAATCAACTGTGAATGTCAAAGCTCCTCTAGCTGCAGGAGACGTATTCATTCAGCATATAACTGAATTACATGTGTGGTTACATAGATACTTTTAACAGCATCCATTTTCTTCCTCTACCACTAGAAGTATGTGGTACATTAGAAGGGTGTGCCGTGATATCTTTAGTATCAGTATAGAAGGACAGAAAAGAAAGTATCTAAAAAAACCAAGGATCTCAAGTTGAAGACAACTCATACCAGATATAGAGGTGATTAGATCACTTATTACATCTAGGGGGATTGAGGTAACAGACACAATTATATGGTTTCCTGCATGTACACAACTAGAATCATGAACAGGTTTCACGGAATTAAAAAAAAAAAAACAGCTGCAACAAAGAGATAAAGACCATTTTAATATGATATTACCTACCCACGCACCACAGTGTGGCAAAATTTTATGAGATTATTGAAAACAATCAGTCATCAGCAATAGCTTCATATCTATACTGGTACTTAAGAGACACCCTTACCAGATCAAGCATTTAAGGAGAAGGAAAGGCCCTGGGTTTTTTGTTGAAACACTGTGCAGATAAGCAGATTTAAATCAGAAGCATAGTTGGCAAAATATATGTGAGGTAGTTGAAATATGGCTCTGTGGCTGGCAAACAGAGGGACATGCCTTTTACTCTGTCAAATCAGTCAGCACTAGTATTTTCCATTTTAAAACAAAAAATCACTCAAGTGCCCAGATCTTTTTGATCTCTGATATTTTGCCATTTCCAACAAAATACAGTTGCTATACTCAAACAAAAAGCAAAGAATATCTTCCAAACTATTGAAGAAAAATAAGTACCTGGACTGCAGTGTAAACACTATCCACAGATCCAAACATTGTCTAGAAATTTTTACAAGGAGCAATAGTAGCATTGAATGAACAGTAGTTGAATTCATTTATTTAAGACACATTTTACAGTCCAGACAAGGCAAAAAGCATATAAAGGCAAAACATTGCTGACAACATTGTGATACCTCTTAAAGACTCATTTTAGGAAGTTTGGCTTGACTGTTCCTACAGTTAAATCATTTAGTCTAAACCAAAAAGATATTCACACTCCCCCAAGTATGCCCCAATGCACCACTCATCATTACACTCCATTTATTCTAGGTTTGATTTTTTACAGGATTTGAATACTGGGCTTCTTAAGCATTGCTTAAAATGCACAGCAGTATGTAAGGAAAAAGTTATATTACAGAAGTTTTTGCTCTTAAATTGCATTCTTCAGAGGTAGTTATATAAAAACTTTGTATCAAGAAAGTTTTTCATAAACTGAAGACAAAAGAAAGTTTCAATTCAAGGTCGAGAAGGAGAAAATTACTTGGACAAGGAGAGATTTGTCTGTAAAGAGTTAATAAGTTCAGGTTGTACCTGAATGTTAAACCTCTGGAGATGGAATCAAAATCAGTGCAAATTCATGTTGCCACATATCCTCTCACAGCTGTTACACAGTGGACAATAGTGATTGCTGAGATTATTGTCCTCAGTGTATTCATTTTGCCATCAATTTTCAAATACCTAGCCTGGTCTAACCTGGGAAAACACCAAAACTCTGGGCTTTGTCACAACATCTGCTCTGATTTGGCTAGTGGCTCCAATCCAAACCCAAGAACTTTCCAGGTAACAGCTGAGCAATGAAGAAGTCAAATGACATTTCTGCTGAAAAATGAGCTAAGGTCTGAATCAAGATTTCTTGTCACTCAGATGAAGCCTATCGAGGCTCTGAACAGCTGAGAGATGAAATATTTTAAATTTTCTGCAAAAGTACATTCACTTTAGTGAAAAATAATACAAATAAAGAGCCCTATGATAACTTTCTTTTCTGTGTCTTTTAAAGCCATTTTTGCTGCTGGCTGCATAGCAAAACTCACAGCTCCATGAGAACCCATGGTGCCCCACAATGGAATCATCCTCCCATTTCTCCCATGTAGTTCTGGGTACTTGGAACAGTATACAGGGTTCATCAGTCTAAGAGGTCATGTCCAACATCAAGTAAGAACGTTTCATCTTACATCTTGATCTGACTCTTCTTCAGGGTAAGCCCTTTTCTTTGCAGATCTTTCATCCTACTTTGAAGCTAGCTAAACAAACTTCAAAAGTTTACACCTGAATAAAGAACAAACCTGCATCTGCCTTCCTAAATTACTTTAGGCTGACCTCAGCACGTACAAACTCAGAAAAGCCAATCATTCAATTCCACTTTCTCGAAAATCTGACCTCTCCTATCTTTCCTCAGTGACCAGGGTCCTGACAGTTCTTCCTGTAGATTTCCACACCTCTTTCTTTGTATTTGAAAGAGGTGGAGTTTCTGACTGAGAGCCTGGTGTGGTTTAGGTAGTGAGAAAAATGGCAAGATCCCCACAAAGGATGTAACATTTCTCTCTAACTTGACTGAGGTAAGAAGGACCTTGAGTTTCAATCAGGTTATTCACACTCAGAACCTAAGCACTTACAAGTAAAACCACTTCCTTTTGCCTCTATCCATAAGTTTATTACCACTGAAAGTCATCCAATCGTTTTGACCAGAGGTCAGCTGCAGTTTATGTAACACTGGAAACTCACTTTGTTCCCCTTCTCACTGCTGAAGAACTGACCTAGTGTTGAAGGGTCTCTCTGAACAAGTTATGCATACCAGCCTCACTGAGGAGGAACTGAAAATTGCTGTCTGCTGGAAAGTGGAGTAAATTACTTAGGGCAAACATTTGCAAGCTATTTGCAGAACATTGGGGCAGTTATAACCATAAAAGGTAGGCATATGCACAGAGACAGATGGCAATGAGGGTGGCTTGGAGGGGAGGCAGAGTTTAGGTGCAAGTAATTAGGAAGCCATTGATATAAAAGCTAAAGAGTGGGTAAGGGATTCATGGCTGTTTTTATAAACCATGTAAGGAAATCTTACACAGCAGCATGCAGAAAGTAACATGAGAAATATATGTATTTGGAAAGAGTCAGAAACAGAAAAAGTTAGTGAATTAAAAGCCTTCTTATAGCATTACAGAAAAACTGTCCGTATTTTACAGAAAATAATATGTTTTAATATCGCAGCAAGCTACAGAGAACCCCTATTTAATCCTTCTCCTTTCATTTCTTTTCATTCTCTACTTTTCACAGGTAATGTATTTCTGTAATAAAATAGTTTAATGGGTAGCTTGTTTTGAAATAACTAGAAGAAGTATTTGAATGTGACAGTAAATTTTAAAAATTGACAGGGGGAAGATATTCATCATTTGACGCATATCATCTTTATTTCAGAGATGAAAACACAAAAGCATAGAGAAATAAAAATAAGTATCTGCAATCCCATATCGAGTCCATGGTACAAAGCGGAAGAAAAACCCATGTCTTCAATGTTTGAAGGCACATGGGGTGCCTGAACAAGAAGACTACCAGAAGCAGATATTTTTTCAGATTTACTATTGTTTAAGACATACAGTGTTAAACATTTTCTCCATTAATTCATTTTCATATCAAAGTATACATTACTTTGTAAAGGTCTTTTTCAAGTTAGGAAACAAAGGCTTTGCAACTGGGTACTTACTTTAAAAGCTG
Source organism: Certhia americana (assembly GCA_018697195.1). Lineage (NCBI taxonomy): Eukaryota > Metazoa > Chordata > Aves > Passeriformes > Certhiidae > Certhia > Certhia americana. Next base: position 47,646,393 of record CM031878.1, on the reverse strand, counting down.
ACATTGAAAAGTTAATATAAGCCTGCCCAGTCCTCCCCTTTAAAAAGTCCTATTGTTTGACATACATCTAGTAGCATGTACATTTGAGATTATAATGTCCTTAACCATGGCTTCCTGTAGTTTACACTGGAACATTATTCTGTACACAATGAGATATAACATTAAAAATGTGTAGCACACCTAAGCCAAATTATCTCATTGCTCTGCCATGACAGAAAACATCAAGCATGCATTTGGAAAGTAAGTGTCTTCCTTCTTCTGGTATAGGCATCCTTTATTCTTTTGTAAGTTAGTTAGTTTAAAATAAGAGTATTTCTCTAGAAACACAAAACAGTGTTCTGGATATATATAAAGATTCTTCAGTGAGACCTGAACTAATTTTTTCTGTTCCTTAAAGAAAATCCTTTGTTTTGCATCCCCATATTCTACTAGATGTTTTAAAGAAACAAACAAAAAAAACCTGAATATGCCACCATAAATTACTCCCAGATGATGAACTGTTTTTTGAGTGTAGAGATTGGAGCTAGTATCCCAATCCTATTGGAAGTCAATGAGTACTGAGTGTCAAATTCCAGTCTGTACTTTCTCCAAATCACATAATTACCACTTCCTAGATTTTTCTTACTGTGCTGGAGTAAAGTATCAGCATCATTGGTTTTTTTTCCCCCAAGATACATTTGTATTTTCCAGCCTAGAATCTCATTTAATCTTCCATTCAGATATCTTATGTTATTAGGTTGTCTTCTTATTACTTCTTTATCCTTATTGACATTCATATGTTTTCCCCATTTATTATGTCCTGTGGGTTTCATTACCATGTAGTTTGCCCCAAGTGATAAAATAAGCTTGTGTAAATAAATGGTATTCCTCTCTTCACTTCAGTGGAGCTATGCTGATTCACACCAGTGGAGGCTCTGACTGTTCCTAGAAGATTGTTAATTGAAACCAGAAGTAAGCAATTGACTGCATTATCCAATGCACAGAATCCCTACAATTATACCCTGATCATAATCTTTCAAATCCAGCTTTCGATCCCCACAAAATTCTCATCCACTGTCTCCTGAGAATTACAGTGAATTAGTATTTTCTGCAAGAAGCTCTTTTGGGATAAATTGATACAATTGTAATACATTTCGGTGAAGCTGTATCAGAAGACAGTTCAGCTTGGTCAATCATATTGACTAATTAGTTCTTTTAAGCTGCATGTATCAGTGAACCACATTAAATGGATCATTTGTTTTAAGACTATAGATCTTTTGATGTAAAGGAAAATAGAATTGTAGGATAGAAATGAAGTTTATTTTACACATGAAACAAATGCACAGCCGAATCTGGATTAAAAGCAGTATTTGGTTCTTATAATATTTTCCATCTAGGCCTCAAGTTATGAAGTTATGTTCCATTAAAATGTTAAGAAATTCAAAATAAGGAAGAAAAAAAAGTAAAATTTCTGGTCTTAATAATGATTAAGACAAATATTCCTGTCTCTGGATCACAAATAGTAAACAAGCTATCATAAGAACACTTTCAGGTTCCACAGCTTGGAATTCACAACATGAATCCCATTTAGTTTATTAGTTAGCCACAGTGAACAGAAAAGCTACAACAAAACAGAAGCATTTTTTAATTTCATTCCACATTAAAAAAAAAAAAAAAATCTAGGTGTTAAACCTATTTAGAGTGACTAACATTACAAAAGATGAGCCAGCATATTTTCTGTTGTAGTGACTGTCGTAAGAACTGCAAGAACTGCCCTCAGAATCACACCTTGTGAAGCATTCCATCTGATTCTCCAAGGCTTGTTTGATTTAGCTTCCTCACAATCAATAAGATACCCCCCAGGAGCAAAAAACGTGATGCTGTTTTATTTTATATTTTTATATATATTTATATATTTTGCATACAGAAAGAAGGCTGGAGGACATTAAAATTAACATTTTTCAGAGAGCAATCATCTGTCACAGGCATTTCTAGGCAAGGTAGTCTACTCTTTAAAAGCAACTTAAAGAATATGCAATGAGATAATAATGATAATTTTCAGATAGAAAAGAAATCACATGGTTGGAAGAGACCTTCAACATCATCAAGTCCAACACATGCTCTAACATCTCAACTAAACCATGCGACCAAGTGCCACATCCAGGTGTTTTTTAAACACATCCAGGGATGGTGACTCCACCACGTTCCCAGGCAGACTATTCCAGTACTTGATCACCATTTCTGTGAAAAACCATTTCCTAATATCCAACTCTAGACACAGCTTGAGACTGTGACCTCTCATTCTATCAGTTGCTGCCTGGTGAAAGAGACCAACCCCCAGCTGACTGCAGCCACCTCAGGCAGTTGTAGAGAGTGATAAGGTCACCCCTGAGTCCCCTTTTCTCCAGCCTAAACGCCCCCAGCTCCCTCAGCTGTTCCTCACAGGGTCTGTGTTCCCAGCCCCTCTCCAGCCTTGTTGCCTCCTCTGGACACACCCCAGTGTCTCAATGTCCTTCCCAAACTGAGGGGCCAGAGCTGGACACAGCACTCAAGGTGTGGCCTCACCAGTGCCCAGTACAGGGGCAGAATGACCTCCCTGCTCCTGCTGGCCACACCATTCCTGATCCAGGCCAGGGGCCATTGGCCTTCTTGGCCACCAGGACACTCTGCTGGCTCGTGTCCAGCCGGCTGTCACCAGCATCCCCCAGGTCCCTTTCTGCCTGGGCACTGTCCAGCCACACCATCCCCAGGCTGTAACATTGCAGGGGGTTGTTGTGGCCAAAATGCAGGACCTGGCACTTGGACTTATTAAACCTCATCCTGTTGGACTCTGCCCGTCCATCCAACTGTTCCAGGTCTCTCTGCAGAGCCCTCCTACCTTCCAACAGATCAGCACAGTCTCCCAGTTTGGTGTCATCTGGAAATTTACTGATGAAAGAATCAATACCCTCATCCATATCATCAGTAAAAATATTGAACAGGACTGGTCCCAGCACAGATCCCTGGGGACACCACTGGTGCCTGGCCCCCAGCTGGATGCAGCACTGCTCACCACCACTCTCTGGGCCCGGCCATCCAGCCAGTTCCTAACCCAGCACAGAGTGTTCCTGTCCAAGCCACGGGCTGCCAGCTTTAACAGGAGTGTGCTGTGGGAGACAGTGTCCAAGGCCTTGCTGAAGGTCAGGTACACACACAGCCTTTCCTGCATCCACCAGGCTGGTTACCTGGTCATAAAAGGAGATCAGGTTGGTCAAGCAGGACCTAGCCCTCCTAAACCCATGCTGGCTGGATCTGATACCCTGGCCATCCTATAGGTGCTGCTTGATGACACTCAGTATAAACTGTTCCCTTACCTTATCAGGTACTGAGGTCAGGCTGACTGATCTACAACTACTAGGATCCTCCTTCCCACCCTTCTTTTGAATGGAAATTGATGTGGAAATTTGAAACTGTTGCAAAACAGCCCCTTTTGAGGTTGTAGTTTTCTCAGTATCAAGTATAAGGAATCAAGTGGGTAGCAAGGCATACAGGCAGCATGCCCTACAACAAACCATGAGGAGCTCTTGAAAAGAGAAGATGATCACAGAGAAATGTGTTTGTGAACTCTGGTTGCATCCCTTTTTTTTTTCAGCCCTCAGAGAGCCTCCCTGACCTCCTTGTCTCAATGTATCAATCAATCTTTAAAATAATTTTGGCACTGTTGGGGGTTGGGTTGATTTCTTATAGAATTTTTTCCCAGAAGTTGCTAAGAAGCTAATGGCTGGGTGCTTTTCGGTACTTATGGGTGCTCGGGAACAAACAAAGGAAGCAGCTACACAGAGACATTGATTCCACTTCGCTGGGGGCAGTTTTTTCTGCTCTGGGGGGACGGCCAGGGCTGCTCGTCTCGGCGAGGCAGAGAGCTCTCACCATTCCCTTCACCTCGGACTCCGTCGGACCACCGGTCTCTTCGTGTGTCCCCCGGGATTTTGGGAACCCGTCTCCTCCCTGCCCTGCACCCACAGTTTCTTCAGTTCTGCTCGAGGTCTCCCCACGCTGTGTTTTCTACAGCCCCTGCCAGCCGGGACACTTTTTTTTTCCAACAGCTCCAGCCACTGTGGACCCTGGGAATCATCTCACGCTCCTAGAGCTGCCGCTAGCCTATTTGCTTGTGACGGTACCGAGGGGGGTGGGGGGGTGTTACCAGAGGAAGAACTGTGACTGACTTGTTTTGGGGTTTTTTTTTTTTTTTTTCCTCCTCTAGTTCTGTTTGTTGTCAATATTGTAATTATTGTTAATTTACCTTGTTAGACTAACTAGTAAAGAACTGTTATTCCTACCCTCCTTATCGTTGCCTAAGGCCTCTCTTTCAATTTTGGAATTATAACAAACCCCAAGGGAAGTTTCCCTTTTCTTTGGTCCCTGTCTTTCCAAAACCAAGACAGGCACAAAAAAAAAAAAAAAAAGGAATTCTTCAGGTGTTGGAGTCACTTACTCCTGTGGCTTAGTCTTGGAGAGTGAAAAATCTGAGCACCAAGAAACATGAGCGCTCCGAGCCTCAAGGAGCAGTGATCAGTAGGGACATTTCATTGCCACTCTTCTGGCAGCAGACACTGGAGGCAGAGGAAGGGCTCTGGAAATAAAGGGAAAAAGAAGATGGAAAGGGAATGCTCCGTGCAATGCTCAGTAATCGCTACCATACAAACCAAAATTATGGTGTATGATATTCAGCACATCTCCTGACAGCTTAACTACAGTCTAAAGTACAACATACTTAAGGATACATTAGGACAACTCATTTAATAATGCCAAAGGTAGGGCAAGCTTTAGCACTTCCATCAACATATTTGCAAGTAAGAATCTCTCTTTCTCAAACTCATTTCCTTTTTAGCAAGGCATCACACACACAGAGTTCATTCAGAATATTCTAATATGTGTTTCATCAAGTCTTACCCAATATGAAACAAGAAAATACTTGAGAAAATTTGATTTCCAAAGCTGACTCCTGTGTGGTCCTACTCCATACCAGCACGTCCTGATGTCTGGTCCTGAGAATGCGAACAAGCTGTACATTAACCCTGAACTTAGAATCATTGAATCATTGAAATATCCTGGGTTAGGAGGGATGGACAAGGATCACCAAGTCTACCTCCTGCTTTTGCACAGGACAGCCCTAAGAATAACACCATATGCCTGAGAGTATTTGCCAAACACTTTTTGAACTCTGTCGGGCTTGGTGCTATGACCACTTTCCTGGGGAGCCTGTTCCAGTGCCCAGCTACCTTCTGGGTGAAGAACCTTTTTCTGATATCCAGCCTAAATACCCCTGACTCAGCTTCAGGCCATTTCCTCAAGTCCTGTCACTGGTCATGAGCGTGAAGAAAACAGTGCCTGTCTCTCTTCTTCCCCTCACAAGGAAGTTGCAACTGCAGTGATGTCTCTCCCTCTCCAGGCTGAAGAGACCAAGTACCTCAGCTACTCCTTAATATGGCTTCACTTCAAAGCCCTTTTCCTCTTTAGCTGTCCTCCTTTGGACACTCTTCAACAGCTCAGTGTCTTTTTTCCATTGTGGCACCCAGACCTGCCCCCAGCACTGGAGGTGAGGCTGCCCCAGTGCAGAGCAGAGCAGGACAATCCCATCCCTTGCCCGGCTGTGATGCTGTGACTGATGCACCCCAGGACATGGGCAGCCCTTCTGGCTGCCAGGGCACTGCTGGTTCCTGTTCAACCTGCAATTGACCAGGACCCCCAGGTCCCTTTCTCTCTCTTTTCTCTCCACCATCTCATTCCCCAGTCTGTATTTAGGGTTGCTTTGTCCCTGATGCAGGATCCAGTACTTTTCCGACTTTTCCACATTCAACTTCATAGGGTTGGCAATTGTCCAGCCCTCCAATTGGCTGAGATCTCTCTGTAGGACCTTCCTGCCCTCAAGGGAGTTAACAGCTCCTCCCAGTTTTGTATCATCTGTGACCTTGTTAAGTCCAGTCCTGTGTCCAAGTTATCTATGAGGATGTTGAAGAGCACAGGCTGAGGATGAAGCCCTGTGGAACCTCACTAGGGTGCCACTCTGATGTCACCCATTCACTGTAACCCTTTGTGCCTACTCTGTGAACCAGTTGCTCACCCATTAAAAGATGTGTTTATCCAGGTGTGGGCTGGACATTTTGTCCAGAAGGATTCTCTCAGCAATGTAAGCAAATTTCTTCTTTCTTTCTTGCTAGACAGCTTTTAATCCCTGAAAGAGCTATGCAAGCTCACAAGCATCTTCTTGGTTTCTACGTTATTCAATACTTTTTCTATTCAATCAGGATTTTCTTCTGCACTTTCTCAGCCTTACAATTGTGATAGCATTTTTTCAAAGAAAACCAAATATATTTAAATTTGATATTTGAAGTATGAGGCAGAGAACATACCTTGCCTCACTTTGTCTGCACTGAGTCAACCCAAGTCCATATAACTGTTGCTAACTTGACATTGGATTCCAGCTAAGCCTCTGAGTTACTTTGAGACTTTGTACCATATAATTGCAAATATTCAAGCACACGAGAACTGTGAGTGTACATCTTCCTACAAAAGTAAGTGTAGACACACTCTGTCAAAATGAAAAAATGAAAAATAAAATTAAACTGCACTTGATCTCTCTTGGTGTAAAAAAATCACTATCTCCCATGAGATTAATAGGTCCCAGTGCAAAGCCTCATTTGTAAAAGGAAGAAAAGTGTAAAAAATTAAATGTATTTTGTAAGAAGGACCTTTGATCAAAGGGGAGAAAGAAGAATAAAATTAAGAGGGAAATTCTTTGCAGAGAACAATTCTATTAGGGGAAGGCCAGAAGTGCTCAGAGGGAGGCCAAGGAACAGATTATTTGGTCTATTGTTTTTGCTGATAAATTTTGCTGTCCCTATTACATTGGTCAAGGAAAAAAAGCAGGGCCCATATTTGCCGTTCCCATCATGAGTATTAGGCATATCATTGTCAGTTGCCAAGGTCATGTTTGTGTCTTCCTCCTTCAGTCCTTAGGAGGGCTAGCTGTCTTCCCTTGTGCTTACCTTCTGCATTTTGGGGGCTTGGTTGAATACACCAGGCTGCAGCAAGATATAGACAGTAAAAGAGATAAGAGACATCCTCTGATGACACCAACATTTGCTGCAGTTCCTAGCAACAATGGGAAGAAGAATCTGGGATTTTTGTTTAAGGTTTTGTTTCTTTTTTAATGTATTTTAAACTATAACTTGTGCTGTGGCCTAACCAGAATTTTCTAGTTCTTTCTTCATATACAGATTTTTACTTCATCATCTGTGCTTAACCATATTTCCTCTTCCAGCCAAAGGATGCATCTGGGGATAAACACAAACAATCAAGAACTCCTACCATTTATGTAGGAATTACAGAGATGTGAAGATGTGGGTCTTTCTCCACACAAAAATCTTCAAATCCCTTTAAAGTACACACTGTTAAATGAATAAAAAAACCCATCTTGATGACTGGTGCCTTGTTCACAGATTAAATCCTACATGTATAAGAATTGTGGGATTTCTTCCCCTCATATGATTCCCTAGAGAAGCAGAGATTTATACTTATATATGCATACATGATGAAGTACAACAATAATATGGGCTACAGGGAAAAAAAAGCTGAGGAACAGCAAAGACTTTCATTTAGGTAAATATAGCAGACTATTATAAACCTGTGTGCAAATAAACATGTAGATATATAGATATATATATATAGATATATATAGATATATATAGATATATATATAGATATATAGATATAGTGAGGCTGCTTAGGATTCAGAGACTGTGGAAGACCAACACTATTAGAGAGATTTATTTTCATCAGCTGAGATTAGCCTCTAGATAGATGCGGGTTTAGAGAAAAAAATCTTTCCAAGAGAAACTTTTAGTAATAAAAATATTTTGAAACCATTGATATTTTATGTTTTTAATTAATACATCATATTTCCATTGTAGCTGATAATGCATCTAAAATAGAGAAAAATAAAACTATATTTCCCCAAGGGTAAAATAGTTCGTATTAGAGACGTGATAGATTTGAAATGTAGAAACACTAGTTTTTATAAGTACTTTTGCTGTAAAAGTTTACCAATAATGGTAAATTAGTGGTGACTGAAATATGACATATTTTATGTTCATCCAAGACAAATAAAACCTGAGTGAAGCCATTTTCCACTAGTCTTTACTATAAGAAACATAAAAGACGACATATTTCTTTACAGCTGAATTAATTTTTTATGAATAAAATTTTTTGTTAGAAAACAAGTCCTTTTTTCATAGCTGAATTTGAGTTTTATTTAGAAGAGATTTATTAGCTTTCAAATGTTGAGGAAAAATTCTTTTCATCAGGAATTTCTATAATGCATATAGAATGTGTATGCTTACAAATGGAATTTTGCAGTGCAGTGTGCAAAAGGTTAGCCTGTGTAGGCCAAGAAACTGCCTCTCCATCTTTCTCCACCTGAAAGAACCTTCATTTCTTCTGATCAGAAAAGTGTTTCCATTTTGCATGTAATCCTATTAAAGTTTATGTCAGCATGGAGTGGGGAAATAGAAAATAAAACATCTCTTTTGCAAGTAGGAGTGTATTTTTTGAGGGCACAAGCCCATATGCAAAAGTTCTGTCTAGAGTAGTTTACACTGCATCCACAATAAAATCAACCAGATTTGTCAGCTAAACAGTACCCACTGTTCCCACCAGGAAATTTATTTTGGAGCCTGGACATTGTTAAAGAGAATAAGTATTTCCATGTCTAAATATAGCAGGTATGGCAATTTGTGTTACAATGAGCACAGAAGTTAAAATAGAAGAAAGATGAGAAATTACAATCCAAGTATAATATGCAGTTAAATCCCACTTCTCAGAAAGATTAAGTTGCTGTTCATTTTAGGCAGAGATGTGGTGGTTCATGGTTCTTTTTACAAAATTTGCAAAGCCGATTCTGTTAAAGTTCTCAAGAAAATTTAGGGTTCTGAATTTAGTCTTATTTAATGACAGTTGTTGTTGTGAGATGATTTAGTCTCATAAAAGTATTCTCCAAGTTGGTGAAGAGATCAAGTAAGAACTGAAATGGCAGAACTAAACAAATGAACTTAAACCAAACCTCACCTAATTAAGTCAGTTAAGAAAAGATTTTCTTAATAAGTTATAGTGCTAGGGTTGTGACTATTAATAATATATAATGGTAATGCTTTGGTAGGAAACACACAAATCTGTATCAAAATTTCAACACCATCTCTTTGTCAATATCCTGACCAAAAAGCTCTATAGTGGCTTTTCCATTGCCACTGTGTCATTGCAAATTACAGCATGAGATTGTGCTTGGTTACTGACCAGCCAGAAAAAACACAAGCATTTTAATGTCTGTAGGTTAAAAGGATTCTGTTACTTAGGCAGCTTTTTAAGCAATGCAGTTGTCAAATAACTCATCTGGTTTTACTCCCTTGCAGCATTGTACTGAATTAATTTGCCTACTAGTTTTTGCTCAACATGTTGTTTACAGTATTACAGCATGCACCTCATATAGCATTTGGTCCATTGCCTGTGAGGTAATGTTTTTGGATATAAAAGACAAAATTCAGAACAAAGTGAAGCAAAGCTATTGCAGTAAAACCGCCACCAATTAGGTTATTGCTCTCAGTAGCAATCATATTGTCTAACCATCTCCCTCGTTATGTAAGACAGAGCAATTTACTGTTACCAGCTACACAACTACTGCTGGGTCTACATATGCAGATGTAAGGGATTGCAGAGAGTTCACAATGAGATGGAAAAATTAGGATATGGATAGATAAAGATGGAGAAAAAATTTCAATTGAGACAGATTGAAAATACAGATCACTTTAAAAGGCTGAATGGAGCAGGGAAAGATTTTTCATATTATCACGGTTTTGTCAGTGTTTTTCATGCAAGGAAAAAGTGTTTTTCATGTTTTTCTGACTGAAAACACCAATGGTTGCTGCTATGCTTTGGGCAACCAAGAGGGGGAGAATTTCAACAGCAGAGAACATAATAAAAGTATATCAAAGTTAAAAAACAAACAAAACAAAGTAAATTAGAAAAATACCCAAATAGACAAAACAAAAGAAAAAAAATCAAAAGTAAATACAAAAGAAAAAAATAAACAAAACAAAACAAAAAAAACAAAATAAAAACAAAACAAACAAACAAAAAAACCCTTCAAATAAGCAACCAAATCAACCAAGCAAACACCAGACTTCCATAGCTTTCTTTCCATCTTCACCAAATACAAGTAACTAACTAAAGTTGAAAGAAATTATAAGACTCCTAAATATACATAGGAGAAGCATTAAAACAGTGTAAAGCATTAAGAGAATGAGAAGCATTAAAAAAGTGTAAAAATTAAGTCTGCATGGGCTTCTTCTTATAATGCCATCAAACAGTTCTTTAAAGTGTACATTCACTAATTTTACAGAATTAGTATAGAATTCAAGATTTTTGAGACTTTATGACTTTCTCTAAACACAATTGCATCACTCCTTTAGGTCTTAATTTTGAATGAAGCAGAAACCAATGAAATAATTTGTCTGGGGATTAGTGAAAATATTTTCTACATGAGAGTCATCAAGTAAATATAATTTTTTTATAGACAAGGATACAGGAAATCATTCCCACAGGACTATGCTACATTTTGATTATTAACCTAATTGACATTTATACATTTTATAGAAGCATCTTAATCCCTTCCAAAGTAAAAGTATTTTTATTTAGTAGACACAGCTGCTTATGTTCTTGAGACTATTTCTTGTCTTCTTGCTCAATCTCTCTCCAGTCAACACCTTTTTTCCTTAGTTGCCAAAGAAATCAAGACTTGACTTCCTTTCTTTAAAACTCAGTAATGTTACATTAAGTCTATAAGAAATCACTGAAGTCACTTTCTATATTTAGCCAATAGATGTTATGGGCTAAAGTCCTTTACCTGGACTTCATAGTCCAACTTGTACGTTGATTCTTCTCTTGATCGGAAACAATGAAATACAAGAATCTTAAGAAAATAGACATCAAATCCAGTGGAGCATCAGTTTGGGGAAAACAGAATCTTTTTCCTACAGTCTCCAAAATGTGACATTCCTAAAGTTAAACTTGAACGTATATCAGTTTTCTTACAACATCCTCCAAAAGCTGTCATGTAAGATAAGTCATAAGCTCATTGTTATAGTAAAATACATAATTAAAAATAGGAAAAAGAAAGAAATGCAGAATGAACCACAGCTCCTAAACCCAAATCTTCAACCTTGTGCATGCATAAGTAGTTACCTGGAGAATATAACTGCTTGTGTTATTTAAATTATACTCTCATCAAAGGAATTTTCTGAATTACTTTCCTAACACATATCAACATGTCATTTAGGAACAGAAACAAAAATCAAAGTAATTCCTTTGAAGGAGGGCATGCAACTGACCACATAAAAGGTTCCAAGCACCACTGACTTGTTCTTCAGTACAACCTTTGTACCATTCATCCTACACAGATTACACCTCTGTGCCCTCTCTACCTTTCTGTGATTGGTCCATACCCCTCAGCATTCCAGGTTTCTCTACCTTTTAACACTGCTCACCTGCCTCACATAGCTGTAGTCCATTAGGGATGAGGCTTAACAACAGCCCCATTCCCCATCACCACAAACTATAGCCCTGCAATTCCCCCTCTTTTTTCATTTTAAGTAATTGCTATGTCTACCATCCTTCTACTGGGCCCTTACAGAAGAAATAGTAAACATGGTACTAGCATCTTTTTATGTAGATTCCATTTGCTCAGGAATGCATCCGTGTACTGATCTCAATTCATTTCCCAAACTTACGTCCCATATCATCAACATTTTTATACTTATACCTATGGAATTAACTATCATATCTATGCCTACAGAATATTGACAAAGATTAACGGCTGCAATTCACAATTACAATATAGATGTTTCAGCAGCAAATAAACACATTGTATTGAATAATAGAACTGTTCTGTCTCTAGCTCCCACTGCTGCTTTAGTAAATTCTCTTGTTCCTTTTTCAGTTTTTGTTGCTTTTGTCTTCTGTAATTTCAGTTCTTCTATCTGCTGAGGTAATGTCTCTGCCTGCTGCTTCTCTCCCTCTTGTCTTGTTCTTCTCAACGCTTCCCCTTGTGCAGTCTCATACTAACTTTCATAAAATCCATCCACAGTTGTGAGGGCAAGACTGTTCCAACTCATTGGCAATTGACACAGCTGCATTTTATCAGAGGCAAGACTGCTTTCATCACTATCTCTATCCATCCTCCTACAATTTCCCCTTTCTTTTTAAATTATAAAATTGCAGCATTTCTATAAAAACATGTTCAGATAAATGGATATTACTAAATAGTCACATATTTCATGTAGGACTAATAGATAGAAAAACATTTAAATACAAACATAGGTTTTATTAAGAAAGAAACACTGATTATTAACTCTCAATACTTTTGTTTTTATGCTTTAGTCCAAGAGCTAGGCTGTTGATCTTTTCTGATTTGGCTTAAGCACTTATCTTCTTTAATCTGAGTCTGTTCTTGTTCCTCTCTTTCTAACATTAGCTGATCAATCTGTTCATTTAGACATTTATTTTTTCTCAGGGTTTCTTTATGCAATACTAAAGCTGCCTGTAATTTCCTTTGGAGGCATTCTCTGGATTTCTCTTCTGTTACAGCTCTTTGCTTTTTGGGATTTGGAATCATTTAGATTTGCAGGTTTTGCTAGTGGCTCTTCTACTATTTTAGTTTGTTTCTGGATTTCCCATTCTGTTGCTTATCTCAGTTTAGTTTTCTTAGATTAATCAGTTTCTGATAGTTGAAAAGTGGTTACTTTTCCTTACAAATTCCCTTGAAGGGAGTTACTTTCTGTTAACATCTTTGTTTCTTCCTGAAGTTTTGCAAAATCACTTCTTATTTCTTCCAGCTCGGTGTCTTCACTTGGCACTGAGTTGATCATGTTTTCTGATTCTTCCAAGGATGCTACCTGAATCTTGTTTCTTGTTTTATGTTCTTTCCTGATTTGGTCAAGGTGGCTTTTTTGTTCATCAAAATCTGTTGCCAGTTTTATGTGCTCTTCACTTTTTTGAATTTTTTCATATCTTCTTTCGTGACCATAAACTCCCTCTGTTAAGCTTCTTTTTGTAATTTATTTATGGCATTAACATCATTGTTGAGATTCAGATACTCATTCCTGCCTCCAGCACTTCAACTAGACTCTTCTAAACTGGAATTTTTCAATAAGTTTTTCTTCTATTTTGGTTCAGATTTTACCTCTTCAAGACTTGAGAGCAACTGAGAACATTCCTCTTGATATGCTCTTTCTTTTACCAAGCACAGATCGCAGATGAGCAAGCATACAGTCCTCCTCTCATATAGATTTTACATTCTGCTCACAAAGATTTTGTTTTTCAGCTAAGACATCATTTAGTTCTGCAATATTGTGTTGAAGTTCTTCTGAATAGGATGCTCTTGAAGATAAGTCTTTGATCAGATCACTCATCTCGGCATCTTTTTCTACTAGTTGGTGTTTCAGATTTCCAAAATGAGATTCAAAATCATTATTTTGTCCTTCACTTAGTTTCACTCTGTTAACTCATTAACTTGATTCAACAGCTCCTCTGCTTTTTTGTGCTCTTTTTCTATTTCTTCCTGTCCACTCTTTTCTAATTTCCAACTTTTTGCATTAGATCACTTTTTACTATCAATGCAGCTTGAAGCTTCTTTTTCCTTGACCATTTTTTCAAGATTGCACTTCTCCTCTTTTTCATTCATTAAATCTTTAAACTCAGCTTCTCTACTGCTTAACAGAACTTGGTTATGTTCCAGTTCTTTCTTAAAATCCCCAGGTTCTGGAATTACTCGGTTTAGCTCTGCCACTGAACTATTATGAACAGCTTCAAGATCTTCCAGTTTGACATTTAATGTAGTCCTCTCTTCAGAAAAATTCCTTTATTAGACAATGACTCCATGACCTGGGTAACAGAAGAGTCTTTCTTTTGCTGGCTTAAACCAGAAATTAAATCCTTCTGCTGACTGACTTGGGACATTTAGTTTTGATGAGGGGATTTTTTTTATTTTTTTTTCCCCATTTCTTCAAGGAGACTTGCTACTTTTTTACCTTCAGCCTGCAGCTTTTCTTGACTAGCTCTTACCATTTCTTCTGATTTATACATCTCATCTTAAAGAAATTCCATCTGCTTATTAATTTCTGCCAAGGACTCCTCCATTTCTTTCAGGAGAATCTCTAGTCTGCCTAATGTTGAGGAACCCTGCAGCTATCTCATCCCCCCATGTAGGTGTGTCCACAGTGCATGCCCTGCTTCTCCCCACAATTCAGCAAAGAATGCAGTCTGTGCATTCATTCTCATACCATCTCATCCACACCAACCAAACAAAATGTGTAGTGCCTGCTCCTCACATTTAATACCTTTTCTTTGCAATATGCACAGCAAGATGTCCAGTATGGACTCTTCTTCTGCCAATATTTGAACCCGCAATCCTGAGCTGGTGGTGGGGTATCTATCTAGAAATCATCTCACGATGCAAGCTCTTGGTCTGCTCTGCTTTGTTCTTTAGGTCCTTGGTCCACCCTGTTCTACAGGCCTGTTCTACAGGCTCTCTTCTCCTGACTCTGTTTTTCATCACACTGGTATCTCATTCTACAGGCTTTTCTGTCTGACTTCATTCCCTCATCATGTCTTCTCCTCATGTCAGGGTCACCAGATGAAGGAGGACATGCAACTGACCACAAAAATTACTCCAAACGCCACTGACCTTTTTTTCTATACAACCTTTTATACCATTCATCCTACATGCACTACACTTGTGTGCCTTCTCTACCCTTCTGTGACTGCTCATATGCCTCAGCGTTACAAGTCTTTTTACCTTACATAGCTGTAGCCCATTAGGGATGAGGTTCAGCCACTGCCCCATTCCCAATCACCACAAGCTGTGGGTTTTTTTGGGTTTTTTTTTGGTGAGGTCCTTTAAATATCTTTTACCTCAGCCTTTTCTCATTCTCTCTTAAGGCACTGAAAAATATAGTTTGCAAAATATGATTGTAATTCTATCTTGCATGATGCTACGGAAATTTCATAACTGATTTTTTTTCCCTTTTTTTCTTTTTTTTTTTTTTTAAACAAAAAAATATTGAAATATTCAGATAAAACTTTTGGTATTTTTATCTTAGTTTTTGTCCTAAGTTTAGGAGTTAATATTTTCTCAAGTTAATCAGCAGCAGTGATCATCAAACATAAACCACAGTGCAACTGCCTGAAGCATTATCTGGGACTTAGACTTACTTGTTCCCTTATTGCAAAGTTATTCATTGTTTTCTCTCATCTGTCATGTGTCAGAGAAAACTTAGCTCTTTTTGAATGAAACAGTAAAAATGAGTTCCAGGTATGTGGAAAATATATGATGACTTGTTTGACTTGTAATAATTAACTAATACATTTGCTTCAGCTTATAATAACATTCATCGATTTCAAATTTAAAAATCTTAATTGATATGGGTAGGAAAACAAATTAACTTTTGTCACAGGATTCAAACCACTGTTGAGTCTTGAATTCATGTCAAAACTCAAGTGAGCATCAGTCTTTCCATCCTGCTTGTTACTCTCTGGTTTAAAGGAGGCTACAGTTGTCAAGCAAGAAAAGAGCAGAGAAGTGAATCCTAGGACATCAGAAGGTCCACCTTTCTTGGATAGCTTGTAAACTATCTGCTGAACTCCTACAGAACTAACAGTCACAATGTAGTCTATGAAAGGATCTTGAAAATAGGAGACTCTTTAACCATACATAAGATTTTTTTAAAGGATACAGGCAGTTTCTTGGATAGATAGAAGTAATATTTAGATAAACAGAAGTAGCATAAGATATTGTCAAGTATGCCTTTCACTTGTGCTATAGCTGACTCACAGCAAAGAAAGTCAAGATTATCCCCATAGAGTCCACCATTCTTAGCTAAGACCAACACAGGCAAAAAAAATCTTCTTATCAGAGTGAAATGGCAAAGACAGAGGCAGAATGCCTTCGGTCAGATTGACTTTAGAGCAATTTGGATGCAGCAAACTCAAGCTATGGAAAAATTGCAGCTCACAGTTGTAATGCCATGCAATCTAGTAGGAAGAAAAGAGAAGCATTATTACAAGTATCCCAAGGGTATCTCCAGTACTCTGGAGAAACTTCAGGAAAACTGGGCTAACAGAAATACTAACTCCTCCCCTCCAGCAACAGTTCTTTGCCATCACTAATACCAACCAATTATCAAACTACAAATGGGTTTTGTACAACACAAAACAAAAAAAATCAGGGCAGCATTTAGTCTGCTGCCAGGCCTGTGTTTCACCAGATGCTGTAAATGTATCTGAAAGTGGCACTGAAGTTTAAAAAGAATAGTTAATCTGAAATAATTTGCCTGTAATGAGCCCTCCCTTTCTAAAAGCTCTTAGATTTAGGCAGCCAAGTGATGAATCACCAGAAAATGGGTGCCTCATTCCCTTGATTATTTTTTTTCCTTTACTTTATTTAAAATTTTAAAATGTTATGAGTTTCTGCCAGCTTTCAACACAGTATTTTTTTTTTAACCACAGTTTATATTATTTTATTTAATTAATTTTAAAGCTATAATAGTTACATATTCAGGAAGATGTTTTGACAGTCAATTTTGCTAAAGAATGAAGGAAAAAAAAAAGAGAAAAAAGTCCTAGATAAGTATAAAGTTAATCAGATGTGAAGGGCACAAGTTCTGTTTATTAGCATAATAAAGTCATCATTATTTTAGCAACAAATTTATTTTGCCTAATAAAGATATACTATTTCAAAATAATTAAACAAATAATGTTTAATATATTTCACATTCACATAGTTAGGGTGAAATAAACAAGAGTGGGCTTAGAGAGAAAGTGCAGCTTCCTTTATTGCTTAAGTAATATTTTGTCATACAAACTAATCCTAGCCTGGGTAGAATATTCAATTCTTTGTGATCTTTCTACTTTTAATTTCTATGTGTTAGTAAAATGTAAGATTTTCAATTCTTCTGTTTGATACTGGATCTGAGCAGAAGAGAACACTGAAAGGCCAGACTATTTAATAATTATGAATAAAAGCAGAAGTAAATGATGATGTGACTTTTAAAAGGGTGGTCTGGTTGTCATTAAATTGGCTCCATGTGTTCTATCTTTTAAACAATACAAAATTAGTATAAACAAATATTATGAGCTACCTAGACAATAAATACAAACTGCCTTCTACTCCACTGCATGTCACTTTACTGTGATAAAGCTCAAGTGTTTGCACCCACTTCTCATCCACTCGACAAATCTCAGGAAAAAAAAAAAAAAAAAACAGCAACCCAAATATTTTGTTAAA
This sequence comes from Certhia americana, assembly GCA_018697195.1. NCBI lineage: Eukaryota > Metazoa > Chordata > Aves > Passeriformes > Certhiidae > Certhia > Certhia americana. Next base: position 47,629,043 of record CM031878.1, on the reverse strand, counting down.
GGTCATTTGAGAATGTGAGGTCGTGTCACCAAATGTTAAATCTGGAGTAGCAATGATCATGCAAAAGTATTCTGGTTTACTATTTCAGGCAAAGAGCAAAGACAAGAAGCTACTCTGTTCCTGGGTCTTGTAGGAGGCCATAAAAGTAAAAAAGTTCCTTTTATTTCTCCTATTTTCTTTTTAATTTAATAAGATGAGGAGTTGACTGTTGAGGAATTGTCTGTGATTTGTCCCCACAAAATCCATTATTCACAACATTGATTCAAATAGAAAGATCAAAAAGTGATAATAAATACACACAAAAATTGTAATACTGTAATATTGACAGTCAGGTCCACCAATATCTGCCTTACTGTTTACATGGAGTAATGCAGACTCACCTGCAATGATATTTGAAACTGCAGCAGTAATTTTCAGGTGTGAAGAATGTATAAGTGCCCCATTGTATACATAATATAATGTAATAAGTGCCCCATTATATACAAGTATCTAGGTGGGGGAGGCAGGTTTTTCTGCAAGGATTTGATAGCTCCAGGTGGAGAAAAGTGCTTTTACTGTTTACTTTTGTACTTGGTTGCCTACTTCGAGCCAGTTCATTTCTTAGGATAACAGTTCATATAAATTGTTTCAGCTTGGACATCCATATTTGAGTGTATTTGAAACAAATCAATTGTTTCCTCAATCCACTTTGAAAGCATCATTCCACTCACTTTTACAATGGGACAATGTATTTTACAGTACACTGGTTTTCTTATGTCATATGGATGCCTAACTTCTGCTTCTTGCATTCCTATTCTTGAGTAAAAATCCTTTATTTATTAAGATTTATGCTGCTGAGAATAATAATTTCTAGTAATTATTATGAATTTTTCTTTTTATCTTCTGAAGAGAGTTGAAATAACATGTATTTCTGTGTAGATGTGTATTGAGGAATTAGAAAGGGAAAGGCAGAATATTTTGCAGTCCCTGTGTAAAACTGATGAATTAATAGATTACTTTATTTTTCTTAGAGCATTATTTTGACATCTGCACTAATTATATCCCAATCCCTTTTAAAAATAACCTTTTCTAAGAAAAATAAATAGACTGTCTTTCTGATACACATTGATTCTAAACCTATCACCACTGCATTGCTTCATTTCAGCAAGGAAAAAAGTTATGACAAATAAAAATGGTTTCAGCTATTCATGGCTAGAAGAAATTATTTTCTGTGATTGTTCTGTTGTATTATCATTTCTATTTGAAAGAAAAATATTTGGTTTTGAGGAGACAAGTCTCTTTCGTTGTTAGCTTCAAACAACCCTTATTTTCTTTGGGACTACTTTCTTTACAACCTACGTATGAGATACTACTCCATGGAGAAATTTTGTTGACATACATTCCTTGCTATTTATCCAGCATACAGAATGTGATTAAACTGGTGTTCACTCTGAATAACATTGGATGTATTCTTTATGTATGGGGATTTCAGTGACTCCAAGTACATGCTTTGCTTCATCTTTTCCAGAGATCTAGAGTAATTTGCAAACTATACCCATCTTAATAATCTTCTTTCATCTTTTAAGTCTTCCCCCTTTTCAGTTTATAAGACTGTATTGAAAAATATTACCTTCAAAAACCCACATTAGGGAAAGTTTTGTATTGGTAGTTTATTTTATACTCTGTAATACGTTAATATTGTCCTTTCATCTCAGCTCATCCCAATGAATTTTAATCTTCTACAACGGAAAAATAAGTGAACCAAAGTTCTGAACCAAATTTTCTGAACCAAAGTTCTCTGCATCAGTCCTCTAACATGAGAAGGGGAGAAATCTGAGTTTTACTTTAAACTGTTCCCAACATCACTTTGGTCTTGCTTAGATTCACCAGAGCAAATCCTTCTTTGTCAGGTGCCTCAATATTCAGAACCTTCAATAGAATCTAATGTCCAAGACAATGGTGTTATTAGGAATTAACACAAAAATTAATTTAATGGCATCAGCATCTAACTGTCTTTGTAATACAGCCCTTCCAGTACATTGTACAGGTCTCTTTAGGTTTCAAGACAAAATTTACTAGTTTCTGTTAAATTGTTTTAGCTAAGCAATGCTATGTCGTGGTTCTACATTCTAGGAACAGAAATAAGACAATCTGATGCACCTTGAAGGAAATAATTTCTTAAAGACACACATTGAACCCCAAAAATTTTATAGGTAGGTTTTGCATAAAAATTTTGCATGTCAGAAAAGGAGTGTAAGCTTGACAAAAGAGTAGTGAGTGAATGGGTGGGTAAAACTTGCGTCACCTCTATCCCCTTTTTGTTTTACTGCTTTAGGGTAAGTTACATTACATAATTTTTTTTGTAGAAGGTCTTGTAAATGTTAAAGCAATTTCTAGAAGTGGGATTATGGTAACTCTAAAACACTAGCTGATTTTTTGATGATTAAAAATCAAAGTGAGTTTTATTATCATGCCTGAGGGGAATAGCAGTTCTTCTAAGCAGAATAAGCTGTCAAGTCAATCTTTTTCCACATAAAAAGTTCATTTGTCAACACATGTAGAAGTTTTCAACTACCGTCTCAATCAAGAACTAATTACCATGTGCATCACACTAAAAACAAGAAAAAAATTCTATTTTCTTTTCATTTTAGATGTAATTCATAAGCTATTGATAAAATGACAGGTTTGTGTTCTCTTGTTAAATCATCCACTAGGTAAACAAATGCTAAATCCTGCACCTGGGGAGGAACAAACCCAGGCACCAGCATATGGAGTGGGGGCCACCCAGCTGGAAAGGAGCTTTGTAAAGGAGGTGGGGTTTCTGATGGCCAGAAATTCAAGGATGAGCCAGCAATGTGTCCCAGTTGCAAAGACAGTTAAGAGTATTCTGGGATGCATCAGGAGGCATGCATTCTGATATGCAGCCAGCAGCTTGAGGGAGATGAGCTTTCTCCTCTGCCAAGTCCTGGTGAGAATGGTTCCAGTTCTGATCTCCTGTAAACAACAGAGACATGAACATACTGGTCCAGTGAAGCTCCACAAAGATGCTAAAGGGACTAGAGCATCTTTCACGTGGGGAGAGGCTGAGAGACATGGGACTGTTCACCCAGATAACAGAAAGCTCAGGAGTATCTAGTTCACTGGTATAAATTCCTGATGAGAAAATGCAAAGAATGTGAAATCAGGCTTTCTTCTCAATGATACCCAGTGATAGAACAGAAGACAATGAATATAAATGCGAAATGGAAAATTCTTTTTAAAGGCAAGAAGACCAGAGGTTTTTTACTCTGGATCAGACAGCCCTACAAGGCTAGAGAGTCTACAGCCTCCAAAACCTGACTGGACATGGCCACAGGCACATGATTTGGGTGATAATATTTTGGAAAAGCACATTTACATGGAAAGAGTGCAAGTTTCAGACTGGTCTGCCAAGCACTGAGCAGCCTAAGAAGCCAAGAATCCTGTCTTAAAATAATGTCCTTAAAATGATGCAAAAACAAGTAGGAAAAAAAATGCAAATGCCTTCAGAAGGAAAATGCTTGAGAACAAGGTACATATCAATATACAATATTTCTATGATGACAATGTGCTTTGTAGTTTATACAGTGAGAAAAAATGTGTTTTCCAGGACACATAGATAGATTATAAGAGAGGAAAAATGCCCTTATGGTCTTCTTTCTAGCTGGTTTGAGGAACTATATAACTTCTCTGAGCTTCCTCTACTTTGGAAAAAGTAAACCTCCAGACTCCAGAGGAAACATGGTGTACTTCCAACTTATTTGACTTTATACCATCAGAAAACTTAATTTTATATGTGTTTTCTACGTGATCTATATAGCACTAATAACCTTTCTGGTCCTTGGTTATAAAAAGAAACATTTAGACTTTACTTTATACAAATTTATAAGGAGTTACAATTCTTTTCTACATTCAAAAATACACTCATTTTTCAGTAAAAATATACAGCTTATTCTATATAAAGGCAGTAGGAAGATATTTTCTATGTTATATTGCATTAGACTAACATGTAGTGACAGAAAATATATAAAGTCCATTGATGTGAAATACATGTTGAAGGCATTTTTGTCACTCAATAATAAAAACATAGAAAAGTTGGGAAAAGTTACATTGTGCTAAAAAAAAAATCACGTTATATGAATAGTTTATTATTAGCTTCCAAAACAAGACATCAGTTCTCATGAAAGTGACTATAACATCATTTGTTTTACTATGCCTCAGGTAAAATTAGATGTAATCTACCACATGCCTCGCAGGCTTGTGATACAGAAAAAGACATTTTGCTTTGTTGACTTTGGGGGTAATTTTTCTGGTTTGGAGTTGCTTTGCTTTTTTTCCCAGAGAAAAATGAGGCAAAACACAGTTAATGGAAATTTTCAGCTATAGGTTTAGAAATTGATATAGCTAGAGTTCCTAGACACCAAGTGAAAACTTGTATATCTTGGTCAGGTTTAAATAAAGTATAAAGGGACATACACTACTACAAATTATAGGTGAAGATTTTGCAACCCAGCTGCTAAGAGCCAGCTCCTAGTCCAGCTCAGACTTCCAGAGGCTTCAAACAGCAGCTCTTGTTGTTTTCTGCACGGCAAATACATTTTAAAAGCAGATTTGGGGGTTTACTCCTGCCCTGCAGGAGTATTTGACAATCTCACTTTAGGGGCTGAAGAAGGAAAAATTAGGACATTTTTTTCTTTTCCCCTCATGGAGGGGAAATAAAATTCCACATAAGTGAGAAAAAATTGGTCTATTGGGTCGGGATTTCCTTCTATTGGTAATTTGACCCTAGACTTTTCATGTGATCCTCTGAAGTTTCTGAACTGTAGCTGGAATATCTAGGAATGTTTTGGCATTCAAATTCACTTTAATTTCTTGGAGACTTTCCAGTCTGGTAGCTCCTAATTTGTCAGTCTATGAATATTTGTAGACATGGGCTCATATGATCCCAGAATAGCTGGAAGTCACCTTAGAAGATCATTTTATCGAACACTGAGCTCAAACAGGGTTGTGTACACTTAGTTTCCTTGATTCACTTCCAGTTGGCTTTTGAGTATTTCCAGGGATGGACACTCCACAACCCCTCTGGACAGCCTGATGCATTGAAAGTATTTTATAAAGAACTTGCAGATCAATGGTGTCTGAAAAGAGAAGAAATTCTAACTATCACACAGAGTCTTTCCATCTGAAACAATGGATGTAAGACTAAATTTTTGTTCAGTTATGAACTCTGCATTAAGAAATATCAGTCTGTCTGTTTTCTAAACAGGGAAAATTAACTGTCAACTATTAAAAATATTCTCCCTTTACTCTCTGTGACTTTCTGCCACCAGAAGCTGAAAGTACTGCAAAACCAGGTTTTGTAAGTATTGATACCCTGGAGAAGATGCATGAAAACTGTTCCTCGAAGAATTTTGTAAGCTGCTTTTCAGACACACTTGACCATAGCATGCCAAATGTATTTCACAAAACTGAATTCCTTTAGATTGTTGAGATGGCCTCTAATTCCTTTTTTTTCTCTCATAAAGAGAAACAAAGATCCAAAATATCATGTTATAGATTTAGTAATAGAATTTTCCAGTCTTCATTTCCACTGGTGATGACAAGACATCTCAAATAAAACCAAGACATCTCAAATAATAAAAAAAAAAAAGTCTGGAGTCACAGCTCCAGAAGGTAACCTTTGTGTACAATCTACAGGTCAATAAAGCTGACCTTTTCAGTGAATAATATGAGGACAAAAACATGGCTTGGTATTTTTGTGAGAAAAAAAAAATCAAGTAAGCCAACAAACATTTGGTTTCTTTGAAAATTTTCTTCCCTTTTTTGGGAAAAAGAGAAAAACCATTGCTTTATTTGAGTTTTTGCTTCATTTTTTTCTTTCAGTTGTGAGGCAAACTTTTGCTTAGAAATAGTCTCCACTATTGTTCTAGAGGTGAGAGGCATAAGTTTCACCAATGCAAAAAATGTCTTAGAAGATAATGTAGGCTACACTTTCATATCTTTTCTCATTACTCATGGTTTGACTTTCCTGGAAGGCTGCATCATGTTAGAGAAATATTTTAATGAGAATGGTTTCGGATTTTATCATAGACAAATCCCCACTGAACAGAAGTTTTTGCAAATACATCCTCTCTTTCTTGTTCAACTGGCTGTTGAACAAGAAACAAAGCATGTAGTTTTCTTGAAGGTAGACAAAATTTATAAAGCAGCAAACACAGAAGTCCAGTTTGCCTGCAAAACTTTTATTTGTAGTAGGGAAGTACATGTCAAGAACATGTGCTGGTCAGTATCCCAAAATCAGAGGATCAACTTAAATATCCTTAGGTAAGAAATTAACATCTCAACAAAAACCTTGCATACCACAAACCACACAACTTCACATTTTGTGCAAAAAGTGTAGGGACTTCCTCCTTAATTGTGCTTTATATTTTAGAGGAAGTCCAGCTGAAAGCGTATCTACCAGTTTCATATATTAGCTCTCTAAAATGTATGTTTCTTCATGTTGAAGGGCCACATTATTCTTTGACTCTGCAAATGAAACCTCTGAAATAACAAAATTTTGGTATATTTTGGATTCTGCCTTTAGGTGTCAACAGGAAAAGAAAACAATTATAAAATTAGTAAAGAATAAGCAGATTTTTCACACTCATCAAAGTCTATCAGGATAGCAAAGTAATTGCTGCAGTTTTGTACCACTCCTTCAACAACAGCAATACCTCTTGCATTATCTAGCTTATACTACAGGTTGAAGTATTTAGGTATTTAACGTCTGGTGGGATGGGTGTTTTTAAGCAAAAATAAAAAATGAGTCTACAATCTCAGAAGAAATTGGAGGTTAAAAAGAGGTCTTCACACTCTTTGGTACAGTGGATTGCCAATTCCAATTACCCAGCAAAACTAGAGGCCTCAAGGGAAAGACGTCTTTAGGATAGAAAAGGATGAGGTAATATCCCACGGCAGTAGGTGAAAAGCGATTAATGAAACTGTTGTAAGTATGATTTCAGTGCTGAGACCACTAGGAAAGGAGACATCAATCTTTTTTTTCCATCTTTTTCCTTTGTTGTTTTTTGATTTGTATTTTTTGCCTTGTTCAACCATCTCCATACCTGTGTGAAATGCAAAGCACAACCTGCGCCATTTTGAAATGAGCAGTAGTTGGCAGAAACATATAATCACACAAGATGACAAAGTTCTAGTTAGTGTACACTGTTTTGAATTTCAATGTGTTCTTCACTGCCAGTCACAGAAAGCCCCTGTAAATTTTAAAATGCTGGTAACTCTGTCCACTGAACCATAGCTTCATATATAATTGTGAGGTTTTTACTCCAGAGCAAAACAGAAACTTCATACGTTTTAGAATTCAAGATACTCTTGTCATGAACTTCAGTGGGAAGCAACTGAATCAGTTATGCTTTCAAGTGCTTCACAAGATCTCCAGTGTGACACTAGCTTAAGGTAAATTATATAACATTTATATCTTAATACATTATAGCCATTTTCCATTTATGATCATGTAGTGAAATTTTACTGCTGCTGATTTTACTATGGGAAGGTTGAACTGAGTTCAGATTTATGCTCCTATTTGTCTGCAAAAATATGAGTGCCCTACAATATTTAACAGTAAGAAATACTGATGTTCCAAAATAAGATTCAAATGTCACCCTCCTATGTAAGAAGCCTTCCATCTTCATACAAAACATCCAATAAAAATAGTGTTCTTTTGCTTTAAAACCTGACACTTACAAAAGATAATCCATAATGGAACAGGAGATAATGAGGTGTACTTCACCTAAAAAGGTGTCATAATGCCTCCTGCTTCAAAATGCTATGACAGACATGAAGCTTGTCTCTTTTATTGTGTATAAAGTAAAGAAGGGAATATTACACAGTTTGTTCTTATGTTAAAATCTTAATGCATTCAGTATTCTCAGTGAACAGCTTCTGAGATGTTTAATTTATTTATTTTTATAGTAGCTAGGATTTGCTTTGTCTGTTCTGCTGTCCAGACACAAGCTAGCTTGGTTTTAAAAGCCTGATCTTTTTCTTAATGCAAGTTTCTTTATAAAAAGGAAAAAAGAAATCCAAAACAACCTTAAAACACTTAAATTCCTAGTTTTCTTCTTATATTAATTTTACTTCATAGTCAGCTCTGATTTAAAATACCCTCTTGAAAAGTAAAAGGAAATTCACACTTGAATTAAATGTAAATCAACTCTCCCTTTGCTCTTAAAAATGAAGGAATAGTATAGTTTTTCTATATGGAAAACCTTTTTAAACTAGGAGACAGATAAATGAATACACATGAAGTTATTTGGTACATAGCACCCTCCCAAATCCTTTTCCCTTTCCAAAATATGGGGGTTGTACATTTTAGCACATGCACATTCCATCAGCACATCCTGCAAATGGAACAAAGTCATAGCAGCAGGCAAAAAGCAAGCCTTGGAAAATTATTTTATAAAGAGATCATTCACTGTCCATCCAAAGAAGACAATTATCATGATACTCTTAGTCACTATGGGTAAAACATCAGATGGAACTGAATTAGGTAAGAGCCAATGGGACCCCAAATTCAAATTCTCTTCTTACCTTTTTTTCTAAAAGTCAAACATTCAGGATGATTTCAGATCAATTTGATGCAGATGCATAATTTCCATCTCAATTGTAATTCCTTTGGTAGATGTAGATTTCTGCAAACACGTTGCCATCTTCTCCCACCCACATTTTCATATTGTTGACCTTAACAGTCCATTGTGAAATTTCACTTATGGGTTAGCTTTATAAGCCTCTTTCTTCTATCATATGACAGTTCAAAGCATTCAGCTCAGAGTCCCTTTTTGTATGCTGGATTGTTTCTGTATGAGAAAGGTATGGCTTTCTCTATGGAACAAAACAAAATGGATAAGTGGATACTCTTTTGCTGGGTCTCTTTTTTCTGAAGATCACCTGTCTGTTCTTAAGCAGCCCAGTTCAGAAATGTGTACCCAAATTATCTTATTCTTTGTCTTTCCAACTCGGTATCTGAAGATCAAATAAAATCTGTGAGTAGAAGCTTTTAGATGAAAAAGCACTGATGCTACATTATTGCTTCCTTTCTCTAAACAAACTGCTCCAAAAAAACCCAGGAAAAATACTACAACTCAACAAAAGAGGGCAAGTGTCCTTTTCATGAAATATTCTTACAAGCACAAGCAGAGAGAAACTTTCTTACCAAATTATTTTTCAAAGTCAATGGTTGCGGCTTAGAAAATTTCTCATGGCAGAGTTAGCAATTTTTATTTCTTGAAAATGTATCTTAAGAAGATGAAATATCCAAATGAAATTAAAGGTAATTTTGGAGAAAAAAAAATTAAACTATACAGAAAGGAAAGGTGTCACTTGAAAAATCAATGAACAAATGTCTTTGACATTGCATTAATTTTTTAATTGATCTTCTTCTGAATCTGCCTTTCAAGGAACTGAACTCAAATTTGGACTCTGATTAGAGTGCACTAGAACACGGCACCCATAAACTTCCTCTAAGTAATCACCCCAAATTACTAATGATATTCTCAGATCTGAAGCTTTGCACTCAGCGTAGCAGCAGGAGGTGAGGGATTTTCTTTCCAGCTAAACATGACAGATTTTCTCTCCTTTAAGCATAGATCAAAGACAGAAACCAAAGTAAGCACAAATAATGCTAGTGATACTGGATAAGAAACATATTACTTTTTCATAGGTCAGTCAGTATATAATTGCTATCTCATACAACACTTAGAGCTCAAAGTATATCACACAATTTGCAGACTTGGGAACAGAATACCAAAGAAAATCTCAGAGGAAATTTAATTAGCTGGACATCTCCCACAGCCTAGTAAGCTACAGCTCCATTAATCATTGCCATATACCTCATGACACTGTCTGTACCTCTCCTGCCTCTTTTGTGTAAAACATTAGTGTAAAGCAGAAGAATGAAGGAGATACCCTTAAACCTCCTGGCAATGTGGGACACATTTTCATACTCAGTCTGGGAAGGGTTTGTGCAAGATATGACTCTGAAAACCAGCAGCAACACACTTTGAAAGTTCACTAGATGTTCACCTTACCTTTTAAGGAGAATTAACAAGACACACATTGTAAGACAGAATGAAGACAAATATGAAAAATAAAACAGGGAAAAAAAATAAGACAAGAAAAAAAAAGTTTGAGGGAAAATTGCCCTGCCTGTGAACATCTATAAAGCATAAAGAATTAATCAGTATTACAATATATATAAAGAATTGATCAGTATTACAAATTATGTAACACTGGACAACTGGTTCCTCTTTTTACAACTGAAGATTTGCATGCCTGGTCCTCAGGTGTACCCCCTAACCTACAAATATGCTCATATTTTCCCATTTTTGTCATTCCTCTGCATAGAGTAAGTGAACAGACCTAGAATAGGATTTCTAAGGGTGAAAAATGTAGTGATTTGCCACACCATTAATTCTGCTGGTTATGAATCTTAGCTTTGTTTTCTTGCCATAGGATAAAACGAACATGTAGTTTCCAGAGAAAACAATTAAAAATATATTATTTATTAGAAATTCAATAAAGGAGGCTGTAGGCTCTGAACCACGAAAAGGAATGTTGCAGAGAGACTTTGACAGAATGTTTTACAAGTGTTTGGGTTTCTGGAGAAAAAAAAGCCTAAGGTCTAGGGAACAGATTTATTAGATGACTATAAAGATTTCTCCTGCCAAAATCCATTTGAAACCAGAATTACATGTAAGAGCTCTTTGTGCCCTAATGCCATGTCAGGCACAGATCATATTAATACCTAACTATTTAATTAGCTTTGAAAATCTCTGCTTTTTGTTTTCTCTTGCCAATACACAAGGCAGCAGGGTCAAAGCTGTAGACCTCTGGCTGTTTTTAAGCTGCACTCCTTTGTGTCATACCTCAGCCGCTGTGGCAGGTTTATCACTGATCAATGCCTGCAGACTTCTGCCCCCTGAAACTTTTCTGCAAACTGTACTATGTAGGATTGTGGCTTAGACCACTAAGAAGTGGTCTAGGTCACTTGAGTGGAAGCCTGAATCTCTCCAGACTTAACTGATACACTGCAAACCATATCTAGAAGAAAAGCCCTCTTCTCTGATGCTCATTTAGTACAAAGGGAGATAATCACACCTCCAGGCCACCTCACCAGGAATGGGAATTCCACCACAAACTTATCTAGTTGTCTGCTAAGGTCGGAAGACACAAAGATGGAGCAAAGCCATTCCAAGCAACACGCAGGAGTGCACTAACTGAGAGCTCGGAATGCTTGGCAGCTTGGCTGTCCCCACTCTACCTTCATCCCAGGGGCAGCATGCCAAGAGCTGCAGCCCCCAAGGAAAGTTTGAGAGCACAAAAGCTGTCACTACCCAGCTGTGAGTGGCTTGGTTATGATTGTGCCCAGACACCCTAACTATGCGTGACTCCACTATCTGGAGCCAGATAGTCTGCTTTTAATCCTGACACCAACACAGCTGGCCATATTCTCAGGGAAGAAATCTCAAAAATTTCAAAACATCCCTGATGGAACATAGCCTTTACCTGGTTTTGGTTGAAAAAGGCTTTGTTCATTTTATTTTTACTGTCTCCAAAGTGGGAGGTCTGAGTCTTCTGCTTGTGAGATTGTCAGATATGAGGTACTTTTATTACCTGGCAAACCCACTATGGTGCAGGCCTGTCACTGGAAATATTTTAGCTTATAATGAGGTTGAGTTTATTATGCTCAGTGCTGAAATGGTCCATAGATACATAAGCTGCATCTGCACAGACAAACTTACTTGTTCATTCTGGAGGGAAAAGAATAATAAATATATATGTAAATATAGATCTAAAATGAGGCTGACATTGCATTCCAGAAATACATTGGTATTAAGAATATAAAAGTTATATAAAGGAATAGAACTAAATATTCCAGTTGTTTATGGTGTTTAATTCTCCAGAGCTGTTTAAGCTTCTAGAAAATTAACTGTGACACTTTATAACAATTTTGATACCTTATTTTTGAACCTAGCAACAGCAAGAAAAATGCTATTGTGTGTGTAAAGTATATGGCGTTCTTCACACTCCACTTCTACATATCTGAGGAAAACATGAAAGAGAAAACATAAAACTGGATTTTTAAACTTCAAATAATGCAGTCATACCTAGTATAAAGAATAAACTTACAACTATCACACATTAGGATGATATGGATACAGTAAGTTTGGGTTCATAGGGCTTCATTTGAATGAGTTTTGATATTTGGTTGTTCTTTTTCTTTCTTTTTGCTTGACTGTCTGCTTGGCAAAGGATTACACTTTCTATATAAACACTGGCTTCAGTAGCGACTGAGCTAACATCTTATTGGGTTAACACTCATGCAAACCTGATGGACCCACATGAATTTGACTATACTTCAATGAGAAATAAAGAAATCCATGAAGAGCAATAGGTTTGCTGCTCTCTTTAAGACCAGAGCCCAGCCATTTCAGCAGGTGTTATGCATTTTTAGGAACTGATCACCCTCTTTAATTATTATTTGAATGGGAATACACATGGTTTGGTGCTAACTACATTTGTCAATACAAAAATCTTCTCAATCACAAACTAGCTGGATAATGTATAAAAATAGATACTCTGTTTCTAAACTGGAGAATCTGTTTAAAGAATACTTGTGCTGTCTGCTTGTATGTGTGCATGTATAGCAGTGAAGTTTTTACATGTAAAATGTACTTTGAAAATCATTTATTTATCATATTGCACTGATTAAATTCCTTTAGCATTAACTATTAGTTTGACAGAAATAGCCTTGTCCTGTGACAGGAATATGTTGTAAAGTCCCTTATCAGTTGGTGGATTCTGAGGTTCTAAATACATAATTAAAAAATTAATTTTTTTTCTTCTCTGTGGGAATCAGGAGAGACTAATTTAAAAAAACAGTGGGAGTGTCAATAAGGAACTATCCCTCCCTTGAAAAAGAGGTGTTTTCTCCCTGAATTCTATCAAATCACTTTATCTCTCAAAGTAGTGATTGATTCTGTTAATTAAATACTCTGCAGGGTATCAACTGGCTTGTTCTACATTATCTTTCCTGCATCTGTTTCAAAAGTGGCTTTTCCTCCTCCAAATTCTACATGATTATGCTGTACAGCAATGATGCAATTGTGTGGGAAAACTCAGGCGTGGGTAGTAATGTCACAGCAACAAATACAAAGAGCTTTGCAGCAATGGAAAATTATCAATAACAGAAATAGTTGATGGTGTTCTTTTTTATAAAGTAACATTAGAAAAAATAAAAGTGAGCATCCAGCACAAACAGCAGGATGTATAAGCTTCAGAATGGGAGGTTTAGAAATGACAGTAATTTATTATTTTCTTATTCCTATTCTTAATCAGAGTTATATATCAGCACTGATAATGTATTTACTTTCCCAGCATCTCTCTTCATAATGGGACTGCTTCCCAGAGAAGTAGCCAAGGTTTCTTGGACACTGAGGACTCTAGAAGAAAGCAATCTTTGCTCCAAATCCTCTATACTTCCAGACTTACAAATGAAAATATTGAAAGGACGATCAGAACAATTTTTTTTTTTTTCCCCTGTCACTTATTCAGTAGGGTCTGTCCTTTAAAAGCACTTTGGCAAGTATCCCAAAGTCATGGTATTTGAGTTTAGGAAATCATAATTGGTGAATTCTCTTAGCAAATCTCCCTGGAGCAGGGGCGTTGCTATTCTCCCTCCAGTTCTGGTTAACACCTGCTTGGAAGGAGCCCATGGTTTCTGTTTCACCTGGCACCTGCATTTGTAAGAATCTCAACAGTAGATGTAACCCCTGGAGAAGAATGTTAACTGAGTTTCTATGCCAGGAGGATGTTTGCTCTCCCTTCCTCAATCCTCTACTGTAAAGATAACAAATAACAACATTTATCTTCTCCTCTCTTTTGTCTTTCTGCAAAGCTGAAGTCAATAAACTTCTGAGGACCAGGCTGCCTCTTCATAGGCATATGTTCTGTTCCAAAAACATGGTCCCCTGGAGACTTCCTAAAAAGCAAATACACATCATGTGGCTATTTACAAGCAGACTGGACAACCTAAAGATATTCATTCAATTCTATGAGTTTTAACATCCCATAATCCCTGGAGCCTGAAAAGGTATTAGTTATTGCAATCCTTAAATGTTTCCTAAGTAAACAGAAGTTTACAGCTATTTTCTCTTTCAAGTGTGTCATCTGTAATATCTATCCAGACAGACAGACCTATAAGGATATGAAAACTCTTTTACAGAGGGTTTATTGGAAACCTTAAAAAATATTTCCTGAATGTTAGTTTCCATATCAAAATGAATTAAAAAGCAAACTAATAAACATAAAAATTTATTATAAGAAATCCGTGATAGGTACTAGCATTTCTCCAGGGTATTTGATAGCAGTTTCTCTCTTCAAACTGATATAAAGTAACAAAGGTATGATTATGATTTTTGATGCTGGCCCAGAAAGAAAAGCAGTTACCAGGATTCTCAGCTATAATAAAAAAAAGATAGAGTAAATAAAGGCTCTTTCCCTTGACACTTGCCACTGATACGAGAGACAGCAGGCACAGTCCTAACAGAAAAAAAGGAAAAGGGAAGGGAAGGTTTGGGAAGGTTTGGGAAGGGAAGGTTTGGGAAGGTTAGGTTAGGTTAGGTTAGGTTAGGTTAGGTTAGGTTAGGTTAGGTTAGGTTAGGTTAGGTTAGGTTAGGTTAGGTTAGGTTAGGTTAGGTTAGGTTAGGAAGTTCAGGGAAGTTCAGGGAAGTTCAGGGAAGGGAAGTTCAGGGAAGTTCAGGGAAGGGAAGTTCAGGGAAGTTCAGGGAAGGGAAGTTCAGGGAAGGGAAGTTCAGGGAAGTTCAGGGAAGTTCAGGGAAGTTCAGGGAAGTTCAGGGAAGGGAAGGGAAGGGAAGGGAAGGGAAGGGAAGGGAAGG
>CM031878.1:47570925-47612568 GCA_018697195.1 Certhia americana | reverse complement strand
CCCCAGCATATCCATGAGGTTGACTGTGAACATGGAAAAGATTTACAAACCTTTCCATCTAATAGTTTCTCTGGAAGAATTATTCTAGTTTTCTAGTTTAAAAAAAATTAATAACTCTTTTTCAAACTTTCACATGAAATTCTCAATTCTGACTTTTTTATCCATCAAGCATAAATTATTAATATTGTCTCTGTCCTTTTTTTAAGTGAAGTCCTTGCTTAATTTACTGTGTTAACTCTGACCTAGGCTTTAGGCAACTCCAAACTATTTTCTTCAATAACTTGTACGCCTGAGGAGTCTGGGCCACATTTTCTCTTGATCCACAGAGTCTTGGCCCGGAACAAGTCACAGTTTCAATAAGAACTATTGCAGTCTTTGTGTTTTAAACCTACACATTGACCCACTAAAGCCTTTTACCTCAGAATAGGGCAAAACACTGTTCCCAGTGACATTGTCAATACTGATGTTGCTACGTTTCTGAAATGCCCAGGGTTAACAGGATATAATGAAAACACAGGTCAAGTTGCAAAAACTGTGGCATCTTCTCCTCAACCAGACTGCATTTTTTCCCATACTAAACAATAGTACTCCCTTTGGTGATAATGAAGCAGGTTTTTATTTTAGTTGTACAGAGGGCAGGAAAAGCATAATGGAATAAATGGCAGAAGTATGCTTTTCTAAGCTGAGCTTAGAAATACCAAATGTGTATGACTAGAATACCCTATCCCTTGATTTTTTAATTTTTTTTTTTTTTCACAACCAACGTATTTAGCACTGACCTGAGTAATTCCAGACTCAGCTGGTGTCCTTCAGGACAGCTGCCAACTATATCCAACATCTTCTGAAGACCTAATCCCTGCAGTTGTGTAACTAACTGTTTAGACTTCCCAGTGCTAAGGTTACAACTGCCTAAATACTGATAAGACACAAGCATGAAGAATAGCTGCTGAATAATCCTGGGAGAAGTTCAAACACACAAAGAGCCTTCAAAACAGAGAAACACACAGTAAGAACCTGTATGGATAAGGTCCCCAGGCAGAAAAGCCTAGCCAATATGCTACACAGCTGGAATTTCAGTTTGGGTTTCAATTGCACAACTAAATTATTTTTTCATGTAATATATTGGAGTTGAAGCTTTTTCCTTTCATCAGTTCACGTCTTATTCAAGAACACTCAATTAGAGAGCTGAAAAACTATGATGTTCCTTGAAAGCAAAGTATCATGTGCTTAACTTCTAAATGAGCTCCTGCAGCAAACATACAATCATCTCTCTTGCATTTATAAAATCTGATTTATGTCTGATGTACAGACAGCTGCACTGATTTCCAGAGTCAGGATATGTTTATGTTCACCTTGCTTATGCACCTCCTTGTAATGATAATGTTCTTCAGCACTGTGTAGAAGACAGACTTTTAAATGAATAATTAACAATGTCCTGTTGCTTCTTTTGCCCAGTCCATGGGGAAGCTGTCACCTCTTAAAGAGGTCCAAAACACCTAGGAATGTTGTCCTGGCTTGGCACTATTTTTTAGTATGGAAGTAATTCCCCATTAGGACTTTGGCAGCTTCTTGTAAACAGAACACAAAACTAATCAGTGGCCTATTTTGAATATTGACACATGATTAAACTAATGAAAGGGGTAGATACGCCTTTGTGAACACACGTTTTGGGGCGAGAACGCCGCAGGTAGCTCTTTCTGTTTTCTGGCATGGAAGAGGTGACAGGGTGCTGGCCGGGCCAGCTCTGCCACGGCCCTCGCAGCCTGGTGGGGACGGGCCAGCTCCTGGCAGCTGCCAGGCAGGGGAATGGGAGACCATTGGCACCTGGAATGTCACAGCTGATCCCAGCCTGAAGAAAAAGGGCAGCAGCTTTTTCTCCTTTTAATGCCTTTGTTAGTGATCAGCTCAGGGTGGGGGCCCAACAGGTCACACACACTCCACTGCTACTCCCAGAGGTGGCACACAGAAGGAGGAAGGCAGCTTTGCCCACAAGAACGCAGGCAGAGCTGGGGCTTCTGTCTTCACAGGAGCATCAGAAAACAAAGATGGCTCGTTGATCTAGGGTGTCACTCTGACTGAGTACTAATCAGTTAGGGCGACACAGCCAAACTCAGTTCTAGTCGGTGTATGCTTCCCTGAGGTTTTCTCGGATTGGTGCTGCTGTTTTTACTCCTCTATGACATGTTGGTTCGTGGTTTTGGGAGTCTGACTTAGGCCAAATGCCCCTTATTTGCATACAGTCCATGCACAAGGACTTCTGGGAGCAGCAGGTGGGGCGCAACAGATGTAGCTTCTGATGGGGAGGATTCTGGATAGATGGGGATACAAACATGAAACTGGCAAACACAGACTAGAGTAAAAAGGAACAACTGGGGAATTAACATTTAACAATGATTGATAACAAGCAACCACAACATTAACAATGAACGCTTACTGAACAAGAACAAGCAGGGAATTTTGTTCATCACAAGCTGGGCTGATGAGATCCTGTGTTCCCCTTCCCCGCCCCCAGCGCCACTGCTCCATCGTAAACAGCTCCAGCTGCAAGCAGCTGAGGCCAGGGGCCGCCCTTCATCCCTCGCCGAGAGGGGCTCGCAGCTGGAATTGAGTGCAGCCTGGGCCAGAGAGCTGCCATGTGCTGCTCTGGACCGGCCACAGCCCAGAAGGGAGCCACATGGCACTCTAAAGGCCCCAGGTGAGTTAGTAACTGTTTCAGGGAACAGATGAGACCTGCATGACCTTAAATCCTCTCTCAAGTGAGAGAAAAAGAGATTCACTTTTTTCACGCATGAAGAGACACGAAGGTCAATCAAGAAGTCATGTCCCAGATGGAAGGGGTATAGGGAGATGCGTTACTTTTAGGATAAAAATCTTCTTTTAAGGCTATGGAGAAAATATAATTGATACATCAGACTCTTTTTCCCTGTAACTCATCAAAAGAAGCATGGAGGGGTGAAGCGTTCAATTTGTAGATATGAGCAAAGGCCTTTATGCTGAAGCAAACAAATGTTGAAGTAGCTGTGATCCCAGGAGAAGTTTGAACAGAGAGAGAGACAAAAGGGATGAAGACCTTTTGCCCCCAGAGAAGAAGAAGATTTCTGTTCACAGAGACGATCTCTGAGATGGATGAAGAGAACTCTTGCTTCTGAACAGCTCATCCTTAAAAGGGTACCCCATTAGCCAGAGATTGAACCCTCAGAAAACAGTTGTGAGAAAAGCTGTAAGTCGAAAGGAGGGACTTCTGCACAGTGATCAGATTTCCATCTCCCAGGCGGCGTATTCACTGTGACTTTAAAGCCACAAAAGAACTTTCTTGTCGAGAAGTCTCCATAACATGTCAAGAGAAACTGCTCTCCCTAATGAACTGAAGAAAGACTATTCTAGAAGTGGAGAACTAACTGAGAATTCGAGTGTTGTGTCTATATGTTGTCAGTGGGAAAAAAAGGGGGAGGGGGAGGAGAAATGTTCTGAAGGTTTTATTCTGGTTCTTATTATTCTTTTACTTTTGTTAAAATTTTTTTCTTTATACCCTTTTAAGTTTAAGCCTGCTTTGCTGTTCTCTGAATCCTATCTCACAGTAGAAAATAGACCCACCACATAAATTAGTGCACTACCCTGGAAATCTCAAATTGTCAAACCTAAACCACTACACAAAATTAGTGTTGCCGCCCAGCTTCAAACTGTAATAGCCACATATGTTCTTGAATTCTCTCAGTAAAGGTAAAAGGCTTCATCTGAGTAAAGATCTTCAGTAATATGTGACTGGAATATCTTCTCAAGGTATTCCACATAAGGATGCTGGTAATACTATCTGTAAATTTCTTATGCTTTAGAAAAATTCTGACAGTAGTAAAGTTTTCAGGGAGAAGACTGAACATTTGAAATGTCCTCAAGCACAATTATTTGTAAAGACATTGCTCCAGTAAAGAAAAAATTTAGTTTACAATCAAACAAATGGAAGAATCTGCTAGAAAAAAAAAAGTACTTGGAAAAAAAAGGTGATTTCTCTGAGCGAATGAGGGAAATTAGGATGGCACATTACAAGTCCATACAGAATGTATAAAAAATAAGAAATTGCTACTGTAGGAAATGGAAGTTGGGCTTGAGCCTACTGAGATCAAGAGTGAGGAGAGAACAAAGCTTCACTATTCTTCTCCCTGTCCCTTGAATATTCCCCAAGTCTGCAGGGGACATGCTGTAGTGCAGTGATGAATCTAAGGCAATGGACGAAGTGGGCTAAACTAGATAAGCAAACATAATAACACTCAGGGTTTCCTTCTGGGAAATCTCCAGCCACTTCATAAATCACCATTTGAAACTGCAAATGTGATATAGATTGTCTATAGAATGTCCAGGGACCAGCAGAAGATCAGATGTGAGAGTGGTATAGAAACCCAAATGATAAAGGGGATAAAGTATAAGTCTCAAGCACCAATAGCCAGCTGTCAAGCCAACCGAGTACTGTTGGCAAAAACAACCAAAGACTGATGGTAATAACAAGCTGTGAGAAAGAACGGGATGTGGGAGAAGAGGGCCATGCATAGGTAAGGCAGCACCTTCCTATGTGCACAAGCACCTTTGTGAAAGCCAGATAGCTCATCAGTTGCATCTATGCTGGAACCAGGACTGTTGTTCTCTTTTTCTCTCTTTTTTATTTTTCTCTCTCCCCTTATTTAATTCCTCTCCCTCTCTCTCTGCCTCTCTTTCATCTCACCCTAGTCCTTGATTCAAAACACACCCCTGTATGATTATATTAGGATCAGGGACTAACATACCAATTTCCATTATTTATTAATAAAACTTTGCAAGCTTTTGCAGACCCTCTGATTTTTGTGATTAGTTTCAACCCTGAGCATCTGTGAATCTTGGTGCTCGCTTCCCCTTAAAGGTGGGACACCACAGGTATGGATGAAGCTTGTAATTTTATCTACATAAAAGTGGCCAGTCAAGATTATCTCTTCCTCCCTTTTCATTTCAGTTGTTTAGTATCTGATCCTTATTACAGGATTATTTTTTGTAATCCTCAGTGAATCATATATGGAAAAATAACAGCATGCTTTCCAACTGACAGCACCTTTGCGAACTTTGAAATCCCTTTGACATGCTTGTTTACTAACTTCCTTCTTCAAACTACGTTTCTCTTCCCCACTTAGGTTGTGTCTATATCTGTGTGTTTATATGGATCTGCATGTATATTTATATGCATATGCATGTGTTTATATGCACGTGCTTGAGCACACACCCATATATTTATACATCCATTCCAGGGGCCTATGTTATCCATTCATAGTGTAGGTGAGACAATTCTGATTGTTAAAAAAATCACCACTTCAGTTCAATGAGAAAGAAAATTAATAAACCTTTTAAATACAATTGTCTGCCAGTTTCTTTCTGCTGATGCACAGTATATGGTACCTCACAGAGGATGAATCATGTCATGGGCATGACCGTCAGAAAATTAGGTTTGACTCCTTAAGAAAGAAAGACCATTGCACTGTACTCATAAGCTCAGAAAACACAAAGCAGCTCTTATGCTTATTTGCTTGCACTGTAGTCCCAGATGAGTGCAACCAAAACAGGCTTTCTGGATTATGCAAAAAAATTCAAATAACCAGGAAACCAGGCCTATCTAACCAAAGCAAATACATCCTGAAATATTTAGCAACAGAGCCACAGTAATGCTCTGATATGCCCCTCTCTCCTGTCTTCTCCCCTGAGGAAATCCTAGAGTCAACTTAGCTTTTGGGTCTTGAGGTTTTTGCACAATTTTTTGGTGAGAGGAAAAGGGGATAGTCAATGTATTGATGGGTCCAAAGAAAATCAGATTTCAAGAATATTTAGCTCTCAAACTGATAAACACACTTCTTACCACCACTAAAACGACCTTGAAAAAGTGTCCTTGTTTGTTAAGAAAATACACAATGAATAGCATTTTCATGTGAATATTTGTACTTTGGAGTCCTTCCAAAAAGATTGTGGATTTCATATGTTGTTAGTCTTTGCTGTCATCTGAATGACCTTAGCTACTCTGTGGTGACATGAGGAGGCTTGTTGCCTCTCACATTTCATCACAAGCCTTTTTTACAATTAAAGAACATAAATGGTGTGAAAGCTTCATCTCTGTACTTAAACAAAATGATAAGCACTACATTAACAGAACAAAGTGTCACTGTCACTTATATCAGAGTAATGGAGTTGTCAAAAACCATCGAACCCATAGGAGCACAAAGTGCGGCCTGTATTTCCAAAGTAATGTGTGGAGAAAATAAGTTGTGCTTGATGATGTGCCTCAGCTTGCAATACCTGCTGCTATGAACTTGTTGCATGTGGGGACTGTGGCATCCCTGAACAACGAGCTGCACAAGTTGTCTACTTGCTGTTGGCAGCAAGATGTCTGACTTTACAATTCAACACAAAGCTATTATCAAGAGATTTCATTTTAATAGGGGAAATGTGTACCTTATTTTCACACCTTACTCTGCCAGAAACCATGTATTCATAAGAGTAGTGTAGACTAGAAGTCACACACACTCAAGAGTACAAGTAATGAAACAAAAACAAAAAAGAAAAAAAACACACAAAAGTCTCAGCATTCCTTTCTTCTTTTTTTTTTGAATCTTTGAAGTAACTTGCTTTCTTTCCTGCTATATTTGAAATGGTTTATTTGTGTAGCAAAAAAGGAATGAGCACACTAATAGGCTTTATCTCCCCATTGTAGTGGTAAACAATTGTCTTTGCATGTTGCTCTCTTGCTAGGACACTTAATGATTTTTTGGAAAGCAAAGAAAAAAAAAAAAAAAAAAAAAAAAAAAAAAAAAAAAAAGTTGCATTTTGAGGCCTTTTAATTTCCTCACAATTTATAGGACTTGACTAAGAGAATCCATAAGATCACCCAGCTCCTCATTTAGCACATCTCTCTTTGTGAAAGATGCTAGGATGTGGCATATGGAGGAGAGCCTGCACCTGAGGTTTGGAAAGTCTTCATCCCTTGTGACAAGTCCATAGAATTTTCAGCTGTGCACAGCACTACAGCAACAGTCTGGTAACACAATCAGCTCTGTAATAGCATGGTTTTGCCCACCCATGAAGTTTTCCCTCCCCTTAGACCCCCTGTTGGGATACTAGCTCAGTCTCTCCTCCCTTGGGGTGAGGGAGACTTCAGGACAGGGAGAAGAGATTCAAAAGAGGCTCCTTACCTTGGGTTATTCCAAAGCTTTATTCTTGAAGGGGTCCCGGAGGCCAAAGAGACTGAACAAGGAAGGGCATGGGTTTATCTAGGTTCTCTGTCCAAGACTGACAAGCTGGCACTGAGCCAATTGGCCAGAGATAGGGAGGAGGGTAGGGTCAAACTACATGGTTTATAGGCATTAGGGGGTTTTCTTTGGGGTGAACCATCTCTCAGAGGGATACAACACAGCCATAGATATCCTACTTATCTTGTCATTTCCCAGTAGCCTACAGAAGTATGCACAAAATATTTAAACCTATGATAAAGCAAGCAACCAATGAAAAAAATAAAAATTTCTTTAACAAAAATGGGCTCCACAGTCTAACTCTTGTATGTTTGCTTGTATTTAGCTTAATTTTAACAATTAAAACAATCTTACACATTCTCTCCAGTCCAACAAAGCTTGATAGCAACTCAGAAAAAATTCTGCAAAAATTAAAAGATAGCAAAGTGGAAAAATATAGAATACCTCAATTTAATATTTTATATTTAATTTTATTTTGTATAGAACCTTCTTATTCCTGTTGTTAGGAGAAGGGAGGACTAAAAGCTTAGCAGATGAAAGGATGCACAGTCTGGATATAGATTCTGCAATAGTTCTTCCCAATGCACTGAGAGACACAGAATGAGAATGAGGCCAGAAATTATGATGAGTCTGCTCACCCAAAATTGCATGCAAAGAGTACAATAAATTTTTTTCATGGTTTCATCATCTGTAATAGCCAGTCCATTTCTGGGAAGCTGAAAGATATGTGTGACAGATATATATGTTACAAGCCACATAACATTGATCCACCAAGCATTTCTTATTTTAACTGGATTTGATAAACCCTTCTAAGGAGTATAAGTTATTTCCTTAAGCAGCAATATGTGAATAATCTATTTTTAATGAAGTGTCTAAACACAGCATTTTGACATTCCATGCAGAGTCCTGTTGATACACCTGTAAAAAATATAGGCAGAGCAAAATATCAAGATGTGGAAGTGTGGGAAGTAAATGTGAAAAAGTTTTCATGAATTCTTAATAAATCCGTGAAGCAAACCATCTGGGAAGTTTTTATATCCCAGAAATTCCAAGAAAAAGTTTCTGAATATGTTCATCAATGCTTTCTTGTGTTTCTGCCTAAAGGCAGATTAAGCAGATGGTGAAGGGCCTTCATGTGAAGCTGTATGAGGAGTGGCTGAGGTCCCTTGGTCTGTTCAGCCTGGAGGAGACTGAGGTGAGACCTCACTGCAGTTACAACTTCCTACTTTCCTACTGAGAGAAAGAGGAGGGGCAGGCAATGATCTCTCCTCTGTGGTGACAGTGAAAGTGATACCATTTAGGTTTTGTCTTTTTTTTTTCATGTTCTCTGTACTCTTCACACATATATTTGTAGCTCTGTATGCTACTGTATTAAAGACTAATTTCACAATAGTCTTCCACGGCCTTCCCTTAACCAGAAAGACCAAATTCCAGAACTCCAAATGCCAGAAGGTATAAGGTTCTGTGCTGTCTTGGTTATTCGTGGGAACCAAGGCTGAGAACAACTCTTCAAGATACGTTCTGATGTACAAAGTACAGCCAGTGCTGAGGGGAAGCTCCAGAGATGGGGCTTGACCTGGATGAGAATTAAATAGCCACTTGTCCTTGGCACCTTTTATCAATTATGCTAACTTCCTAAAACCTATAAAATGTACTCAGCCCTGGGGAGGGTAGGCTGTTGTGGACATCTTTCCACCACTACCTCTGGAGGTCTTCATATGAAGATCTCCTTTTATAATATCTCCTTACTAAAATTATTTCGAGTTTCATTTCCAGGTTGGGAAAAAGGCAACAGGGCTTGAGGAAATAGCCTGAAGTTTTGTCAGGATACATTTAGGTTAAATATCAGGGAAAGGTTTTCCACCCACAGGGTGGTTTGAGCAATGGAACAGGCTCCCCAGGGAAGTGCTCGCAGCACCAACCCTGACAGAAAAGCACCTGGCCAATACTCTCAGGCACATGTTGTGATTCCTGGGGATGTCCTGCACAAGGCCAGGAATTTTCTCTATGGTCCTTGTGAGTCTCCTCCAAATCATAATTTTTGATTCTCTGTGATGTTTGAGAGAAGTATTTCATCACTATTCTGTTCTAACACTGATTTCTGGTCCAACAAACTCCTTCCCCACATTCACATAGAGCCTTCTTTCAGGCAGAAACTTCTGTAAAACAGGAGAAACAGAAAACTGAGTTCCAGAAAGGCTGTAAAAATGGTTATGACCAGTGCAGACTGAGAAACAGGGAGAACAGGAAATCTGTTAATGAAAAAATAAGCATAATGTAATAATTATAATTATAATAAATAACCTAACTATACAAAGGATTAAGACAGCCTGACTTTCAGAGCTCATTCTTGCTCCTATATCAGCTAAGACAATGAATCATGTAGTCAATACATCTAAGTTATCAAAGAAAACAAAAACGAGAGACTTGGCTTAGTTGGACAGAAAGGACAAGCATCAATCTTACAGACCATAATTTATTGATAAAGGGAAAACTGTTTTAGCAAAATCTAGTATGCATTTTAAAATACAACTGAAATGTAAACTCTGCTATGAAGAGCTTTTATGTATGTGTAAGTGTGGACAATTAAACATCTAAATGAAGTTTCTGCTGAAGTCAATTGAGATTATATGCAATTATATATTAAAAAAAAAAAAAAAAAAAAAAACAGCAACCACACAAATAATAAAAAAAACCCACCTGAATTGCGAATAAAGTCCTTTTCTTTTTCCTTCAAATATTGCAAATACTTCCTCTATGTTTATGTAGATGAATTATGGATCTCTTTTTAACTTCTACTAAATCATTGAGGAAATATGAAATCCAGATTTTGTGGACTATTACACAATGCAAAAAGAAGGAAAAGGTGTCAATTGAAGGAATATTAGTGCAAGAAAAGAAAACACATACAGAAACAGTGGGGGAAAAAAAGAGAAGAAAGCACAGAAGGATCTAAACCTAATATATTAAAACTTCACCTATCCCAGCTTAGCTGTTAGCATATAGGTTAGCATGTTTTTCATCTAGATTTTTTTTTTAATGAACACATTTAGATTTCATATACTTAAGGAGGGATTAAAAAATTTACAAATTTAAGTTTATGAATCTAAATGAGATGAGCAGTGGGAATTTGAGTTTTGTTATTAAATGTCAAGAAATTTCAAGTAATAATTTTTTATTGTTACTATTATTTAGGAGCTCAAAAAAGGAGCAGAGAAGAACGGGAAGCACATTTGTGAAAGCTGTGCTTGAAGGCTTGGATTTTATTCTGTACAGGGAAAGAAATTGAAGTGGACCTTAATGGGAGGAATTCTGTTTTAGGAAGAAAAATATTGCCAACCATATTTAGTATTGTTCTGTAGAAAGAATTCAAGCCTGTACCATAATTGTTGCTCAGAAGTGGCTTGTGGGTAGATCTGTGGGTGCTTGGCACTACTTCAAATGAGTGTCTTCCTGTAAGAGTGTACCTCTAGACCTGGGGAAAATAACAAGCAGTGTAAAGGAACAAGGATACATAATAATACACTAAATATACGTAATTATAAGAGAGGACCATGAACATTTCTGTCTGTGTACCCTTTCATGCTGCTCTGAGGAAAAGCTGCAGGTTGCTTGGGGCTGTTTTTTTACAATTTGCCTGGACCAAGTATCATTAGAAGCAAAGCTACAGATTAATACTTTCATGCAAATGAGTGACTTACATTATCACATGCCTGCCATAAAGAGAGAAGAAAAACATTTAAATGTCCTTTAGACCTTGAGGAAGGCTATTATAAATCAGTCATTTGCCTGCTACTGCATCAGACTTTGTCCAAATAAGAGATTTGACATTCTGAAAGTAAGGCACTTTAGGATTAGTGTGTCTTTAATTTTAGATATGTTAGTCTTCATACCATGTAGATGTTACTTAAAATATTCATAAATTTTCTGAGTTTTTGGAATTTTTTCTGCTTTTATAAGCTTACAGCAAACAGTCCTTTGACAACTATTTGGCTGTTAAGAACAATAACATAAGAAAGACTTGGTTTATACATACCAGAATTTTTTGACCGAGCTTCTTCCCTTTTCATCTCAGGAAGTATTTAAAATGTACTTAAAACATTTTAAATGCTTTGGTTAGAAAAAGTAGTATGAAATTCTTTGCCTTCCCATATTTACTTGCACTTCAACACAGTATTAACATCAAAAAGATTTGCATACTGATTTTTTTATTTATTTCTGACAAACATAGCTTATTTTCTTTGAAAAACTGTAGCAGCATAAAAGGATTTTTAAGCGTGCAGAGAGAATGGCATTTGACACCTCTCAGATGTTACAGTCAAGAAGGTTGTAATAGGATGACTCTGCAATACACTCATTTTGCCTGATTAGTATGCCAAACTCATTTTTGCTGTGCAGTGTAGCAGTTTGACACACAGGAGAATTAACTAAAGCTATATTTATTATGGTTGCAGGGATAGTTTAGTGAAGTTTGCCATTACCAGCCAGCGTAAGTGACTTCTCTGGGACCCATGAAGCACTAAGAGTGAAATTCAGTGCTCTGAGAAGACTAACACAGGACCTGTCCTTCATTCAGTGTTCATCATAGCACTTGCAGACACTTTAAGCTTGGGTCAGTGATGTGAACAAGATTAAATTTTTTCCCTTTGTGTGGAAAACTGTGGATCAGAAACCTAATCATTTCAGTAATAATTACTGATTCTTCTGATTGTGAGAACAAAAAGGTAGAGCAGTTTCAGGTTGTCTTGGTTTGGAAAGACAGGGGTGTCTGCTAGGGAACCAAAAAAAAATGGAAACTTCCCTTGGATTTTGTTATAATCCTAAAATTGAAGGGGAGGTCTCAGACAACGATAAAGAGGGTAGGAATAACAGTTCTTTACTAGTTAGTCTAACAAGGTAAATTAACTATAATAACTAAATTAAATAATAACTATAATATTGACAACAAACAGAACTAGAGAAGAAAGAAAACAAAAACAACAACCTAGTTACAGTTTCCTCTGGCACCCTGCCCCCCTCAGTACCATCACAAGCTACCAGAGCCAGCAGCAGTCCTGAGGGCGAGATGTATCCGAGGTTCGATGGTAGGAGCTGGAGCTGTAGAAAATGTCCTGGCTAGACACAGGTTGCAGAAAACACAGCGTGGGGAGACCTCGAACAAAACTGAAGAAGCCGTGGGTGCAAGGCAGGGAGAAGGAGCTTCTGGCAGGGAGGGAACGGGTTCCCAAAATCCCGGGGGATACACGAAGAGACGGTGGTCCAACCGAGTTCCAGGTGAAGGATGGTGAGAGCTCTTTGCCGCGCCGAGACGAGCAGCTCCTGGACATTTTCCTGAGAGCAGAAAAACTGCCCAGAGCGAAGTGAAGTCGGTGCCTCCCTGTCTCTGCCTTAGCTGCTTCTTTTGTTTGTTCCTAAGCACCCATGAGTACCAAAAAGCACCCAGCCATCAGCTTCTTAATAACTTCTGGGAAAAAATTCTATAAGAAAATAACCCAACCCCCAACACAGGTATATGTGAGAGGAGGAGAAATATAGCCTCTATAAAGAGAGAGAAATAAAGATTAGGCCATATTTTGGCTGAAGAGCTTTTTTATAAATATAATAATAAGATTGCCCTCAACCTTTCAGCATGTAAGCAGAGCAAATAACAAGCTACCTGCATCACGACTTGTGCAGGACCATAAGATATGCTGAATATATGTCTTCATTATTGTAGCAGTATCTAGAAGAAACAAAGAAGACTGTACTATCCTTAAATGTCTATGACTATTGTTCTTGTTCCTACTACTATTATTGATTAATCATGATGTTTTACAGTACCTATTATGAGTAGGAATGGAGTGAACAGAATTTTCTTCATTTGCATCCTGAGTCCACACCTCAAGCATTTATTATGGTGCATATTTGGTCTCTAGACATTCTTTAGTACAGGGATAACTTACTGTGTAATCTGGTCTAAATTCAGAGAATTTTCTGAGTGTTGAAGTTTAATTGACTCTCTAAGAAAAAATTAATGTGAATGAATAGCCTTCATGTTAATCAAAGCAGAATTAATTCTCAGATGCCTCATTTGCATCCTCTGGCTACAAACAAATGAAGACAACTTTGGTACAATAAGGTCTATAAATTAGACATGAATTGAGTGGGTGTATTCTTGTCACAAAATTTCATTTTCCTTGAAAACAGTGAGATTCCCTGGAAACAGAAGGGCCAAGTTCCCCATCACAAGCTTATAGGAAAAGTACCAAGGTGCACATCACCAGCTTGCTCATCAGACCCAATGACTAAGCTGGTCTGAAAGACCCATGGTGGTACACAAGGAAAATGTCAGGTGTCCTTAAAGACCAGTTTCTTACTGTTCCTTTTGCTGCTTTTTTTTTTTTTTATTATTATTTTTCTCAGTTCTGCAGTCAAGAAGTCAAAACCACAGAATTTTACTGAAGTGTGTATTATTTACTCTTACATTCTTGCAAGTAACAAGGATGAATCAATGGGAATTAATTGTTTCTCAAGAAGCAATGACGCAAAAGAGGTCCAGTGGGCAGATGAGTGAGGTGTTTGTGCAAGAATGTGTCCTGACATTTAGAGCTAAGCCCCTATTTAAAAGCTTAAAATGGCATTTTTCTATGTAAGGGCAGTACAGCAGGCAGATCCAGCTGACTAAATTTGCTTCATAATTTCAGAGTATTGCAAAGATTTAAAACAGAACAATACTTGTCCAGAAAATTCTTCTTTTTCTGTATTTGTGAAGAGGTTTGTAGAAAAAAAAATGAGGAGAGAAGTGATTAGAAATTTTAGAAACCACAGAGGGACAAAATAACAAATCATAGCAGGGTGCCAAAAATCTTACTCACGAAGCACAGAGATCCATTGCTTCACAGATTTGGAAGAAGACAGTAGTCACAGAATCACAGAATCACAGATTAAACTGAGTTGGAAGAAACCCACAAGGGTCACTCTCTAGTGGCATAATGCCTTTCTAATATTGTGGTGACCAAAACAGCACACAATATTTTAATAGATCAGCTGCTTTTCTACTCAAGTTGAGCAATATTGGTTAGCACCCTCATTTTGATTGGAAGAAAAACCCCACCAAACAGCCTGTTTAGCTTACCTTTTTAGCTAGATATGACATACTGAAAAGAAAGTCCTCTCCAGACTGTCGGTTCCCAAAAAAAAGTTTGCTAGAAAAAAGTTTGAATGCAAAATCACATTAAACCCAAGCAACACTGAAATAACTTGACATGAAAGAGAACAGAAATGATAGGAAAGAATTCACGATATTTTACAGAAATGCAGCTTCTATTGAGATATGTGACATTTCACATTGGAAAACAATGCACCCATAGTAACTAACTTGAGAGAACACCACTGCTAAGGGCTTGCATAATCCTGGAGGAGGCAAAATTTTCTGCGGATACTGATAGAAGAGTCCTGTACTGACTAAAATGGATGAAGGATCACATGTGCCAAACAAGCATCTGAAAGTAAAATGAGAAAAATAGGCTAAGATTAAATCAGTTCCAGACAAATCTGTAATACCATGATCCCTCTAGCAAGTCTGGAGTACAACCCTGTTTACATAGAATGGAAAAAGCATAAATACCCACAAGGCTATTTCAAAATAGCAGCTAAATACTACTCCTAAATGGTTTCCCATATGAAGTCAAGATGTGGCATAGGCACACAAAGAAGAAATATTATGACTCTAATAAAAATATCATGTCCAGACCTGTGGAATTTAAACTGGAAATGAACTACAGGTATGAAAAATAAAGCCTGACATTTAGTGATATGTGTGGTGCAGCTGGTTATCAGTTTGTGCACATAGTGCACCCAAGTACACCTGAGTTAACTTGAGGCTGGCACAGGACATCTGCAGGAGGTTATCAACAGAGGTGGTAATGCCTTAAGTTTTAGCTTTTATATTTTTTAGATACTGTGCTGTTTTAGTGGGTAGTTTTAGGTTTCATATTCAATGCTATTTTTAAATTCTCTTCACAGAGTAGATAGACAAAACAATTCCTTCTCTAGCATGGTACCAAGGACAGCTTTTAGGCCCAAGAACAAAAACAATGATGAAGTGAGAAGGAAAAACAAGAAGGATGGAGCTTCATAACCTGAAGCTGTGGTTGGACAACTGACTCTAATATGCTAATGGACCAGAACTTATAAAAGTGTGACCGGTCACCTATTTTGTGACCATTTTGGTGCATCTTGGGTGTGGTCTGGCTGGACTCTTGTGCGGCCCAGGTGTATCCATTGAAGCCTTTTAATAAATACCTGCTGTATCCTTTTGCTCTGTCTAGTCTCTGTTCCAGATCAGCCTCTATAAGGCATCAGTGAGAAAATGATCTCGCTTAGACAATGGATATACTTGGAACAGAGTGACTTCCTGAACTGCTGGCCACCTTCACAATTCACAATGCGGCCAGGTTGTGCAGAAGCCCTACTAATGGAAATTTTAGATTATTTTGAAGACTTCTTTTGAGTATACTACTCAGCATGGAGAATGACTTCCAGAGACTACCCTAAGTGGTTCCTGCTACAAATCCAGTTGGTTTGAACAGTAATAAAATATTTGTCAAAAGTATTTTTAAAATGTTTGCTGATACAGAAATTGTCACATAGGAGATTCTTTTTTACAAAGGCAGTTAGTATAGGTTTTGCTTGTGATTGATATCAACTATTTTGAGGGACACCAGTAAGGAAGAAACATGCTTGTATTGGGGCCCTTATACTGAATGACAATCAGCTAGAGTATAAGAACTGAGCCAATAAATGTTTTGGGAAGCACCTCCTGGTCCAACAGAGAACAGCCCTGAAGGGATGGCTTACAGCAGAAGCTCCTTTTTCCATCCATGTAGTTGTTGGTCACCTTGTTTGGGAGATTTCATTTCTCATATGAGCATTTATGCTGTATCCAAATCTCAATTAAGTAAGTTTAAAGTACAAAAATACACTGTCCAGAGACTGTGTAAAAAGACAGTTCCATAATTTGGACAGTAGATTTCAGAGTATAATGGGCTACATTTCTAACACATTAGCCACCTTGGTTTAGGCTGACAACTGGAGATATTTGAAAGGAGGTTATTTTATAGAAATGGGCATTTTTAACTTCTGGAAATAAAACCTTTTAAATATGACAAATTGGTGACAAAGAATACAGTAACTGCTGTAGAGTACATAGAGTCCTTTGGCACACACAGGTGGAAAAACCTTAAGAATACATTGAGGTCAGCCTATCTACTGGCAGGAATCTAAAGTGGGGAATTTATAGCATTACCATGTAATAGCAAAAAATGTTATAATAATGCTTTTAGACAGGCATGCTGGAACAAGCTATAAACAACAAAAATAACCAAGCTGCATAACAGACACATAAGACTTCACTATAAATATATGATAAATTCAAGGGGACACAGCTTGAAGATAAATACAGAGCTGGTGAAGTTCTACTAGGAGAAAGTACACAGCAGAATTCTTTGTCCTTTTACAAAGCTGAACAGGCAAATGGAGGGCAAATATATCTCTTTCTTGCATAATTGATACACTTATCAGTAAAATACCCAAATACCTTCAACAGGAAATACAGCAAGTAAAAAGGAGACAGAAACAGGAAAAAGAAAGAAACAGTGGACAAAAACCACCATGAGGGTCTTAGACAAAAAAAAAAGAAAAAAAAACAAAACCAAAAAACAACACTCTCTAGGAGCATATTTATATAAATCAATTTGGATCCTGGACAAAAGGTTGAAATAAACTTGACTATCTCCCACACTTAGAACAAAGCACACTGCAGCAAAGATAGGATGTAAGAGCAGGTATCAAAACCAGGTTCTGGGATCCCAGTCAGTCACAGAGCTGCTATTTATTTTCATTTGTAATTCTTTCTTCTTTTCCCTTTTCTCTGCCCCATCTTCAGAGAATCACAGGTTAAGCTGAGTTGGAAGAGACACAGAAGGATTTTTGAGACAAACTCCTGGCCCTGCGAAGGACATCCCCAAGAGCCATGCCATGTGCCTCAGAGCATTGTCCAAGAACTTTACAAGATCTGTTAGGGTTGGTGACCCTAAGTGCTGTGAGCACTTCCATGGGGACCCTGTTCTAGTGTCCAGCCACCCTCTGGGTGAAGAACCTTTTTCTGATATCCAACCTAAATGTATCCTGACACAATTTCAGGCCATTCCCTCAGGTCCTGTCACTAGTCACAAGAGTGTAGATATCAGTACCTGCCTCTCCTCTTCCCCTCACAAGGAAGTTGTAACTGCAGTGAGGTCTCCCTTCAGTCTTCTATTCTCCAGGCTGAACAGACCAAGTGACCTCAGCCACTCCTTATATGGGTACCCATCACAGGCCTTCACCATTGTTTTCCCCCTTTGTATGCGCTCAAACAGCTCAGTGTCTGTTTTCCTTTGTGTCACCCAGACCTGCCCCCAGCACTGGAGGTGAGGCTGCCCCAGTGCAGAGCAGAGCAGGACAATCCCCTCCCTTGCCCAGCTGTGATGCTGTGACTGATGCACCCCAAGACATGGGCGGCCCTCCTGGCTGCCAGGGCACTGCTGGCTCATGTTCAGCTTGCCACTAACCAGGACCCCCAGGTCCCTTTCTGTGTCACTGTTCTCAATCATCTCATTCCTCAGCTTGTATTCGGGGTTGCCCCATTCCTGATGCAGAATCTGGCACTTTTCCTTGTTGAACTTCATGCAGTTATCTTCTAATCTGTTCAGGCCTCTCTACAAGACCTCTGTTCCTTCAGGAGTCAATATCTCCTCCCAGTCACCTGCAAACTTCCTTAGTATCCACACCAATTCTGTGTTCAGATGTTGAAGATGCTATGAAGATGTTGAAGAGCACAGGGCTGAGGATGGAGCCCTGTGGAACCCCAGCAGTGACAGGCCCCCAGTATGATGTCACCCATTCACTGTAACCCTTTGTGCCCAACTCATGAGCCAGATGCTCACCCATCACATAGTTTGTTAATGCAGCTGTATGTTGGACATTGTGTCCAGGAGGATCCTGAAAGAGACTTTACTGAAATCCAAAAAGACTACATCCACTTGTTTCCCTTGATCAGCTATGTGGGTTACCTTGTCACAAAAGGAAATCAGGTTTGACAAGAAGGACTTTCCTCTTAGGAAGCCATGCTGACCCAGTGGCTGTGTTGTCCTTCAGCTGTTTTTCAATACCTCTCAGAATAAACTTCTCCATAGCTTTAACAGGAACTGAAGTGAGACTGACAGGTCTATAGTTTCCAGGCTTCTCTTTCTCACCCTTCTTGAAAATCAGGACAACATTTGGTAGCATCCAGTCAGCTGGGATCTCTATGAATTCCCAAGACCACTCAAAATTCATCAGGAGAAGTTTTGCAATGATATCAGCCAGCTTGGCCCTTGGCCCATCATCTGTGTTAAAGACAGAGGCAAAGAATGCATTGAACCTTTCTGCCTTGCCCCTGTCCCTGTTTGCAAGGTAACTTTCCTCATTCTGTAACAGCCTGATCTTATTTCTACACTGCCTTTTGCCATTTATATATATTTTTCTAAAATCATTTTATTGTCCCCCACAGTTCTGGCCATCTTCAACTGCAAATGATCTTTGGCTCCACAAATTTTCTTCCTACAATGGAATTCCTCTGAATTCTTCCCTTGTCACCTAACTGTACTTCCACTAGGCATATACCTTCTTTTTTTGCCTTATTTCCAAGAGAAGATTCCTGCTCAGCCAAACTGCCCTCCTGACTCACCTGCTTGACTTTCAAAATTTGGAAATTGCCTGCTCCTGGGCCCCTAGGAGGTGATAATTTGACAAGTGACCAGCTCTGATGGACCCCAGTCCCTTCCAACTCATTTTTCCAAAGGTCCTTACCAATTTCCTCAGCAGCCTGAACTCTACTCTCATCATGTCCAGAGCTGAGGTTTTGCTGACACTTTTCCTCCCATCAAGAGAGATTTTAAACTCAATCACTTCCATGGTCACTGTGGCCAAGATGTACACCAGTTTCCACTTCAGTTATGAAATCTTCTCTGTTGACAAGCAGTAGATCAAGGAGGAAGTCTTTCCAAGTTAGGTGCCTTAGGACCAGCAGGTTCCATAGAGCTGTCACCAAGGTTTTTTAAGTTGTGATCTGAATTGTACCAGCTGTGCAATGTTTCCAGTTAATTTCTGGCAGGTTGAAGACCCTCACAATAACTAAGGCTCCCTCATAAGAAGTGTCCCTTAGTTCCTCAAAGATTAATTTATCAGCATCATCGTTCTGGCTATAGGTCTATACTAGTTTCCCACTATGCTATCTGCATTATTGTTTGCTGCTTGATTTCTTGTCCAGAGGCTCTCAGCTGTGTCATTGCCAACTGTGAGCTCCATACATTCTAGCCCTTCTATTACAGTGTCACCCCTCCACCTGTGGCCTGCCAATCCCTCCCAAGAGCCTGTAAGTGTCCCCTGTGGCACCCCACTCGCAGGATTCACCCCACCTGGTTTCTCCTATGCCAATTTTATTGTATATGTGGGACTGGGCCAAAGTTTTGAGCTCATCCCATTTGTTCCTCATGCTGCCTGGATTAGTGTAGGAACATCTCAGGTGTAGTGCATTGTAGCTAACACCTTGTGAAGCAGATTGAGGGACCCTATTAGTGCTTGTTTTCTTAAGTTTTGGCCCACAATCCCATTGTTCATCTCTAGAGAGCCCAGTTTTGTCCCTTTTTCTTCTTCTAAGCTTGTTTAAAATTCTGTCAATGAGCCCTGCATCCTGTGGGGATTCATTCACTCTCCCCTCTGAAACAGGCTTGTGCCGTCAGGTGTCAGTAGACCAGGTGCTGACTAGATCATCCCATGGACAAAACCCCAACATTTTCCTGATTACTCCAATCTCAGAGCCACGTATTGACCTTATGGATTTGCCAATTCCTATCAATATTACTCCTTGTTACCAGAAGGATAGAAGAAATCACTGCTTGTGATCCTGATCCTACTACCAATCATCTCCAGGCCCAGAAGTATCTTTTGATTGTTGTCACATTCTTCTTTGTTAGTTCCTTCCTCCCAGCTTGAACAATAAATAGCAGGTAGTAATCAGAGGGCATTACTACACTGGAGACTTTTCCAGTAATGTCCTTTATCTGAGCCCCTGGGAGACAGCAGACTTCCCTGTTAGTTGGCTCTGGTATGCATATGAGGCCTCCCCTTAGAAGAGAGTCTCCTATTACAACTACCCTTCTTTTCCTTTTGATAGATAAGGACGCAATGCAGGGTATAGGTGGTGTTGTTTTAGGATACCACTCTATCCCAGGACTTTCCTCCATCTCATCAGTTGTCTGGCCTTCTAGGTCCAGAGCCTCACAGCTGTAGTAAAAGGTGCCAGTCCTACTTGTCAGATTTTGAAGTGGAGGAGGAGGATTGGAAATCTTATTGATTTCCAAGCTACTCGGGCTGCTAGCTCCATATTCAGCACCCAACATGGTGCATACCTGGAAACTGAGAAATACCTACACACATTTGTTATGTCTAATGAGGAATCTATTCTCATATAACATAAATGGTGTTCAGTGCAATATCTTCTCTGACATGCATAAAGAAACAGATCTCTGCACTGAAATCTGCAATCTGTGCAGCAGAGGTGTCATGAGGAAGTTCGTAGTGGAACAGTTTTCCTCACAACCCACTTGAAAAATGTCCATGAATCAGCTTGAAAGAAACATCTGTTCTGAATGCACAAAAAAATATTTTGCACCATGTGGGGAATATGAAACAAATGGAGTCACAGAAGAAACAGACAAATATAAGCAAGTTCCAGGGAACTCAGGAATAGACAAACTTCTGAGAAAGCACAGAACTCGTATTTCAATACTGGTATTATTTTCTTTTTAAATTATCTCAGAAAATAGAAGATTAAATGGAAGATTATTTATTTCACAATAAGCATTTAAGTATTTTTCTTGAAGGGAATAAAAATAACCTAATTTAAAAAAAAAAAAACAAAACCACAAAGTCTTCTGAAAATATCTAGAGGAAGAACACTTGATGTAATTTATCTGGACTTCCAACAGACTTTGATAAACTCCCTTGTGCAACAGAATTCTTAAAGTGCTGCAATGGACTAGAAACAGGTGGTGAAATTTGAATGGTACTGAGGTGAGATGAGTTCTGTCATTAAATTCATTGATATTATGCATTTAGCCAGAAAATCCCTGTGGGAATGAGTGGTCACTTTCCAATTTGGAAAAAAAAAAAACAAACTAAATCCATGGATCTCTGCTATGATTGGTTTTGTAGAGGATAGTTAAACAAATATAAGTTAAACTCTGAAAGCAGGGATAAGATTGAGATGCCAGAAACAGCAACATGAAGCAAGTTAGTCAATATTTAATAAGACTTTGCAGAAACTATCCAGGATAGCAGAACAAATTTCAGTAATAAATGCAAGGTCATGCTTTTTATGAGAACCAGTCTGAACCATTGATCAATGCTGTTTGAATCTGTATTTGCTAGAACAATTTAGAAGAAAACCCAAGGTCTGTCACATAACTAAATGTTTATGAAAATTTTTGCAAAAGAGAAACCACTCAATTTCTGTTTGAACAGATGTCTGGATTCATAAGCATCTCTTTGCTCAGGTTCCTCCTCCAGTTTAGCAGAAATGACACATCTGCCATCTCTCTCCTCCCAAGCTCAGTAATTAGACACTGAAATTGCAAAGCCAGGAAGTCAAACCAAAGTAACAGAAACATATTTGTGAACAGACTTGCAGTGCAGCTTGTAACATTTACCTACTCAGAAAGCGCAAATTTTTCAGAGATTTGTTATTCAACCTCTTAAGCAGATGAAGGTCAGGAGATGGGGGTAGAGCAATATGGGTGGCATTGTTGTGGAAATCTGTTGCAGACCTCCTGACCAGGAATATGAGGTAGAAATGTCTGTCAGGAAAATGGAAGTCATAAGGTTCCTTATGTGGAAATACGAGTACCCCAATATCTGCAAGGACAACATAGGAGAGCATGAACAGTCCAGGAGGTTTCTTGTTGATGATTTCCTGTGGAGATAATATGAAGAGGAACAATATTATATCTCCTGCTGACAGCAAGGAAGGACAGGCTGGGAATGTTGGGGTGACCATGAGACACAGAACTTCAGAAACATGGGTAGAACAGGGCAAAAAGGAGGACCTTAGCCCTGGGATTCAGGATAGATAGACATAGGCATGTTCAGAGATCTTTCTGGATGAATTATGTGGAAAATGGGCATGAAGAGAAAGGAGATCCACAAGACCTAGCTGATAGTGAAGCTCTAGAAAGATCCATACCAACGTAAAGGAAGCCAAGCAAAGATGGAAAGAGACCCACATGGATAGCTGAGGACTGACTCAATTCAGACAAAATCTCAAAGTGTTCAAGAAATGAAAGCAAGAGTACATAACCTAGAAGTAATATAGAGATTTTATGCGAGCTTGGAGGGATGAGTTTAGGAAAACTAAAGCCTACATGTAATTCAATCTCACAAGACATGAATGACAAGAAAGTCTCCTACAGGTAGGTATACCAGCAAAGAAGGCCAGGGAAAAATTGGGCCTGCTGCTGAACAGGGCAGAGAACCTGGTCACAAAAATACAGGATAGGCTGAGGTACTCAATGCCTTCTTTCCTTTGGTAATACCTGCTAGCATCAGTCTCCGGGAATCCCAGATCCCTAAAACCACAGAGAAAGTCTGTAACCAGGAAAGTTTACTCTTAGTAGAGGAGGATACTCAGATCTGGAAACATTTAAACAAAGCAGACTTACACGCGTCCTCGGTGGATCACACCCAGGAATGTTGTAAGAGGTATCTGATGTCATTGCATGGTCACTCTCAACTATCTTTGGAAGGTGCTGTCTGAGAGAGGTCCCGGTCTGCATTATGAAGCAAGCAGCCAACACACCTGGGCTCCTCAGAACAAGAAAGATGCGCACATACTGAAGCATGCCTGGCACAGGACCACAAAGATGATAAAGGAACTGGAACATCTCTCTTGTGAAGTGAGTCTGAGAGAACTGGGACTTTGTAGTCTGGAGAAGAGAAAGCTCAGTGAGGATACGGATACATATTAATATATAAATATATACTGAATATTAAATATACATGTGTATTTCTACAAATTATTTCTATATATATAAAATATCTGATGGGAGAGTAAAGCTGATTGGAACCGTACTCTTCTTACTGGTTCCCTGTCACAGAACAGGAGGCATAGAGGATAAAGTGAAACACAGAAAATTCCATATAAATATAACAAAAGCAGGAGGTTTCACTGTGAGAGGAATAAAACACTGTAACACGCACGCTAAAAATCTTCTGGACCCTTCAGCTGTGAAAACATTCAAATCCTTAAGGGACTTCAAAATCTTACCTTAAAGCAGGGAAGCCCACAAAAATAGTACTTAAATAGATTTATTATTTTTTATTCTGAAACAAAACGATCTAATTTACCGTATTCTTACAGAATACAGAAGTGTCTGAGCTGATAGAGTTGAAGGCTGTAGCAGAGACCCAATATGTAAATGTTCTAACCAAAGCAGCAACTGAGAAATAGAGGTTTTAAAGCAAATATTAAACAATCTTTAACTGAGTAGTTCTATATGTTCTACTAACAACATTCACCAGGAAGGTGTACTAGTAGTGCATAGGGACACTCCAGTTGCATCCAACTGCTGCTGTGAACTAACAAAGGCACTTGAGTGACAATCATGGTGTTCCTTGGTGACCACAGGTTGCTTGAAATGTCTGGGTGTGACTATTTAATACGGATGTTACTGCAAATACATGGAAAAGTTTGAGTCCCAAAAACTATCACTCTAATTTGCAGCTACAGGAGAGTAAATACATGCATTTGTCTGCTTTTCAGCCAGGGGCACATCCACTGTTAGCAAGGAAATTTCCAAGGATCAAACATCACACTCAGAAAAGTTGCAGATGTGTTTTTGTAAATACACACCTCCACCAATATCTATATTATGGTTTAGAGGAAACTTCTTGGGAATTTACTCTACCAATATTTGCACTTAAATGCTGGATCCCCTGAAAAAAATAAAATCAGAAATAAAACAGGACTTGGTTACTAGAGAGCCTTGGTTACTAGAGGCTCTCTAGTATGCCTAGAGAGCTCTAGACCACTATGCCTAGAGAGTATGCACATGAAGGTCAAACTGTGTAACTCATGTGACTATCAGTTAGGCATTTAATTACAAATGGGCTCCATGTGGCTGTCTCCAGATTCAAAGGTTCAGTGTCACCAGTTTCTGTATTGCAGTGTCAGGCTGCTAAGCATAAAATTGCCTGAATGCATTAAATGCCATTTTACTTCCACTAAAAGTATAAAATCATCTTTCAGCATGATAGAAAAAAGGGGTTAATTAAAACATTTAGGGGAAAAAACCCAACACAGCCCTGTTTCCTTTTTATAGATATATCTTTTTATTTTGTCTGGGGGAGTGTCAGACGTGATAAAAACGTAGGTATATTGGAAAAGGGTGTGTCAGCTGCAGAACTCTTTCTGATTTAAAGTAGTTCAGTTTTAGGGTGAGAGGAAGCAGTTGCTCATCTCCTGATGGTCAGGAGACATACTCCCTGTAGCAAAGTGGATGTTTTGTTGGGTGTTGGATTTTTTTGCAAACAGATCATAACAGTAGTAACCCTGTCTGTATTAGAGGCCTGCTCTGAAATCAGGCTACATCACTCAAGCTGCATTCTTCTGGAAAATTACTGTAGAGTTGAGAGAAGTGGTAACAGGACACTAATAGTTATTGTCCCTAAAGTGACTGAAAGGCCATAGCTATGATACAAAGGTTATAGCATGGCCCAGATATGCTAATGAAAGCAAAAGGAATGTGCAGACAGTAAGTGGGTTATGGGAATCTTGCAAAAGCCCTGAAAATCTATTTCCAGCAGGTATCACATTTGTATCAATGCACAGTATCCTCAATTAGCAGAGATGTAATTATGAATTGTATTATTAATACAGAAGCTAAGGGAATACCTTAATATATGGGTAATGTTTCTTGGAAAATTTCAATGGTGTGATTACATGGCAGATACTGCTAAGTGTCTAACAAGGGACTGCATTTTTTTAAAGACAAATTGAGGAAGAAATATTTTAAAGAGTATCTTTAAAGGCACCTAATGTGTTGATGTCTGGCCTGCCAGCTGGAGAAAAAGGGGCCACAAAATTAAAACATTCTGGCACTTCATTTCTCAGCTGAGGGCTGGTGGCATGGAGAACAGGGAAGGCAGAAAATTAAAGTATTGCGGAGGATCAGTCTCCTAATGGCCAATTTGGGAGAGCTGTAGGCAATGAACAGGCAGTCTGCTGATTCAAGAACATATGAAAAATTGTTATATGCAATATGTTCTTTTGGGACACTGAAAAAAAGTAAGTCTCCAAGTTATTAAATTAGAACATTTATATGAAGAAACAATAAATGTAGTGCTCTCAACTGGCTGGAAGGTTTCATTGAGTGAAATTTCTGCATTAATTTTTACACGTTCAGAGAACAGTGCTGAGGTGAAATATTTCAGCCCATAAGAACTGCAACAGCAGGTGAGTCCAGCACAGACAGAAAGTTCACAACAATCACCTTCCTTTATTACCAAGACTGACAGCATCTTGAAACGTAAAAGAGCCCCCTATGCAAAAAAAAAAGGAAAATCACAGCATAAAGGTTCTATTTACCTGTTCTTTCTGGTAAGTGATTTTGTTTTATACTAAAAAATGACAGACCTCAATCTTTTTTTTTTTCAACACAATGTTTATTTTGGAATGGGATATATCTTAGCACATTAGATGGGAAAACTAGAACATCCCAATGCTGATACTTTTTAGCTGCTTGATGATTTCTCACACTGTCTCATTTGTAGGGAAGCAACCATATGTTCTCACTGATTTTTTTTATTCTGTAATTTATGTCACCAATAATAGTCTCATCATTAATATACTTAATTATGTCTTTTTTTTTTTTTTTTTTTAAATTTCTCCCATAGTCCTAAGGTAACATGCAATGCAACCCATAACTTTCTTTATATTATTCTTCTTTTAGACAACAGGAGACTTAAATGTCCAGCTTCTGAAACAGTCCCATTCTTTTTCCATACAACCAATTTATTCTGTGTTAATACACTAGAATTTTATTCTGGTTGCATTACAGATTCATATTGCAATGTCATTACATGAAATAAGATACATATTTTTATAAAATGGATCCTGGTATTTAATAGCCTTTAATGTCTTATTATTCGGACAATCCATTTGAGCATGTGTCATGGGTTGCAGTGTAAAATGTAACCAAAACTTTGTATTCCATCACCATCTGATCAAACTGGGGTGTGTGGGGGGGTGTAATTGTCTGTCAATGGGCCAAGTGTCAAAAACCTTCTGGGGCAGTATGCTTATCTCTTCCACAACCCAGCCTCCCTCCAGGGAGAGATCTTCTGCTAATGGGCCATTGAGTCTCACTGATAGAATTACATCATCCCACTGGGAAATGCTCATCCAGGGGGTGGAGCAAAGTATTCCTACCTGGATAAAAATCTGGGAGTTGGAACACCAAGGCAGCCTTTTCCACTGGGTTCTCAGAGGAAGACCAGGCCCATCTATCACTACGGA
This sequence comes from Certhia americana, assembly GCA_018697195.1. Taxonomy (NCBI): domain Eukaryota; kingdom Metazoa; phylum Chordata; class Aves; order Passeriformes; family Certhiidae; genus Certhia; species Certhia americana. Next base: position 47,585,685 of record CM031878.1, on the reverse strand, counting down.
ATCTTCAGTGAAAGAACTCCACTGTTTCTACAAGAGCATCACTTCAACAGAGCCACATCTGCCACTGGGACTGCAGCCACCATTGAATGGGACTGCCACCAACACCCTGACCCACAGGGTGTCAGGTTGGATCCTGACTCTGTCAGTGGGTTTGTTTGTTTGTTTTCTTTTTCTCCTTTGTAATACTGTATGTGTTTTTTGTTTTATTGTTTATTTTAGTTCTGCTAATAAAGAACTGTTATTCCCACTCCCATATCTTCACCTGAGAGCCCCTTAATTTCAAAGTTATAATAATTTGGAGGGAGGGGCTTTAAATTCTCCATTCCAAGGGAGGCTCCTACCTTCCTTAGCAAACACCTGTCATTCAAACCACGACAGATTGGCAAAACCATTTTGAAGTTTTGAAAATAAAACCAAGTACACATATTTCATTTCCAAAAATTTATATGCCAGTAAGCCACCGGCAAATATTAGTCCTGCAACTCACACAAGAGAATCCAAAATCACTTAGTTTTATTAGGGAGCTTAAGTTAAAAAGGAAAGACTTCTCCCATGACAAACAATATACATGGAATAAAGAAAGAATAGAAGTTTAAAAGAATAAAGTATGTTCTGAATATTTTCTCTTCTAATCCAGGAATTTGTAGTAACAAATTTATTTATTTTTTAAATTGCTGTTTTCACCTGTGCTGAACCTGACTTTATCTACCATGTACAATATGAATAAAAGAATTGACTCCTGAAGCAAGACTATTAGTAAATTGTTTTATGCTGGTCAAGCTACATGTGGGGAGGATCATATGGCCATGGGAACCAAGTTGAACTACAGTAATAAAACACTTGTGGTATATTGTACTGCATTGTTTTATAAGGCAGTAAAACTGTATTGATATCTTGTGTTATAGTTATGCTTTTTATTTAAGTTTTTAAGATAGTGAACCACAGTTGTTAGTAAATTTCCTCACTTTGTGGTGAGGAATTCTATCTAATCACTAAGGATTTCCTGAGCTGCAAGAATCTCATTCAATCTCAAGGCTGCATTGTACAGCATGTTGATTATCCACAAAGCAGATGACTTGTTAAAATAGAAAATATTTGCAATTCTTCAGAGCTCACAAAACCAAGTGGATAAAAAATTATAAGGAACATTTCATCAACATTTCACAAATGAGAAACTGAGATTAAGAGACTAAGTTTGCTCTGAGCCCCAAGAACTAAAGAACAGGCCTTATAAACTACTGTAATTGAACTATAAGATATTTCTATTCAAGTCCACCATGTCACAGTTATAGCTATTTACAAAGAATAAATAAAATACCCTCCCAAGAGTTCAAGAAATATGGCCCTATAAAACCATCATCAAGATCTTCTTCTACATCCTGAATATACAGTCAGGGTTTCATTTCAATTATTTTATTTAAAGTTGTGACATTTCTGAAGCCCATTGACCTTCAAATGCAAATGATTTTCCCTGTAAACTGTCCTTGGGAAATTGTTCCTCTCCAAACAAAAGCCAGTTATTTAATTTATGGTTTACTTATTTCTGCATGGTGACACAAAAATTCTTGCAACAGTATGAAATAGATAACATTTTTATCTGTAGGAAGTGTGATGATGCTCTGTTCATGCTTTATCACTTAAAGTGATAGTTAGCAGAAGGATTCATTCCATACCATTATTTTCTGTTTACAATATGACAAGAGTGTATTTTGACTCACACAGATGAGTGCAGGTGAAAGTATCATGCTCTTTACTAGGGAAACAGCAAGTATTCCAGCTGTAATCAGAAGTTGTTTATGCTGAAATTGAAAGGTCCTCTGTGACCTCAGCAGCATACATGCGGGCAGGACGTGCTGTTTGCCACCACTCTCATCATAAGTTCTCTCTAAATATGTCAGTGCTACATCTCAGCACAGTTCAAGTGCTCTGAGGGGGAGTTCAGCAGGCACATTATGAACACATACAGCAAATGAGTAAGTGACAGGTCCCAGGCATATTTGGTGTACCGTGCTCCTGAGAGTTGTACCTGAAGGAACACTCTGCTGGTTCCAGGAATTCTGAGGTGCAATTCAATAAATGGCAGCTGAACAGCAGAATGATAGCTCTTTACTGAATTCAGCCAGGCCTCCTGCAGAACTCTCCAAACATCTCCAACAGCACCTACTGTTATTTTGACACAAGAGAAATTAGAATAGTGCTAATGATAAGACTTAATTTTGCACAAGGCTTCACCATATACATTACCATGTTTAAAACACAATAAGTCACTGTAAGCAACCTGTTTACAATATGCTGTTAAAAGTATTTTTTTCCCAAAATAATCTAACTGGGATAGTGATTGAAAAAATGCCTGCTACCCACAGGGCTCTGCTGAAAGACCAACGGCATGCAAAAATGCAGCTGGTCTGCAGCTCAGGCATTTGCAGTGCTATCAGCTCAGGCATGACAGCTTTATCCGCATTAGTGAATTAGGAATTTATAAAATAAGCTTTGATATCTGATTACAAAGGTCAATTTGTGTCTCTTTCTACTTTTTTTTATTAAGCTACATAGAGCCTGCAGGGGTAGAAAATTTTTACACAGAAATGTTTTGAGAGTGAAGTTTGCTGCCACGTATCTTCCTTTCTTAATAACAGAAGTTGGAAATTTTAACTTCAAATTTCTTGGCTTTTCAATAAAAAAGAATAATTCTCATATTAATTTTCCTTAGATATATTATGTAGGGTTTTGTCTATATTTAGAATTAGGTCTGAGATAAGCATTGCAATTTTAAGTTGTAGGAAAACAGATGCCAGCTATTTCATATCTGCACATTAAACATTCATAAAAAGTGTTTTAGCTGCTGAGCATTTGTTTCTTTCATGTTTTCTGTTAAAGTTCACAGAGGATTTTGCAAAACTTCTATGAAACTCACTTTTTAGTCACAAAGGTCTCATTTGATCTTGTCTTCAGCTCAGCATTCATAAAATAATGAGTAAATCTTGTTCTCATTTCCTCTCAGAGATTATTTCCACCTAATTATAAATGTAATCCCTCTACATATCTTTGTAGCAAAATATCTGCCTTAATTGCTTTGATAAACAATGTGTTTTTAAGATTATCTACAAGCTTTTGTTAAAACCGTAAGTATTTTAAAGAGGAAATGAGAAACATTCAGGAAGATTGAATGTTCTGCAACTAAATGTAAGTATAAAAGAGTACAAAAAAATCTAGATAGTTTGTACAAACTTATACACAATCATAAAAACTAAATGGCACAGTACATAATTGCTTCTCATCTGTGATTCCAAATAACTGACCAGTTGTTTCTTTTGACACCCAATAATCTGAGTTTTCTGAAGTTTAAGGGCAAGCTTCCAAGAATGAAGTAAGTGAATTTCAGATTGGCAAAATGAACTCTTATTTACTGTAATGCCCCCTTTCAATGGCAGATTTTGCTTTCTGTCATCATAGGTTTAGTTAGGTCTGGACAGAGGACACTAGCCTTGAAGGTATCTCGTTTGGACTCAGTTGTTTGTCATACCTTATCTATGGTACAGTCTCACATGATGTCAGCTCTACTTTACAAGGCAAGAAAATGTCTACTTCTACCTTGTTTCAAGGACTTTTAAACCAATTAAACCAATTAAACCAATAAATAAGCAAAACCAATTAAAACCTGATACCTAAGATATTTTTATTTATAACCCAATTATTGATCACTCAATGTCCACAATGCGACTTTTACTAACCAATTAGAAAAGCTCCCCTAAACCCAAGAAGAAGGAGGAAGAAGAAAGTGAAGAAGGACCCAAGACAATGCCTAAATCCTTCCATATTGTCTCTTATATGATTCTATATCCTAAATATTTCACCCTGTGACATTACACACTTCTATGTAACTAAACACACATACCCTCAGTGCTATCACTTAGTTTTGGAAGCCATTCCCATGGCCTCAGGTCAAAGGCAGTATCCATCTGAGGATCATGACCTGTCAAAGCAGAAAGCCTGATGCTTTCAGCATTCAGGATTCCAGCACTGTCAGAACTATCCTACCTTCAAATGAAATCAGTTTCCAGTTACACTGTAAGATTCTCCCACTATTTTGCAGTCTCCAGAACAAAAATGCATGTTTTCAGTGGTAATACTATAGCATGACTTTTCAGACAGAATTTCTCAAGAGAAATTAGAGCTGAGGTCCCTGAGATCACTGAAAGGACAGACCCACACCATCTGCTAACTGAAATTTTAAAACTTATTTAAGTGGGAGTGCTGCAGTGGGAAGCTAGAAATTTCAGTCTAGAGCTTCCCATGATGTTCACTGACTTCATGGTTACCCCCCATCCAGGCTGGTGCCTCACCTTCCCCTCCGTGCCATGGTCTCAGGTGCCCCAGTCCTTGCTTTGATCATCCCACATCTTCAGGACACAGGGAGTTTCTTCTCCATAGTGGCACTATTCTGCATCCTTCTGCATGTGGATGGTCCCCAAGAGATGGGTAGATACAGAGGAGGTCTCACTGGCTTAAGTGTTACTTTTGTCTGGTCTTCACAACAAAGACATTTTGGAATATTTGTATCTGCTATTCTAAAGAACAGTTCACCTGCTGTTACACAGTAGTAAAATAGACATGATGTGTTGCACAGGCTGCTTCCTTCCCTCCTCCAGACCCCAGTTTTCCATACCCTGCCCCGCCACAAGCATCTTTGCTTTCCAAGACCGAGACGTTATCCTGTTATAGTTGCTAAATCTTTCTTCTGCAAGGGAAAATTTTAATTGTGAGAGAGGAAATTGCTCTTTAGGAACTCTAGCAGAAATATAATAATGGGACAGCAGCCTGCCAGACTAAATGAGCAGATTTCTTAGTGTTTACCTGAATCTCTCAGACTCTGGAGTAAGCTGCATCCATGCATGAATTGGTATATGGGGTACCTCAGCTTCTCTTTTTCCCTAAACCCTTTGATTCCAATCAACCATTTACTAAGAGGGCTCACAATTCCACAAAGTTCTAAAAATATGTACATTTACGCTCTTCTTGCCCTTCATGGAAAGTACCTGCTGCCCTCTAACCCAATATAAAGGGAAAGGATTATTAGAACCACATTTTAACTGGTATTTTTCTGGCCTTACTGGCAAAATGATTTTGAAGCTTTGCTGAAACAGTGTGTTTTTCCTGGAGAGTGACAACATAATAAACCACAGACTGTTTTTCAGTTGTCATGCAGACATAGTGCTTTCTGCAGCACTTCACTTTAATGGAGAGGCTGTCACAAACATGCCAGCATGTGTGCTGCCTTCACATGTGCAACGGCATTGGTACACAGCTGGGAATAAGTCACATGGATACATTCATATGTTCACAGCACCATTTCTCCACAGCACTATTGTCCCTCCTCTGGTAGTTAAAATACTTTCTGTTTTCTCTTCTTTTTGTCAGAAAAGTCCATGATGACATTGAACACTTGATATATATTACTGTTATTCCAGCACCAACATAATTTATAATCTAGACACCATGAATTCCAGGTCAATGGAAATTATAAATCCTTCCTTGAATCCACATTTTCACTGACTATATGTGGTAGCCCTGCTAGTTCAGTACCATCACAGTGTTGTGAAAAGTCTCCTATGTGTCACTGAGATGTCAGTGATTGCAAAGTGTGTAAAACTATGCCCTGTGAATGGTGTGCAAATGTTATTTAATTCTCAGTTCACATAACAAAATTTAATTGAAATGTAGGTAATATTTGACATGAGTGTGTGCACACATGCATGAAAGTATGTGACAGTTTATATTTATGAAAATTTTAATATCTTCCTCACTTAAGCAAGAAAAGAGGTGAAAACTATATTGAAGCAGGTAAGTAAAAGGATTCTTCTGTGGTCTGTGACAAACACCAGCATCCCACCCTTCAAATCATGTAAGTGAAGGAAGATTTTATATAATGTTGCTTGCAGTCACTTGCACCTGCATCCCAAATGTCTGTGTCATCAACACTGACTTGAGAGACCCTGGTGTTTCTCCCAGATTTAGAAATGCTAGTCCACATCCAAACATTGGTCCTTCCTATTTCTGGTGCAGAATGTGAGCAAAAAGAAATCTTTCTGCAATCACTGATGACACTGTCCATTTGAAAAACAACTGCACCTTGAATCCTTGGACTTCTGTCATAATTAATATTCACCCTCAGCATGAAAATTCATCCTCAAGTCTCATCTGTTTTTCCCTTGCTAACTCCATGACCTTGACAGAACAATTCTCTTTTACTCATATTTTTTCAGAAAATAATGGCACATTCCCATCAAGTCACCAGTACTTATTAATTTGTATATATATTTGGTATTGAATTTTTTTCCCTTTTTTCTGCTTCAAATATCCCCTTAAATGGCAATTATTTCCCCAGCCTACACAGTACAGTCAAGTTCAATGATGAAAAGACAATGACTATGTCTTAATTACTGCTCCTACCACTCCAAACTTCTTCTTCATTTGGATTTGAGGTTTCTTTCTGTGTTTTTGTGGTTTGTTTGTTTTTATACTTTTTCTCCATGACTGCTATCACATGACTGCTTAACCTACTGCTTTTCAAATGTAAATATCTCAAGAGACAATTAAAAGTATAGTTAGTTAGTTCATTAGGTTAGTTCATTACACATGCTACATATTCATTCTGCTTTTCTCCTTTTGATTTTTCTCTATTGCTCAAGCACCAAGTGCAGAAGAACTTTTTAGGTATATTAATTAACTATTATAAATTTGTAGAGGAGAACCACAGGAAGATTATCCAGTCTCCAAAGAGAATGCAAACTTTTGCATGGAAAATGTTTAATATTTCTGTCTTTTTCTTACCATCTTTGATTTTGTCTAGTGTTCCTTGACTTTTGGTAACTGTCATGGGCTGCAGTGCAAAATGTAACCAAAACTCTGTATTCTATCACCATCTGATCAAACTGGGGTGTGTGTGTGGGGTGGTGTGATTATCGGTCAATGGCCAACTGCCAATAAACCTGCTGGGGCAGTTTTCTTATCTCTTCCACAACCCAGCCTCCCTCCAGGGAGAGATCTTCTGCTCATGGGCCATTGAGTCTCACTGATAGAATTACATCATCCCATTGGGAAATGCTCCAGTCAGGGGGGTGAGCAAAGTATTCCTACCTGGATAAAAATCTGGGAGTTGGAACACCAAGGCAGCCTTTTCCACTGGGTTCTCAGAGGAAGACCAGGCCCATCTATCACCATTGGACCTTCAGAGGAAAACTCCACTCTTTCTACAGGAGCATCACTTCAACAGAGCCACATCTGCCACTAGGACTGCAGCACCATGGAATGGGACTGCCACCAACACCCTGACCCACAGGGTGTCAGGTTGGATCCTGACTCTGTCAGTGGGTTTGTTTTTCCTTGTAATACTGCATGATTTGTTTTGCTTGATTTTATTTTAGTTCTGCTAATAAAGAACTGTTTTTCCCATTCCCATATCTTTGCCTGAGAGCCCATTAATTTCAAAGTTATAATTTCGGAGGGAGGGAGTTTTACAACCTCCGTTCCAAGGGAGGCTCCTGCCTTCTTTAGCAGACACCTGTCATTTAAACCAGGACAGTAACAGAGAAAAAGTTAAACAAAATTACTTTCATTAGGTAATATAGTATCGCTTATCTTAAGTTACAAAAGGAATTAGGCAATCAGACCTTTAAGGATGCATTAGAATGGATTACTATAATACCTGAAGGGTCAAGATAAACTTTAAATATCTTATGCCTTCCTTCTCAGGAGTAAGCCTAAGGCATTATTTCTTACTCAGAAAACTTAACCTAAATTAGTGAGAAAAAGAGTGTATTTTGCACAGCCTGGCTTTTGGTAGCAGGGGGGACACAGTGCTGGTTTCTGTGAGAAGCTGCTGGAAGCTTTCACCATGTCCAACTGAGCCAATCTCTGATGTCTTTGAAGATGGACATGCTGCTGAGCCACGAGGTTAGAGAGGTTGGTAATGCCTCTGTGATAACAGATTTAGGGAGAAAATCAAAATAAAGAGGGGCACACACAGTTTTTTTCCTTCTAGCCAGAAAAGAGGAGGAGGCGAGAACATTTGAGGGGAACAGCATGGAGACAGCAAGGTCAATGGAGAAAGAGGGGCAGGAGGTACTCCAGACACCGGAGCAGAGATTCCATTGCAGCCCATGGTGCAGCCCATGGTGAGGCAGCTGTGCCCCTGCAGCCTGAAGCAGGTGGATGCCTGGAGGAGGCTGTGTCCTTGTGGGATACCCATGGAGAGAGGGCCCTGCTCCCAGGCTGGAGCAGCCTGTCCTTGGATGACTGCACCCTGTGGAAGAGTGACCCATGCCACAGTGGTTTGAGGGGGACTGGTGTCCCACGTGGGGAATTCACATTGCAGCAGCTTTGGGAGGACTGCTGCTCCTGAGATTTGGAGCCATGCTGGCGAAGTTCACAGAGAGCTGTCTCCTGTGGGAAAGGACACCATGCTCACACAGGGGGTCTCCTCTCCCAGGGCAGTGGAAGTGATGAACTGACCAAAACCACCACACCCAGTCTCCCTGTGCTGTCAGTGGGAAGGAGGGAGGGCCTGGGGGGGAAAAAACGTTGTTTTAAGGGCTTATTTTACTTCTCATTATCCTTCTTTGACTCTAATAGTAATAAGTTCACTTTGCGCTTTAATTTGAGCCTAGTTTGGCCTTGGAGTATTTTCTCCCAGTCCTTATCTCAACTCATGACCCCTTCGTTAATTTTTATTTTTCCCCTCTCCTCTGCCCAGCTGTACAGGCCAGGGTGAGCAAGCAACTTTTGTGGGTGCCTGGTGTTGGACCAGTGTCAAACCACAACATAGGCAGGCATAAAACTCCAATAATCATGGATAATTGGCAGAATTGTTCTTCATCTGTTTGACTGAAGAGACACAAAATAGCATAATCACGGAATTGAAGCTAAAACACTAGAACATATTTCTCATTACATGAGTATCAGGCATTAATGTCCAGCTTTGACAAAACCCTCAGCTTCTTCTAAACTACTCCTCAGACAATTAAAGGGCATAAACTGCATTCTCCAGGTGCTCTCTTTGATCAAAGTACAAATCTCTCCATTTTGCAAAGGAGTCTGGAAGCATTTCCATCTGTTGTACAGGCAAAGTTTCACCTATGCCTAGTGGCATACCTTTGACTTTGATTTCAGACCCTGTAAAAGATAAAAATACAGCTCCTTTGTTTCAATAGTAGAGTTTTATACATTTATGTTTCAAGTTTGCTGTGTCAGATCTGAATATCTCATTTAAAGGGTCATGATTCTACGAAAGCCTCTGCTCCAAAAGCCTCTGGACACCTTAAGTTGTCAAACCATTTTGGAGATCCTCCTTGAAATACGATAAGGTTCATCATGGTGCATGTGTGCACACGTGTTGGGAGACACAGACATGAAGGCACATCTGTGCATGACATTAACCTGTGAAACTGAAACTTGCCATTTGAAAGTACTCTTTGAAACTCTCACAAAGGCTTTCTGTAGCAGATTGATCGTAGGGAGAAAAGCTCAAGGTCTTCACCACATTCAAATCCCAGTCACCTTTTTTTAGAAGGATCAGAATGTCAGTACCTGGATTAATCATCTATTTTGGACAGATAAGACTTTAATATATATTAATATATTGAAAATTGAAGTGGTTGAAACTTATATGACAATTTTAGAGACCGTTTATCATGATCCTTATAATGAAGAATTTTTGCCATGGGATTATTGATACAATTTTGAGAATAATTTCCGTTTATACATAAGCCTTTTGGACAATTCATTTAGTTGTGTCCTAAAGGAAATCTAATAGTAAAAAATAAATCAGTAAAGCTTTACTAAGACTGTGCTTTGCAAAATTACTGTTAGCAGCTGAAATTTTAAATAAAGACATATTATTTAGGTATATGAAATACCAAGTCTCCCTAAAAGCAACAACACCCCGAGGGGTGAAAAATATTGACTGTTTTTCTTCAAGACAATCCTGTGTAACATCTGATGGATGATTTAAGCTGGTAGTGTGTATAGCATATTGACTATCACAAAATGAAATTAATAGAAGAAATTTTGTGAAACATTTCTGACACTGGAATTTTCCACCCTAGCAATGATTGCACTCTGAAGCATTTTAAAATGAAATCTACAACTCCATTGTCCAGATAATTTCTAAATTTTCTTTCATCAAGTAATTTCTAAGAGTAAAATTAAAAGAACGTTAAAAGTGGTTGCTCATCAAGGCGACGTTCCAGTGCCAGTGAAATCAATGGCAAAAGTCTCTCTAATGTCATAGAAGCCAGGTCTTGTCTTCATGTGATTTTTCTCCTTTGTGTACTGAATCTTTTGAGAAGAAAGACTCTCTCAGTACATTAGAGGGATACTTTAAAAGGCATAAAGTAATCTTGCCTATTTTTTCTTTTAACTCCTACTCTTCTTTCATGCATCCTTCTTAGGGGAAATACAGCCAGTGCTCCTGATGATGCAATGTTTTGAAGATGAGGCAAATATTAAAGTGAATACTGAGTCTGCAGTTCCACAGAACAGACAGTTTCATCTGCTAATTTCAGAAAATCTCATTATTTCTCATTTGGGATAGGCCACTAGAAAACTTAACTGACTTCAGATTCAATTAACTTGGTTTTTAAGTAGATGGAATTTTAACAAGGCTTCCAGAGAGCCATGAGGCACTAGGCAGTCTCCAAAGCAAAATTGGAAGTAATTTCTGCATGAGAGAATTCCTTGCTGCTTCTTGCAAAAGAGATGGGATAGCTAAGTTATTGCACATCTCTTCATGAAGATGAAATTTTTTCACCTTTCAATAACAAATTCCTCCCTAATGTTTTCCTACTGTCTGCACCCAAAAAGAGACCATTAAATTATATGATTACATGGTGATATTGTGTGTCTTTATATCTTTGCTAAGATCTGTTCTGGCGTAGCAAATGCAGTCATAATGTTTTTTTAAAAAGAATTTTACCTAAAAATCCAAACATTAGACTAAAGACTGAAAGAAAGAAAAGCCTGGTTAAATTAAGAAACTCAATCTTTTTAACTGTTGAGAAGACAAAATCATGGTGATGCAGCCATGTAAAGATCTGAAATCCATTGAAAGATGCACAATAACATATTGTAAGTATTAAATGTGAAAAAATTTAATTCAAAAAATCATTAAGTTGTATCATTATAGCCATGTGAACCCAGCAAATATTTCTCTTTATGTTTCACCTTTTTCTTTATATCACACGATTAAACAAGTTATAATTTGAGGGAAAGACTAAATAGAAATACAACTAGTGTTTGTTTACATAAAAGCCTATGCTAGACAAAATAATCATCCACATATGCTTAAGAGGCAAAATATTCCGTACATAATGTCAGCATTCATCAGCACTGAAATATCCTGCATGAAAAGGGATCTCTAGGTATTGTGTATTAATGATTTAGTAATAACATTCACATGGACGTAAGGTCCACGAATACCTGCGCAGCCAACTTGAGCTGTGTGATCAGTCAAAAAAAGAAAAAAGGAAATCCTTTCATAGTTAGCATAATCAAGGTTGGATTTTCATGTATAGATCTTTAGTTTCTGGAAAGCCAAATTAAAGTTTAGGGAAATTTCTTTCTAGTAAAATAAATAAATTATCAATTACTGAAAATAATGGTTCACCAAGTTCTTGTGATCAACCTAAGTGACTTTCCAATTTATTGAAATGGTCAACTAATTAAACATAATGTATTAATTAAAACTAATTAAATATAATGCATTCAATTTTTATTCCTTTTTTTTCCCTTTTAATTATTTTAGGTTATTAAAAATGGTAGCATTAGAAAATTTTCTTATCACAGCTGTTCATGCTCTTGTTAAGTTTATTCCACTGTCATTTGCTTAGTTTTGGCTATAAAATTCAGTTTTGCTGTTTCTAGGTATTTCTTAATGAGCATACCTAATTATACAGGTAACTAAAACCCATAGTCAGAAGAGTTGCATTTACATTTCCAAATATTTGGGGAAACTTTTCCTGGAAGGGCAACAGAGTTTCTCTGCCTTGGCTGGGTTTCTGATGCAAGCATACCTATCAGGTACTCACAGACTTTGCAAAACCTGCCAATACAGTCAACTTGTCAGTTTGTCAGCTTGTGTCTGTCACTCTTAGCATCTTCTTCCTTGAGTGCAGATCTTATGCAGGAAAAGGACTGCTGGACCACTCTAATGGGCTGAGGACACAGCATCAGGGCTTATTTTATTCCCTCTACTCTCTCCCAACTATTCCTATTTTTGTAGCTTTCCTTTGAGACAGACCTTTGGTATGTTCCAATAAATAAATATGAAGTCGTTATTTCCTGCATTGCAACTGGACAGGGATTGATTTTATACAGTGAAATTGAATCGTGAACTGTGCTCAGACACAAATAAACTCTTTTGTTCACACTCTGTGAAGCCAACAGTGATCTAAAAAACTGGCACTTGCAGACTTCATTAATAGTTGGGGATGCCATTTTTAAAGGAAATTAGATTAAATATGTGACAGGGGAGCAGGTGAGGGTCTGACAAATGAAAGAGAGACAGAAAAGGCAGAAAGAGAGAAAAAAAGCCCTGATGCCAAAGCATCATCTAGGAAAAAAAAAAAAAAAAATGGAAACAAACCCAAAACAAATCAAACCAAAGGAAAACTAAAAAAGCAAACCAAATCATTGGACATCTGAAATGACTAAGGATTATGAGCAGACAAATAGGTATACTCAAGGAGCTCAACCATCAAGAAAGCCCTCTCATAAATGTCCACACCATGGGATAGCCTGTGTATCATTCATACAGGGCCCATTACCTCTATGGCCCCCAGGGGCAAAGCAGCACAGAGGGTGAAGGAAAGCTGGAGATTCATCCGCGGAAACTCTGAGGAGTGACTGTAATGTCAAAAGGTACCACCTGGGAGGTACATCCAAGGCAGGACTCAGCCCACAGCAGAACCCAACAGCCTGCTGCTGCTTTGCAGAATGTTTTATGAATGCACAGGCAAGGCCCTTGTTTAAGCTGCTTGAAATGTCTCTGCATATTGGACCAGTACAGGATAACATTTGTGGTAAGCAAAACTGTGCCACAACAAGGAGACAGGTGGATAAACCACGGTTACACATCATAAGCAGGTTGCTGAAATGTCCGCTACACAGTGGGTGTCTCTCCTCTGCTCTCTCCTCGAAGTGGCTACCTCAAGGCACAAAAGTAACCTCAAACCTTTGCATTTCAGCTAGGGGTTCTGTGTAAACTGCTTTTGTCTCACTTTCTGAGTCACAAGGGCTGAATTTTGTCCCTGGTGTTTCACCCCTTCTGAAGATCTGAAGAGTTTCACCATTAGCACACTTAATCACATTAGCATATAACAGTGTGCATGCTCATAATTTGTGAAAACTGATAAAGCTAGGTGACGCGGCTCACCGGAGTCCGGCTAGCTCGGGGGGTCACTCCGGCGCCATGCCGAGAGTGGGGAACTGCCACGGCAAGGTCAGCACCAGCGGCAGAACCTGATGAGCCAAGTGCTCAACAGTGAACAACCTGCCAGCCGTGACAGGGTCCAGGCAAAGGAGTAAGGGGGGGAGGCCCTCCTTGGTGAGGTTCCAACAGCCTTTATTGACGACAACACAGTCCAAAGGGACACCAGGAGGAGCGACCTGGAGCACGGCTGTGCATGAGGGTTTATACAGAGTTACACAGAGGGGCAGATACGATTATTCAACCAATAACAGGATCTCAGAGGGGGAGTAAAGGGATCACCCCAGGGTTCCTGGGCCAACTGGGCAAGGGGGGAGGAGAAGGGAGGTCACATGCCCCAATGGGCCATCGAGTGGAGGGTGACACCCAGGAACGCCCAGGGGGTGGAACACATCCGGGATTGGATGGGGGAAGGATTGTCAGGGAAGGTGCTGGAACAAGGGGTAGGGCCAGGATGATGGATAGGAAAGGTGCTGGAATAGAAGGTGGGGAAATTCCATGTAGGGTAGAGACCAGGAAGGATACAATGTTGGGGCAAACCAACTTGGAGGGAAAACAGGGGAACATAGAACGAACCATTTAACCATACAAACATTAAATATGAAATAACGGATAAAAAAAATATTGGCCGCAACAACTGGGTATTTCTTCTGCCTGGGATTTGTCCTTGCATATTTCTGAATATTCTTCTGAGTACTGAGAATTTTTATATCACAGAGCCCAGAGAAGCACCAACTTTGAAATCTTCTGAGTACCTCAGTCACATTTCAGCTGTAAATAATTGCCTTCCCATCAGTACTTATGTTTGTCTGGAATTGTAGCCACAGAGGTCGTATTTTGCAGTCAGCAAGCAAACATTACTTGTCTTAGACAAACTTTCTTCTCTCTCTGCTAGGCAGAATCCTCCACAGAGCCTCTAGCAGACAATCAGGTAGGGAACAGGGTTGAAGAAATTAGGTTATAAAAAATATATATTGGAGAACAGGATTTTTGATTTAGGTACATTTAAAATACATTTTAAATGTATTGATTTTTGATCTATACATAACAAAGGATTGTTCACATACAGTGCTTATATAGATTTTTTTATACATAAATTCAGACAGTGCTTATGTGCCAAACTAGAATTCCCCACCTCATTTTTTCCTGACTTCTTCAGTTCATTTACCAGAACCTTGACAATGGTGGACTTGTTAATAAGCAGAAAGCACTGCTGATCATTTCGGCACACCCCACCCCTTTTTTTTTTTTTTTTTTTTTTTTTTTTTTTTTTTTTT
>CM031878.1:47553542-47570825 GCA_018697195.1 Certhia americana | reverse complement strand
TTTTTTTTTTTTTTTTTTTTTTTTTTTCTGTGTTTTGGTTTTTTGTTTGCAAGCTCTCATCCATTGTCTTATACTGGGCTTAAAAGTTTGAGGGTTCAGGAGTGACTGAGTGAAACAGGATTTTTCAAATCCTGGCTTCCTCAAGTAGTTAGTAAATCACAAGCAACACTAATGAAGGAAGCATGTGAGACAATGGCATGCCCTCTCTGAATTAGCTTTCTAGACTGACAAAATAATCAATTAGTATTTAGTGTAATTATTTTCATTCTTTATAAAACCTTTGCAGTGCTTTACAGATGCAAACTTACAGTGAATGCTAAGACATCTAATAGTTAATATCAGGACCTAGATTTTCAGTGTATGTTCAATTTTCATCTGTTTTTATGCCACTTTCTAAGTCAAAATCTGATGCAGAGCACATTTTTATTTTTGTACAGTTCATTTATTTTGGCAGCTAGAGAATGTAATTTCTTTTAAAAATGGTAGAGGGTCATGATTTGACCTCTATTCCCTTCTATTCACTTCTCCTACACACTCAAAAGGTTACGTTTTTCCACAATTCCCTCTATAGGGAATGTTATATTGGTAGTCCTTACTAGTGATGTAGTCAAAATATACATTTAAATAGAGATAGTATATTAAAAGCATGTAGTAAGTTGGAGTTATTGATTCTTTTTTTCTCTTTAACTGAGTTATTTTATGACTCAAAGGACTTTAGAGAAAGTATACATTAGCTAGTTAAAGTAGCAGTTTATGGTGGACCTTATGGGGACCTTATGGGGACCAAAACACAATACTAAATTAATCTTTTGTTTTCCTTCCAAATGGTAAATATTGTTTTGTACTTGTCATCAAGGTAACACTCTTTTCCTCTGTAGTCATCCTTCACCTTTTAATCCTAGAATCTTAAGGAGAGTTTCACTTTTGGCTGATATTAATACTCTCTATATTTTAGAACCAGATGGGGTGTCTCCAGAGGGAGTTTAATTCCAAACTCTTGTGGATGTTAAAGGAGCTGGCAAACCTCACAACGCCCAGGACCTCTGTGTCTGTGTGTTTGTCAACAATTTACATGTAATTTGGTTTTTTTCTTTTTACACTCTTACTATGTTTTGTTCCTTAGACAAATAACAATGAAACAGCTGCCCTCAGAGAGCTTATAGCTCTATAAAAACAACTGAAAATGGGAGACACTATTAAAAGAAAAGTATTAAGCTTATTCAGCTCTCTTACATTTTTACCAATACTTCATCATTTTTTTAGATCCTGAAAAAAAATTAGAACATGCATTTCAAATTCTTCTAAGGAAACAAGCAAGCAAAAACAGACTACAAAAAGGGCAGAACACTTTGGTTTTTAAACTGATACTAAATCTTTTGTGTCAGGTCAGCTCAATACTAAGTTCCCTATGGCTATTGTGTCACAGTGTCTGATGTGACCTGCATTTTGGTTTGATTGTGTAAATCACTGTGAGCCACAATCTTCAGCTTCTCATTTTGCATTTTATGGCTTGTCCAAAGAAGAACTTACAGACCTCAGAAGAGGCACACTCCATGCAGGAAATTTGGGACCTGTAAAATGTCAGCACATAAGACTGACTACCTGACCACAGCTTTCAAGGGGAGAGTGCAGCACTGCAGTATGACACAGCTTAGTGCTGAACTGCTACAGGATAGAGTGTTTTGGGTAAGGAAAATTTGCAACATTTTTCAAGCAACTGTCAATTAAGCAGTTAAATAGTCCATCAGTGTTTTCCTGTTGTAAAAATAGGGTTTAAAATAAACATAAAACTTAAATAAAATAAAACTTTTTAGATAGAATAAACATTTAGATAACACAATAAGAAATTTTGTTATGAGGTAAAGCTGTTAAAGGCTAGGTCAGAAAAATAAGCAAAACATCATGCTTGTGGTGAGAGAAAAGACAGACTTTTCAGTAAATGTGACAGACTAACTTTCAAGTGAGGACAGCACAAAGTTTACAAAAGCCTTCTGGAATGCTGTCACAGCTCAAACCTGCTGGCAGTTCATTTGGATGGAGGTGTCATGAAAGCTCCTACTTCAAATCCTCCAGCAGTTTCCTGCACACCCTCTGAACTGGGAGCAGAGAAGGAGAACTGGGAACAGAGAAGGTAAACGTGTCCCAGTTGGTTTTTTTTTTTAGATAACAAGCACAGCCAGACATATCCAGTCTAGGCAATATCTCCCTCCCATAACAACTTGCTGGTGGCAATATACAAGATGTAGAATTTTACTTCTGGAGAGGGTGTTTCCCGTGTAAACAGCTTGGTAGAGCACCGTTTTGTTTTCTTCTTAATATATTTATTCTTACCTATTTTGTGCTTTGCATCTCTTTGTGTGTCATGACTGAATCTGCCTGCATCAGGCAGAAGGAGTCAGACTGAAGTAGTAATCCACACAGCTGTCTGCACAGACAGAGGTGGCAGGGGGAACACAAAGCAGGAAGGTGTGCGTATTCAGTGAAACCCATGGTTTTCATCAATTATTCTGCCACGCAGCTCTGGGTAGTAAACTTAGAACCAGCGAATGAGTGGCAAGTCTAGGGGAATCAAATTGTCACTGGCTGAATTCCCAGGATGGTTTGAAGAAAAGGTTGAAAAATAAAAACACTCCACAAAAGGAAAAGCATAATGCTTCCTATAGTATTAGACAATGAAGTTTTACACACCCTGTTGAGTTCCTCATCTAATGTAGATGACTACATTGACTTTAGTAAAACTGCAGTATTTCATAGGTGTAGTTTACTGTGATATACAACCTCATATATCAGATATTTGTGGTAGCTGATCTTTGTGGCAGTTTTTACTGTATTTCTTTATAATGGAATTTTTATTTCTTTTTGTACAGTGCTTTGCTTTAAACGTTTTTTTACATTTAGAATCCACAGACACTAAATTAATGTCATTAAGCAGAATACACAGAGCTCCCACCACTCAGTTCCTTGCTCTCTGAAACAGCACAAACAAGTCTGGAAGATATTCCCAGTGTCTTTGCATCTTTTTCATATAGCCTGCATTCAAACAACAAACAGAAATTGCTCCACATGTCCGAAATTGTGCTGGGGTAGAAAAGGACCACGAGGAGAGACAGAAAAAGTCAAGTGTTTAGAAAAAGTTATGAAAATGCAAACAGGGTCTTTGAGTTTCAAAACAGAATGAGGCTCATAGCTATCCCTTTTCCTGGGAATCTTGGATATTGAACATCTCATTATCTTAAAATGTACATACAGCAGTGTGGAATGCAATACTCAATTCTGATTATCCAAAAATGGTTTTGTAAATTAAAAAATATTTAACTGATTGTTTTGCTTAATAACAAGACTGGTACACAGACGAGTTCTTTAATGAACTATGTTATTTCTTTGTTCAAGTTCAATTTCACAAAGTGTTTTTTAAAATAAGTCTCACAGTAAGAGTGATTTGGATTGTATACACATGTCCAATGAATAAAAGGGATCCGAAACACTTGTGTATGCTAAAAGATGGCAGAGCAAGATTCTATGCTTATTATCTTTAAATTTTGCTGTTCATCAAGGGCTCCCATTATTTTCAAAATCTGAACATAAATATTAAACCTGAAGACATTCTGACATTTCTTTTTGGTTTAAAAAAAAAGATAAAATCATGCAAGTGGTTTCAGGTTTTGTGAAGTTTTCATCATTGTATTACTGTGCTGCAGTCATACCAGCCAGTCAAATTTGAATTTTAGGATTTGCTAAAACATGTCCTGTGTATTCATCCCTTGCAGACATAACTGCAGTTCTTTGCAAGTATATTTTCTTCTTGATCCATCTTAATTTTCTTTATTGTTACCTTGAAATCAGTTGTCCATGATAGGGAAGTAACTCCCAATATTATCTCCCCTAACTTTGACTAAATACAAGAAAATAAATAATTTTTAACCAAGAGGGAAAACTGCTAAAATTGGTTATGCATCGAGCTAATAAGGAATGTTCACCTCCATTATTAAAACAAAAATGTTGATCTAAGTGTATTCAGACAGCTGAATTCATGATAAGATCATAAACTGAGATATTTAGAATAAGGAAATAGATATTATGCTCTTAAAATAAGGAGGGCTATTTTAAAAGAAATATATTTTTAAAGAAATATTTTTAAAAGAAAAAGAAAGGAGGCAGAAAGGGGAGCACATTGATTTCTGGGGGTTTAAAAATATTATTTTCATTTCCCTGTCTTGTTAAAAATAATTCATCAAATACTGTACAGATTTGACAATCCTCAAATTAAATTTTTCTAATTAAAGAGATCATTCAAGAAAAACATTTTTTACTCCTCTGCTATTGAGGCAATCCTGCTTCCTTTAGAGATGTGTGGGTTTTGCTTTAGGTTTTAATGAACTTTGGGTAAGGGTCTCAGATTACAAATTCATTACAGCAAGGAATAATCTATGCCTTCTCCTTTCACCTATAAGGACTCATGATAGTAATTTCATTATAATATAGTTGTCTTACCAGAAAAAGTACCACCATAACTCACTGTTTGAACAAAAAAAGGCTTCACAGAAAATCATTAAATTTAAGCTATTTCCCTCAGCCTCATTACTGGGTTAGGTCTGACAAGTGCAGTATCAGCAATAGTGCAGATACAGGTCTCAGGTGCTGATGACTTTCTTCATTTAAATTTGTTTATGAGAAAATATAAAGACTTCTGCTGTCTTTGAGATGATCTCTGATGCAAAAAAAAAAAAAAAAAAAAAAAAAATTTAACAGTAAAATAAAGCTACTCTAAATAAGTTGGGCCACTGGACCTATGCCATGAAACAATGAACTCACTCGTGAAGTTTAGATCCCCCTACACCATGTCCCCAGCGGCAATTTGCAAAAATTACTGCAGCATCTAACAGAATGAGTGGAGCAGCCCAGAGCTATATGCTTTTTGCTGCATCTCCCTAAACATTAATTTGCAAAACATTATTTTTATAGTAATATTTTTCTCTGTTTTCTGCCATCTGTGTGTTCCAACCTGGTATTAGTGTCTGATAGTCATTTTTCCAAACTATGTTGACTAAATGAGTAAAGTGGTAATGGATTGCAAAGCCTCTTGTGCACAGGGTAGGCTATTCAAGGCCTGGTGGAGAAAGCTGACCTCACTTACATTCCTATTTGAGAGCTCAGGAGTATGCTTGGACAAAAAAGACTTTTGGAGGAATGAATGAACCCGGCAAAATTATGAAGAGGTGTTTTTTTCCTACCTCTCTGTGCTTACTGGAGAAAAAAAAATGAGATATTTCTGATAGGAACCATAGACATAAAATATAAGACTGATTTCACTGAATGTCCACTGAGAGTTTTGCTGAACAAGAGGCTCACAGATAAAGAGGGCAGGAATCTTTATAATACAGCCTCAGAGATCATGCTGCTAGTAGCTCACTGGCTGCAAAGAGTAAGGGAGTGTATGTAATGAATATAGCCTGACCTTCTGAAGTAGGATCCTGCACAACTTCTTACTGCTTAATGTTATGTAAAGAAGAGTCTGTTCCTAAAACAAAACCTTTTCTCCATGGTATATAGTCTGACAGTGGAATAAAGGCTTCTTATTAAGAGGAGCTCAAACAGCTTCACTTTCTGAGACTTGAACAAAGTTTTCAAGACCAGAAATCCTTTGAAATTTTACCCTCATTTTCTTTATGCTGCAATCTCATATGCCAGGTATGGACATGAAGAGAAGTTTTTTATTCACACAATTCTCAGAATGCTATAATTCACAGCCTGCACAGCCTGAGAAATAGGCTCTGAAATGAAAGAATGCTGCTGATGTCATGATGAAATAAGCAGGCTAGTGCAATTTCTCTTCTGCATAGAAGAGTAAGTTTCAGAGCCAATAAGTGACAAAGCTCCAGCTTCAATGATTTTCCTCATAACCCCTCAGAGAGCCATAGAAATGAAAGCAGAGCAGTCAGTCACAGAAATTTAGATAGGTGGGCTAGAGCACAAAAAGCAAGATAAGTGGCATTATATGCAGTACTAGAATACTTTTCAGCAGTGCCCTGAGGTTTTATAGAGCAGCATACGTGCAGCCATGTTCAAGCATCTTACTACCAATTATTATCACAATTAAGAAAATCATCATAAAACCTACTTTCCAAAGTAAATGAGACTCATTTGATTGAGTAGCTCATTACAGTTTTACCCTTTCTCTCACCTTCCTCTGAAGGTTTCAAACTCACTGGTGAATTTAAATCACTTTTGCTGGAGAGGAGTTGACCTCCAAAAAGAAAATGTTGCAAGTTTCTGACAAATGAAGGAAAATATTCAGGTTAGTATTTTCAACAGAAGTTTTACCTTGATATCATGTGTTCACATAGGTTCCTTGCTGGAACCTGTAAGAGACAGAAAATGATGCTCTGCAAAATCTCTGCTTACTGTAGAAATAGGATGTCTTTGTGCTTTGGGTAGTGCTGGCTTGTGGGTTTTCTCCCTCTAATGAAGAGGTATCTTATTGATAAAAACTGATAGAATAAATTTTAGGATGGTTTTGTTTTCCTGGACGTCTTGAACCAGATAATAATAAATACTATCACTGATTCTTGTTGTTGCTTGCTAAAGATTGTCTCCCAAATTCACTCTTGCCCCTTAAAAAGCTGTTAGACACAGTTATTCTTCTCTTGGGCCTCTCTCTGTATGCAATTAACAATTACTTAGGTTCTTATGTGAAGACAGATGGAAATGCAAACACAATACTCTAATTAACAGAAGGGAGGTCTTTCAGAAAAAGTGTCAGGGAAATTCACTCACTTCATCCATTTGGCTCCATTCAGAGTACAGAGTGCAATTTACACAGTTCAAAGGGCTTTTGGTTTTTATCTATTGTTTTATCTATTATTTTTTATCTAATAGATGATTATCTAGATCTATCTAGAAAATCATCTATTGTTTTCTGATGCTGTAAACCACACAATCAGGTGTGGTCATATTGTTGGTATCTTAGAAATAGGAGAGAAAAATAATTAGACTGTATATGAACGTTCCAGTTATGAATATCTAAATGAAAGTAAGTAAAGTGAAAAGTTTAATCAATAGTTAAGTATATCTATCAGGAAAGTAAGCAAAAACAACAGGAAACATAAGTAAAAATTTCACTCACAAAAAAAAAAGAAGTTTTCACTTAGGCATATTGTCAGTCTTTATTTCATTAAGGAAATAAAGCATGAAAATATCAATATTTGCAATCACATGTATCTATATGTATGATATATGTCTGACTGAAGCAAAGGTCAGCAAACACTTAAAATCTTCTGTAAGACAGTATATTTTTTATGACTCTTCAGTTAATTCATCCATCATGATTTATTTATGCCTATAACAGTTAATAATAGCTATGATTGCTATGCAGCAATCAGTACAAAAGCAAGCTGCTAGAAGACAACATCATCAAGGGAATCAAATCAAACAACCACTGAAAAAAGACACTTCAAAAAATTCAACTTCTATAAAGCAGGACAAATCACAGTCCCTTCTCTGAAATTTGGTCAGTAGCTAAATGGGTTTTAAACTGTGTGCGTATGTGTGCATATGCAGAATCACTGTAATTTCTTTAATTCACACACATTTTTGTTAATTTAAATCCACTTCAATATCCTTACTTATGTCTTTTCAATCATTAACCTCTCTTCCTACTAAAATCCTTATTTTTCTTGATTATATAATTTCATTATTCCCCACTTACACAGGATGCTGCAGCACCCTACACCAGGATGCTTGGCTGGTGCCTCCAGTAGTTTTCCAGGGAAGCAGCCAGCCTCATCCTCATTACTCTGCAGCCAGTGAGGTGGGACCTCTGTGCCGGATTCAACACTGTGGCTTTGGTTTGCTGGTCCTATTTATTGTGCTGTGACAAAGCAGAGGACTACTTGAGGGGAATATTGAGCACCAACTGCAACATTTCCATGTGCTATTTTTATTTTCCCTAATTCTTGATCTTTTTTGCCTTGTTGTACCTCTCTTTGATCTCCCAGATCCCTTCCAAATAAACAGGATGTCTAGAATTATTTTTCAACTTTTGGTCACAGTTCTGGTATCTCCGTACCCAATTCGGTACTTCTTATACCATTACCTAGTTCACCTTGACGTGATTCAGCATTGCTTCCCTATAAGCTTTCACTCCCTGGAACGTTACCTCAGTTATCTTTCTGAATTTTGGCAATCAGTCACACAATTTCCTTCAAGCATCTGCAAAATCTAGCTATCTCAGCATTCTGGTTAACTTTTCTCCGCTTCTGACTGTTATCGTCACAGCCAGCAATTTTCCATCTCATGTCCTGTGACATCTCATGCTCTGTTCAGTCATGTATACCTCAGGTCAGCACCTATTCATTTTCTTGCAACACTAACAGCATATATAACCCTAAAGACAGATGTCAACCAATGTCTATCAGTACAGATACAAATCTATCATCACATCAAGGAAGAGAAACTAAAAGCATCCATCACTGAACCCTGCACTTTGATGATCTGTTCATCTGACAGCACTGTGAACTTGCATGGTGAACAGCAGAATATAATCGACATCTAAGTACTGGCCTTTTATTGCTCAGCAAAATGCAGACTCAAAAAGCTCCCTCAAGGTTTTTCAGAGCCTTTATACTTCCACATCCATTTTATTTTTTTTTTTTACCTTGAAGAAAAGTAGACATTCCTAGCTATTTCTGTCAAAGAACATCTGTATGAATGTTCTCACAGGTTACAGCACAGGGTTCACAAGTTTCAGTTTTGTACAAGCTCTGTGCTGGATTAATGTATAGGCCTATGTGTGAGGCATAACATGCAGGAAGCCTGGATGACTTCTTAGTGATTGATTACAGGCAGCATTAGGTAGCTCAAAGGTCTAGCACAAGGTAGATAAAAAAATTCTCCCATACTTGTATCAGCTCAAATAATTTTATATCCCAATACACTTTTGTTTTCCTCTTTAATCCTTCATCTTGTCCAAATTTAGTGCTAATAGCACTGGAGAACAATATAACATTGTTGAACAGGCATTCAAGATAGTTAGGAAGGGGATGATCCCTTCACACATGGTCAAGAGTTAAAAGTTTACATGAAAGCTGAGACATGCTGGCGGTAATTGGTGCTACTAGGCATCCTGCCAGATCCCTCACAGTAGGCTACGCTACATATTCTAAATAAAGCAACAAGGAGGAGGAATGGGAAAACTTGATCTCACCCTGTGTCAGTTCCTCAGCTGATATGAATCAACCTAAAGCCACTGGCACATCAGGATCAAGCTTCCAGACTTCCTGAACCTCAAAACAGGTTGTTTTCTGTAATTTTCAACAGTGTGGCTCATGGAGAGGCTTGCATTAAAAAAATTATAGGGGAGACTATTTAGCATCTTTTTTGAGAGGATTTAATACTATGATGAGACTTGGGCTCTTCTCAAGAGGTTTTTTTGGTGACCACAGGGATATTAATTGTTGGGAGTCTTTGATCCTGTGTTAAGGATCAAAGTTTTTGCCTTGTCATGGCTCCAGCATAAAGACCTGGGACCTGAGTAGGTTGTAGAAGAAACTAAGATGCAGTTAACACCAACCCTTTGACGCTTGTTATCTGCACTTCACATAAGCCATTGCAGAAACTTCATAAAACATACTGAGATATGTGACATCAATGAGTTGAATAACTACCTTAACAAAACCTGGAATTTATTCTCAAGTAGAATAACATTATTTGTGCCTTCCTAAAGGGCTGCTTCAGAAAAGTTGTTACCTGCTCTCCAAAGTGAGAGAAGAACCCTTAGGCTATCTCTAGTGATTTATTGTATCTACCATACTCTCCCATCTCCATTAAAACAAGAATCTGCTGGTTTGTTTTCCTCTCAATATGCCGAAGAAAGTGAATTTATAGTGTAAGTGACCTTATAAGTTTTAAATTACACAACTTCTTTCTCTACTTTAACTAATCAAAGAAGTGACCTCTCCAGCTCACAGCCAGTAATTCTACTCCCTCCTATTTGTCTAATTCATTACCATGCATCTTGGAACTAGAACAGAAACTATATTGCTATTGCAGAAAAATCATCAAATAAATTTATAAGTGGTCCAGATTTTAGACCAGTCTGAAGCGAGAATATGCCAGCCAGAATCAAGAGTTTGAAATAGATTTGCTGTGTTGGGCTATAAGTAATTTTAGAAACTGTGTCATAAACTATTAGTATTTTGAAAGAATATGGCACATACAGAGTTATAGTGAAGGCAGGTGTAAATTTTGTTTCCAGCTCCTATGAGGTGTTTCATTGAGAGCCCCTCTCCCTTCTGTTTGAAAGGCAATCCTGTCAGGACTGTGCCTCTGGGATGTGTGCCATGTGGCAAAGTAGAACACACCCATTTTTTACATTGACAGTTTCTCACCTTCTACAAGCAGCAAATTAATCATGAGGATTTAATTGGATTTGGCCATATGACTGTGAGGATAGTTCTGGCCCCAGCAATAAAGAATAGCAGACCAATTCATTAGATACACTGCTGGTATTTTAGTCACAATTTAAGTCAATGTTGAGCTCTGTATCTTCCTTTTCTTATTATCCCAACAGCCATTTGTGTCAGCAGTATCCAAGGATACCTATATTTGCCTGGAATTATGAGCTTCATTACTTTCCTTCATTCACCATCACACAGTGGGAAACTTATATTTAGCATAATCTACACTAAATTCTGCCGCTCAGAAGCAGAACAGTTGTATGCACATTAATAATGTGATTATGTATACATACGTGAATATACTTAGCGACAATACTCCAGTGTAGTCTCCTAGAGTGTTGTATGAAGGGCAGGCATTGGCATAGTTAGTGCTTATGGGGCTTATAGGGTTTTTTGTGAATTTAATGAATCTAGAAAAAGCATCTTTTGAGCAGGAAGGCTGAGAGAATATGAAGCAGGTGAGTCCCAGTGAGGTGTCAGCAGAGCACATCACCTGTTTACATCAAGCAATTACTGCTAATTGTATGCACCTGTAATGCTAAATGTATGCACCTGAGACCCAGGTGTCATTTAAGCCTGAGGAAAGAGCAGCATAGTTCATTGCATAAGAGCAGAGGACAGCACTGTGATATATCGACTAGCATCAAATTATTTCCCACTGCTACTGCCTCATTTCTCATGGTTGGGACTGAAACACATGCTGTAAAGTGAGATCACAGCTATTTGTTGCCTCCTTGAACTGGAGGGGGCAGAATGTCTGTCGTGATTTTCACCACACATGAAAAAAGCAAGTGAATTGAGGAATAAATTTACTGTAGGTTGAGAAGAATGAAAATTACTAACACAAACTTTTTTTAGTTCATGGCACATCTTCTCCATATGTATTTAACTACATACTAGAACTGTTTCCAGGCTCACTGCATTTCTGCTTTTCAGCAGTGCATCCAGGCATTCTCCTCTTTAGATCCCTGCATGTTTGCTTGTTATGTCACACGGAATCCAGGCACCTATGTGTGGCCTCCCAGAGGTGGTACCAGGTGCCTAAGGTCTCCACGTGGAGCTGCTCCCAATCCCAAATCTCCTGACCTTTCTTCCTTTCTCTTTTCCTCTCTGAAACTTGGCAACCCTTTATTACTGACCTTCTGGAAAATATTCCCTGCTGTCTCAGTCCCATTCTGCAAGCTGTTCAGTGCAACCTGTGCCATGGTTAATGAACACTCCCAATTAGGCAAGAGTCAAGGCATCTAGAGTCCCCAAAGTCTACTGCCTTATCTACCCCTTGAGGTATTTCTCTTTTTCTTCATCACCTGACCTCTGAAGGACGCTCTTCTGTGAGCTCTGTGAACTGAAGCAGAGTGGTAGCACTTGAGCTTTTTTTGACTCTCCTGCTCTGGTAGCTGTTAAACATCAAGTGGTGCACATTGCTAGCGTAATCTTCTCAGCAGCCCTCTTCAGCACAGTGTTTCCACACCTTCCTGAGCTTCCACACTTTCCTGAGCTTTCTATCCCCCCAGGGAAGTTGCCCAAGGGCAGCAGCTGCTGCACAGTATCATTGTTCGGGAAAGCAAGTTCACAAGGGCTTTCAAACACAAAAAAAGTCTCTAGAGAGACAAGGAGTAAGATACTATGAATCACAAACACAACCTGTTCAACTGAAGTTTTAGTTTTTAAAAAATATCCTAACGTTACTGTTTTTCTTAATCTGATATGTGATTTACTCTTCTTTATTCAGGCTTGTTCCCCAAGAGTAATTTAGAGTCAAATAGATGTCTTCTGGGTTTTCTGTATGCAACAGCTTCATTATAAAAACAGCAGAGAGACTTTGAGGCTAATTATTAAGGAAGAAGCAACTATGTGTGATATGCAGTAGAGCATTGGATTCAGATAGAGAAATTCTGATGACTTTCAGGGTAACAGACTTTTGCAAGTTCTTTCATGCATCTTTTTGTTATGAGGGTACTGATATTAGGTTATAGAATTTGAAAACTGAAATATTAGCAAGAGTTAAGGGCCATTTTTCACTGTATTTACTTATTTTATAGCAAAGAATGCTGTACAAATATTTTACTTGAAGTATCTGTATCCAACTTGATAGGAAAGAAGAAAAAAAAGGAAGAAAGAAACCAGAAAGTTTTACTGCTTTAACTGCATGTTATTAAACTGTAGTGAGCCAGAGAACAGGTATTAGATAATTGGAATACACGATTACTTAATAGAAGAGAGATGCCTGATTTTTACAGACTTGCCAAACTGGGAAACTCAGATGTTGTGAGATCACCAAAGACAAGTACATTAGAGGTTTAAATGAGAACTGTATTTTAAATATCCTTAAACTCCCACAACTTATTTACATAAAAAACTCAGCTAAGAAAGTAACTAGGCAACAGTGAGGAACTGCAGTGCTGATACTATCTTCATTTCTTACTTAACTACAGAGCAACCTAAATATACTCCCTTTTATATATCACTTTCAGTTAGATATTATTTTGTCCCGGACTAAAACTGTCATAGGAATATTTCCCAATAGTCATTCAATCCCACTTGGTATTGGAGCATTTATATTGAATTCTCTTGTTTATGTTTTTATATACACTACATATCAGTATCAGAAAAATAAAGTTAGCCACAAGGGATCTAAGAAGCAACAAACTGCTGAACTTTCTAAATCTGCCTTTAATAGCACATAAGTTTTTTGATAATGATTCCTTTTTTCTTCCAGGTTGGAAGAAGTAGGATGAAAAAGTATTTTTTTGGCAGAAAAACAAGGCTAAAAATTAGGATGGAAAGTAAAACCCGTGCAGATGTAGACCACCAAAATAAAGTTAAACTACATAGATAACTGCTTATTTTAAACCAGATTTAATAGTAATCAGAAAGTAATTTGGAAATTTTAGTCAAACAGTGAAATAACTACTAGTGCTTTAAAACTTTTAATAGATATAGTGATATTTATTTCATTTGAATATTTTTGCAAAGTACTTTTATTATTTTAAATCTAGAAATTTTAAAATTTCTAGGGGCCTTATTTTTGATCATAAGTAAGTGTTTATTTTTTTCCCTTCTTTCACTGATCCTATGAATCTAAATCTGCTTCCTTTCTTCCCATTTTTTTCTTTTCCTCCAACTACAATAATGTGAAACATCATTGGAAGAGCTCACTAAATACTATTTGCAAAAAATACATTTTTTAAAATCCTGGACAAATAAAAGTACACAGTACACATGCAGTGAAACTGCATGTGGAGTTCAGTTTTTCACTCTGTCCATTAATTCCATTTAAAAGGAGTTCATAAAATGACATTTTCTCTTTTTCTTGAGGAAATTGCTGATTACACACTGTATATATGCTTTGTTATGCTTTAGTGATTATTCATCTTGTTTTATTCAACCTTACCCTTTACAAAAACACTACACTCCTTTTTTAAGGTACATCTTGTTTATGGGAATACTGTGAAATTAGGTATCAAGAAAATAGTGTCTACATGAACTCAAAGTGACTTAAATGTGTTAGAGTTTCACAGACCCCATGAGAAGCAGTTGGGAAAGGCACACAGACCTTTCCAAATATTACAGGCCTGAAGATGCAGGTTTTAGGAATTTTTGCAAAAGCAGTTATAAATTAGTCTTGTCAAGATCAGATATGTCTGCAGCTCTGATAATGGTGGTGTCACTATCCATTTCCTAAACATAAAACTGAGAAAGATGATCAAAATCCTGGTGTTGTAGAAGGCAGTGGTAGCCCCACAACTGTCTTCACAGACCATCAGTATTTTGTCTAGAGATGCTGGATGCCTGTAAGACAGCCAGAAAATAAATCATGTTAAAATGTTACCTTTGCTTAGAAAGTATCCTGTCTTTCAGAAGTCAGAAAAACACTATGAAAATTTTCAAATTTCTATGAAAATCTCATTGCTTCAAAATTCTAAAGTTCTTTGATCTATTACTCTGAAGGAAGGATCACCAAGTCTTCTTGCACTAGAATCATTCTTGTCTAATTTATGCTTTAGGAAGTTTAGAGAAAATTCTATTGCTTTTTTGTTTTGTTCATTTCACAATGCAGCCTGAAAAACACTGTTTGACATTAAGAATGAGTCACATTTGCTTGGATTTTCAACATACTGTGGTCAGCAGGATGCATATGTCTTTGTGAACAACATTATGTTTTCAGAAGCACTTGGATTTATTCTTATCTGATATATATACTAATTTCATTAATTAATCAGTTTTTATTCCCTTCACAAAATCTATTTATAAAAAGCTGAATTGGCTGTATAAGAGGTTTATCAATTTAGAGTGTCAGATTCTCCCTTCTATCTAAATAAAATCTCTCTTGTAGCTTTACATGAAATTAAACAGACAGTATATGTGCTTACAGAAAACCAATTTACAGGCTAATCTTTAATTAGCCTCCTCCTGAACCAGCCATGAACAGCAAGTCAAGGCTAAAGTTTCTGCTGGTGTGTAAATCTGGCTTCAAACAAAAATGTATTGATCTTTAAATTAGCAGAGGCAGCTTCCTAAATTTTACTTTCTGTGTTAAACTCTAAAATATTTGATACAGGGAACATCTATTGGTTTTAGGACATCGTCCATGGAAGAAAGAAAGTCTGCCAAAAAGCAACTTACTTCAAGCTTCCTACTCTGTCTGGAACTCATGAAATCAGTGGAGTTGTAGAAGTCTATGGCAAGAAATGCCTGGCAACTGTTGGACAACAAGCAGTTATGGTGATTTACTTACTCCCCTGAATAAATTTCACTGATGCATCTGTGTTGTACAATGTAAGTGTTCCTGATATTGAAATCCCCTATCACAAAAATGGACAGTAGATTAGTACTTCTATCACTAGTGAGTGCAACAATATATTTTATTGATGAGCAACATTGCAACTAAATTTTTTTATGAAAGATTCATCATGAGAACCTAAGATACCACTTCACAGTCAATTGACAGGGATGCAACTCTATGAATTTAATTTCTGAATTTTATTTAGAAAAAAAAAAAAAGAAAACCTTTTTTAGAATTGCTCCCAGATTTCTTTCTTGTGGTAGCAAAAAGAAAATGACTGTTGCCTAAAAATGTCAAAGTAAGAAGTTAAAATAGTGGTGTAATGTTTTACTGAGAGTTGTTTCTATATCTAATGGAGTTTTGTTCTGTGTCCTACAAAACCTACCAGAGTCCTAGTTAAAAAATGCAACATGTATTACATGTATCATGAAATGTATGTAACTAGACGAAGAAGCAGTGATCATACAGATTTTTGCTCTGATTTGGGGAAAGGAGGGGAGACTATAAGGTTGTAGAGTACAGACTGAGGCAAGAAAATACAAAGAAATCAGTCTCCAAGGAAATCTAGAGAATGAATGAGAAGGATTAGAAATTGGAAATTAGTGAGTACAGAGGTGAAAGAGCTTTTCCAAAAATCCAACCAGGTTATCAGTAACAGGAGTTGAGGAAATGGAGAGGAATAAATTTGGTACAAAACCGTGGTGTTTGTCTTTTTTTCTTTCTTTCTTAAAGAAACAGCATTACTGTCTTGGGTTGCAGTGCAAGATGTAACCAGCAATGGGTATTCTATCACCATCTGCACCCCTGGAGCAGGGTTTGGGGCTGGGGTAACCCTCTGTTAATGAGCCAGCTGTTAAAAAACCTGCTGGGGCAGTTTTCTTTATCTCTTCCACAACCCATCCGCCCTCCAGGGAGGTATCTTCTGCTAATGGGCCATTGAGTCTCACTGCATGACTGATAAACTTACATCATCCCATTGAGAAATGCTCCATTCAGGGAGAGGAGCCAAGCATTTCCTGCCTAGATAAAAACCTGGAACACCAAGCAGCTTTTTCTCCACTGGATTCCCAGAGAAAGTCCAGACCCATCTACACAACCACTGGGCCCTCAGAGAAAAACTATACCTTTCTACAGGATCACTGCTTCAACAGAACCACATCTGCCACTCCAGCATGACTGTAAGCACTATTTAATCAGAATGCTACCAACACCCTGACCCACAGGGTGTCAGGTTGTATTCTGAATCTGTCAGTGGGCTTGTCTTTTGTGTATTACTGCATTTTTATTTTAATTCCCCTAATAAAAAACTGTTATTCCTATTTCCCATATCTTTGCCTGGAAGCCGCTGAATTTCAAAATTAAAATAATTCAGAGGGAGGGGACTTAAATTCTCCATTCCAAGGGAGGCTCCTGCCTTCCTTAGCAGACACCTATCGTGTCAAAACAAGATAATTACATTAGTCCCTTTCTGTTTTCACTGATGGCTGCTGTGTGATGTGTCTGACCAACAAAAGCTGAAAGCTTAGGGATAAAAGGTAAAGGTCATTTGGTGTGGGGGAGGATAACAATAAGGTGGATGGCAGGTTCACTGACAAGAGCCAGCTCTTCCATGCAGAACACGTAATTATTTCTCCTGTTGATCCTTATGACTATTCTATTATGAATAGCAGAACACCATATTGCCCCCTGATCCTGAGGCACTGCTTAAGATATGAAGTCACATAAGAGTGAAGCACCACAAAAACTAATGGGGAAACTAGACTTTTTGTGTAAACAGGGATTTTGAGACAAGTCCTCTGTGCCCTGTCTCACCTACCATGGAAGAAGGCTCCAGAAGAGATGGGCAAGGCTGAGGTTCTCACAAAATTTTGAGAAGTCTACAGAGAGTGAATAACCACAACATTATAAAGAATTAGAGATGACTGGAAGATTAGAATAGAATAGAATAGAATAGAATAGAATAGAATAGAATAGAATAGAATAGAATAGAATAGAATAGAATAGAATAGAATAGAATAGAATAGAATAGAATAGAACAGAACC
>CM031878.1:47531579-47553466 GCA_018697195.1 Certhia americana | reverse complement strand
TAAGAATCAAATAGAATAGAATAACAGAACCCCTTCAGCTGGAGAGACCTACAACAGTCCAATTGCCTGACCAATTCAGGACTGACCAGCCTGTTATTAAAGACGTTGTCCAGGTTATATAAATTCTGAAAAGACTGAAGTGTTGACTACTTCTTTAGGAACTCTGTTCTAGTGTTTGACCACCCTGTCTGTGAAGAAATGGTATCTAAGGTCCAATTTCAACCACCCCAGTACAGTTTTGAAGCACTCCCTCACGTCATCACTGGATTGCAGAGAGAAGAGCTCAGCAGCTCCCTCTCCACTTCTATCGCTTTCACCAGTCACTCCTCTGAACACATTCAGGGCTCTTCATGTTCTTCTTTGTATGCAGGACCAGCACTGCACACAGCTCACAGGGTGACATGCACCAATGCTGAATACAGCAGGATCATCACCTCTTCTGACCATCTGGCTGTGCTGTGTTTGATGTCCCCAGGGCACAGTTTGCCCTCTCAGCTGCCTGGGCACACTGCTGGCTCACAGTGAGCCTGCTATCAACCAGCAACCCCAGATTCTGTTCTGCAGGGCTGATCTCCAGACACTCCTCTCCCAGTTTGTACCTATGTCCTTAGTCACTCTGTCACAGGTGCAGAATAAGGCAACTGGACTTGTTAAATTTCACACCTTAATTATTGTCCAATGCTTCAAACTATCTACATCCCTATGCAAGGCCTCCCAATCCCCAAGAGAGTTCAAGAGCACCTCCATTAACAACCTTGTTAATGGTACATTGAATTCCTTCATCTACATTGTTGATAAATATATTGAACAGAACTGGTCCTAGAATCGAGCTATGAGGATCACTGCTGTTGGCTGGTCACCAGCCAGGTGTAACCCCATTCACCACAATCCTTTGAGCACTGCCCTTCATCTAGGTCTTACCCAGCAACATGAAACTGCTCATTCCACAAGTGAACAACTTGTTCAGAAGGATGTTGTGTGTCAAAACCCTTACTAAAATCCAGAAAAACTACATCCAGTACCTTTTCTTCATCCATGAGGTGGTTGACCTTATCATGGAATATCATATTTTAGTTAAATAGGACATTACCTTTCTGAACAAGAGTTGACTGTCTGATGATTGCATTGTTCTTTAAATCTCTTTCAACAGTATGCACTTGTCAATAATTTTTCAGGAACTGAGGTTAGACTCACAGGTCTGTAGTTCTTTGGGTCTTCCCTCATGATCATTTTGTGGATTGCAGTAACTTTGGTAGCTCACAGTCAGCAGAGACTTCCCCAGACTCCCAAGAACTTTGACAGATGATCAAGAGATGTGATAAAATCCTAGAATCATTAAGGCTGGAAAAGACCACAAAGATGATTAAGTTCAACTCTGAAAACTCACCATCATGTCAACCAAACAATAGCATTAAGTGCCACATTCAGTTATCTTTTGAAGACTTCCAGGGATGGTGGCTCCACTACACCCACAGGCATCCTGTTCCAATGCTTGACATCCCTCCCAGTGAAGAAATTCTTCCTGCTCTCCAACCTGAACTTCTCTGTCACTGTCAAGATGGACACGACACACTGAACAATGTATTAAAAGCTTCTTTTTTTTTTTTTTTTATTTTATTGCTACTATATGTTCTCTTTTTTATAAACAAATAAACATATACTTAAATTATTGGTTGTAACACGATAGCTCATTGCATTCATTGGTACAAAATAATTAATGTCAACATACTTACTAAGTGTTTACGAAAATTTCTTAAGGCATATATTTATTCTGCTTCTTTAACTGCAACTATCCTTTGTCTCTAGCTTATTGGTTCCCATGCCAAGAAGCACCTTGTTCTTCTTCCTTTCACGGATACACACGAATCTTATCAAATTCTTCTGCTAGCTCAGTTATTTTGCTCACAGTCCAGCTGCTAGCCCCCTCCACATCTCTCCTGGAACAGCTTGAGGCCATGTCTCCCCTTGTCACTGCTTCCCTGGGAGAAGGGACCAACAACCCCTGGCTACAGCCTCCTTCCAGGTACTTGCAGAGGATGTTTAGGTCTCCCTTGACCCTCCTTTTCCCTAAGCTAAACAACCCCAGCTCCCTCAGCTGCTTCTCAGAGGACTTATTCTCTGGACCTTCACCATCTCCGTCACCCTTCTCTGGACATGCTCCAGTACCTCCATGTCCTTCTTGTAGCGAAGGGCCCAGAACTGGACACAGAACTCAAGGTGTGACCTTACCACTGCTGAGTGACCCTATCAGTGTCCCATTATAAAATCCACTAGTTCCTTCAGTACTCTGGAATGGTAGTATTAGTTTGGGGGTTTTTTAATGGAACTTTGTTGGCTAAGCATATCAGCCATTTGTATCTGCTGAAAGAATCAACTAGTTATTATCAGCTGAGTGTACCAACCCTCAGTATATATAGTTATATATATAGTTATATATATTGTTATATATAGTTAAGTGTGTAACTCTTTGTCTCCGAGTTTTCCAAAAGAGTGTGAACATCTTCCTGTGAGCATATTACAAAGACAAGTAATGGAAATCACGTTTCATGCGAGTCAACTGTATATCACAATTGCTACTCATTTCTAAGCATAGTTTGTACTTGTAGCCTGATTTAAATCCATTGCTGTATCACCCTGCTAAATTAGTATTCCACCTTATATGTATGTTTAAGAGCCAGTCTTATTTATGTCCCATTTAACTGAATCATTTTCTGTTGATCTCCTGGACATGTTGCAAGACCAAAGGCTACCCTCATGGAAAGTACTAAATATGTATTTAGGACACTTAATTTCATTAGTAATATAGAATTCATTGTAGTATAGAAATTTCATTAGTAGTATAAAAATATATTCTGAATATATTCATATGTGACCTTTGTAAGTTCTCAGTAGAATCCTATGGTTTTTAAAGCATATATTTGTTCCTATTCTAGTTTCTCACAGAGTACAAATAATGCATTCTTTTAATTTAGAGGGGAACTCCCTCCCTCCAGCCATTTCTTATTGTTATCTCTAATTACTGCCCAAAAGGCTCAGATTTTCCAGAGGTATTACAAGATGTTTTAATTTCAGGCTAAAAAAAACCCTTTTATAATTTTGTTCTGGCATTCAAGGAACATCACAATATTAACATTTTTATATCTGTTAATTAGAATGTTTTAATAGGAATGTTACAATTTCTAAGTCTTATTGAAAAAAAAATTTAAAGTAATCTAATGAGAAGAAATTCACAGTAGTATCTAATTTTGAACTTACTGCAATATTGAGCAAGAAAAGAAGTCACTATAAAAATATTTAAATGATGTTTAATTCTATCGGTGTACCTCCACAAGAATATCAAAATACATTAAATTGAATGAAAGGTTACTTCTACAGAGAAATGGAAAAATCAAATGGGTATTTCTAGTAACAGAAGACATCCTGCTCATCCATCTTCTTTGGGCTTTTTTCCCATTTTCCCTTTCTTCACATTCCCCCATGCAGAGAAGTCAGATATGTGGAAGTCCTTGGTTCTTCACGTACTGATGGAGGTGGCATATTTTCCCTTCCCTTCATAGATGAAAGACTGGAGCCCATACACATCGTTAGGCTCAATCAGAATAGTTAGGCAACAGAAACAAAAAGGAAGATTTCTTAGGCAGGGGTGAAATAGGTTTCTGCATAGTTCACCTGCTTTGCTCTACACAGCCTGCCAGAGGCTTAAGACACCTTCACTGTCTCTTCTCCAACAAAGGAGTGAAGTTGTGAAGCTTGTGTGAGCCAAGTGTGAAGCTTGGCTGAGAAGGGGGAACAAAAACTGTATAGTGCTTACTTTATTTCAGGATACACAGATGTGCTGACCCAGCCCACAACACAACAAAAAGGATTTTGTAAAATTAGTAACATCCTGGGAAGTATTTCTAAAATGGATAGAACTTGACCGGTGTCCACAGATGTGAGAAAAAACTTGATGAAGGCAACTGTTTTCATTTTTCTCATAATGGCATAAGCAGAGTACAATGCAAACTCTCCCACTAGAGAACAACTTGTAGTGGCAATGCAGCTCCAGGACCAAGATGAGCAAACATGCACAGAGATGGCTCCTGGCTTGCTTCTCAGGCTGGTGGCTATGAATCCCATAAACCTAGTTCCTAGGGAATTGTGGAGGAGGTGAAGATGCCAGCTGGTTATATCGAATGACATATGCTATTTCTGCTTTAGCTTTTTGCTCAAGGGGTTTTAGGGCAGGCCATCTGCACAAAATGAAAGGTTGTTCATGGTAAACATATGTATCTAGCATGTGTCACTCCTGTACTGCCTAAACAATTGGCAGGACCAAGGTGACTGAGTGACTTCTGATAAAAGAAGAAAATAACAATTGCATGAAATATGAGAAGATTAAAGACCTAGGAAGAATAATTTACCTCACTAAAACCAAATGTGGTACTGTGGATTTCTATATTTTAAGTGGAATGTTGACTTAATAGTTTAGAACGAAGGATTAGGTGTTTTCCTTTGAACAGAATGTAGAGGGATAATATGAGTAAATGAACTATGGTTTGCATACTGTACAGAATCATGGTGTGTGGAAGATGTTGGGATTAAGGGCCTGAAACTAATGTCATACTTCCCACTGTGAAAAAAGAAATACACCTCTATCTAAATAAGTTGCAAATCTCCATCTTCAAGGAATAAGATATTGCCATCCCTCTAAATTTAATGTTGAGGCTGGAAAAATTAAGTGAAGAATGATCTGAGAACAGTTTACATCAGGTGGACTTGAAAGCCATTTTCTTCCTGTTGTTTGCTTGTTTATGTAGACATTGTTTCTTCTATCTGCCTCTTCTAACAGTTTCTTCCTAATTTCCTTTCTCATGCCAGTTCCAGTGGCCACTGACCAAGCTTGAAAAGGACTACAAGCCTATATTTATCTTTTTCAAAACCTCAGTGCTTTTATTGCATGCATCTTAGAACCATAGACTCATGGAACAATTAAGGTTAGAAAAGACCACTAAGATCATCAGGTCCCACACAGCCAAGTCCACTCAGTGCCACACTGACTTATTTTGAATGCTTCCAGGGATGACAAAACCAATGATTCCCAAGATATCCTATGCCTGACTATGCTTTCAGTGAAGAAATTTTTTTCTAATATCCAAACTAAAACTCCCCTAGTGCAGCTTGAATCCATGTCCTCTCCCCCTATCACTGATTGCCTGGAAGAAGATACCAACCTTCACCTGATTACAGACTCCTCTCAGGCAGTTGTAGAGAGTGATAATGTAACCCCTGAGCCTCCTTTTCTCCAGGCTAAACAACCCCAGCTACTTCACCATAGGACTTATTTGCTAGGCCCTTCAACATCTCCTTTGCCTTTCTCTGGACTTGCTCCTCAATGTATTTCTTTATGTGAGGGGCCCAGAACTCGACATAGAACTTGAGGTTCTGTCTCACCACAGCCAAATATAGGGGGAAAATCCCTGCCCTGGTCCAGCCGGCCACACAACTGCTGATACAGGCCAGGATACCACTGGCCCTCTTGGCCACCTGGCTCATATTTAGGTGCTGTTGACCAGCACCCCCAGATCCTCTTCCACCACTCTGTCCCAGAATGTAGCACTGCATGGGGTTATTGTGACCCAAGTGCAGGACCAGCCTGGGTCTTGGTGAACCTCACACCATTGCAGTTGTCGTTCTGATCCAGCCTGTCCAGATCCCTCTGCAGAGCCTTCCTGCTCTCCAGCAGAGCAACATTCTGACCAAACTTTCTCCTCTGCAAACCGACTGAGGGTGCACTTAATCCTCTCATCTGGATCATTGATAAAGCTATTAAACAGAACTGGTCCCAAATGGAAGGGGCATCTTGGTACATCAACCTGTATTGCTACGAGCAGAATGCAAATTCTCTTTGTTGTAAAATTACCATTTCGCAGATCAATTCTATTGATCTTTCTTTTGACCTTTTTTTCCACTGTACTCAGAGCACTTCTTATTGTTGATATTATTCTGTTTCTTTCCCTGACGGCTTATTTCTTCCTTTCACATTCCAGAAGCAGACATTTGAAAAAGTGGCAAACTGTGGAAATCTTTTATACTAAAGCTGAGAGGTCTTCCTGCATTCACTGAGATTAGACTGTAGCATTTTTAAATATTAAATAAATGATTTTGGGGGTTACTAAAGGCAGAATAAAGCAGCTTCTAAAATGTTGCATTTTCAAAAGACAGTACATTCACAAAGGTCATCAGTAATTCTATCATTACCTCGGACTGATCACAGTATCATTGCTATACTACCATCATAGTAAAAAGATAAAGAAAGGTGACATTCAGCAACCCCGAAAAAGAAAAAGAACAAAGTTTGGGTTTCAAACCACAACTACTAAAATTATGCATGGATTTATTGACTCTGCTTTAAAATTGTGTCAGCTTTTTGAACTAGAAAACAACAGAAATTTTTCATTATTTAACTATTTCATTGTTAATTATTATATAGTTAATTATTATATAGTTAACTAATTTATCATCATTTTATAAAAATTAAAAATATTTAATCTTTAAAAATAATTTTATTGATAATTCTTGAAATTTTATGAGCTTTACAAAGCTATTTGAAAATTCTCTTCCAGAATTATAAGAAACATTACTGTGCTGACATTTACTACAGAAATGTTCAGACGGGGGGTTTTGTGTGTTCTTAGCAAAAGCCCTAAGTCTAAAGAGGGAAACATATCCATTTGCAAGAGTTATCCAAAGTCCCTGTGACCTTATTTTATGTTTCTTAAAAACTATGACTTTCACTTCTTTAATTACAAGAATAGCTTCTTTTAAAAATCAGGTCCTTAGATAATGAGGAACTGCATATGTTTAAAATACTTATTTGTTGCTAATGTAGTTCAGGAGTGGTAGGTACTTGTACGGCAAAACTGAGTATGATCATATTAAATGAATATATTTTTCTGTTGATTATTCTTCTGTGTTTGTCATATAAATTGGAAAGAGGAAAATAACTTTCTCTGTTGGAGCATAAAACAAATTAGACATAATGGCACATAAAAAGCAAACTATAATCACACTCTTGAAAACGAATGCATTTTACAGGATATGTAGCCATTAAGGCAGTCACAACATTTTAAACCTACTCAGTTCAACACACCTGCAATCTATTCACTTTCTGATGGCAGCATTTTGTGAAGCTGGCACTGATAATTAAATAAATTGTAGGTGGAAATCCTAAACTCATCTTGCATGGCAATGTGCCAGATTTTTCTTCCTTTGTCTTCTGTATTTCACTGAACATTTTTTTTGTTCATTCTACAGCCTTTTGATGGCATTTCCTTCAGAGATTGGGAGCATTCTTATTTTTTGTTCTGAACACAATATTAGCAGATGGATTTAGGAATACTCCATGGATGGGACAGACATTATACTGTAGTTTGGCATGACCAAAGGGACTAGGTGGCAATGGTGAGAAAGAAATATAAGCTGCGATGGTTGAATGCCAAGGAAAATATTATTTCATGTCATTCTTCCAGAAATACTCATTTTGCTACATCAATTCACAGAAAAATACTGGAAGGCCTTTCCCTGACAATGCCTTCCAGCTTCATTTAAACAGTTTAAAGGCAAAAATCTTGTCCCTTTCCCCCATTTATCTCCCAATACCAAAGAGCACAATTTCATATCACCTCTAGACATATCAGGATAGTCCTTAACCACCACAAATGACTTCTCATTCAGCTAGTGACAATCTAAGAAAAAGAAGAGATTTCCATTAATGCTCATTCTGCAAAATCCAAGATAAAGCTTTGTTTCTGAAAGACCATGGTCACTTTTATGTCCTGGAGATCACAGATTAATTTTCACTTCTTAAGCCCATGCCCAAGTGATTTGCAAAATGAGCAATATTAGTAAATGTGCCTCCAGGAGTGAAAATAGAGCACCACAGGAATCTTTCCACCTAAGCCAAGTCAGATTCCACTTAGGAAGAGTCAGACTGCACTCCAGCTGAACAGATAAGAAATTTTAGAATAAAACTATTATATTTTGGAAATTGCAGAGCATGACATGCTTATGGTTTTGGTGTCTGAAAATCCTGAGGCTTTTTAAGGGCTTTGACTATTGGACCTGACTTCAGTGAAACCTATATTTAGCACTGGGGACATCAATCTCTACACACAATACTCCCAGTAACTGAAGAATTCCTCTAACAAAATGTTTGTCTAAATTCAGGAGGGATGAAGGAGCACCACTAGATAAAAAGGTGGCTAATCTCTTGTGGGATATGTATGACATTACCATTGCAAACTAAAATGAAAAAATTAAAACTAAAAGAAAAAAAGGAGAAAGAAGCCCTAGCACATAGAAAACACATGAACCATGCATAGGAAAGAACAGGGAAATCAAAATTGAAGTTAAAATCATAGTCAAACACTCTGGCCTCAGCACATTTGGAGTACCATACCCAAAAAAAAGGGCTCTAAAATCCTTTTGATGTTATGGTTAACAGCTATTTTTCATGTTATTTAGTTTAAAGGTGACCACCTCCAGATAAAGAGATGTTACAGAACCTCTGCTGGTGGTGCAGATGGCTCAGACTCTCTATATGGGATTTTGGTAATCTCCTTATCTGATAAGAGATACAGAGAAAATCCTTCAAGTCTGAATAAAAAGGAATTTCAGAAATATGAAGATAAAGTGCTTTCTATCTTTCTCTATCTCAACTCAGGGAAACATTATTTGATAAAGAAGGAGGGTTTTTTTCGGAAAAAGGAGATGGAACTGCTCTTTATTTATTTCCTCATAAGTTTACCATGAAATGTCAGGACAAAATCAGCCTTTTTCAGGAGGTAAAATTCACAGGTCATCTTGAGGGGAAGATTAAAAATGACAACGTAGAACTCACTGACAAGTTTGACTCAAGCATCAGTAATGATTGACTGTGAAATTTTTACTTGTCTGATCAAGTTACTGAATCATCAAGGGTGGTTTTTATTAAAAAAAAAAAAAAAAAAAAAAACACATTTCTCTCAGTGGTGGGAGCTCAGAGAATTAAATTTAAGACAAGTAATCTGCAGGCTACACATTGCCAATGGTTCTCCAGAGTTTTCAGTGTTCCAGCCATTTTAAATAATCTACCATGCACATTTTCATGCTCACCTCACTGGCAAAAAGAGACAGATTACAAAAGGGCTAAACAGTAGGGATGGAACCATGAGTTGTGTAACTGTCACTATTTCCCGTCGCACATGGTAATGAGTGCCTGAAACCCCGCTCACAAAGCCTGAGGGTTGGCTTAGCCAGCAGAACCTTGGTGTGACTGTATCCCAGGGTAAAGAGTAAAAATAAAGAGTACCCCCGGGCCTCCTGGATGGTCCAAAAAACTGGACAGTCATCTTCTGCAGGGTGCCCTTGGGGCCTGCTTAGGTTCTAGTACTTTGCACCACTGAAGCCAGTGGAAATTTGATCACAAATACCAATGCAGTCAGAATATCAGGCCCCAGCCTTTAAGTACTAGTAATAGGGGTAGAAAAGCATCTTGCAAGTGCAGCTGTTGCTCATTCTTGAAGACATTCTGTAAGCAATTTTTTGTGAATCACTTGTCAGAAGGAACAAGATTGATGAACCTGGAAGTCAGTTTGTCATTGCAAAAAAAGAAAAAAAAAAAAGATTATTTCTGCTGATATATATCTTATCATTAAGAATTATTCATCTACATTTGATAAATCAACACTAACAATTTTCTACAGTCATTTGGCCACAATTCGTTATTTCCTTTCCTTATTTTGTACTTTGATCAGCCTAAAACTTCTTCAATGGTTGTATTTGTTTGAACTATTTTAATCAACCATTGCAGGCAGTATTCAGATTACCACTCAATCTTCTGCAAATAGAGTTTTGCAAAAAAAGTTCAGTTATATATACCAGTTCCCTCACTGCACTTAAATACAGCAGGGACAATGGGATATTTTACAATGGATTTTCTACCTAATTCTCTGTTGTATTTTCTGTACTGATTCTCCTTTTCAACCTGACAAAGGAGATATTCAAACAGCAACTCCTTTTCCTGAGCCCAGGCATATCTCACCTGCACCCTTGAACCATACACATGAACCTAGGATTCCCAGGGCAGCAGCCAAACACCAAAACAACCACTTTGCTTTCAGAAGTGACATTTTTAAAGTAGTATTCAGTTAGGGATGTATTAACTCTGAAATCCTTATACAGATTGAAATACCAAGGTTTCTTTATAGGTAAGCATGTTTCCTTTGCTATTAGCTTAGTTCCTTTATGATGAGTGTTGCAATAACATAAGTAACAAGCATTTCTTGAGAAAAAAAGTCCATAAACTCAGAGAAGGATGGCCCTAAGCTCCCTGTGGGATCAGCAGAAGACAGTCACCTCCAGACCACACTTCAAAATCAGTCCTAAAACCTGACTAAACTTGACTAGAAAAGCATTATTCGACTGCTTTCCCAAACTGGGCGGTGAAAAATCCAGGATAAAGTAGTGAAACATGATTTTAAATGTTCTGCTTTTAAACCAGAAAGAAAGGCTAAACAAAAATTTTCCCAGCTGGCAAGTGACAATGCTAGATAGAGGAAAATAAGTTTAGATTTCAGAATATACTTGCCTCTAGACAAAGGAAGATAAAAGCTGCACAATTTCTGCATCATAAGGATGCTAAAGAAGTTATTCCAACTCAAGTGTAGACATCATGGGAAAGTCAACATAGTAAAGTTTTGAGCTCTCTTTCATCAAAGCCTATCATTATTACTGGCCTGAGCTCCAGTGGAACAACTTACATTTCTAAAATGAAGAAGATGGGATAACCATATGACCACATTTCTATTGACCTGACAGAAGACACTGTTTAGGCTTCACATTTTATGTTAGCTGCAGAAATGTAGGCAACAATTGGTCCATTACAAACGTCTCCAGAACAAAGCCACATTTTAACCAATAACCAAAGGTAGCATGTTACAGAATTTATGTTTTGTTTAGTCTGCACAATAGTATTTTTCATCCTGCACCTGAAGTACTAATTCCTTTGTGACCCAATCACAGTCTAACATTTCTAAACTGTGCCAGTTTATCACATGGTAGCACGCATCAACAGAGTCCCATTATTTCAATATACTGATAAAATTCCCATTTGCAGACAAACATCCAAAAAATTACCACAGCATTGTTTCTAAGCCTGCAAGACATCTGAAAAAAAAGTCTATATTAACTCTATCATCCTCTATGTCATATGGAGACAAAAAGCACAGTTTTGTTGAGGAGGGATGACAACCCCTTCTGAAGTTGTTGGTATTCAGTCTTGGTTCAGCACCAGGAGCCAGCCCACAATGAGAATGGTCAACGCTTGTAACAATCTCTCCAGGGAAGTGGTAGATTTGTCAGTCCTGTGAGCAGAGGACATAGTAGCAAAGAGCACACATTCAGGGTTTATGTGTCTGCACACAGCTTCAGAGAAGGGCACAGGAGAAGACAAAACACAAGTTTATTTTTGAGCAGAGCTCTGGCTTTAGATGCTATAGCAGGTCAGATCAGAACTCCAAGATTCACTGAAAGAAAAAGAAACTGATTCAGCTTTATAAGAAACATGTAATAATATATTATTGTTTTGTATCACATTTGGTTTGCTC
Organism: Certhia americana; assembly: GCA_018697195.1. Classification (NCBI taxonomy): domain Eukaryota; kingdom Metazoa; phylum Chordata; class Aves; order Passeriformes; family Certhiidae; genus Certhia; species Certhia americana. The sequence continues at coordinate 47,541,839 of CM031878.1, read as the reverse complement.
TATCACCCTCCAAGGCCCTGCTGTGTTTTTGGTTTCCCCTGGGTTGACTCCTCCCTTTGCCCTTTCCATCATTGGTTTCCACTGGCTTCAGCTCTTTCCTCTGCCCCCCCTTTCTCCCTCTCCCCTCACCCTGCCTGGACAATAAAACCTGTGAGATCCACAGTCCCAGGAAGAAAGGACGCTTCTCATCTTTTTGTCCTTGTTGGTGTTTGCCAGGGTTTAGAGCTAGCCAAATAGTCTCTCCGAAAAGACGAACACCCTCATTATATAACATATAATAACAATATAATAAAAGGCAGCTTCATTACTGTCATTAGTGGAGTTACATTTCTCACAGAATTTTATCACATCTCTTGCCAAAGAAGCATGCATTCTCAGTTGGAGCTCTTTTTCCAGCACTTTTGCTTATAATTTCCTTCCGTCATTTGCAAATATAGGTAAACAAGGGACCTGCTAGGAACCGCTCACATAGAAATGCCTAGAGCAAAAATTCCTTGAACATATATTCTGTTTGCAAATGACAGCTCAAATGTTCCCCTCAAACTGAACTCATTTTTTTACAGGTATCTCATCCTTTCAACAGCTAGATTGAAAGGACGCGGGTAGGAAAACACAACATTGGTTTCAGAAGTCCAAGTGCAATTTTTTTGATGTCACACTTCAGATATGCAGCTGCCCATACCTGCAGTCTGGACCTGCACAGATTGACCTTCAGCCAAATTGCTTCAGTATTTCTGATATGACTCTGCAGCTAGAAAAGCACCTGCAATCACAATAGTGTTGTTGGACAATGTTCATCTAGCTCAGAAAACAGCCAGACTCCCATTCTGCACACGTACTGCTAGATTAGATGGAAAGATACACTCAGGATATGATATACTGAGGTCTGACATCTTTGGTTTTTCCTTACAGCTGCAGCAAGAACACATAAAACTCCACATCATAATAGAAAATTAAATAGGGGCATTGTCATTTAAAGTAATAGAAGGCTAGTTTTTTTGTTTTTTTTTTTTTTTTTAAACAGACTCTTAGGAGAAACTGAGATATTAATTACTACAAAGTTATTTGCTAAGAAATAAACACCTGAAAATGGCAGGATATTCTTTATCTGAACAGCTATGCAATATGGTGAAAATCTCATCCAATCTCAGGAAGAAAAATATGTTTTCTGAGGATTTGGGATTTTTTGTTTTATTCCATCATTCTCCCCAACACATGTTTTTTGAGATATATGGATAGATATAGATATAGATATATAAACCTAGCAATATAAGAGAATCATTCAAATATTTACTTTGCCTTCTGAGTTATAGATGCATGTATATTTATCTGGTGTATTGTGTTATTTTGACATAAGTGTTTCACAAAAATCTGTTCACAGAAGTCAGTTTACCTCTTGATTATTTTATGACTCATATTTCAGGAAGTGAGACAAAAAAAAAAAAAAAAGAAATTTGTGAGTGTGGCTTTTGTCTGGTTTTATTGTGAGCAGCATATGTTACTTTGAGGGAGTCTGAAGTGAAAAACTGCATACTTTTCTGAATTATGAACCTTAATGTTCTGATTCTGTAACTGAATTCAGCTTTTGTCCCCCCTGGAGCACTGGTGCCAACCTTTCCCTACAATGGAAGGGTGGGAAGTAGGGATCCTCACTACAAATCATCAAACCTTTGAAGTGAAGGTGAAGTAATTTTCTGTTGGAATCATTAATCTGGCCCTGGGATTCCTCTCTACAGCTTCTATCTTGCTGTGTAGTTTGACTTTGCAGAATGTGGCAGGTTCAGTTCGTTTCCCAGCCAACACAGTAAAATTGTCGAGGTTTCAGTTCAAAACTGGGCAGAAACACTAATTTTGTGTTGTAGTTTCGGTTTGCTAATTTGAAATTTCCCAATCAAGAGCAAAGCAGGCTTGAACTTAAAAGGAATAAAACTTTATTAACTAAAACTAAAAGAAAAAAACAAGATTCAGAATAAAATCTTCAAAAAACTTCTCTTTCCCCCACCAACTATTCACTTTCTTACTCCATTATAAAAAGACAAAACTTGGGATTCTCAGTCAGTTATCAGCCTTAAAATAATAATTTCTCAATTCACCAAGGAGAAAGGAGTCTCTCTTGAATACCATAGAGATTTTCTACAATATAACATTTCTCTTGCTCTCACACTTTACAAATGGCCTGCTCAGGGGAAGAAAATTTGCCATTGTGAAGTCCCTTCCCATGACACAGCCTTCACAGCCACTCATGGGCCATATCAGCTTATTAGGGTGATAGGGTACAGTTTAAGGATGCTGCTTCTTGTATAAACAAGGAGTTCTCTTCATCTATCTCATCTTCATCTCAAAATGAGATGAAGAGGTCATCTTCTCTCAATGGGCAGAGGGCATCATCGCTCTCTTTTTTGGTCTTCCTCTGTTCAATTTCTCCAGTAGGTCACAATTACATCAGTTCACAGCTATGACTAGAACTTTGCATCCTCCTAAAAGCATTTTCTATGTTACAGGGTTTTAGTCCATTCTCCGTGGCTTCAAAAGAGAAGTCCAACCTAACCAGGCCATTCCTTCAATCCTCCTTTCAACTTAAGATTCTTCTCTCACTTTCTCTAACATTAGGTCTCACGCTGTGTCTTTTTACATTTTACCTTTACTTTTTTACATTTTATTTACATTTTACATTCTCTCAGTGGGCAAGATTCATACTTTGGAAGTTTCACCTGTTTAGGAAGGAGTTAACATTTTCACTCGGGTGTGCAGAGCCACCCCTCAGGCTCAGCCACAGGGTGTCAGCGGCTCCAGGACAGCTTTTGGGCCCCTCGCTGCTGCACTAGAAGGTTTCTGTGCTAGGAAGGCTGCTGTCCTTTCCTCCCTCAGCCCGGGACCCGGCTGGGCCCCTCCGGGCCGGGTGTGCCGGGGGAGCGGGCCCGGCCCGTCCTGCAGCCGCTCCGCCCGGCCGGAGAGAGGGAAAAAACATCCCGGGCAGTGCTGCAGCAGCAGGAGAGGGGGAGGAGAAACTTGGATCGGGCTGGTCTGGCCATGGGAAGAAGCCGGACCGAACCTCCTACCTCCCACACCTCCGGAAATCAGAAGAATGAAATTTCCGAAATCTCACCTAAAAATGTTTTCACAAGAGGCGTATCCACCCTTTTCATTGGTTTAATCAGGTGTCAATATTACAAAATTCTCCATAACACAGAAGCTGCCCAGTGGAGTAAGGGTAGCTGGATTTTCTTCCCGGTTTGCATTACCAGTCTAATGCTACAATATATCATAAGAACAGAGGGATTAAGAGCCTTTTTAGTGCTCCCCTTTAGTTCCTTCAAAACCAGGAACATGTCAACATCTTTATTGCCTTGGCATCTTCCCTTCAGTTCTTAGACATAGGCTTCATGGCTATTTCATAATCACCTGTTCTAATTTCTCATACAATTTCAAAGCTGAATGATTTAGGGGATTTGGGGGTGGGGGTTTTGTTTGGGGTTTGTGTGTTTGTTTTTGTGTTCTGGTTTGGTTTGGTTTGGTTTGGTTTGGTTTTTTGCTGTGGCAAATTATATTTAATTGACTTAAAAATCAAACGCTCCTCTACAGACATCTAATTAAGCTCATTGTAAAATCTACATAGTGTGGCAGCTCCCATATGGAGAAAAAATACTCCCCAGTTGTGCCACTTTACTATAGTTACTGTGTAATAATAGATTCCTTACATATCATAAGCATAAAAGTCTTTGTGCATCAGCTAGATTGTTTTATATCAATGACATAATGTGAGTATAGCATTGTTCCATCTGTTCAGGACAAAAATGTACATGCACTGAGCATTTCCACATTTATTTGTGCCTACGCAACAGTCCCCTTCAATAAAGTGCAATACTCAAAGGAAGAGCAGATTGCAAACTGAAGCATTCAAAATGCAAAGGTAGTACATGTGTCACGTGATATCAACATTCACGCTTACAAAGATTTTTAAGTCTGAACTTTCTTTATACAAACTAAAGAATGCCACAAATTTTGGGTTCAGTGTTGATGTCAGAATTCAGCCAGCACTCACTCTGGTGTGATTCAGGAAGTCGTGTATTCAAAGGAAATTTTTTCAACAAGACATTGATAGACTTTAAAATACATTAAAAAGAAAGATAAAAAATTCTTTCATGTTAAGAACAGCATTTGAGATCAACTTAGCTTGCATATATCTTCAGAAATATCTAATGAACTTAAACCCTAAACACAAACCTTGGAAATACAAAACTGGGGCACACTAAAATATGGAAATATAACAATATTTTGACTGTACATAACTCCAAAACTCAGAGACAGAGACTTTCTCATACAAAAGAAGACAAATTAGTCCTTGTAAATACAGATCTGGAAATAAAGAATACACAGAACAAAGAAAAAGTCAGGAGGTAACAACTAATGAGCCTTTCCTAGTAAACTAATTAAGTTTTTTTTTAAATAAGTGTTAGATGACATGCTATGGCAAAAACATTGTGCCATGGGGCCTGGACATGGTCAAATTCTCAGGGAGAGTCTGTCCCCTTCAAGAGTGACTCAGCCCTGGTGTGCAGCTGAGAGCTCTGGAAGATGTGCCTGTGCTTGGCCTGCAATAGTGCAAGCACACAAGGAAAGCCAATCACTTTCCACAATGCACATGCTCTTTCTAACTGTTTGCTCCTTCATGACTGATGACAGCCTGGTAGGAACCTTGTTATGGCATGGCTATTAGGAGGAACAAAAACCTTCCTTTATGGTACTAGACCCAGTTGTACTTGACATTCCATGTCTTAAACCAGGAAAAAAAAAAAATTTATACAAGGTCTTCAAGTAATTCTTTGCCTAACATAGTAGTAGCGGAAAAACTGATGTGGGTGATATATAGGAACCCCTCCTGCTGGATCCTGGGATTGTGAAGGGGATAGAGCCACTACAACAGCTCTGAGATGAAGCCTGGGAAGTACAAAAAGAACCTGAGGGAAATGGGCTGGTTCAGCTTGGTGAAGAAAGAGGGAAGGAGAGATCTTATCAGTGTTTTCAAAAAGCTGATGGCAGTTACAGAGAAGGTGGAGGTACATGAAGGCAAAACAAAATGCATAAGATATAAATTGAAAGACAGTAAATTACATTAGATGTAAAGAAAAATATTTTTGGAGTGAGAATGGATCACAAAGAAGAGGCAGGATATGGGGGAAGAATGTGTTAAATATTCTCCTCTGCTCTCTCAAATCTTCAGTTGAACCCCAAGATGGACTTCTTCCCATTGCTTTCCGGACTTTCTGAATCACTGGTGGTGTTAGTGGTAAGCTCAGGTTGAAATGGGATTTCTACCATCTCTTGCTTTTTCATTATTTTCTAAGTTACATGAATAAATTACATTCTAAAGTCGTCTTGAGCTTCTTCCAGGTTTTCTTAATCCATGAAGCTTTTGCACTTCGTATCCTTATGAGCAGAACTTCTATAATGCTTGCTACTACCAGGAAGATTTCACTTTCTATCAGCTCTTAATTGAGCAGTCTAAATGTTCTTTTCCACCAGTTTTGATGTTCAGCAGATCTCTTGCTGAGGCATTTCAGCTCACTGATGTGGTAGTAAATGATTATCCATTATATTTTTGGGCATGCATACAGAATAGGGAGTAAACCCACAGAGATCAGGCTCCAACAGGTGAGCTGTTAGGTCTGCTTCAGCTTTCTTTAATGCATATATATTCAAAAAAAGATCAAGCAGGTGAATTCTGGTGATAATTACTTGTGGTTTCATGCTTTCTACTACCACGTGCACATTTGCTGTTTCCATTCACAATTTGGTTTAACACAGATACTTCGAGTTGCTTGTTTTCACTGTCCTGATGAATCTGTTATGAGACCTTTAGTGTTCACTGTTGTTCAACATCGACAAGAGAGGGGGGAAACATGAACTGCTTGGAGTGAGATGAGGCTGGCAGCAGCAGAGCTTGGCAGTACTCTTTGGGCCTGGGTAAACATTTCTCACCTCCTGGTGATCCTTTTATACCTTGGCACAACCACCTTTGCAATGTCATTGTGTCAGTCTTTTTGCACTCCATTGCTGTATGCAGAGATATTGCCTGCTGGCAATAAAAGAAGCAAGATGAAGACAAGTGGCTAAGGATTTCGAGTAAACGGGAAATGCCTAATTTGACTCATGATGAAAGATTGACAGATTACACTCAGGGATATAAGTCTTCCTTTATCCTGAAACCCACCTTTCAAAAGCTATATATAGTCATTCTGTTTGGTAGATAGCTCTGTGTGAAACACAATGGCTTTCTCAGGCTGACTAAAAACTGAATTTTGGGATCAAACCATATCTTGACAAAATGGGTTCTACCCAAGTAAGGGAATTTCAAGAATCCATTTTTCAACAGTAAGATACAATTAGTAAGATTTTCATCTACCATTTCTTGCTACAAATTCAAGCTGTTCAGGTTTCCAGAATATGACCGTTTTTTTCTACACATTTACATGAATGTGGGCATGGCTATTCCAAATTTTTAGTGTAGAGAATAACACCAGTGTCCTCAGGTCAGCTTCCTATCAGCAAGCCCAGCATGGAAAGATTTTCACAGCAGTGAGGAAATTTCATGGTTGGAATTGAAATGTAGAGAAAAGAGAGGGCACACATAGCAGAAGGAACTCAAGGCTGTGACTTCACCGTTATTAATACAGCAATCAGCAATGGAACTTTAATCCAGGTCAGGAAGGAACACAAGACTGCATTTCTGACCAATATGCTAGAAGATGCAGTATGGATGTTTTCTGTAAAGGAGGACAGATGAAGGGTATCTAGCAAAAGCCTGAGGGAATACAACAAACTAGATTTTTGTTCCTCTTGTTACATTTCTTTGGGTTCTGGAGCTTTGCTGTTCACTTCAGAGGGGTTAAGGATGTTGAAGCAAAGACAAGGAGGGGAAATTAATCCGTATCGGTTTGCACTGTATCATCCTTTTGTGTTGTGCATTTCATGTGATTTTCACATATGAAAGCTGGATTTGCTGAAAGATCAACCCATAACTTCAGAGCACAAATACCACCTGGTGAAAAAGGGACTGTGCCTTTTGGTTTATTAAAGAATGCCCCTAGGCCACTTCACAAACCCTCATGCAGAGGGAACTACAGCATGAACTTCATAAAACTACTTGACTCTGTGTCACTGGAATAGACACTGGTTGTACCCTGATCTAATTTTCAAAACGTATTATGCTGTTGCTGCCTCCAATGGCCTGATTCTGCACTCCATGAGCAAAGAGGCAAAGTCTCATCCACTCCAGGTGGAAATACCTCTGATTTCCTGATTCTTCATGATGAAATGTGTTAATCACATCTGATGATCTGACTTTAAAACTTTCTCACCAGACCTATAAAATTTGTTCCTACATTGCACTATAAACATTTAAAATGTGAAAATGTGTAACAGAAGCACCAAAATTTGCAGTGTGTCACAATTCTCTTGCAAAAATGGAATAAAATTCCTCCCCAGGCTATCCCAATCAAAACCCACGTAATTATTAGTTCAATGGGTACTGGCTAAGGAACATTAAGTTTGCCAAATACCAAGAGCTTACTGCAATTTCAAGAAATTGTCAATGTTCTAAGAACAGGAACAAGAATAGTGTCCTTCACTGGCAGAAAGGCCCAATATCTTAAAACTAAGCATGTTTTTTTTGTGTGTGTGAAATTACATTTAAAACAATGTCTCAAATGCAATCTGTTTCACACAAGTGCTAGACCTAGGAGAAATGTTTTAAATTCATATCTCCAAGGATTGTAAAGCCTCTAAACCACTAGCTGGGTACCTTTGTTAAAGGGCGGGAATGTGGGATGTGGGGGTGTTTGAAGCAAAAAAAGCAGTAGCAGATAACAGAAACTTGGATGCCAATGCAAAAAGAGATAAAGAACAAAAAATTCTCTGAAGCTTAACATATATGTTTTGGAAAATTCTGTTGGGGACAAGCAGCCATATCCAGGGTCAAAGTAAAAAAGATGTTGCTGTTTATTTGGGTTTTAGCTTTGTAACCTAATTAAGGTTTTGATTGGTACAATTTTATTTTTCCTCCTGTGATAGTTTTACAAAAGTTTAATGGACTACCACAGCAATTCTGAAGTACTGACACTGCATGAAAATGTCTCTTGCCCTCGTTAAGAAACACTTCTCTGAGTTTACCTGCCAGCCCTGCAGACACTATGAATTTTTGTGGAAGCCTTGAGCATTCAGTTGAAAAAAGAGAAAATTTCTTCCCCTAGACAGACTTCCCCCACCTATGTATATGAGCATAGACTGAGGCATCTTCAAACTAAAAAAAAAAAAAAAAAAAAAAAATTATTATAGGATTGGAAACTTCTTTCCGAAAGTATTTGGCCTTTGCTTGCATTATTCCAAATAAAGTTCAGAAGAGCCATATATCATTACAGAGGTCTACCATCTGCCATTAAATGAAGAGAATAGCAGAGTATTTTTAAAGTGGGTGGTGAATCCTAGAGTGCCTACACATTATAATTTCATAAACTTCACATAAAATATTCAGATCCAGTCATTAACAGAGACAGACTATCAAACTAGAAAAACTCTGCTATAGCTATAAGGATACATGGAATTATCCATGGATAAAAGAATCAAAAAACCAGTGAAAACTACCTTTCAGCCCTTCTCATAGTTTGTTTCATTTCATCTACCACTGCATTTCCAAGGTTCTGCTGAAAATCTAAGCAGAGATATTTATATAAGATCACCATTAAAAAGCAAAAGAAATATGCCTTTAAAAGAAAAACACAAGTATTTTTCTTGAGAGGTTCTGTCAGGCTTCAGTAAGCAGATAAAACCATTGTTTTGAAATAGGTTTTCCTATTTGAACCAAAGGTTGAAAAGCACCCACAATAAAGACCCTCAGACATTGGTCTGAAATACGAATTTATCATTCATAAATGCAGAAAGCTCAACAGGAAGAAATGTGTGAACAAATGTCTTTAATAAATGGCTGCCTAAATTTAGTTTTCTAAACATGTGCAAAGTATCTAATTAATTGCTGTATTTTCAAAGTTGCTGAGCAACAATCAGATGCTCTTAACTTCTGCATAAAGCATTTAGACAAGGAATGAAAACTTAAAAACTTAATCTTTTTTGTTTCTCAGAAAGTCTTAGTGGTTTTACATATGTTTCAAGTTTTTATAGAAACATTTAAAAATATGATAATAAATACCATTAACTGGTATGACTTGCTGTGGTATCTAAAATTTTTTGTTGCTTTTGTACCATGCATGAGTGAGAGAAACTGATCAAACAGCAGCAGGAAGCTCAGCTGTATCTTTCTTGAGGCTCTTACCTAATTTGCACCTGCCTACTGATGGGGTTTTTTTAAGTGTACCTATTATGTACCTATTATTAATGTCCTCCAGATAGCGGCCAAACTCCAGGGTTTGGGGCTTTTCAATGTATACAGAGCAGAGGAATCCCACCTATTTAGACTTAATTAAGACCCACTCAGGTGACTTACTCTTGTCATTGCAAGGAGGTCTGTGATTAAAATATTCCCTTAAAATTGTTTCTTTTGTCTTGCTTCTGGCCGAAATACTGAGTTTTGAAGGAAAAATCACATGCCTCACTGCTGATTTTTTTGTCTCAATGGGCATAGAATGCCCACTCAGTAAGTACTTTCACATACAACTGATGTATATCTGTTTAGATAAATTTGTTGGGCTCAGGAGTTGACAATCCCCATTACCAGTTAGCAAGATTTACAAAGCAGAGGATGTAGCAGTACTACTGTGGAAATTTGCAGCTAAATCTCTGGTGACAAGAACAACCCTGGGAAGAACTATATTTAATATAGATTTAATATAGAATATCATCATTCCTGGCTGGTTTATATTCTAATTATTATTCATATATACATTATGTGACATTATTTTAAAAGTATACATCTATGGTCTAATACAAGAATTCTAATTTGAAATTTACACTTCACTGTGCAGAAGGCAGTATTCTTCATAATGTCTGACTACTGGCAAATACTGAGGGGAACATGGCACAGAGCACAGACTGTGAAAAGAAAACAGCATCACAGCCTCTGGAGGACTAAGGCTGATAGCATTAGAAAGGAAAACTCCATCAGTTAATGGCGAATGTGACTTCCTTTATGAATGATTCAACTGCATTTGTCCTTCATAGTATAAATTTCGTTGTGCCTTTCCAGAAATAAATGCAAGGTAAGTACAAGTTATGTAAGTTATATCAAAGAAAAAAAAAAAAAAAAAAAAA
>CM031878.1:47516816-47531179 GCA_018697195.1 Certhia americana | reverse complement strand
TTTCCTTTCCTTTCCTTTCCTTTCCTTTCCTTTCCTTTCCCTTTCCTTTTCCTTTTCCTTTTCCTTTTCCTTGCCTTTGCCTTTGCCTTTGCCTTTGCCTTTGCCTTTGCCTTTGCCTTTTCCATACTTTCTACAGAGTAAATAAAATATCAGTGAGCTCTCAGGAAAGTGCATTTCCAAAATGACTGAACTGAAAGTGTAGACACAAATAAGAGAAAAGGTAGGGAAAAGAAATGGAAAGGAGAGACGAACAGCAAATGAGTGACATTAGACATTAGAAACTTTGATGTTTCTTGCTATCATGAGAAAAATTTGAGCTCTTAAATTCACTTTTGGCATGCCCATCAGTTCATGGATTTCTAAGCAGGTACTCTTTTCCCAGCTTTTCCTTTCTTCTCAGCATTTTTTGCTCACTAGTGTTTAAAGCAAGGGAGAAAAGCAAGACTGGTACATCTCTAATATCTGCCCACATACAGAAAATGTAATTTTAAAAATTTTTAGCATCCATGGCCCCTAATAATTTACAGAGAAGACTACAGGATAAGGGTTTCAGTCCAATCATGATTATTAGCAAATAAAAATCATGCTTGTAGGTCAGCCTCCCATATCTTTTCAATTCCTTCTATCTAGAATTGTCAATTAGGTTTTAAGATGACATTTAGGAATATTCATTTGGAATAGCACATCTGCCATATAGATACTCACATGATTCTTGTACTTTCACAGAAGAGAAAATTTCAATTAGGTGGATTTGGGTTTGCAGGAAGAGCTGTGGCTTACAGACATATTTTGTGACATGTACGGGGTCCTTGTCCCCATATGCACCAGCAATTGAAAAAGCTTTGTAAATTGCAGTTAACTAGCAATTAAAAATTACAGAAGCTCAGTGTATTTTTCAATTATTTGATGAGTTCCCAAATCTCATGTATGGTAAAACAAGCAGTCATTCAGCACAGCTGTGCAAGCTGAAGCTGGTTATTAGCATCCAAATGGCTATGATAGATCCATTTTACTTCTGAAATTCTTTTATACTGTACTGCTCCAATGATTTTATTGGTTTATTTATTTATAACCACATAAATAATTTAACTAATAATTGTAAGTCTCCATTTTCCTTTCTAAACCTCAAATACAATAAGTTCTGTGGCTAATGCACAATTCATAGATAATTCATCTACCCTAGAGATTATAATTAGTATTCCTAGTGTTATTCTTATTATGTAATCAGTGTCTAAAAATTTCCAAAAAAGAGGAGAGTGAATGAAAATTTGAATTAACATAATGCCATAGATCTCAGAAAAGTTATATTGATGTAGAGGGAAATGTATTTGTACATCCCTGGCTAAAACTGGTATCTTATTGTTTGTTTAGAAAAAGGGTAAGGATTCCATGACAAGAAAACTAAGGATATTTAACTGTCATTATTTTTTTTTCTGTATGTTATGAATCAGGCTATATAAGATACTACAAAAAGGAACAGAAATGTAACATGTCGTTCTAAATGTCTCTAGATGCCTAGGCAAACTGTTTACAAGATTACTGTGTTTACAAAAAGCTTTTTTGAGTTACCATCACAAAACATTTTCATTTATGATTACAAAACTCTCCATTTCAAATCTTATTTCAGATGATTAAAGCTCAGCAATAAGGCATCAGCTTTACTTCAAGAACCTCCCCAGCATTGTCTTTCCCTAGGAAATAAAAAAGTCCTGTAACTTACATGTGTGCTTTAAGTCTGAATCCTCTGAAGGAGGACTGAAGTAAATTATGTAAATGGAAAATTCACTCATGTCATTACTATTAGTGGAGAAATGGGACCATTACAATGTCGAGCAAAGAGACAGTAAAATGTGAAATTCAGTTCTCAACCTGCCCCACCAGTATACAGAAACAGGCAAGACCATCACAAGACCAGGCAGCCTGGCTTGCTTGGGGCACATTCCTGCAACTGTGATGCCAAAGCTGGAGACAGAAAGGCAGTGGGTAGAAGCCTCACTACCCCCCACCAGCCTCACACCCCCATATCACTCATTTTTCTCAAGAATAAGCAAGTGCCTTTCAACCACCCCTTGCACAGGTCAGTTCCAAAAATTCAGGACCCAGAAAATATTTGTGCTGCTTGAAAAGAAATGTGTACCCTGGCAATTGCTGATTGTGAAGGGAGGTTTCCAAAATAAAAATTTAAAAAAAAAAATAGAAATTGTCAGGGAGATAGACAACAAGTGACCTGAAATGCAAGTTGGATCGGGTGTGCAAGTGGCAATGCTGTATTAACCCTGTCCCACACAGAACAGTATACATCAGAAGAGCCCTCATTATGAGAGCCTGTGGAAAAAATCATTCATCTAATGGAAAGCTCTGAATTCATAAGGCAAATGCAAGATTTCAAACACTACTGTTAAACCTTACCCATTCTATGCATTTTTTTTGTCTTGAGTGCAGACAAAGAGAAGTTTTAAGAGGTTAGAAGTTTAAGAGGTTTCACCTCTGGCATTGTAATGGCAGTCCCCTTCAAGCTTCTTGAGACAAATAAATCTTGTGCTAACATCCAGAATGTTATATAAAGGCCTAACATGTAGCTAACAGTGCCTAGGAATCACTAACTTAATAACTTAACTGTTAATTTGTTTTATACCCAAAGGTAGAGCTGAAAGTACAATTTTGTCTCATTAAAGAAAAATAATTATCACAAAATTTAACAGATAACAAAATATGTGGTTGTATCAGCCACAGTTGAACTATATTCCCAATATGGTCATCTGTCAAAAGCAAAATACCAAGAAAACCATGATCAGATAAAATGAAGTAAAAACAATTTTTTAAAAAATCATGATTAAGAAAAAGGATAAGTAGCAACACAGAATTCATAGTAAACAGATTACACAAGGATTTTTCCTTTTAGTAGAAGAACACGTCCAACATAGCAGGGAAATTTAAACATTTGTGGAACTGAAGAAATACAAAGAATGTTCAGAACCAGTATGTCTCAAACCACTGCAAGCACAGCTGGACACCAACAGACTCAGAACAAGAATCAGATAAGGCAAGAGACCTTGGGAAGCAAAAGCTGTGACAGGACAAATCCCCATACTGAGGCCAGGCAGGTAGTATCAGACAAAACAGAAGACACATATGAGCAAGCACTGAATACAAGAGTGACTGGAAGACGAGATAAATGGATCTACATTGGAAACAGAAATTGAAGCAAGCACTGCAGTGATAAGAAAGTACCGTGTTTGGGAAAAGTAAACTCTGTGTGGAAATTTCAAAGGAAGAAATGGACCAGTCAAAAGCAGTGAGGGAAAAACTCTACAAATACATGCAACCAAAAAGCCTCAAATTTCACCCTGTCAATAAAGCAGATAAGGCACAGCATTTTTGAGAAGCTTTCAACAAACACCACTCAGCATCAGACTCTGAGAAAATAAGGAACAGACTGTAGTTAACTTAATGATAACATGAATCCAGGAAAAAATCAGAAGCACAGACTGCAAATGAACTGCTGAAAACAGAAAAGCAATAGACAGAAATGCACCAACAGCAGACATAGCAAAAAGCATTTTCTGTACCTCACTTTTTCATACTGAAAAAGCTGTTCAGAGAAGGGAAAAGAAATACCTCTGAATGGTACCAGCTTTGAATCATTATCAGAATATTCTATGAAGAACTTTGCAATTACGTCAGCAACTGCAAAGGTGGCTCCACCTTAGAAAGTCTTTTATAAGGCAAAACTGCAAGGAAAAGCAGAAAAGATAGATGCAAAGCTGAGAGAGTATACAGAGATCACAGGAAGACCAATTATGCACCCCAAGAGTGCAGCAGAACTGTGGAACACAGTTGCCCTTCACATCCTCAGGGATAATGACCTCAAAATAGCATTTTACAACCTTCCCCAAATCTCTTGAAATATCAAATATCACAAAACCAGAAAAATCCTCAAATCAAACATTTGCATCATCATACGAATCAAATACATTTTATAAGCACAAGAAATAAAAAACAATTGCAGGAAATCTTAAATTTTAATTTTGTACAACATAATAAAGTCATGTGAGAAGAATCATCTCTTCCACTTCTCTCGGAAAGTCTTTCATCTGACTTAAATGCCTTTATTTACATTAGACACTAAACACGCTAAATCGACTTTTTGCAAAAACTTTTCTTAGGCCACTCAGAAGTACTGACAGGAAGGATCTAATGAGACCGTCCTTCCAGGTTTCCTGAGTCATTTGATTTTGATAGTCTAGTTTCCATACAGTTTGTCATGACAGTCATTCTCAGCCTGCCAGCTGAGGTGGGGTGTTTTTTAGTGTGTAGTTACCTGCTTTATTACCAATGAAAAGAAAAATAAATCATGTAAAATAGGCACAGGTTGGCTATTGTGTGTATCAAACTTCATAGAAAACTCTTAATATTCAGCAGTTAACTGACTTTGATTATTACAATATCTATCAGAGGCTGCTAGTATTAGAGTAGACCTCAAAGACGAGTACAGATCACAACATAGTGAAAATGACTGTGTGCACAATTTCACTATATCCAGATACATCTCATAGTGCACTTCTGCATTTTTATAAAAGGAAGAAAAATACAAAAAGAATGGTGCATTATTTAGCTGAAATCCACTGATGACATCTGATGACCACTGAAAATTTCCCTCCAGCCTCCACACATATTGTATCACCCTTTAATCATATTCATTATTAAGCAGAAGTGGAAAATAGAAATTGATGTAAAATAACCCAATCCCATCTTTTCATGAACATAGGAAACTGTTTCAAGTTTGCCAAACTAGTACTGTAGGAAGATCTTCTCTGCCTTTCCTAAGTATAATAACCACATGTATAATTTCTCTCTGGAACTCTCATCTATACATTATAAGGTACTTACAATAAGTATTCTGGTGGCCTGGAACAGCAAAAAAGTCAGTGAATCCTTTGCAAGCAAAGAAGCAGTAATATGGGCAAGCTGTAAGACAGGAAATGAAGCAAAAAATATAAAATCACTTGTCCTCAGGCAGCTGAAGGAGTCACAATACACAAAGGATCTACATCCATCTCCTTCAAGCATAAGACTGTCAGTCCGGCTTCTAACTCTCCCAATCTTCTCCTTTCTTTGAAGCCTCCAACACAAAACCTTCTTAGGTGATTTGCTGTTTTCCTCAAACCTGATATCTGCATCAAAAACTTAACAAAGGACAACTCAGTTCACAGAGTCCACATAAACAGCCAGCAGCTGCCAGAGGTTCCCAGCCAGTACCAGAGAGGGATAGATTCATAGCAATGCAGGACAATGGCAAGTCTCTATTTTGTATTAGGTGTTTCCCAATCAGTTGTCACCTATGCCAAAGTGCCATGCACTGCAATCCCACTGCACTTTATCTGGCTGCATTTTTCCTTCATGCAAACATACCTGGGAGCATATTTTGCCCAGTGTTCAAAAACACTGTAACAGTTTGGGAGGCCATATATAAGAACATTTGTAATTAACATTATATTTAGTGCACACTAATAAAGGTGCAGCAAAATTCTAGGTGGATTAAAGATCAGGATAATTTTTCCCTCACTATGTATTCACTTGGTGCAGTAGGTTTTCTGGTTAAATTATCCTTTCTGATGTTCTCAATTTGAGTCTGACAAGAATGTGAGCTTTTGCTTATGTGTGTGCATGAATTATGCTTATGATAAGTGTTTCCTTTCCTCACAAAATTGAAAATCTGAATTAATATTCATTAGAAGGTAATAGGAACAAATAGCACAAAATATTTTAGAATGCTAATTTAATACACAGCTGCATATACGGTGCAAGTTTTTGTCCCTGATTGGTCGTTTGTTTTCAAGTTTTTAATTCTTTGAAATCGGAAAGTACAGTCCCACAAAAACACTACTATTCACTTTACCTATTGCAAGACCTCGATTTGTGTGTGCCATCCTGTTAACATGGAGTCTGTTGAAAGAAATACAACACAGCAAACCTTGATGGAAGCTCAGAAAGGACTTTGTCATTATCTATCAAGGTAAAATGATCAAATGTACCAAAATCTCTAACTAGCTTTTTTATTATTATTAAACTGTGATTAATACCCCATCTTTTTGAAGGCAATGAATTTTCTTAAGATTTTCTATGTTATATAAATTAAAATTCATCAGGGAATCCCTAGCTAATGGGAAGATAAAAAAAAGGGGCAAAATAAATTCATTTTATAGTAGCAGACATACACATATACACAGCAGTTTCATGACCTGTTTTTGTTTTCCTGAGCACTTCACAAGCATCATAATACAAAGAAAGTAAAAGTGATAGCAGCCCAAGACTTTTTATTTTGCGGGAAAATAATTGCACACCTAAATTTAACAAAACTATATATAGTGCTATTTATAGTCTTTTTTTCTTTTCCTTCATTATTTTATAAGGTACTGATGCTTGGCTTAAAATTTTTGCTGCAGAGCTGAAACAGCCTGTTGTGCACACTGATCAGACACGAGAGCTTTGACTGGGCATAGGCATTCATGTGGTTTTGGTGCATTATCAAGGAGAAACAAGCTATGAATGCCATCTGCTGGAGAAGGGCTTGTCAGGCCAAGCGCCAATGATGCTTCACAACAGCTTCGGGCTGGGTAACAAATATCTGAGACTGCATACCATAGCAATTTTTTCCATCAGCTCTGTCAGCAGAAGCAAGAGTGGATACTTATTTTGAGGGAATTGGTCCACTCCCCTTCTTTTTCAGTGCTTTTCTTCAAATTCAGTATTACGCAATGCAAGTTCAACATCTCTGCTTTTGTGCAATGGGAGTGGATTGGGTGAGTAATAAGAAGGAAAAAGAAAATGCAACAAAACATATTCTTTTGATTGTGCTTGGGACATGAAGATATGAACAGCTCCTCTGTTATCACAGTACGTTGCTGTTGACATAGGTCTGTCATCACACCAAGGTGAGAACTCCGAGGAGAACGAGTCTCTCTGCACCAGCTGTATTAGAACTGGTCATGATGCTATGAGCTCAGTATTCTGTAAAAGCCACTTTAGGACTTGCTACTTTCTTTAGAACTGGAATGAAGGGCATTATGCTGAAAATTCCAGGAGTTATGAATTAGTTTGGTCTAGTTAGCCAGAGTTCTTTTAAATTAGTAGAGAAATCAGGCTTTTGCAGAGAAAGATAAATGCAAATATCTATCATAGGATTGGACAAACAGCCCTGTAGGATATTGACTAAAGAGAGTGTCTGCTATGTAAATTGCTTAACTTTTTAGATAGATTTCAGCTATCTAGTTAGTACTTTAAAACAAATCTACTCTACCAATCATTCTCTCATTGAAATCAGCATTAATTTTTTGGAGCTGACTCTTAAGTCACATAGCATTTTTTGACTAGCCTAAAAGATACTGTTAAGTATTCTTACTGGATAAATGAATTTATTAATTTAATCTTTACAAAGATACTTTGCTTTCTCAAAGGATGAGGACAGAGGACTCAGCAGCCAGTGCTCCGTGAGATAGTTATGGTCATCACAGTTAATGTAGGAATTTGAGGTCCCTGCTTACCCTTATTGCCTTGGTCATAGGACGGTAGATTTAGACATGGATCAATTATCTAGAACTAAATTCATATTTATTAGAAAGGAAAGAGACAAAATCCAGGCACTTTGCTGAATTAGAAGTGAGCGTGCTGAATTAAGAAAGATTCAGGTATATGCACATCTCTGAACTTGGCAGACCTGGGCCTTAGTGCTTCTGACATTTACAACCCAGACCAGTTCCCGCTTCCAGTTCTGCATTTTATATCTCACCACCCAATTACCTTGAGCTCCCCCCATATTAAATACAGTCTGGATCATACAAGTCTTTCCAACTAACTAATATGATCCAGCAAAAAGTCATTGAAACATTCCTCTTTTCCTTCAAATAACTACAGACAAAAGGCTAACAAGCCCAAAGTAGCTAAGCTTTGGTGATTTCAGCACTGGTCCTATACAGGGATTTGAAAACAGAAATATAAAGGACTCTCTTGATCTGAGCACAGAGAGGTGAGAGGAAGAAGTGATCAGTTCATTTTAGCTGTTTTCTGAAGAGCAGCAGAGTCTGAATCTCCTCCTGATTTGCTGTGGTGATTGCTTCCCCAGCAGGAGGTCTCAAGAGCTGTATAAGATATGATGAAGCCCCCAGACAGAGGTGAAAGTCAGCCTCCCTTGAATTAAAAGTGGAAAAAGAGTGGGTTATAACAGTTCTACCACTAATGAAAAAAAAAAAAAAAATTAAAAAAAGGAAAAAAGCAAACAAAGCTTCAAAGGACTAAGAAGATAGATGAAAAGTGAGAGGAAAGGTGAGATTATCTGTCTTGGGGATACGAAGCAGTATATTAATCTTAGCTAAGCTAAGTCAGCACAGACAACTTGCTCAGCCTACAAATTAGCCTCAGGTTTGGTCTGATGATTGAGGCAGCTCTGCTGCTATTCCAATCAACTATCCAACATCTGCCTTTCATCTTCCATTTAAGTTAGTTTGAGCTTTCTGGTACTGATACTGTTATTCAGCAAGACTGTCCTAAACTGAATCCAAGGATAAAATGAGCTAATTAAAGTTCTTTTTCAGATATTCAGATTCACTGAAATAAACCAGTTATGTTTCTTTGCATATTTAAGAGAACTACAAACAGAGAAGCTGCCTAAGGCTGATAGCAGATCAGAGCTAGGTCATGCAGAGGTAGATGTATTTCATTTATTGTAAGAAGACACACCAAGCCCTGAATGTCACGGCATATGTATTTTACCTAAGAAAAAATATAAAGCAAGAGTTACAATTCCAGTACTTGAAGGTAGTGTTTACTTCCTTCTGGACAACCATTTGGATTAAAGGGCAAAGATGTTATTGCCTTCTTCTCTGACAAAAAAAAAAAAAAAAAAAAAAAAAAAAAAAAAAAAAAAAAAAGTGTTTTATATATAATTTAGTAATTACACTGAAATAAAAAGAAAATCTGTATGCAATGTTTATATGATTGTCATTTTAATAGAAGCAAAGAGCTCTGTGAGGTCTCATGTCATGTAACAACTATGTCCCTTCATTATCAAAAATTGCATTAAGAATTTTACAAATCATAGGAGATCAAGTGCACACTATGTAATAATATCATTCATTTCGAGCAGTTCTTATTACAAGAGTGCAGATTTTTATTACCTCTACTGCAGCGTGAAAAACAGACACATTGTTGAAGGGTAACTTTTAAATACTTTTATGTGAGCAATTTTTTTCTTCTGATTTACAAAATCCATCTTTTTTTACCTAGAAATAATGAAAATACTTCCAAAATTTTACAGAGGTTTGTGATAACAAATGTGAAGAAACCCTTTATATCTTCTTACTGTGCATATGATTAAGTGGTTAGCATTCTCCACCAGCCACTGCTTCTTAGTTGATCTATAGTTAGTAAATGAAGTCACAAAGTATCTAATTAACTACCATGACACTTTGAATCAATATATGTGTATGTGCACACATATTCATGTTTCAATTTTTGTGCCAGCTGCTTATTCTGCTATTCACTTTTTAATGAATGTGACTCTCAGTTTAGGTATTTTCACCCCAGCCCCTATAAAAGACATGAGTAAACTTAAAGTATAAATTTTTCTTTCTCTGTTGCTCCCTTAACTTAGTCCTTTCCCAGTGAGATGCTTCTGTCAGTATGTCATGAACTTTCATCAGAGGATTGGCACAAAGTTTGGCTGTAAAACTTTGCAATGAGATGTGTCTGGGTTATAGCCTATGAGAAACCAAGGTATCGAAACCTTCTAACAGCAGAGGCTAGAGCAGAATATAAGTCTGAATTTACATGTGCTTTCCTGAGAATGCTGCTGCTAATGATGCAGTTTAATTTTTCTTGGCCAGTGGTGCTTTCTTTCCAACTGCGTGCAAGCCACTAAAAGTACACAAAAGTAAAGAAAAAGCATGCCTTCAAATCAACATTAATATTTACTTATTCATTTCAATGTAAGTAATATTAAAAGTAGATTCTTCATCCAAAAAGTTAGGGATCCTAACACCATAATACAAAGGGCAACTAGTAGAAAGGAAATTATGGACAGCCAGCCTATATTAAATACAACTGCACTTCATGTCCAAGTAATTCTCACGATTCTCTCTTCCCTGTCATTGTAGCATCTTTTGTTCTCTTTATCTCTTACAAATTGTAAGTCTTTAAGAGCATATTAATGTCTTTAAAAGACTACAAATGTTTTAAAGTATTTTAAATTAATCCTTGTTTATAAAACAAAAAAATTGTCTTTAAAAGCAGAAAGAAATAATAAAACTTGACTGAAACAGCTAACAGAGATAATAACACAATTGTTTTATTTGTGGAACAAATTTAACACAGAAGCAGCGTAATTAAGACAGTGAGCAGTGTAAGAAAGTATGTAAAAAATATAACAGGTTATCTCCTGACTAACAGAAATGAGGAAAAGCCAGATGAAGTCAGAAGTTCCAGTTTCACTGACTGAGTCTCCCATCTAGCCACTATTTTGAAAATGGAGTAATGGTCCTTAAAGTAGTTGATACAAGAGTCCCTAGAATAAAGTAGCATCTGATCTTGAATTAAATGTTGCAAAATGTTGCCTGAGGAGCAAGAAACAACTGGGGGTTTTTATGTGTGTTACCTTGGCATGACAGCTAGCATTCACTCCCAAATGCATCATTAACTGACATTCGCTTATGGCAAAAAGATATCTTCATTTTAAGAACGGCACTAATTTTCAAAATAGTAAGATGAAGGTTTGGGTTTACTTTGCTTGTATATATTAGGTTATACTTGTCTTGACTGTGGAAGACAAGTGGGGGGTACCACAAAGGACAGACCTCATCCGATGATGATTGCTCTGTGCGAAACTTTCGATCTTCCAGAGTGATACACATTTAGCCCTTGAAAGACTATCCTTTCCAACACCACTTTTCAGCCATAGTACCACTCTCCCACAGCTATATCAGAGGCCAGCTGATAAGAGATGTTTATTGACTAATGAGAAAACCATTAGGAAACTGATAGAGAAGTAAAAGAATAAATTATCTTGGCAATATAAGAATTATATAATAATGCAGACTATTATTCTTGACTAAAAAGCTATTAATTACAGCTCTTAAGTCTAATGAATCACATACCTGAGCACAACTCAATCCCAGTTCTGTTAGTATGGAAACACAAATCTATTTCCCTCTGCAACTCTAGACAGCATGTCTGTGGAGCAGGATGGCCGTTCAGCACTCCAATGAGCCAAGGCATGCCAGCCAGCATTACAGCTGTCTGTTGGCATCCACACTCCTGCTGAGTAAGGATACATTTTTTTACTTTTTCCCTGGATGGTTTTAAAATTTATTCCCTATTCTTTTTGAGTTCAGACTCACATTTTTGCCATACTTCTGTGTTTGGTCTTCCTCCAAGTTCTTCCCAACAGCATATTCCTACGTGTCTTTCCTTTATTCCCTCCAGATTTGCTACAGTACCAAAAGCTGTTATTTCAGCATCTTTTTCCGGACAACATGGCCTCATTACTTCAGTATGAGTGGCTTTGTGCTCAAAGTTCTCCCATCATTGTCCATCTCAGACTGACCAAATTTTGTTTGCCTTGTTGAGTTATTGAACAAATATTTTGCCTTTAGTTTTAGCCCTGCCTAGTTCCTGCTAAGAATGAGCAGGTTCTCACTATACATACATCTCGGATTTATAAAAAATTGTCTTTTTTTTTGTTTTTCTGTCTCTGCCATTCGGCTGTTTTTCTTCTCTTTCCCAAGAATGTAAATAGTTTTGCTTTCACCAGCCA
Source organism: Certhia americana (assembly GCA_018697195.1). Lineage (NCBI taxonomy): Eukaryota > Metazoa > Chordata > Aves > Passeriformes > Certhiidae > Certhia > Certhia americana. The sequence continues at coordinate 47,519,373 of CM031878.1, read as the reverse complement.
GAGATCTTGAAGGAAAGGACTCTGAGGCTTTCTTGTTATTTTCTTCATAATTTATTTTCTTATCATTACATTCTGTTCCTGACCTGCAGAACTCTTCAGTGCAGGTCAGTTCAAGGCACAAAATGTAAAATGCTAAAAGCTCAACTACTCACTATAAAATAGCCTAATGCTCAATGCTCCCTACAAAGTGCAAAAAGCTTAATGTTAAATGTACCCACCCTCAGGGTGGCGTGGATATTTATACTACATTCTATGTAATCAGTATTTATAATTCTACTCCAATAACTATTATCTATGTTAGAAGGTTAGACTCTATTCTAAGCCAGCTATAATGTGCCACCTCACAGCAGAAGATGGAAGTAGATGAGGAAAAAGAAGAAACCCAAAAGCCATGTGCTTCCTCTGTCTTACCTTTACCTGTCTGCCATCCTAAAATCCCCATATATCTAAAATTCTCACCCTGTGATAAAACTATACACTATTCTACTATCTATTACACACTCTTAAAAACTCTGCTTCATTCCAGAGCTTAAATGCCCTTTTTCCATGAACAAAGGTTAAAAACACTGTTTGTCAGAGATTCTTAAATCTCTCAAACATGCAGAGATATTTTTCATATTTCCAGACTCCGACACATACCAAATGTTTACAGGGCAGGGCAGCAGAGTAACTTATTTTTCACACTTCTACCTTGGCCACAGTTCTGCATTGGTCCTTAGGAGGTCCATGACTACTGTGCAGCTGTCCCATGGAACACAAGTTTGGTCAGCTGTGGCAGCAGTAAAGACTTTTAAAAGAAGCAAAAATCTTAGTATATTTCAGCCACTGCTAGCAAGAAAACAGATCATCATAGACAAAACCATCACCTAATTCACATCTTAATTGCCACCTTCTCTAGTACAAACTCAGGGGCTTTCCAAGATGCGAAGGTGATCTTGAAAGACTGAAGATATTGCTTTCATTTTGCAACCTGTTCAAATGACAGGATTTTTCTTTTTTCTCTCAAAAGAGGTCACCAAATCAATCTTCCTTCCACCATGTATTTTTAATTTTTCCCTGGACCAGTATCTCACCAATGAATTCCTTGTCGGCTTCCTTTACAGTAAAGTTGGATGTGCTTTGTTTTGTTGATGCTTTTATGTGCTGTTCAACTTATATTTCTTAAGCATACAGGCTTCTTTTTTTTTAAGCTTTTGCATTGCTCCTTTCCCTAAACTATTAGTAAATAACACTGCATTTCTCCATGGTCTGGTTTGCACAGATTGAGTATTGTAGTTTGAAACTCCCTTATGCCTAAACAATCCCTGAATTTCCCTTAACAGGCTATTAAAGCTATTGCATAATTCTATAGATCTCCGGGGTGGGCACAGAGTGAGTATGTAGTGTTGAAACGCCCTTATGCCTAAACAATCCCTGAATGTCCCTAACAGGCGAAATTAAAGCTATTGCATAACTGTATAGAAAGGAGACTTTTTTTTTTTTTTTTTTTTTTTTTTGGGAAAACAGACTTTATTTGGCACAGTTTTTCTTTAAATTCAAAAGTACCTCTTTGTGGACAGAGCAAAACAGTATATTTTAAAGTCGTCCCCTTTCCTGTGCAAATATCTGTTTAGGGCTTGAACAAAACTCAGTTTAGGGCTGTAACAAAATATTCAGCTTGGAAATATGCATTAAGTATTATATATTCTAACACTCCGGATTACTTTTGTCCTAAATAATTGCATCGCACATGTAATCTCTGGCAAAGTTCTGGTTTGTGTGTTTTGCAGCTTTGCTGTAGAAGTAAGATATCCCACAGGTTTTGTATCACAGAAATAAGTTATCTGCCCTTCTCCACAAAATCCTGAATAACACAGAAGGGATTTAACTTGCTCTTCCAGAGAAGAGCTTTGTGGACATACCATGAAGTGCACCATATCTGCATCCCAATGCCCATCTTTGCTCAGGCAGGAAATGTTGCAGGTGGCACTGGCTATATCTAAACAAAGGGGTGCAGGTTTCCCAGAGCCGAAATCCAGAAGCATGTGTCACCTGTGTCCAAGATACGAGGTGGAAGCACTTCAGTGCTGTACACTGCTGGTTTCTATGGGAAAGATAAACAGGCTGCATGGGAGCAAGTCTTCTTGCTTTACCAAAATGTCCTGGGTTGGCTCTAATTGAACAATTTTGTAATATTGATGCCTGATTAGGTCAATGAAAAGGTGAAAGAGCCTTTTGTAGACAGATGAAAATCTTAAGATGAAAAAAACCCCAGGAATAGCTCTCTTTGTTTCTGGTGTTGTTGGTCGTGGGCTGGGTCCAGACCAGTCCCAGCTTGGCCTGTGTGGCCAGGTCCAGGCTGGCTCCCGGGGCCTGGCCGAGATTTCTCTGTCTCTGGAGGGGTGGTGAGTGGGGTGCTGAACCCCTCACTGAGGAGCTGCTGAACCCCTTACTGAGGAGCTGCTGAACCCCTCACTGAGGAGCTGCCGAACCCCTCACTGAGGAGCTGCTGAACCCCTCATTGAGGAGCTGCTGAACCCCTCACTGAGGAGCTGCTGAACCCCTCACTGAGGAGCTG
>CM031878.1:47491758-47516806 GCA_018697195.1 Certhia americana | reverse complement strand
GCTGAACCCCTCACTGAGGAGCTGCTGAACCCCTCACTGAGGAGCTGTCAGGCCCTTCACTGAAGAGCTCACCGGGCCCTAGCCCAGCAGAGGGCTGGGTCTCTTTGTCAGCAGGAACAGCTCTTTCTTAGCATAGCCTGCCAGACTGTGCCACACAGAGACTGTGTTAGCACCAGGGGCAGCTTATCTGCCCTTCTCCACAAAGAGAGTGGCCCTGGGCCAGGAGCAGCCCTGCAGCCGCCACCATTGCAGACTGGGAGCAGCCACATGGCCGGGATTGGAGGGGCTGGGGGGATCTCACATGGACACCTCAGCATGGCTGGCAATGAACTTTGTGTGCCCAGCCACTTTAAGCCAGCTTTACTATGGAAAGAAGGATTAAAAGCATCGTCAACAGTTTCTTTCCCTGTTTTCATCACCCCAGCGGAGTCAGACTGGCTCCTGTGGGGCCGATGGGGACCACGTGGCCAGCAGGGAAGCACAGTGAGCCATGTTCCTGATGCAGAGCTTGGACTAGATTGGCTTGTCAGCTTTGCAAGACTTTATAGAACTGTTTCAGTTAATGGTAAAGCTTGAGAACAAATGACTTTACAAACGCCATTTCTCTCCTAAATTAGGAAAAGAAAAAAAGGTATATAGAGATAATAACATAGGATTCTGAGGTCGGTAAAGAAAGAGTTAATTCTAGATAGAAGGGATTGAAGAGATGTTCTAAGCTTGACTTAAAATCCTGTCAAGCTATGGTAAAGATATATTTGACTTTGGTTTTGTTTCCTTATAGCTCATAGAAATGTACTGGGGGAATGTAGCATTCTAGTACAGCTATGAGCCCAGGCACCAGTAGTTGAAGCAGATGGATGTATCTGTGAGTTTAGTGAGAAACTTGAACAAAAAGAGATGAGAAATTTTTGCCCTTGGGATAGTAGTGGAAGACCTCTAGTTCCAGAGATGGACAGAGAGAACTTTTACTCCATGCTAGAACAGCTCATCCTTAAAATAGCACCCCAATAAATTGAAATGGTCTATGAAAGCAGCTGTGAGAAAAACTGTAAGATATAGGAAGGACTTTCACACTGCAAACAGAGTTTTCCTGTCCCAGGCCACTGTTCACAGTAACATTAAAGCCACAAGAAAAACTATTTTCTTGTAAAAAAGTCTCCATAATATGGCAAGAAAATCTCTTCTCCCTAAGTGAACTGATGAAACTATTTTCAGAGGTAGTAAACTGACTAAAAGTCCCTAGTTTTTGTCTCTTCATTGTCAGTAAGAAAGAATATTGTAGAAAGGGAGAGCAAAGGTACTCTGAAAGTTTTATTCTGATTTTTCTTATTATGTTCCTTTTAACTCTGTTAATAAAGTTTTCTTTATACCCTTTCAAGCTTTAAACATGTTTTGGTTTTTTCTCCTAATCCTATATCATAGCAAAAAACAAACCTACCACATTAATTGGTTCATTGGCAGGGAAATCTCCAATTGGCAAACCTAAACCATGAAACATAATTGAGATTTCTGTCCAGTTTCAAACTGAAACTGTGACACAATTCTTCAGCCTGAACCACTGACAAAACTAGACCTGAAGTTGCATAAAGTGAAAAGTTAGTACAAACTCTGAGTTTCTGGTTCTTGTCAATCAATTGGGATCATGTTAGCATGACAGGTCAGCCAGAGCTTTGAGATCGATCTAGCGAAATTACTCACCACAGTCTACCTCCCCCCAGGTACAGAAGGCTTTCCAGTTCAGACAGATTCTGTTAAAAAATTATTAGGAAAATTCACCCTCTGAAGAAAACCAAAATCATTAGGTCAGACAGAGGAAATAAAAAGCGTTCAAACAGAATTCTTCTGCCAGCATTATCTTTGTATGCAGATCCTACCTTCTTCAGTAGATTTATTGCAGATTTGAGCTGGATCTCAATGGCCACTTTAATCTTGTGTCTGGGATGTCCCTGCCTTTCCTGTTTGAGACCTCCATGGCCTTTAATCCTCTTCTTACCTCCTGTTACCACCAGAAATTCGATGGGTTCAATTTGTTTCCTGTTGGAGGTGAGGTGTAGAAAGCGAATGATTTGCAAAAGAGTTCCTCTTTATTCAATTGCATGCAGTAACTAAGTCCAAAGCAGTCAAGAAGCAGACTTGACATACCACTGTTCAGACAGGAACCCATTACACGAACATTACTCTGTACGTATGCCTTGCACTCTGTCATTTCCAAAGGACTTCCTGTATGATCCAAAGTAAAAACTGTGGTGAAGATTAGGTTCAGAGTGAAAAAAAGCACAGCTAAATTCAGTGATTTAATTTATGGAGACCTCTACAGTAACCTAGGAATTTCAGTGGTCTGCCCCTCATAAACAAGTGTGTATTCCACAAGAAATTCTTTCATTATCCAGGTACATTGCTGCAACTCAGCCTAACATGCACTAACAATTCCTTTTTCCTAGCCAGTTCAGAATCTCAGGGTCACAGAATGACTAAGCAAATGGAAAGTTTGTTCCATGAAGTAAAATGAAAAATCTTCATAAAGATTTACCTTCTTTTACATACTGTGGAGGCATAATCCACTTCTAATTATCCCAAGATTTAAGCTTACTCAAAGAGATTAGGAAAAGTAAATATTTAGCTTCTGGCCTAAAGCAATTAAGATATTAGAGGTGAAAAATCAATGGATGAAAACCCTATTTCAAAGATTTATTAAGTTTGAGTCACCATCCCTGGAGGTATTTAAAAGACATGCAAATATGGCACTAAGGGACATGCGTCAGTGGTGGACTTGGCAGTGTTCCAGTAAGGCTTTTTTGAGGAATACATCTGGTGCAGGTAGCTTGGTCTCCTAGCTGCAGCAGCCACTGGGTGTAAGTCTGAGCCAAGCGGCCGTGAACTACTAGCCCTTACCATAACAAAGGACATGAAGACCAGTGTCACTGGCCAGGGAACCAGACAGGTGAAGACATGGCAGGAGCTGAAGACTCAGGAAGAGGAATACTTTAGCTTGCTTACCCAGTGAGGGTATAAAACCCCAGGGTTTCCTTTGCTGTGGGTCCCTTCTTTGAGGAACTAGCTGGAGTTGGTTTTGTGTTACTGCACTGTGAATAATTTATGGAACAAGATGTCCAGGACTCTTCAAAGGGAAACCTGGTGTCAAACCTGTAAGGAAACCTTGTCTGACCTTGTGAGCATGGGTGGTGTAGGCAGTCAAGCAGGGTGAATTTGGCTCACTTGAGCTACCCATTGCAAAGGGGCTTTGGTCCCAGCAGTTAAAATCTCTGGTAGTGGAATTGTAACTGCCAAGAGTCATCAGAAGGCTGTTTCCTTAACAAACTAAACTTAATTATCTTAATGTTTTTTTCCAACCTAAACTATTCCATAATTCTATTTTTCTAGATACTGCAAAGTCTTCCAGCTAAGGGGCAGGAGGACCCTGACTCATGTCTTAAAAGTAAGAATGGCCCTCTTGCAAACATTGAAGTGAAAGGGAATTTCCTAAGCTTTTCCCAGACCTGCCACCAAAAAAGTTATTCTCTGAAAAGCAATACATTTAGAATTTTAGAGTTTGTGAGTTTTAGTTGTTGGGGCCTGAGGGGCATTTTTGTTTTGTTGTTTGGGTATTTTTCCCCCAGACATAAGAATGCACATATGGCTGAGAAAAAAGGGAGACAAATGGATAACACCAGGAATTCTGTACAGAGGAATAGCTATATTTACTCTATCTTTGGAGAAGCTAGCTAAGCCCACAGCAGCTACGAATCTACAGCACATTTTCGTCTTTCTTGTGCTCTTATTTATGCTGTAAGTTTTATTCATTTATTGGTCCCCACCGCAGAAGCAAAGAATAGATATGAAGGGGCAGTATAGCCTCAGGGCACATGGAGAACTACAGACAGATGGAGACATAACTTCTCAAGTTTTACCTTAACACCTGCTCTGCTTTCCAGCAGAGTTGGAATAATTGGCCAGTCAGGAATTCAAGAGAACTGACATTACAATGAACAAAAAGCTAGCACTGTTGTTCCATCCCCAAAACTGCCTAAAAAATATTATTCTTATTAAAATATTTTCTATACCCATCATAACACATTGCAAGTGACATGAAAAGAAAGTGATCTCAGATGACACAAAGACAAAATACCGCAATCACCAGCTGTAATAGCACCTGTAATAACACCATTTTGAAGAACAACAATTGTATAGAAAGACATTATATTTCCCTCTAATGTTGGCTTTCCTCTTCAGACAATATATACCTTCTGCATGTTAAGTATGAATAGAGGAGCTATTGAGAAACACAAAGGTAGGTGACATGAATTGTTAATATCCAGTTTTGTTCATCTGCCAGGAAGAAATCTAATCTCTAAAAGTTTGAGAAAAGACCCTGAGTACTAGTAATGGCTATTCCACCACATACTTTTGGGATTTATTCATTTTCTTTTTTATGAAGTCTGTAAAAGAGAAAGAATAGGGTTCCTTACATACTCATTAAGTTTTTTTCAAGAGTAGCATAATTTCCAGTGGGTGACTAAGCTGATTAAAGACAAATATATTTAGTTACTACTAGCCCAAGTTAAATAAACAAAGTACAACTGGCAGAAACCAATGCCCAGGAAGTTCCTCCAGAATATGAGGAGGAATCTCTTACTGTGCAGGTGACCAGGAAGTCAGACAGGTTCCCCAGAGAGTTTGTGGTGTCTCCATCTCTGGAGTTATTAAAAAACCATCTGGATGCAATACTGTTCCATGTGCTATTGGAGCAGGGAGTTTGGATCAGATAACCTACTGTGGCCCCTTCCAACCTGACCCATTCTGACTGGATATTAACAATTATATTGTGACAGTGTTCCCCAATGTCAAAGAAAACACTTGAATTGCAGTGTTTTAATACTTCTAAAACCCCAATTTTAGAATGGCTTCTCAGTCAGAAAAAAATTCCAGTGTTCTTTAAGAGTTTTAAAGCACACATTGCAAATAGATACTTTGAAATAATAAAAAAGTTACAAAAGCAGGTGATAACATAAAAGTTTGAAGACAAGCATTTGTGTTCCTAATACAGTTAATGATCAGAAACATGACTGAATTCACTGGTGTAGCATAAAAAAGAGATATCAGATTCTGAGAGAGCAGCTGTTGCATTAGAAATGTGGCCAGGCAAGGATAAAAACCAAAAAATGTAGCTAAGTGGATCTAGTCTAGTGGACCCAAATAGCCTGTTCTCTTCAGAATTTCTACTTGCTTTACTTCTGGGAAAAACACAAAGTCATGGACTGGGTGACATTTGGGTACTTAAATTTTCAGATCCACTCTAGTACAATTATTTTGGAAGCAACAAAACTTACCTTAGAAAAAATTCAGTTTGCTTAAGCAATTTTTAATAGAAATGCAAGTTTTGACTAAAATGTCTGTGAGGATAAAATTTATGAGAAAAAGTGAGCCATTTGCTTTCTTCATGAGGTGAATCAAGACAGAGCAAGGGAAGGGAATAGGACCTGCATGCCCTTTGCTAAAGCTGAGCACTCTAGTCCCTTAGACTTTTAATCTCCTTCGTTAAGCATCAACAAAACTTCAGTATAGGAAAAAAGAAAAAGGTAGCTTAGAAGGTTCTGATATTTTTCCAGAGAAAAATCTGGGGAGTGTCTGTGGGATGTAGATCTGGTTGTATGAAGTTCTGCCCTCCACTCTGAAAGTATAGAATTACCAAGCATAAACCCAAAAACTATGCCTATGTTCTTATCCTCCTGCTCTGTGTTTCCTGATTTCCTGTGTCCCAATTTCCTGTCAATTCTACTGCTCTGTCCACTACTTTCCCTTGCCACTTTCCAGACAAGCAGGGATAGTATAACTTATCTTTGTGTCTCCCATTCTTTCTCCAGAAATAAAAAACTCACGATTTTACCATCTGATCTCTCAGTCCCCTCCTGGGTTAGCTTCATCATTATGGGAGAGAGTGGAGAGAGGAAATTTTAGCATTGGCTTTCCGTCTTTGCAGCTCTTAACACAATCCATAAATAATGGATAGATTAATTAATATTGGCGAAAGATTCAGATAGTGCAGTGATAAATCCTTGCAGAAAATCTCATTCATTAGGATGCATTCAGAGCCATTAATCCAACTTTGGAGAGCAAAGTCTGCCCTGAAAGACAAACAGGAAAAAAGCCACATTTCCACTGGAGTAAGATAAGGAGACACAAAAAAAAAAAAAATTATCCTTTAAGCTTACCACAAAAGAAATGAGGGCAAGTGTTAAGAATTATTATATTAGTCATTTATTTTTAATGTATTTGTTACAAAAGTAGTAATCTTATCACCATCAGAATTGTGATGGTTAAAAAAATATAGAGTGAAGTGTGCTTCCAGCAGAATATTTTGAGCAATTTTTAGTTAGCTGATAGTGTACTATTTTATTTATTGGATAGAATGCTGATCAGATTCATTGCACTTAAGGTCCCAGGATAACATAATTCATTGTGGGAATGGAGAAAATATATAAAATACAATTGAAGGGTTTATTATGAAATTTTCTCAGCTGCTGATTTTACAGTGAAATTTCTGTAACATCTTAGGAATCTGGGGAGAAAGCTGTCACTTTTGAAATACATGGTCATGATACAACTACAAGGAAAGATTAACCACCTATAGAAGCTATGAATCAGCACATGGATTTATATTTCCAGAGAAAGAACAGTCTGGGTATAATTAATGATCAAGCCAGTAAAATGTCAGGAATTGTTACGGGTCTAGATTTAGAATGTGTGTGCTTCATATTCTTTTGTATTCCTCTATGCTTCTTGTAGATCCATTTTTTTATGTATAAAAAATGTCAAATACGGCTGATATAAGAGAATTTATTATAAGTCTCTTATAAGAGAAATTATTATACAATAATACAAACATATTTGTTAGTGTTATTGGAGTGTTTATATGACCAGTTAATGAAGTGCAGAATGTGAAACAAAATTATGCTGAAACTATTAAGGTGCATCTTTAAAACATCTACAGGCAAGGAAATTTCTGAATAAACTCTGCCTTATGTTACAGAACTATTATAGCACACTCTCAGTTTTATCTAAGTTGGCAAAAGTTACATGAGTTCAAAATCAGAGAAGGGTTATTTTGAGTGCTTTATTCAGACAGGTGATCTTTGCCATATCAATATGGAAAGGGACCTGCTTAAACAGGGAGACAACTGGATAATGAACAGCCTCCTTTTTCATGGCCACCACCACAGTGATACAGGAAAACCTAGAGAAGTAAGAATCTAATAACTCCACCTGACTAAGTACGACTTAGAGAAACAGAAATGCATTTTGATATGAGTTGTTATGGAAGGATTTATCTTGTATGGGCTTTCCTCACGAACCATAATTTACTGTCAATATAGTATTTTCTAAGTAGCTCACAGAGTACAGCCAAATTGTAAAATCCTTCTTAAACATGTGAGGATTTGCAAGTGTTAGTGAAATTGGTGATTCCAAGCTAATCTTTTACTTTTTTCCCAAGGCAAAACCGCACAGAATAAAACATTCTTAGAGAAAAAACTGCTTTCCAATTCTATGTAGTGGTATTGATCTCCCTCAAAATAAACTGTGAGACAGTTTACTGCCAAAAGTTTCTCTTTTTTCCTAAAAAGCAGATTTCTAACCACTGAAACTCAGAAACCTGGGAGTGAGAAAACACAGCTGAACAGAGGAGAAACATTTTCAGAATCATAGAAATATGATAATGCAAATACAGGAGGCAAAATATTCTCCATCAAGTTCCTGGTCTGGGCAGCTGGAAACAAGGTTTAATGACATGTCATAAAATATATCTGCCCCACTGTGTAAATCCAAAAGGATCTGTGGGTAGTCTCCTCAGTGGCAAGAGTCTAGTCTGTAAAATTTATTTAAATATTTTAAAACAATGACATTCTAATTTAATTTTTAAAATAGCCCTTTGCTGTCCAATAATGTGCAAATACCAAAACAAAAACTCATAGTCAAAGTCCTTTTCTTTTTGCACACTTTTTGGTGCATGCTTGAAAAAAAATCTAGAAACCACTGTTGTCTCCCCTTCATGCTTGCAGTTCCCCCTTTCTACTCCAACCGTTTCTTCTCAGAGCTTGTTTTGGAGAATTAATGATTCTGCTTCCATAGTCATTTTTTAAATTTATTCAGAATTGGCCAATGAATTTTAAAGCATTATCAGCCATATACATGCTTTTGTGGCCATGTATGTTAAGTGATTACATGATCTTAATTAACTTGAGAAAAAAGTCTAAACTTTTTCAATAAACTGAAGACTTCAGGAAGAGGCTTTTCCATATCATATTTAATCACAGATTTTAATTCATTTTAAATTAAAGTGAATTTCAAGTATTTGTGTTTATTTACAAGGAGAAAAATGGCCAGTTATCATCTAGCAGTTACATCCCTCCCCACATTTTTCAGTGAGAGATTAAACAGATCCCATTCCTTATTTTAGTTCTTGTTCCTCCTATGTTCTTGACAGAGGAACGGAAATCAGCATATTTGGAGGAGCAGCTGCAAGATGCTGCTGTGGGAAATATCTGCTTAATTTGTTGCTACAAGGAGATTCCATTATTTGATTAAAAATAAAGTGGTTATTCTTCATCCCCATGATTAACTGTTCTCTATAGACATCCTTTTGGCCCAACTTGGTAAAACAGCAAGAAAACAGAAAGAAGTCTCATAGTGGAAACAAGTGAGGGAAATATTTACAAACACTGCTGCTCTGTTTTTTGAGGGTTTGGGGGGTTTTGGTTGGTTGGTTGGTTGGTTTTTGGCATAGATTATCTTAGCTTTTCCTATTGTTATATTCCTATTTCAGTTAGGTCACTGAAGCTGCTTAAACTTATATTCTTGAATCATAAGGCCTTATGGAAAAGATGTTGGGAATGGAGAAGAAGCTGGATTGTGGTGGGGCTGGTGCTTTAATCTGGACAGATTTTCTCAGACATAGCAGCTTAGCAGGTATAGGGATGATACCTTCATTTCCTAGTGATCAATCACACTCCAGGAAGCCACAAGTCAGAAGTGACGTATCTTCATTGTATATTGTTCTCTGCAGCAAAATAGAACTCAGTTTTAAATTCTCCGCTTTTTTTTATCCATCAGAAGACTAAAACAGGAGCTCAGGAAGGAGCATAGCCCAAGTAATTTTTACAGCTGAGCAGACATCAATACTTATAGATCTATTCATGGTTTACAAACACTGCACAGTAGGGCATCTCAAACATGATTGGCTAAGGATCAAAACAGGTTATAAGATATAATTAGCCAGGAAAACCAATGTGTATGGCAATAAGGAATTACTCATAACATTGATAATTTTGAACACTGAAGGGTACATAGGTCAGCTTTGGAAATAGAGACAAAAACAAAGCCTCAGGAAACAACACACATAAACAGCCTCCTCTCACTGCATCACCTGGATCAATTACTTGCTGGGCAGTAATTCTGGCTACAAGTGCACGTCCATGCACATGGCATTTTGTTGCATTGGCTTTGCACAACTTCCTGCATCAGCTCTCTCTCATCCTGGTAAAACCCAGGCAGCCTTTGCAAATACCAACCCAGACAATGGTGCCCAGCCTAAAACACACAGGCAGGATGAAGAGTACAGACAGGAATGTATAACATCAACATCCATGCCACAGACCTACTGCTTTGAGAAAATCTTCCTTTGTCGTTCTGTTAATTCAGTAGTTAATGACAATAAATATGCAGTCTGATGCCACAATAGCATGTTACTAAACCCACATGAGTGAGCAAAAGTGGGCACAGCTCACCGTCTCAAGACGTGTTTAACCAGAGATACGTGCACTGGTAGAACACTACACTGCCCACACCTGTCTCTCCTGTTTATCCTATTCTTTTTGAGCTTTTAGACCTCATTTTATCCTTCAATAGCAGCAAAAAAGCCCACAGATACTTTATTGTAGGATTCCTACAATGTAGTGCCTTCTTTCGACCCACAGATCACACACTTTCTGTCTTCCCATGCTTGGTGGGTAGTGAGATCTAAAGACTGACACAAAAAGTACATAGGGAGACTAGACTTATTTTAAATGCCAGTAATCACTGAATGGATTGTAGTTTTATGTCTTTATGTCTCTTTTCTTTAAGGGTTGTAGCACTGATTGACTAATAGAAGATAGTCTCTAATGTTAAAAGTAGCTATTGTAACTGAAGCAACAGCATATTTTATTGGAGCAGATGTTCTGTGAATGAGCAGGGAATAAGGAGAGCAGTCATTTTTTTGATGTTGTTTAAAGGGCAAGAGTGATGCCAATCATAATTACCATCTGCTATAGGACATAAAGTATCCATATGCTCTTTAGATGGCCCCAAAATTGATTTGAACTGCCATACTGAGATTTCTCATTTGAGGACACGATAGTTCTATATACCCTTATTAGCTCCTGACTGACAAGAGTCTTCAGAGCGGTTAATAAAAGTGTCTCAAAATCCTGGCTCAAGTAGTCACAGACTAAATTTAGAGCAGACCAGCCTTTGCCATTCTTTCTTGGATCTTCTGCCATGATAACATTTACCATCTGAAGCCCAAGCATGCCAGGCAGCTGTTCAAAAACATAAACCAAATCTACAAATCCTTGCTGCTATATTCTGCAGGGCTTGCAATGTTTCTCATTGTTCTAAAAATGTCGTGTTATAGCCCACACTCTTCTGGGAATTGGCTCAGAAACCAACTCTGTAGTTAACCTTCCGTCCCGCAGCTTTCAGCTGAAAAGTGTGTTCTTTCAGCTGAGTGCATTTCCAGCAATATTTCACGTAGTTAAAGAAAGACCTCTCACATTTATCCAATATACAGAGGAAAAAGTATTTTTAACCTTGAAAACCCATTGACCTCTTCATACTTTGCAACTAGATTGTACATGAGCTTTCCAGCAAAATTTTACGTCAACTGAGTTAACAAATGTTATCACAAATCCAAGAAAGAAGTTCAAATTCATCTGTAATAGCATACTAAAATACTGTCCTTACTCAGACTCCAGCTTAAATTTAGGATTTTTTTTAACTTGCACAGAAAATAACGAAACATATCAGCTATGGAGATATAGTTATTATCCATTTATTTGCATATTTTTCCCACAGCAGTCCAAAAAACAGATGTCTGAAGAAACAGCGCCGTACCCTATATAAAATAGCAGTTCAAATGGCATTTTATTGCTAAGCCCAGGAAATTAGCAACAGGCTTATTCTTCAAAGGAGTTTAGCTTATATTCCCTCTCCTTTTCTTTTCTTAGCAGATGCACTTTTTTTATCATGTGATTGTCTAGTTTTGGAACCCATCTGTGATTTAGTTGGCAGCAAAACTCATAGAATGAGGTTAAGACATTTCACATAACTGGATTTAAATATACCATCACAGATTAGGGCATCTCCTTGATGCTATGTTAAAGGTAATGCAGGAAAAGGAAAATTTTGAGAGTCATAGGGGCTTTTTGTAGGAGGGGTTTTCGTTGGGGGGGTTTTATTATTTTTAATTTCTTTGTATGAGGCTGTAAGCAACTTATGGTGTTTAGTCATTTTTGAGGTGCTTCAAGTCGTATTCAAGGTTCTAACTGGTCAATTTAATGGCCAGCATGCAAGAATTTGGGTAGTGTTCCTCCAATTTTTAATGACATCTGAAAGACTCCATTATGGTTTTAGTGGCACAGACACTCTTCTCTATGTTCTTCAGGGACTATAAGTGAAATGCCCTGTGGAAGAAACAGTTTCCTAGATTTCTTTCTTTTCCCTTAATCTGTTATGAGGGGTTATTATGGTCCCTTTCCATATTTTTATTTTAGTTATCTCCCTCTTGGACATAAAGATTGACATTTTATAGAGAAACAACTCTCTTTAAATAACAGACAAAAGACATACCAACATCGTTTACAAAAAGAGCAGAGTTACCAGACAATCTTCCACATTCTGCTCCACTAGCAAAATGATACAACTCTTTTAACATGAACATGCAGAAAAATGTGTATGCTAATGGAGACTGTGAGAGAGGAAATCTTACAAATATAACAGTATTATAAACACAATTACTCTCCTTCAGGAAAGGATGAGATGGAAAATTGTTCTCGGGTTGTTAGTGACATTACATAATGCTAGAGGGCATTCAGCAGCAATAGTGATCCAGCGATGATGCTGGAAAAGAGCTATTGCAGAAAGTGTGGTGCTGTATGCATGCTTTTAGTTGAAAGAAATAAAATCCTAAACAGAAAATGTCAAGATAACTGCTATTACAACTGTCACAATTTGCAGCTCCTTTGTATTAGCATTATACTTTGAAGGTGCTCCATTTTGCTTTAGTTTATTTTGCTATACTGATCTGTGAGTAACAAGCTATACATTTATGTGTGAGAAGTTTTACAGTACCTTATTTCATTTTACATTAACATGTATGCCTCTTATTAGGATATTGCTCATTGCTAATTTTTATCTGCAATATGGTTCACCAAAAGCTTAATTAATATTCTTTGCATGGCTGGAATATTAAATTATGTTGTTCTTTATGCTGAATGCACACAATTCTATCTATCTATGGCATAACTGTGACATAGAAATTGTCTGTAAGAACTAAAAGGTACTAAGAATATATTGATTATTTACATTAACATTCATTATCATTCTAAAAAGCAGCATAAAGTCCATATTCCTATGTTGTAGGGAACATATAATTTCACTCTAACTATTTTAATTTACTGTAATTAAGATACTAAAAAAACCCAAAACAAAACAATTAAAGAAAACCATAACATCCTTTCTATACCAGTAAAACAACCACATTCTTGCATTTATAGGGTGTCTTTTAACACTTTCCTGGGTGAGTAGTACAAAGGTACAAAAGATATGATATTAAGAAAGTAATTTCTATGTTTGCATAGGTATTTAGAGGAATAATTTTAAAATATATATTTCTGTCCCTGCATTTGTCCTTCTTTAAATGGCATATTCAACATTAAAAGACATTCAAAGACTGAAATATTATGGTTAACAGTTTAAACATTGTTATGAAGGACTTTTTGCCCATTATGGCAAAATACTATGAAGAAGCTGCAACCACCAAAGCCCACCCCTCCCTGAATATGCCTCCTGTGGGGAACTTTGGTGAGTTAAGCTATCTAAGGGATCTTAAGGTAAGACAAAAGTGACATTTTTATGTCAAAAGTCCAATCATCTCAGGTCTAGAAAGTGAACAAGACTGAAGGAGAAGAATATATCCACAAGTCAAACTCAGCAGCTCTCCTGCAAATCATCCCTGGCTGGGCTCAGGGTGGGGAAGCCATAGCCCACAGGCCCATCTGCTGAGGCCAAATTTGCACACACTCCCCTCAACCAAGAGGGGGGAAGGAGAGGTTCTGGGTGTGTGGCATAAAGCTGGTCAGAGGCATCCATCCTCCCTAACAAAGACTGGCTCAATCCTAAACACCCCCACACCATGGGTGATTCACATGTGGGGCAGCTGAGGAGGTGTCATAATCCATCAAAGACTCCCAAGACTCTTTCCTGAGGCCTTGCACCAGCCAACTGCATGTGATGCAGTGATGAACAGAGAGAGTTTTTGCAAGAGACAGTGTCAAACGTGCCCTGCCCAGGGAAGGTACCTGCACATTCCCACCTGGCCCAAATGTATATTAATCCATTGAACCTCTCTGTTTTGTGGAACCCTTGTCACCAAGAAGACCAGATGGAGAGGATCAATGGGATGCCATCAGGATCCACAGAGTGGTGATATTTTCTGCTTAATCTGTCTCTCTCACTTTCTCTCTCTCCCTCATCTCTTATTTTTTGTTTCTCACTCTCTCTCCTTTTTTCTCTCGCCCTCTCTCTCTCTTTCTCACATTTACTCTTAAATAAAGTGCATGTTATTGACTTTGGCATACAATCTTGTTTGCACCTTAATTCAGGCAGAGGCATCTCTATAAAAATTTTAGCAATTGGATCTTAAAAATGAGGCAAAACCCTGGATGAGATCTCAAGGGCCCTATCTGCATTTATACTCACAAGCAAGTCACAGAAAACAAGTTGATTCACCATTACTTTCAACTGTGCAATTAGGAGACTGTCCTGACCTCTTCTTCACATCTTAAAAACTACGAATACACCTGTACATTCATCAACCAGCCAACACCTGTGGTGTATACCCATTTTCTCTTGCAGGCTCTACTTTTCTATAGGAAAAACATCTGTGTATGGCAAATGCAGCATCTTCTACACATGCTGCAGCTCAATACCGGAATGTCTCCTGTGTTTAGCTAGTAACTAATCACTTAAAACTGCTAGCAGGCTCACAAAGCTATTGTTGATGCATAGTCAAAGGTTTAGCTTTCACATGGGGAGAGAGAGAATGGGAAAAGCACTTTCTTCTTTTTTTTTTTTTTTTTCTTTCTTAATTCATAAAGAACAATGAAATAGATTGAACCATTTCACAATGACTGACACCATTGTTCAAAATGCATGATGGGTGCTTGACCTTCTTGCCTCATATCAACAGCCCAGGAGTTACAGGGCAGCTTGGAAAGGCCAAGAATCATCAGTTTCTTGTTTTGAGAGGTGAAGGTGCACATGAAGGACTCAAGGGAGGGGACAGGAAAGGATGGTGCCAGGATAACACCTTCATTACTCAAACCTGGATACTTCAAACCAGCTGCCTGAATTCTTTTGTCAAAAATAGCTCATGCATTTCTGAATACCCTTCAATCAACTCCCTTCCCTCTGCTACTGTACAAAATCCTTGGCAATTTGCCCCTGCTCTTGGCTTAAATTATTTCCAGCCCATTTGTCTCAGATGTTACATAACAGGTATTATGAATTTCTATATGCTTCCAAAGTGCTATATGATCTTCAATTGAAAACCACTAAATGCAAAATATCACTCAATATAGTAAAGAAACTAATATGTGAAATAGGGCTGAAAAAACCCCTTACATAATATAAAACATGATAAGGAAAAGAGAATGTCATTTTCTTGACAGGCCATGATTCCTTTTTAATGTATAATCACTGGTTTAGACATAGAGTTCCCTTTTTATGAATGTCAAAGAATGATGGGACAAGAGGAAAAGATCTAAAAGAACAGGTCAGAAAGAGCCAGCTATTCAGGGTCTAAGCAGCTGGGTGGCAGGGGAAAAATACACTGAATTTAGAAAGTTTTTCAGCACTTAGAAGTCCTTTAGAAAATATCAACTCTGGCATGTTCTAAGACTTATATTATGATAAATTTTCCATTCTGTGACCAGAGCAGTTTAGATTTCTAAATACTTGCTGTAAGCACTACATGTGTCTGCGCCAAATACTGCACATATAGATACCTAAGTAAATTTTGTACAATATGTGTGTAGCACTGTGAAGTTGGTTATATATTGGTAGGAAAGAACCCCAAATTTAGTTGGTTGGGTACTGAGATCAATTGCTTCTGTAGGATTCAGGACCTGTGCATCACACATAAAAGCCATCAGGCTGAAAGCAGTATCAGGGACAGATTTCTGCTTTGGATAGGTGGATGAATCTCTCTCTAAATCCAAACTTTTCATGTGCACAGGTACTTTCTCCCCTTTTACTTGACTGTCCTATTTGCAGCGTAAGAACAACCTGCATTAAGCACAGTGGGACCATGATGCACTGAAACAACACAAATGAAGAAAAATGATAAAGCAGGTTAACTGTTTATGGAATATACTTTTACAGAAGTTAACCGCTCGCAAAAAATGTCTATGTGCGTTGCAGCCTGGCATGCTTCATGCTGTCAGCATGCACCAAGATGCAGCATGCATGCTGGGAAAAGGCACTCACAGAGTTGTAAGATGCCCTGGGAACTGCCAGCCCTGTGAGGGTGGCTGGTACAGATCTTCACCACACAGCACAGCCTCCTAGAAGTGAAGGAGGTACCTCATTCACTGCTTTTGTAGGTCAGACACCCAGTAATTATCATATGCAATGGGACCCTGGAATCCTGTTTTATAACACTGAGGCTCTTAAATCTCAGGGCCTGGCTCTCTAGTAAATTTATTTTTCAGTCATCTTCAGGGAAGATGAAACAATTGCTAAGAAGCTAAAGTACAGATCGCTAATAAAAATGAGCATGCTAAGAGTGTTAAAATGGATTCATACCTTAACATAATGCATGTGCATACCTGGACAGACGTACCTTTCTTGATGGAACAAGTAAATAGTCATTTAAGCCTATACAACATTTCAGAAAATCTTCCTACAGACTCCTGCTGCAGCTTAAGCTGTAACTTAACTGTAAGCTTATGTGCAATTACAGAAGATAGAACATACAAAAGGTCTGCAAAACTGCAATTTTTTCATTACAGTTTAAATTTCTATATCCAGAATTTCTACTTCCCATTAAAAACACATTTTATGAAGCCAAAATAAAAGTTGTCTGCAGGTTTTTATTCCCCTGGAAGAATCCATTTCCTTTGTACACTCTTCCATTCACAAGAGTCATTAAACAGTGTAATGCAAAGGATGGCATATCCAATTTCTTATTGAAGTGGAATCTCTTCTCCCAGACTTTCTACCCACATGCAGATATTTTGTAAGCAACTACTTCAAGAGTATTGAACATTCACATTCCCACCCAAATTAGCCTGAAATAGAGGCCACTGAGTTTTTAAAACCCCTCACATTACAATTGAAGGAAAAGTCTTGGAGGCTGAGCAGGATGAAGTTCAAAACAAGGGATGTTCAAACTAGCATATCTTTGATATGTACATCCCACATCTGAGCTCAAAGTCACCTAAATACACACCTTGTCCCCAGCTGCCAGCACACAGTAGGTTTGGCATCAGATGTGTAGCTGACCTTTATCTATCCAGCAAGACCAATACTTTGGCTTTTTTTTACATATATTGACAAACTCATCCCACTTGTGATCCCTTGCTCAACATGACATGCCTCCAGATTGTTTAAACCTGGGACACAGATTTTACTTGAATACCATGCAGGTAGAAAAAATATGTCCATGATGTTTGATAGCTATCTGCAAGAAAGAAAAAGGCTGCAAAAAAAGAAAGAAAAGTGATATAATTAGGTGTCTGTATCTTTTCTCTGACAGGGTTTATGCCCTGTAATTACAGGAAAATGCTTTCTCTCTTTCTCTGCTATCTCCCATTTTTAATACCAGGAAGCTCATATTTCACATATGAAAGAAATGAAAAAGATGTAATTAAATAGCAACATATCTTGGAAGTAAATATACCCTGAGATACTGTTATCTTATCTTTAGTCAGGCCAAATGGACTTTAGGTGGGGGAAATTGTTTGCAAACTGTAATCCATCAGACAGTGCTTATAGGGTTTAGCACCACAGACCTACACATAACAGCTCATCATAAAATAGCAAACACACAAAGTAGGCTTTGAAGAGTGAATGAGACACAAAAATAAGATGCAGCCTGCTGAGTCTGTGGCAATGCATTTTAATAAGCTGAAGTCAATCTCTGTGTGATTGTTGAAATGCTTGGGGAAAGAAGCAATTTTTTTATTCATTCTAAATTATTTTTCTTCCTCTTTCTTCCATCTTCTGAACTAAAGATCTGAGATCTTGGGAAGAAATGGAGAGACCACTTATGTTTCACTTTAAAAATTACAGTATAAAACAGAAAGGCTGGATATTCCTGTTCTTAAGGAAACTAGAATGATTAACCTTTTATGCTAGAATTAGAAGTCCCAAATACAGACTTCTTTATGGTCATTGGGACAGGCTTAAGTTGTAAGCAACACTTCATGAGACACTACCACAAAGCAACTACCCTAAACTTTTATTAAACTCACATACAGATAAGGTGATGAATGGATGTGTTTACAAACATACATGTGCTCACAGAGGACAAGAAAACTGATTGCGTGGTACCCTAATAGAAAGTCATTTGGGGTAAAAACTGGTAATCCCAAAAACACCTCTGATCCAGGTGAGACAATGGTCTGATTTTCTACCTGTCCAAGGAGCCGCAATGATGCTGCTAAGCTCTGCATGAAACTCTGTGCAAACTCTGTAAAATATTTGACAAATTCCTTTTGAATTTATGAGACTTCGTCTATAACTAATTGACATTAGTTTTTTATGCTATTCTTGGGTTTCTTTGAGTGGAGAGCTTTGTTTTCTACAATGAAATGATGTTTTATTTGTAGTAGAATTTTTTAAAAATATAATAAAATACATTGTTCCAAGTTGCTTAAATGTTAATGAAAAATTATTTGTTGAAAGTTATTTTAAAAAACCCACATTTTTATTAAGAATGGAATATAGAAATATTTGCACATTTCTAAATTCTAAGAGAAAAAAAATACACTTTCCCTTGATACTAAGGGCTTAACAATGCACTTTCTAATAAATATGCTAAATATATTCTAATTTATACTCAATTTTGTTAGAATTTGAAGCAATTCAAACTTTGATTACGGTAGCAATTGTACAAATACATGACATTTGAAAAGCTGTGGCTGTCAGGTTAAGTCCCAGGTGACTGGAAAAGGGAAAACACTGTACCCATCTTACAAAAGGGTAGAAAGGAGGACCCCTGGAACAACTGACCTGTGAGCATCACCTCTGTGACTGGGAAGATCATGGAACAGATCCTGCTGGAAGCTGTGCTAAGGTACATGGAGGACAGGGATGTGATTTGGGACAATCAGCATGGCTTTACCAAGGGAAAGTTCTCCATGACCAACCTGCAGGCCTTCTGTGATGGAGTGACTCCACTAGTGGACAAGGGGGGGGCAGCAGATGTCATTTATCAGGACTTTGACATGATGCTCCACAACATCCCTCTCTCTAAATTTATGTCTTGGTTTATAACAAAAAAGAGGTTAGAAATGCCAAAATTAATTACTTCTTAGTATTAACCACTGCCCTTTCACCAATAAGGAGAGATGAGTCATTCCTCATAGGAGGGGTGCTTCATCCTTCTGATTGACTTGGTGGCCACCCTAGTGAATTCACTCCAACAGTTCTGTGTCCTTCCTCTGCTGGGACCCCAGAGCTGGATGCAGGGTTCCAGGTGGGTCTCACCAGAGTAGAACAGAGGGGCAGAATCTCCTTTTTTGCCCTACTGGCCACATTGCACTGGAAAACTTGTGGAGAGAGGGTCAGACTTTGGGGATTGATGTAGAGGAAATATGGAATATACTTCTTTTTTTTCTTTTTTTGGGTCACCTACTTTACCTAAGACAATTGAATAGGGACTGACTTGCTGAAAGGACTGTCAGGTGGATAATGAATTGGCTGCACTGTCTTATCCAGATGACAGTGGCCAACAGGCTACCAGTTGTATCCTGGACTGCATCCAGAGCAGCTGCATGCAGGGCAGCAGGGGAGGGAGGGGATTTTGCCCCTCTGCTCTGCTCTGGTGAGGCCCCACCTGAAACCCTGCATCCAGCTCTGGGGTCCCAGCACAATAAGGATATGGACTTGTTGGAGTGAATCCACTAGGGTGGTCACCAAGTCAACCAGAGGGAAGAAGCACCCCTTCTATGAGGAACAACTGAGACAATTGGGATTGTTATGTTTGGAGAAGGGAAGGCTTCAAAGTGACCCAGTTGTGGCCTTCCAGTACCTAAAGGGAGTCATCAAGAAAGACGAAGAGAGATTTTTTTACAAGGGCATGCAGTGACAGAACAAGAAGGAATGGCTTCGCACAAAGAGAGTTTTACAGGTATCAGGTATTAGGAAGAAGCTATTTTCTGTGAAGGTGGTGACACATAGGAACACACTGTCTAGAGAAACTGTGGATTAAAATAACAATTATATACCAAGGGCTGGACTCTCCAGTTATACAGACATATTTTTTTAAATATCCTGCATGCTCTAATGTTTTTAATTGGGCATAAATTACATTTGTAGTCCCTTCAGGACACCTTTAGCCTCCTGGAATGGTGACAGTTGATTTTCCATAAATGAAAACCCAAGTGCCAAACTCATTATTGTGCTTGGATTGAAGCCTTTTCAGCAAGCCAGTTTGCTATAGAATATACCAGTTCACAATCTGTTACTCCTGTTCTCTGCATCTCCTTTCCTCTGTATTTCCACAAAATTTCAGCCCAGCCTCTCACAACTTGACCCTCCACACACCAACTCTGTGCCAAGCAAGTGAAATCTATGGGGCCATGGAAGAGGAAGGTGCAGACCATCAAAACATAAGACAGAGATAATGCAGAAAAATATTTATTTAAAAATAATTCCTTCCCCTTGAGTAAATTTCAAGCTAAGGAAAGGTAGCCCAATATTAATTGTTCTAAAATTTTCATGACTAGAAATTGGAAAAAAGTAAATAAGCTATATAGATTTACATTGACTACATGTGTGGCTCATTTTTTTCAACTATGCTGTTGTCTTCCTCCCATGCACCAGAAACTACAGTGGCCTTAGATACCCTTCTCTTCCCATATGCATATATAGTTATGTATGTATGTATGTATGTAGTATGTATGTATTTCACTTATTTGTGTGTATATGACCAGAATGTGACTCCTTATGGGCTGAATTAGAAACCTCAGGCTAGCATCTTCTGGATGTCAGAAGAATTTCATGCATGCAACCCACTAACGAATGTCTGCATGAACTTCCTGCAAAATTCTATGATTTAAACTGAAAAAATTCAACAGGCAAGACTTCTTCTTTTCTCCTCTTTTGCTGTATGTATCAATTTAATTGCTGAGCCACAACACAGTATGCATTGTCACTATTCCACCCTCATTTTTATTCTTCGTACATTTTGCTGCATGAAAATTAGAGTTAACAGGAAGTGAAGCATTTATTAATAATGGCAAACACTTATATGTATAGTTATTTTGCCTATGATTACATAAGCCAGGCCATTTAGTTTGTGAAATGGCCCAAATCTGCATTTATATAGTAATGATCCTGTTTCTGTCCATATAATTCACATTCTAAGCCACCTGTTTTGAATCACTGTGCTTACACTGGAATAAACAAGGAATATATGGTCTTTTATTTAAATTGAATAAGATTATGCTATCTCTTTTAGAAACACAGATACACAGTCCTGTGTGCTATGAAGACCCATTCTCTAAAGTTCTCCTTTCTAACTTATAAAGGTAGAATTTGCATAAGAATAGGTCTGAAGTAATGCTTCACAGAGTGCCAGTGGGAAGGCAGTTGTGTCTAGGTAATACCTAGGCCTAGCCAGAACTATTGAGCAGAAGTATATATGCAGAAAAAAGGATTTAAATTGCCTTCTGTGCCTTTCAGCAAAATTGACTTCATTGCATCCTTTTAGATAGATTTTTAACAAAACTGAGCTTAAAGTCATGGATGGCTTCTGCTGGCTACAATATGGGCTTTAGAAAAATCCAGTATTAAAGAAACCTTCCACTAAAATACTTAAATAAGTGGTAGTTTGAGTTGTTATAAGATTAAAATTTATTCCTTCCCTTTTTCTGTGGAAAAAAAAAGCACATTTTTTGTTGGTTAATCACATATATCATTTGAGACAGTCCAAAAACTTTCCAATAATTCCATCATTTATTTCTAATTTGAACTTCTAGTCACAAGATTTCATTTTGCTTTTGTCTGAGAGATTAGATTCCTCAAGTACTATTAATCTTCTCCCTGCAGAGATACTTCTCTATTGATGATACTTATCCAGCCCCATTACCCAAGAAAGAGAAGAATGTGCTCAAGATCACAAGGATAACTTTGATAAGGAAGGCAACTGCCAGTTGTTTCTGTGTAAAACCTTAACATCTTCGTCTGTGGAGATCATCATTTTGCAACTAAATAAACCTACCTGAGGACATAAAAATAATAAGAAAAAAATCCTAAGTTCCTGTCTGATTGTGTTTTATGCTGATTTTCCCTAAGGAATGGAGTTAGGCTGGGCCTTATTGTGTCTCTCCTGTCCTGGACAGGCACACACGGACAGAAACTTTATAGAAAAGATTAATTTCTTTAGGTCTTTTGAATAGGGTAGTATTTACATGGTAAACTGAAGCTCCCAAATACAGGGGCCATTTGCTGTCCAGATGTTGACAGGAAGCTGCATTGCAAGCATCTGTGTGGCATCTTCAACAGAATTAAACAGCATGTGCAAAACCCCAATTCTGGATCATTTTTATGAGCCAGCTCACCTATTGCCCTATGCAATTCCTCCAGAATATACACAATTTATCATTGATCATCTCCAGCTGCATGTAGAAAACTACCTTATGCAACCTTGTCTGCCTAAGCAGGGACAGTTTTGACTGAGTAGTTAAAATCTACATATGATTTGTTCACAACTTTCTTTCACAGCAGGAACAGCCCGGGGATACCTCTGCTCTAGACTGTCCCAGATATTGCCACTGAGATGAATAATCAATGAATATGAAAGGTGCCTGACAGGAACCTGAGCACAGTGGGGCTCCCTCAGGGTAGGGAGTGATTCAGGACTCTCCACAAGCTCCTTTACTGTGTTTTCTGTTCCTCTGCTCTGAAGGTGCCTATGGAAAAACTCCTCTGCCTACCTATCTTGAACCAGCCTGGTGTGCAAATTTTGCACAAGGGAAGTGAGGACTGACTGCACAAGCAGGGATACAGGCAGAGCCCTGGTACACAGATACACCACAGCTTTAACTGTCAAACATGAATTTCAGTCTTATATCATAGTTGTAACTTCAATGGTACAGTGGCCCACCTATCAACATTCTTGTAATTTACTCCAAAAGAGGTTTTTTTACCCCTTACACCAATACTCACCACAGATTAGAAAATATGTTCTATTTTCACCTTAAGTAAATATCAACCATTGACAGCATTCTTAAGACCAGTATTACAATTGACACGATATTAATTATATGAAACATCATCTGCCTGGTTTCCGTCTGATATCCATCTGCCTAAAGTATAAAGTTCTCCTCTTTTATACTTCTTATCCTCAGAATCTGATTTCAAGGAATGCCAACACCAAGAAACTAAGTGAGGATATTATGATAAACAATATGAGTTGTATGAGCAAAGCAAGAGTTGAATAACAAGGAACAAAGCAAGTGTTTTCCATATCACTGCAGGAATGGACAAGACAAAAACAAAGGACTCCAAGACTGCTGGAGAGTGGAAGGGTTATGGGAGAACAACCAGTGAACCAGGAAAAGTAAAAATGGGAAGTAAAAATGAGATTATTTCAGCTGAGTGATTGAATAAAATACTGGAAGAAGTTGTGTAGTTGATGCGCATCTGTGACAAACAGTTGAAAAGTGATATATCTCCCCTTACTTTAGGAATTTAAAATACTGTCCAATTCATCTTCCTTTACATGTAACAAAAAGAATTGTGCAGTTCCATGGTTTGATGCATCTCACCTATTTCAGGTATTTTTTAGCATGTGATGATTTATCACTGTATGTCATTACCCATCAGCAAGACATGTAGTACAGCAAGCACCACTGCTATAGAGGACTATGGGCAGCTATCCCATATTTGGCAAGGTAAACTCAATTTTCCGTAGCCAAGAATAACAACATTTTCCTTCTGAGGGAGACATTATGGAGGAAAAAAAATGCTTAGTCCTTTCTGCAAAAATTGGATTCTTTGGTGGATTGTTTTAATTACAGCAGACTGATCTAATTCCTAATCTGCAGAAGTAGAAATTCAAACTTAAGGACTTAAATCTTCACTCACCATATAACAGTGGCTGTTATAAATAGCCACTGATTAAAAATGTGCAACTCTACCCATTGGTATTTAAACCATATCGTCTCTTCTGCTGGGTTTCCTTCATACAAGTGAAATCTACTAGTTTTCTGGTCCTGACTTACAGCCATCAAGCCTTCCTATTCTCAACAAGAGCTTTAGCCAACATCATTGGCAAGCTGTTATTTTAAATAGACAGTTGCTTCTCCCAGTATAAGACTTTCATACTAGAATCAAATAGCCTTTGAAGGCAAAACCCATCATCCTAATTCTAGAAGACTGAATATTTTTACTTTCCTGCTCATATTGTTGGCCATCATGTCTTTTATATCACAATAATTCTTCAAAAGGTCAATTGTAATTCTTATATGTCCTTTCAACTGTATTCCATAATTTATTCACATTAAGAATTGCTTCTTTTCTTATGAATTTTAAACTGATGGGCTATACAAATTCATGCAAATTTACCTTGAAAAAGGTACTGCCTTTCTATCATCCGTATCCAGGAAAATGTAGTAGTCTGGGAAGAGATGCAACTGCAGCCATTGGTTTGAAGCTGGTAATTCTGCTAGAGATAAGATCTACAACAAAACTTTTTAAGCCCTTGTAAGTGTAACACATGAGATAATATCCAATAAAGACTCTCTCTGATGTTATTTCATATGAAAGCTTGTGCCAGTTTGATTTGAGTTCTGAGGAGTTTTCTGCTTATTGTTGGTAATATTCAGCTTCTTTAGTTGGTTGGAAGTTCCTCTCACACTGCATTCTCTGCAGCTGACAGTTATATTCAGCACTTTGTTGTGCAATATGCTTTACCTGTTGCAGTACAGTTGTATTGAGGAGGCTTGTCTTGAAAATGTGGATAAACAGGATAATCATCAAACAGGATAGCAGCTGTCTGTTTGCCCTCATTTCCAGAGCACAACACAGCATAATTTTAGCCTGGGAAAGAGTTTCCTAGGCATGGCAACCACATGCAGCAGTCAGACCCTCCTATTCTTCACAACACTTCAGCCTTCAATTGCCAAGTCATAGCACTACTCAAAACTTCAGGTTTGTATTCAACAGAATTAGCTGTTTATTTCTAATTGGGACACCACAAGAATGCTGGCACATTCAAGCTTTTTAGTAAGGAGGGAACAAGTTTGTTCTGAGAGAAAGGGGTAAGACTGCATCAATCAACCTTCTGCCAGCAGTCCCACTTTTAAATTGTATCCACCAAGGAGCAACAGTACAACTCTTTAACATTACTTTTGTAATCTCACCTGTGAAATCTTCAAGTGCTCTGTTCTATATTCTTAGGCAAAAACGTCACTAGAAGATAAATAATCATTTATACAACCTACATCAAGCTATCCTATTGTGCTGCCTTGTATCTTGCTGAACCTGAGCCCCATCTCTTAAAACC
>CM031878.1:47454421-47491658 GCA_018697195.1 Certhia americana | reverse complement strand
AAAAAAAAAAAAAAAGATAAAAATGCTGAGATTACAGCCTGCTAAATTGAGAGCAACTTTTTACCAGGCTGTTATGAACATTAAGTCTTTCAGTCTATTAATAAAAAGAAATCCCTCCTCTCAACTAAACTATTTGAATGGAAAAGCGTGGAAGAGTGTAAAAAAAACAGGGACTCAGTATCAGCAGTGCCCTTGCTGGAAACTATGCACTACCCTAGTTAATTTCAGATGGGTCTGGCACAAAGTAGCTGAAGGACGATCTTTCACCCCATGAATTCTGACATTTTTTGCACTATATTCTCTATTTTTAAAGCAACCAGTCTATCTGTGGATTTAGGTATTGATCTAGCCTCAGTGGCACTGAGACATCAATTTACTAATCAGTGTCTGCTATGCTTTATATTACTTTTCATTGCTCCCTCTATGCAGCAAAAATAGCTCAATGATTTCAGAAGCAGTACAGCAGGTGATGTTATCCTGTATGGTGGCAGAATGAATTGCTGCCTCCGAGGTGTTTAACAGCAATCATTTTCCCAAGCACTTTATTACATGCAAGTTTTTCCTTTTCAGCAAGATTTTCAAAGTGGGAATATGTTGAGTACAGAGGAAAGAGAGCCTAGTCAGAATTACTTGTCAGACCTCTGGGGACAGGAAAGGCTGAGAAATAAAGCCTGGAAAATTCAGACACATCTCTAAATTAGCAAAACATTTTTGGATGGTTGCCCCCCTCTGCTTACCTGGCCTTCAGCTGGCACTCCTCCAGCAGCACTGCAGCACTTCTCTGCAGAGCTGCAGCTGAGGTAAGGTACTGCTTTGGGCTTCTAAAACAGGGCTGTAGCATGAACAGAAAAAACAGAGCCAATACAGCAAGGAGGAAGAGAAAGAAAGGTCTTGCAATGGCAGAATTTGTCTGAGATTTTGCTGATCTAAGTAGCAGGACAAGCCCTGTGAAGAGCCTGCTGTGATTTTGAGTAAGTCACCAGTCACAAGGTTTCCCTCTTTCTTATGCAGAGCAAGCTGTGACAGTAACTCACATTGAAATTTACTGAATCCCTTCATAAACTTCTCCCAAAAGCAAAGTTATTTTGAATTAACTCTAAAACACTCTTATTCCTCTCCCTCTTCTCCTTCTCTTAATTTGAAGCACATATTCACCAAAATTAAGTACAGATAGAAAAAGCTATCGATTTCAAGATCACTTTTCCTCCATGTTTTATGAAAGTAGAATTAACACATCAAATTCAAAAATGTAAAAATTAAACACAGATTCTTTTTCTTCCTCTTACCTACTATCATTGAAACCATTCAATGACAAAAAAACTGTTTCAGAAATTCAAGAGAAAAGCACTCCTATGCATAAGTTAAACACCTCAGCCTGTCACCTGGCTTAAAATAACTGGTTTCTATCTCTCCTGAGGGATGAGAATGAGAAAAAGGAGAGGCAGAAAAGTGTGGTTAAAGCACTCATTATCTCAGAGGGAGAAGTACTTCTATTGAACAGAGAGGAAGTGATGCTGTGTCTCTTGGTATATGAGAATTGGAGGAAAAAAGTAAAGTCAAGCTCTAAATTACCAAGGGTAGAAGTTAGTAGGTGTAGGGTGAATTTGTTTTCCCCTCTAGTAATTCTAATTTCACCATGTGCTGAAGAAGCATGTCAAAACCTAATGTGCACCTGTTAAGTGTTGTCTGCATCTTGCTCTAAACTGGCATAGATTTCCTATGAGAATACAGTGCTTCAAATAATTGCCTTCACCAGCTGTACCTTGGAACATCAGCGTAGCAATGCCCCAGATACAGGCTATGCTCAGTCATCTGAGTTGAGAACAAAAAGGTGGGAATGGCAAAATGAAGAATCTGTTGATGACAGGGTGCCATCCTTTGCATATAGAGGATAACACAAAATTTTCTTTATTCTGAACACTCAAGGAACAGACAAAAGAGGGGACCTTCAGCCAACCCTATTCAGATTCAGCAGCTTCATAAAAACAACTCAGCTTTTTAAGGAATTTGTTTCTTACGTTGAAAATTATGTTGAAAATTAATGGCAAAAGATCATATTCTGGGGAATCACAACCCACCTCCAAATATTCTCTCACTCATTAGAATACCTGGAAGAGGAGTCAAACATACCTTGCTAGCCTAACACAGATGTACACAACAAATTCTTAAAAACAAAAATGGGGAGATCTATTAACAAATGCAAAAAAAAATAAGTATAGTGTATCCATTTGGAGATATACAGAAAAGGCAAAACACTGTCCTAGCTCAAGTTTTACTCAAAAAATACCAGTACAATTAACTGAATTTCCTTATTACCTCCAGCTAATATTGAAGAACACATTCAATGCAGGCAGCTCAGGCAGCAGCTGCACTGGGAGCTGCAGGTTCAGTTCTGAGTGGGAGCCCAAGGCAAGAGGCCAGGAACTGCAAAACCTTGGCCCTACAAAGGGCACTGGGACCTGTAACACCAGCCAGGGGGCCAGACACTGAGGCACAGCAGGAACTGATGGCTCAGGAGGAGCAGTGATAGTTTTTCCCTTGGACTATGAGGGTACGAAAGCCCAGGAACCAGCTCGAGCAGTTCCTGTGTTACTGAACCCTGAATGAATTGCTCCATGGAACAGGACATCTGAGGCTCTCCTAAGGGAAACCTGGTGTGAAGCTGGTAAGGAAATCCTGTCTGACCATGTGAGGGTGGGGTGTGTGGAGGCTTTCAAAAGGGCTTCAGTTTTAGCAGTTGAAGTCTCTGGTAGTGGAAGTGTGACTACCAGAGTGCTCCTGAATGGTCAGATGGGGAAGTTTCCTTAGCACCTGGTAAATTTTAATTCACATATATTCAACAGATTTAGAGCCACTGTAAAAGCAGGATGGTCCATAAATCAAAGGGGAAACAGCAGTTCAGATGACAGAGGACATTGAAAAATCATTTTCTTATTTGTTTTGGGCTTCAGTAGGACTCTTCCATTAGATTTGTTTCCCACCTCTCAGAAGGTGTTAAGCAAACAAAACCCAGATATTTAAATTAGGTGAGGTAATGAGGGATGATTTTCACACTGGAGAGTAAGATTGATCTTTCTACCATTTACATATCAGCTACCTGAAGTATAATTTAACTGCATCCAGAAGATCTTTAAAGGTCAGAAATAACAGAAATACAGCAAAAGACAATAAGGATCCGTAGTGAAGATTTTCAGCAAAAACCATCAGCCACACCACTTGCAAGCCACACTTGTACAACCTTTTATTTTTCATTGCTCTAATAAACACACACACACACACACACGCACACACACACAGACACACGCACACACACACACACACACAAAAGAAGACTCAGTTGTCACTGTTGAACTCAAGAATGTTGAAATTCAGGACAGGACTCCTGTGTTTAGCATGCTGTTCTGTATCTACATAATACTCAGAAGCAACTATTTTCACTGATTTTTTCAAGAACTGAAGTGAGCTTTCTTGTCCCTGTCACTTTTTTCTAACTCTAAAACAATTGGAACAATATGAGAAAGCTTTCTCCAAAGCTTATACCCTCTTGAATTTTTTTCACCATATGTCCCTCATTTCTGCCTTAATAGGGTGTACAAAAAGTTCATCAACATCTGTAAATTTCTGTAATGCACCAGCTGATCATCTACAACATTAAAATACATCTTTTGTACCTCAACCATTTAAACACAAATCTTCTAGAAGGCTGAAGTGTACTATTTCCCTTATTAAATGTAAGTAGTAACATAACATAATTATAAGTAGCATGACATGCACGTTCATGAAGCCATCCATAAGTTTTTTCCTAGAACATCTGTTGTCTGCCCCATTTAATAACTATTATTGAACTGAACAAGGGAATCCAGTGCACCCTCAGTCAATCTGCAGATGACACCGAGTTGGGCAGGAGTCACTGATGTGCTGTAGGCTACAAATAGGGATCTGAACAAACTGGATTGATCCACTGAGGTCAATTCTATGATGTTCAACAAGGCAAAGCGCCAAGTCCTGTCCTCTGGTCACAAAACCCCATGCATTGCTACAGGCTTGGGGAAAAGTGTCTGGAAATCTGCCCACGAAAAAGGACCTCAGGGTGCTGGTGGACAGCACATGAACATGAGCCAGTGTGTGTGCCCAGATGGCCAAGAAAGAAAATGGCATCCTGGCCTGTATCAGCAATGGTGTGGCCAGCAGGACGAGGGGAGTGATTGTCCCCCTGTACTCATCACTGTGGAGGACACACCTTGAATCCTTTGTTTAGTTCTGGACCCCCTCACTACAAGAAGGTCATTGAGGGCCTTGGAGCATGTCCAAAGAAGGGCAACAGAGCTGGAAAAGGGTCTGGAGCATAAGACTAATGACAAGAAGCTGAGGGAGCTTGGGCTGTTTAGCCTGGAAAAAATGAGGGTCAGGGCTGACCTTATCACTCCCTGCAGCTACATGGAAGGACACTGTAGTCAGGCGGGGATTGGCTGGGGCACCCAGGTTAAACATAACACAAGAGGCTTCAAGTTGAACTAGGGAAGGTTTATAATAAGTGCATGCAAGGAAAACATTTATTTACAAAAATGTTTGCCAAGTTCTGCAATGGGCTGTCAAGGAAAGTGGATGAGTCATGATCCCTGGTAGTATCAAAAAGATGTAGATAAGCTGCTTAGGGATATGCTTTGGTGGGGGATTTGGCAGAGGTAGATCAACAGTAGAATACGATGATCCTGAAGGTCTTTTCCAACCTAACTGATGCTATGATTTTATGCATTAATAAGAAAATTGGATATTATCCAGAATTTCCCACTGGGAAAGGTGAAAAAAAAAAAAAAACAGATGGGGTGATAAGCAGCCAATGAACCACATTAATTTTTATTTACTACATTGCAGTCTTCAACATCCTCACAAGGGAGGTAGAGTAGCAGGAACCAATCTCTTCAGTCTTGTGCTCATTTATAGGACTCAAGGAAATAGCATGAAACTGAGGAAGAGAAGGTTTAGGTCAGATCCTAGGAAAGAGTTTTCATCAACAAGGTGGCTGGGCACCAGAACAGGATATCCAGGGGCATAACACCAAGCCTGAGAGAGCTCAAGGAAACATTTGGACAAGGCTCTCAGGCACATGGAGTGTTTTTTGTGGCTGTCCTGTGCAGGGCCAGGAGCTGACTTATAATCCTGATGGGTCCCTTCCAACTCAGTACATTCTATGATTCTATGTAGTGGGAGGTATCATATGAAGATTTCTAATTAACACATATAAATATGTTTTAGTTACAGGAATATGTATTGTCCGTTTGGTCACATTAAATGTATTATTGAACCTATTCAACATACATAATCTGCTGTTACTTTATACATGAACATAGCAAAAGAAACATCCCATCCCACGATTGTGTTGTTTTGCACTTGAAACTATGTGCATACATTAATTCCCATCAGGAAGAATCTGAAATCTTCTTCATACTCATGGGCATTGGAATAGTAAACAAAGTCTCCTATTAGTGCATGGCTTTGTTAGAGAGGACCACTCTTTCCTTTGGAAAGAAACAATCTTGATTTTACAAATCTATTTACCTTTGTTCTTTGCATTTGTTTTCTATTTTCATTCTGTGACTAGTCATCAAATCTTTGTATGTTTTCTGAATAAGTTTCATTGTAGCACAGAATTTTGCCATATTCTGTTAAAATTGCATTATTTTTTACATACTCAGTGTGTTATATGATTAAACTGATGGTTAAATTATTTAGAGTCTGGTGTATTTTTGTACTCTTGTAAACTCTTGTAATTTTCCAAGTAAATTCTGTGAAGCAGTACTTGCAACAAATGCATTCATTCCCTCCTCATTTGAAATCAAAGCTCACAGGGAGGCTTATGTGTGAAAAAGTGTATTCCTACTATTTATCTGGTGAGTTATTGTTGTACTCATGTGAAGTCATATACAAGAATAACTCAGATGAGATCATTTGAAGTTGCTGCCTACAAATCCAACCAAAAGTAGTGGGCCTTTTGCCTTGAAAGTCTACTGCTAAATTCAGTTCAGATAATACTTGCATGAGGATGATGTATCCCATGTACTTTCTAATGTGAGAGAAAATGGTGGCATTAGCCACAAAACCAAGATCAAATGTTTGAAAAACAGTGATACATTAATCAAGATGAACATATCCTAAGTCCAGTAGAGCCAGATATGAGTTTTAAACTTGGCTTATGATATATTTTATTTATGCAAAACACTTTATTTTAAACTAGAACATACTGGTTAAATATGGTTTCAACTAAATTTCAAACAAGCAAATTAAGGTGCAAAATAGAAGCTCCATGCAAGAGTACAGAGATATGTTCCTGTTCCTTCCAGCATAGATGTGATTCCACTCAAACTTTCATGTATCCACAGTCTGTAATCACCCAAATATAAAAGCCTTCTGAACTACACACACAGGCATGGGGCTTAAAATCTGATTATCTGAGAAACATATCCTGCTCAGCATCAGATTACTCCAAAGAATACAAGAAGTATTATAGCATATACAGTACTATAATGCTATAGTATATATATTATATTATATAGAATATTATACTATATGGTGTTATAGTTTCATTCAAAGATCTTGAATAAAGGTAAAGGAAAGGTCACAGTGGAAGGAAGATTTTACTTCTCTTTCACTGTAGAATATTTTATCTCTTTTCTTGCTTCTGCCCAATGCTAGCACTCAGATCTACATATAATCATTGGTGACAAAAAACAAGCCTACTTCTTTTTAGCTTTGGCAAGCCATTAAAACAGATGGGTTTGAAATAACAAGAGTATAAACCCTTAAATACTTCCTGAGCCTCCTAGACAGAATCACTTATTGCTGTAATTAAGGCCAAGAATAAAAGCTATAACCCTTCTCATAGTTGTGTTAGACTGTGGGACTGACTGAAATTAAAAAAGGCACTTGATGAACTGTGGTTGAGGCAATGTCTGTGAGGAACATTTTTTTTAGCCACCTGCATTTCTTTTCCTATGTTCAGCAACATTTCCTCCAACTTTGGAGCTTTGGCTGTCATGGCTGCTGCTTAGTCCTGACAGCTACCTTTGTGACAACAACCCCCCCATTCTGAACTGATTCAGTTTAGGAGGTCAAAATAAAATAGAAAGTTATCTCTTCCCACTCAGGGCACTGCTCACATGGTTACAAAATATTTCCTATAGCAAAGCAGTCAGAATATTCAATACACTGTTAAGCACCATTTCTTGAGAGGAATGCCACCATCTTCAAAACCCCTGGAATGAATGCAGACTATTTGTGAAGAGAACAAACAGTTGTTTCATTGTGTCTTTTTTTAAAAAATCAGGCAATATTCATTATTTTGACACACATCACAAAATATATGAAGAAACAAAGTTCAGAAAACAGGATAACTTCCTTTAAGTAGTTTGTATTGCCTGTTTTGAATTAAACCCAGTCACAAAGATTATCTCGGGGTCATTCCCTCATCACATTCTGGAAGATATATATATAGAGAGAGATTTTTTTCCCAGAGAATCTTGGGTAAGTGATGCTTCTTCTTTTTTGCAGTCCATAAAACAAGAATTATATATTTATCATATTCAGACACCAATAAAACTTTGTCTCAATACTCTTTGTCAAAGAGCTCTGCCATGGGACTTGACCTTGTGTGAAAAGCTAATTCAAGCAGTAGTAACTTTTTTTTTTTTTTTTTTTTTTTTCACTGTACCTTCTTAGATACAAATCAGACTAGAATGCATCTGTCTTCTAGCTCTGAGGTAGATCAATAGCCAAATTTTTTTCCAGAAAATTTTGCAATATCCAGACTGAACCATTCATAAAGCTACTCATTGCACCAGGGACTTCTTCATTAACAGTAATTATGCAAATGAGCATGCTACATAAGAGACTGAGACTACCAGGTGGGTACCCTGCAATGCAGGGATGATTCTCCTAATTTCTGGAAACTGATTAACATTTTGCTTCTGGCTTAGAAAGAACAATAGATTTACAATTATCCTTGTCTTAATTATTATTTTGTCTATTTTTATAATCAAAAAATCACATTAGGTCTACAGCAGGTATTTCTAGGTTCAGATCTCCCTACATTTCTATAAATTATTCCAGCACACATTATAGCTCTGTTTCCATTTTTAATTACTTGTGTCCAATTGCTTTATATGGTACTATTCATTGTATATAAGAACTAATCAAGCAGATTAGTGACATATAATCATTCTGGCCCTTTCAGTGTAACAGGCAGCAATTCATAAATACCTATATGTGGAAACACAGTCTTCATTAAAATCTGACACACTTTTGAAAGCCTGCACTTACACAAGTAAACTATTGCTGGTGGCTGGATTCTTTGGTGTTCCTGAATCACATTCCTGGGGCTGTGGTGCAACATCTCCAGATCAGCTTCCAAACATATTTGTCACAGCATGACTTGTGGGTCTGTGCTGGTTTTGGACCACTGTGGGCAGCTCTTCACTGTGTCCAATGGAAAGCCTAGGCTCTCTCACAAATGGTTCTGATCTGGATTTAGAAAGTATTTGGTCCACCTCTCCATGGAAATTTCCCTTTCTCAGGGAAGGGGGGAAAGAAACTACTCATATGAAAAATTTAGAAAATAAATGCATGCATGCTTGTAAAAACTATCTTTATTTAAGTCATCAGGAATCAGTTCAGCAAATGAGCAGACATTCAAATAGTCTCCTAGAGACCTCAAGTTGGTGGTAGTCTTTGTTGAAAACAGAGTTTAATTTTACAAAATATTACCTGACACAGCTAGCCTACTTCTCTGCAGAGCAACATGTGGTGCAAAGGCATCTTAGCTTGATCTAAATTAATTTTAGAAAAGCAAAAACTCAAATCTTTTCATTCTATTTCAAGACACAGCAGTCAAGTAGAGATATGTTGAAAAGGGAGATGTGTAGGAAAGATCACAGGCATTGTCTCCAGATGTATTTTTGAGCTTTTCTTCTGCATGAGGAAAACAGGAGTGAGGAGAAGGATGGAAACAGTTCTATCAGTGATAAAAAGTATCTGCAGGCAGAAGTTGAATAAAATGTTAATAGCAATTTTTTACCTCCCTCAGGCAACAATGTTACTACACTGAAGTGTATAATACTTCTGCTACTGACTTACTGAAAACTGAATTTTATTTTTTAGATTGGTTGTTTTAGAAACTGGATCTTGGATTCAGACCTCAAGCTGTATAATCTGCTCAAGAATATTATATTACAAAAGTTACAGTGAATTTATGGTTTCTGAAGTCAACAGGAAATGTAGATAAACCATAAAGAACACTTTTAAGAAAAGCTTTAAGAGTTAGCAAAGTAAATGCAATTATGACAGCTTGTAGGAGAGGATTTCAGTGGTTTTGCAGCAGTCAATGCCATAAATCTTCCATCATGAATGGTTTTGCTCAAAAGCACACTTCAGCCAGGTGCCCTCTTGCCTTTTCATACTGTGAAATATTTTGGTAGATGGAACTACGTGGTCGGATAAACAGAATTTTCCATTTTTTTCCCCACTCTTAGGACATTAAGAACTTGTGTTATCTATTTTAAAAGCAATATTCATTTTCATTCAATGTTCCAGTCAAGGTCATGGGCGTAATGCCATATTCTTGACAAACTTTGTTTAAGAGCCTATGTTTCATTCCATGTGGTCTCATTGAATGTAATCTCATTGTTCAGAAGCTCAGTGTCAACACAACTACAAGAAAAGGGTTTTTTCCAATCTGGTACAACAATACAGCATAGCTGTTTGTTTAAATATTTACAGATTTTTTTTTTTACAAGCTATTAACACATAATTTCTAATTTCATTACTTCTAGACAGATTAAATAGATAATCCCAACCAAATGGATAAAAACTACTTGGCTTAATACACACTGAGAAATAACCAAGAAAAAAAGTTTATTTCAGCACCTACTGCCTTATCATTTTCTCTGATTGTCTGCCTCTGTGTACACAGCAGTGGATTACAGCTGGGAACTTTTCGCCTCTATCAATCCTACATTCCCAAGGCCTTTCAGATAGGTAGATAGCCTGGAAAATTATTGTAAATTTTTTGATAATAATTCCTAATGCATATTTCCAAGTCATTCTGGAAATGCAAAGTCACACCAATGCTTCCAGAAACATTGCCTAAGGTAATAACAGAATAATTAGTAAATTTTATTTAGGCTCTTGTATTACATATCCAAGTTTCAAGGAATTATGTTTAACTGAAAAATTAAATATGAAGACCTTTTTTTGAGAGCACAATGAAGGAGAAAAACAAACAATATTGCTATTAACTCTCTCTGCTATGATAAGGTAGCTAGTTGTTTGCTGAAAGTATCACCAGTGAAACAATCTGCACTGACTGTGTAATTATCATTGTTTATGTCACTGTAACATTGTGTTGCATCAGATTCATAAAAACACAGCCTTTTTTCTGTAGCTTTGTACAAAACCTCCCAGAAACAAAATACTGAAAATCAAACCAGTTGATGATGGATGATGGTCTCTTACCCACTCAAGAAGCTGAACTCAATAAATGTCTCTTAAATAGGTAGTCTCATACAGCC
Organism: Certhia americana; assembly: GCA_018697195.1. Lineage (NCBI taxonomy): Eukaryota > Metazoa > Chordata > Aves > Passeriformes > Certhiidae > Certhia > Certhia americana. The sequence goes on along the minus strand of CM031878.1, from coordinate 47,481,096 downwards.
ATGTTAATCCTCCCCACCACAAAACACTAAGAAAATCACAAAGCAGAACATTACTTCCAGCTCTGGGTCTCTCAGCTGGTCTGGTTGTTGATGCCATTTCAAAGCCCAGGGCCTATAACAAGAAAATTTTGTTCTCTCATGTTTTGATATTATGATAGCTCTCCCAGACAGCCTGTCTGGTTCTGTTAGCTGAACACAAGCACTGTAAAACCACATCTGGAGACATGCAGCACCATAAAAAGCATCTCTAAACTGCTTAGAGTCTGCTGTGCAGACCTCATGCCTTAGCAGATCTTTAATGATGGCAAACAGCACACAGCACGATGAAAATACAAAACCAAAGAAAACAGCAGTAAAAGTGACTGTTGAAAAATAGGAGGCAGGGGAAGGGAACAGGGGAAGTGAATACAGCTGGGGAAAAAAAACCAAAAAAAACAGCAAAACAAAACAATGAGATTTTCACTGGGAGGTTTTTAAATCTCATGTCAGTGCATTGAGCTGCATTAGAAGGTGGCATGGTATAGTATTTCCATGGATGTGGGTCTTTCCTCATTCTTCACGAAGGAGTAGTCCTCCACTGGTCTCCAATATGTTGAACTTACCCTGTTCACCCTGACACACTGAAATTAAAATTTAAAATATCTTTAAATTGCCCTTTTATTTTCTGTATATTTCTTTTCCATTTTATTTGCATGAAAATGCTACAGGTTAGTGATGGTGTGGCTAATTTTCCACTTGCTTTGTCTCAGAACTAGCTACTGCTTCATTGTCTCTGTTCTTTGTGTTTAATTAAATCATGTTGTTTTCTCTTTTTCTTTTTAAGTAGATCTACTTCAAATATTTGGTAAACAAATTCTACAATTAAACAGTTGGGATTTTTTCACGTAGATAGAATTCATATAATATTCATAATGCATTACCTATCACTCATGTGTAACACTGCACTGTAATTAAATTATTTTCCAAAATTAACTTCGGTTATGTAGTGGCTGGAATGCAAGATCTAATTTAATATTAGATTAGTGAAACATCTCCTCCAGGGATAGACGTTAGAGAGCTAACAGAACTCCTTCACTGTACTTACAAACACTGTGAGGACTGGCACGCTCCACTGACTGCAGCAGGCAGCAGTCAAACTACTTCGTTCCTTGTTCACAGTCCTAGAAATTGAAAAGAAACAAGTAAAAGAGACATCCTCTGGAGCAAGCAGTGTGAAAATGTATCTTTATGTACCAAATAAAACAGGAAAAAAACTACACGTCATGGCTTTTTGCACAGGATTTTGCAAATCCAGGGTTTGTGGTGAGTACCCAAATATTTTTATAGCCAATGTATTTGAAACAGTTCTCCCCGTTTTCCTCACCCTCATATCCCTCACATTTCAGTCAGATCATAAAAACCTAAAAGATGCTGGGAGCATCACAAGAGTAAATCAAGCTGGAAAAAGTACTAGTGCTTATGTGGAAGAGAATGAAGACATGGGAGGATGTGCCCAGCTGCTGTGCTTGGTGCTGAACACAGGTGGGCAGAGAAATTTCTCCACAGAGGGAGAGAAATTGCTGTGAAACACTGGATATCTTCCACCAGGATTGACAACACCAAAGATTTTAAAAGCCTCACAAATATGACTCCACAGTAATAAAAGTTGCCACTTAAGGTTCTGCAGGCATACTTGTATCCAGTCAATAAAAATACTAGCAGAATACTAAAGTAATGAGTACTTCCATGAGCTACTTTTATACTGAGGTAAAACTGCAAGAAAATGTTCATGTCTAAGCAGTGGATATGCAAACCAAAATTACCTGCAAACTTCCTAGTGCTGCGCAGATATTTTAACATTAGAAAACAAGCTTACTAATACTTACTAAAAAGAAAAAAACCCAAATATTTTTTTGAAGTTAAATGCTTTAAACTTTATAGATGACAAAATACAGTTAGGAGAAAATGTCTTATTGAGACAGGTGCTTCCCTTGTGCTTAGAGCACAAATGACAGATATTACTCTTACTGAAGTGTATTAAAAATGAAGCCCCAGGACAAAACAGGAGAGGCATGCTGCTTCCCTTTTAAACTTTCAGCATCATTTCTGGAAACCCCACCTGCCAAAGTTTCATTCCCTCTTATACATTTTTGTGCTATTAAGCGTGGGAAGCTGTGTCTCTCTAAAATTCTGTCTTATGTAATGTCATTTCTGTGCTCCACAACTGCATTGTGTCTCATTAAAGGACTCTCACAATATATGATATTATTGCAATAGTTTCCATGCTTTTTTTTTCAGGGTAAATTTTAAGGTGTCACATGTTCATATTTCTGTTTACTCTTATGATGAGAGTATTTTATTAAAACTCATACAGTACTGAAGTACTCCCAGGGTATGAGAATAGTTTTGGCTGCAGTGCTAAAGTAAATTGCACAGGAGTCAGTGTGTTTTTTGAATAGCTGTTGAATATCCAGGATCTGCATTTTTAATGCTTTTTCAACTCGTTCCTGTTCATTCTCAAGAAAAATAAATAACAATTTTTGAAGTAATTGTTTTAGTTGCATAACTCTTCATGTGTTGTCATTTAGTGCAAGATAATTGTTGAAGGTGGCAAGAGTGCGTTGTCTCCATAGTGCTAGTTATCCCTCCAGAAAAGAGATGCACCGTCCTTTATGGAATCCTGCAAATGAATTCATGTGCATACACATTTGCGCATGGATCTACTGTTGCAATCTGAAGAAATGTTCCCTTTCAGCTGCACAGAAGCAGAAATCTTACAGAAGGGTGTAAATTGCCCTTCTGCTAAATGAAGGTTCAATGTAATCCTCTGGCTTAGAGTGTTTCATGTTCCTCGATGCATGGAAAATTTCTTCTGTGAGCTATCAGCTGAACAGTTGAGCAAAATTCCCTCTGGATGCACAAACCAGATAATACTACAGCTCCATTCTGGGGCAACAAATATGTCAGGTGGACCCCACTGGATTATTAGGATTGCTATTGGGTATGACAAAATAGAGACAAGTATATGCTTCTAAAATTTAGGTCTAGCAGGCACCCATGTAATGTGCTGTGTCAGACCTTTTAATTAGTACTGTTGCTGCCTGTATTTTGAGATGTGACAACATTTGGAACAATCCCTAGATGATTTACAGGTATAGATGTACTTCCAGGATATATAAACATGTTGATCTGATAGCCATAACCACTCTGAGCTGTCTGCCTAATGTTCAGAGTAGAAATAAAGTAAAGCTGCTGACATTACTTTGAATATAACAGGGCAGATGTTAATCTTTACCTCCATCTTCAGCTATGGGAAGAAAATGGCTCTTGACAGAATAGTCCATTTGTATAAACTTAATGATAATATGACTCAGAAAACCCAGTTTCAGCATTCTCTGATTTTTAATAGCTGGCTGACTGTTTTTTTGTTTTGACATCTGAAGAAAATGATGACACACTATATATAGTGAATTAAAAGTAATAAGAAAATCTTTGCTGAAAGACACAACCACATTGACAACTTGCTGTTCAAAGTGTCATTTGAACAGCATAAAAAAATCAGGATACTCAGAAACCATGGGAAGGGGTATTGTATGATAAAACTCCCTCTTTTTTATCTTTTGGGAAGAATTCTGGTCCCACTATTGAGAAAGATCCAAACAGATTGTGTCCAATGGTTATTGCAAAGGGATGAAATGCCTACAGCTGAAAGTCCAGGATCTTGCAATTGTTTTGACCCACAAAGCAAAAGAAACGTTAATTGCAATTTAAGGTACACCGTGCTAGGCATAAGGAACTATCCTGTTTATATAAAGCTACCACTGCTTCTTTAAAAAGGAATCGGTCTCCAAATAAGGTGAAAAATAAGCAACTTCAAGAAACACACATTATTACTTCTCTCTTGTGCCTATTACTTTATTTTGCACTATTTCTAACAGAAACAAAATGCTGCAATTGTGGCAAACTGGGACATTTTATTACCTAGAACACCATAACAACACATGCATAATGGCAAACCTCAATTCCAATTTTTCACATGCATTTAGTTTCATTCCTTGGTGCTGCTTGTACGTAGGGAATTTATTTTGCACTTAAACATGGCAATCCATCGCTTAAGGTACTTCAGATCCTTTGAAATCTCTGAATCCATGGTAGTCCGACGGACTCACTAAGATCCATCTCCATTTCTGTAGCTGCGGATAGAGACCCCAATTTTACACACAGGTTTCTTCTGCTTGCTGTAGGTACTCAAGATTTCTTTTAAAACATTATCGTTGTTGTTCTTGTTTTTAATTGATCAGTCATGCTGCCTCAGATTTACAGAGTTTTGATGTTACAAAACAGTTTTCACTTCAGGGACCCAAGGACATTTCAGAAGCTCCAGAGTTTTATATTCACTTCTGTAAAAGGAGTTTCTGGCATCTTCTTCAAGTGTGTGCTTTTCTAAGCTTCTTGTTTGGGCTTTTCAATTGACACATCCTTTCTTAATGTCTAACATAGACATGTGGAAACAGAAACAATACCTAAGGTGTTACGTTCCTTTTAGGGAATGGTCTCTCCTCAAAAAACCCTCCCCCTGAGACTGTAACCTGGCCTGATTTACCTGCCCCTTGACTCTGACCTATGGACTTTGGCCAGGTAATCTGACCCTGACCCCAAAAGAGATAAAAAACCCTGTTCCTCCATGCTTTGCTCTCTTTATCTCCTGGGATCCCTTCATTGGAAATAAAGCTTTGGAATAAATCCTGTGTAAGGGGCCTCTTTTGGACTTCCTATCCCTATTCATTAAGATTCTCCTCTCCCAAAACTCCCTAAATCTGAGCTAGCAGCTTGTAGGGGGGTGGTGGGGAGGAGAAAACTTCACTAAGGGGTTCAGAAACAGTTACCAGTAAAATAAGTTATAGTAGGATATATACATGTCCAGTATAATTCACTTAATGCACCACTGACCATATTGCTTATATGTGGAACCTCAGACAGCCAAAGTATCGTGCCAAAATTTAAGGTCCCAAAATTAAGGGAACAATAATTCATGAAGTGAGAAAAAAGAATTGGTTGCCATGTAATACAGAGACACAAGGAAAGAATTGAGCTGAAATTATTCTAGTGCCACTTTAAAGATTCTTACCTCTTCTAAAGCCTTTTGTCAACAGCACTCATAAGAGCAACAGAGCTGTCTTCCAGCCTGAGAAATGGAAGCTCATTGGCCACCCCCAGATCATCATCAGCAAACTCTACATTTTCCCTGATCATGTTCCTACTTAATTTCCTAACTATGGAAAGAAACAAAAGTATGTAAACTCAGAGCAACACATGAAAACAAAGACAGATTTTCATTTCCTGAAACTACACCAAAAGAATCATTTGCATAATCAGAAGCAGGAAATTTTTAATGCACACACATTCTTCAGGAGTATGTTGCTTTGCTAATGACTGTTGAAGATTCTTGGAGTTGTTCACACAGACAGAAAATGTGGTTAGTAGAAGACCACAGGTTCTTTCAGTTGAGTGCTCAGGGTACAACCAAACTTTCTCCAGTCTCAGGGGTCATTTCTTCATAGCGGTCTTCAGTGATCTTCAAACACAGTGCTTACCAATGCCAAAAGTTCTTCCAAAAGAACTTAAAGTCCAAGGATTTCTAGAGCCAGGTGTAATTTTGCAGTAGACTTAACAGAGTTGTCTTACATAAACTTGTCCTGTCTCCCTCTATACTGTGAAAGCCCAGGAAATCCCATAGCAAGATATACACAGCTCCCTACACAACAAGCATCCACTTATGTCTTGAAAAGTCACCTTCTTTTCTTTCTTTTGAACCTGTCCCCTTCTGATTTCATGAGATGCCTGCCATAATATGAGTGATGGCCAAGAGGCCATGTGGAGGCAAACATGCCACTAGGAAGTAGTTCTGTGACTACTTTTTTTTTCTGAGTATTTTCTCCATAATTTTTATTCCTGGTCATTATCACTGATTAAAACACAGTTGAAAATCCTTTCATAAAACCAGCTTGACTTAACACTAAGTAGCCAGGAGACAAATTGATAAGTGTATAAAATCCAACTGAAAGTAATATCACAAGGGAAATCATCTTAGAATTTCCAAAGGTCATTTTCCAAAATAACAAATTTACGACTAAAATGCATCCCTATAAAGTATGGTGTCACAAATACCATTCATCCCTGAACCAAGCTCAAGACCAAGCTTAACTGGGGCTTCACTTGCAACGTGTCTTGAATTTCCTTCTCTATTATATATTAACTTCCATCACTTTATACAACTTCCCAAAAAGAAGTAAAAATATTTATATATAAGAGTTGTACATCAGGTTCCTGACTTGGTAGCTGCAGGGTAAAGCACAGTCTCAAGTAGATTAAAGTTATAAAAAAACAACAACATTAAACTGGGTACTCTAGTACTCCAAATACTTAAAGGTTATATTCCTTTCAGCACAGAAAATGTAGGCATTGCTCACTTAAACAGTTAATCATCTTACTGTAGAATAATTTTCTGACTCACAATTAAACCATTAATGCTCTATGCCAGTTAGGGCTGAAGTAGAATTTGCTAGTTAGCTACTTACTAGTGACTGGTATGGGGCTGATTTGAATTTATGCTGAGCCCAGGGTTGATAATATAGTGATGTTTTAATTAATGTTGAGCATGGCTTACAAAGAACCAAGGCCTTTCCTGCTTTGCATAATGCCAAGCTGGCAAGGGTGCTGGGGTGCATGATAAGCTGGGAGAAGAGACAGCCAGGACAAGTGACCTAAACAGGCCAAATGTATATTCCAAATCATTTGATATCATGCTCAGTATTTAAAGTAGAGGGAAGATGGAGGAAAGGGAGGACAGTTGGAGTGGTGGTGCTGGTCTTCCCAAATAACTCATACATGGTGGAGCCCTGTTTCTTCGGGGATGGCTGAACAACTGCCTATGCATCGGTGGAGGTGAGAGATTTCCTTGCTTTGTTTTGCTGTGGGCCCGGTTTTTGCTTTTCTCATTAAACTGTATCTCAACACCAGTTTTCTATCATTTACTCTTCCAGTTCTCTCCCCCATCCTGCTGGTGCAGAAGTGAGTGAGTGACTGTGTGGTATTTGGTTGCTGGCTGAGGCTAAACCATGACATGTTTAACTGAAAAGGTGACCTTACTGAACCCCAAAGCAAAAGGTAATAGAAGAAAGATAATTATTAGGACATTAACCAAGTCAATACCAGCCTTTTACCTTTAAAGGCTGCTGGAGACTATTTGCTTTCTTTCTAGATTTATTTAAGGTGCATGTCTGGACTTTGGATAGCGCTGCTGTGAGGATCTGCACATCCAGCTCAATTAAATTATATCTAAATTTCAAATAGGCTGTTACTGTACCGTACTTTTCTACTGTTAATTTTGTTTGTTTGCCTGGATATGTACTGTGCAAATTTATATGTATTTAACGTTTTCCAATTCTTCTGCGATATGATAGAACAGATGAAAAACTAAAAGGAAAAAACACCAGACTTCAAACACATTCATACCTGAGTCTCCTGGGACACCTATGCTCTTGTGTTCTGTGTTCAGAACTCCAGAAATTACATTACTTATATATATATATAGGTATGTATTTAAAGCTTATTTGCAAGAAGGAAACAAAGATGCAAGTTTAAGAAATCATTAGATAGAAAAATACTTTCCTTATTTAAATTCCTGGTCAGCTGAAAACAAATAGTGTCATATTGAAACACCAGTGATTACCAAATATCACCATCCTTTTCCAGTTTTATCTGAGACTTTTTAGAAACAAAAATTGGTATAAGATTATGACAAATTTTATAATTTTATTATATTAATTACATAAAATGGTAATGTAGCAGTTTTAAATCTCTCTGGGGAGAAACAAAAAAATAGATAGTCTTTTATCAAGTAACAAAGCCATGAAGTCAAAATTATGATAAATAAGTGCAGCCCATTATGAATTAAGAACATTCCAAAAGGTCTAATTTTTTTATGTATGGTAACTAACATCCATTTAAAAATCTTTAATTAGATTTAAAAATTAGGTGAGACTACTTCCTCTTGACTCAACATCCATATACACACACCCATTACTATGACGAAGTTTGAAACACAGTTAAAATTTAAAAAAAACAACATAGAAAGTGTCCCTTCAGAGACAATATTTCAAACTTATTGTTCAGAGTCCACCAATTCAATTAGATTATTTGAAGTGATAGCTCATAAATTGTTAATATATTGCTCTGAAAGTGAAGAAAAATACTTATCTCATTTTTCCAGCCTGCTGGCTCAGTTTCTGCACTTTGCAATAATTTGTTACAAAATTTTCATTTTTCCATTACTTTTTATTGTTAGCTCAGAAATAAAATCCTATTAACAGAGGATTTATGATGACAAGATAACTATAGTGTGGATAACTACAGGAACAGAGAGGGTATGAGTTTAATGACACACAAAGTTTAATGAAATATTATGAAATGGAAATAACATAGAGTATGAATAAATCTCATTGGTAACTATGTATTATAAATGTAGGAAAAGAAAATTCACAAAAGAAAATGGCTGTAAATATAAAGAAAAAGAGTACGTTAAGCAAACAGCAGAACTATCCATTATGGTAGCACTATTCAGACTTTAATTCTTATAGATTTCCTAAAAAAATTCTTGAACCCTACCTGTATTTCTATACCATGCTCTGTTTTATCTCTCAGTCTGCAGAAGGGCATGTGCCAATTAAAAAAAAATTAGTTAATAAAATATCAATACACCTAAATTATATAAATCACATATTAAAACCTATCAGAATGGAAAGCATCAAGATGGGATTTTGCAATGAGCCATGCAATAAGGTAATGTGCATCAAATGCTCCATTCAAAAAGTTGATTTACTTCAAGCCATCACTAAATTTTTCTAGTGAAAAAAGTCCCACACATTTTAAAGCAATTAACATAAAAGTGCATTGGAAGGAGTGAATTATCAGCACATCTAACACAAACCACAAGGTATATGATAATTTACAATTTAAGGAGGAGAGTACATGAAACCCAAACAGTTGGAAAGCTAAAAGTAAGTTAAATAGCAGCATAAAACATTGTGAATTATTTCTATCTAATTAAAGGCTAGTTAATAACCTTCACTTTTTTTTTTTTTTTTTTAAATACAGATCTTAAAGGAATATTTCCAGCAAAGCTGTGCTGTTCTGTAACCTACGAATCCAATTTCTCTTTCTATTAATGTCTCTGCAAGATCAATTGCTCCAAGTCATCTAAAGATAGGAATGCAAGAAATACAAGCCTATTGCCAAATTTGACTCTATCTGGAGTTTGGGGGGATCTGCAGCTGTTGTTCATATATTCATTATCTCTGTGCTACCATTGTAGTCTCATTTATTACATTGTGTTGTTGCAAATCATTTTCTACTCTGCAGAGAAATTATCTCTGAGATGACTCTCCTGCCCATATTAACACTCAGTCATTGCATAAGGATTAAATCAGATAGAGTGTTTGATTCAAAGGAAATTTCATACAAGCTCTGCTAATTATAAATTCCTAGGTGACCAGAACTATTTGCAAATTCTTCAGCTAGACAATTCATAGAGAAGAGACAATTCACATAATAATTAGTTCAATTATTCATTATAAACTTTTAACAATGTACTATGTAACAACATTACATATACATCTCGCTTTGGAGGCAGTAAGTTATACTTTGAATTTGTCAAAACAAAATAATTTCTAGCCATAAAAATCAGGTAATCATACTTCAATTCTTTGAGAAGACTTGAGACAAAGAACACAACCAAGTGTAATTATAGATCAGTGTGCCCATTTTCTTAGAAATTATTTGTTGCATTGAATTCCCCATTCCTTAGGGAATTTTAAGTTTACTTGTAACATATATAACATAACTATCAATAAATTTTCAAACCTGATCTATTAATTCTGTTTGTCAAAGAAGGAGTATCATTCTTCCTTTCTTCCTTTAGAAGTGTGGCAGTGCTGAGAAATATTATTGTTGATCAATACTGGTTAATAAGATTGATCCAGTAGGGTTTTGAGCATGCTGTTCTAGTGGTAATATTATCATCTCTTTTAATAGAAGATAATTTAAAAATATTTATGCCATTTAGCAAAAATATTTCTGAAGGTAACAAGGCTCATAAGTTTTGGAAGAATAGCATTTAGGTTTCTCCTAGGTCTTTTGCAGCTAACCTTATTATTTTTTGAATCACAATGAAAGTTTGGTGAGAGTTTTACATCAGGAAAACTGTGGTTTCCTGTTGCCCTTCCACTTCCTGTAATGCTTTCTAATTTTCTTATCTAAAAAGTCCTCCAGTAAAAATCCCTGATAAAGCCTTTTTAAAATTAAAAATTATTTCTTATTTATTTAACTTTTGGGTTGCAGTCCCAAAGGAGTCCTACAAAAGAAACAAACTGTACTGGGACAAAACCAGGACTTTTTTATTATTATTTTGTATTAAACTCACACAAAAGGAGAAAAACTTACATCAATCAAGTAAATTCAATGTATTGGAAATATATGAACACATGGGAAGATGTGAAACAGTCTGCAGCCAAGTTCATAAGGGTGATGCTGTTGATAACATGTATTTCACTGTCCTGGAAGCTTTGGACAAGACAATGCATTGAAAAGCATTCTGGAAAAAGAAGGATTAATATCAAGAAAAATAGAGGGAAAAGTGTTGAGAATTACCAAGAAGAGAAAACAAAGAGTGAAAAAAATTTCTCTTTCTACCACAAGGAATTAGTGTATGAAACTACATCACCAGATAGAATGGGTGCAAAAAGCAAATATGTATAAAAAAGCAAGCAGAAGAGTTTGCAGAAGAAAATCCGTTCTAGAGCTACAAGTCACAAAGGTATTTCCCCAATTTTGAAAGCAATTTGCTAACATCTACTTTGTTACGTGTTAAAGGTAAGATTTAGAAGAGAAGTTAATTCTATCAGATCTTTTCTATATTTTCGATGTTCCCACCCCTTCTTTCTCTATCACGAATATTTTGCATATCCTTCCCTTTAAAAGTTATTCATGTTTTTAAAATTTTCCCTGGTATATTTTTGCATTATGTCTGGGTTTAGGAATGGTATTCCTCAATTTAGCAATTCCACTGAAAAAGAAACTACAAACTGTTCCCATCCCTACTCCAGCTAGAGACACCAGAGGCAGAGATTACAGATTGAGATAAAAACAATTTACTGGAAACAGCAATGTATTAACAAAACAAGCAATAACAGCAACAATGTTGGTAACAACAATGTCCAAAAGAGAGGATGCTTTACATGCAAAATGCTCATGAAGCCCAAGAAAATGAAAATAATGGCACACAGATCCTCTATGTTGCCATGGTTTTTTTCCACACCACAAGCCACATCCACCGTCTTCTCAGAAGTGGGAATTCCTTACTCTTACATTAGGTGGTGACCTAAATGGTACAGAATAAAAACCTTGACATGCTTACATAGCTCCAGGCTCCACTTTTTCATGGCTGCTCTGAAAAAAAATAATTCTGTCCTGGCCAAAAAACAGGACAATTGCCTATAGTCATATACTGAAAATACATTTATTTTTCAGATTATATGTGAGCGGTTGGAAATGTTTTCTGGCCAATAATTTTGCTTGATAGAATGTTTAAATTGCCAATTAAGTGCTCTTTTTTTTTATTTTTTTCTTCCACTGTGCCTGACATTTTACTCCTCTAAATCAGAAAGAAAATACCTGTCTCTACAATCCATTGAGATGCCACTATTCATCAAGAGATACTTTTTTCTTCCCCACCCAATATTCATTATGGCACCAGCCTATTTATGAGAGCTTTTCCTAAATTCCTGCTATTCATGAATCTCAGTTGTCCATCTAAAGGTCTACCCCTGGAGAGGGGTAATGCTAAACCATAGGAATTCACAGAGAAGACTCATTTCAAACAGCTTTTAATTCACTCACACCCTTGAGTATCTGCCAATGTGAGCAGAGTTAATCCTCTTTGGCAGGCAGCTGGGCTATGAAGCAATCCTTTTCTGCCATGGAGGGCTGCTCATCTTGTGGTATCGTAAAGGTTATCCCTTAAGCTGACAGACCTGTCACCATCAAAACAAAAATAAAATTTAATAAAAACAAGTGTAAATTCTTCCACTGTTATAAAATGTTCCTGCATATCTTTTATGTTCAAGTGTTTGCAAAAATTTGTGGAGTCTGTGTGCATGGTCGTTCCTGCTCTTGTTAGTATTTGATTACCTGCCACATAAGAAATGGAGAACTAAGAAACCTAGTTCCTGTTTGAACCAGCAGATTCCGAACCTCAGCTGAAATCAATAATTCTTATAGTGCCTTGACAGTACTGGTCTGGGGTAGGAAGGAGATGGATAGGGGAATTGGGTCTTATTTTGACATACACAAATATAGTGCCCAAATCTAAATGATTATAGCACTTTGAAGAGAAAAGGAAGGAGATTATTTTCAGATGCATTCAAACTGCATTTGAATATAGATTTTACTTAGTTCAAGTTGTCTTTTGAGGGTGAGTACAAAAAGGAAAGGATAAAAAGAAAAAGAGGAATTATGAAAGAGTGTCAAAGTTAATTACAAATCTGCATGTGTAGATCCTAACTTCAGTTTGTACCAGTTTAAAAAAAAAAAGTGCCCATATTCTATTTAGTTTTTTATTGTAATTAAAAGTGAATTTTATCACCCTCAAAAGTTCTATTGTGATGAAAAAAGTACCTTGAATGGAAAGAATCTTTACTCAAATTTGAATTAACTTATTCATTACTTTTCAAAGCCTGTTGAAAGAAGAAGTGTACAGTGTGTGCAGAGCGATTTGTATAGCTTTATATAACTTCTAGCATTTTTTCAATTACGATTTGAAGGAATATCTTCTTTTCCTATTAAAAAATATTTGGCATGACAAAATACCAATTCACTGATGGTGATATGTTTTATAGAGCTTATGCATATGAAGTTCATATACTAATATTCTATGATACTCAGTTCATCCTCCTCTGAACACTCATACTCTTAGTCACCTGTTTTCAGCAGCCATATGAATGAAAACTAATCTATATTCTGATTCTTGTATATGCAACAGAAGCTGTGAAGTTAGGCACTATTCATGCTGCACAGTAAACATGGGAAAGATTTCTTACCAGTTTACAATAAGAAAATGAAAGGGCTTTACAGAGGTACCTTTCTGCTCCTTGAGAGCTCTGACTTCAGTGCCTTTGTGGCTAGTCAAACATTTCCCTTGGACTTGCACAATCAAACTTTTATCATGAAAAATTAGAAAGAGGCTTGAGCCATTTAGAGTCATAAATCAGCTACTGTTCATTTGTCACAATCTCTGTAAGTAAGAAGGTCTAATAGAAAAACCCAGATTTCAGCTGTTACTGTTAAAGTTGTCCTGAGATGATGTCATTACCCACATTTTCAGAAGAAACTGAAATCATTATATTCTGTCTGCATGCTAAAGTGTTGTCAGTTTCATCTTTCTGAGGCATTCTTTGGTCTTCAAGACAAAATTTTCCTTTATTTCTTTTCTTGTTAATGTTCTACGCCAAATTTCAGATGTGAGCTTAGTACTTGCCTTGCAAAAGGTCAAGCCAGAACAGCACAAACAAGCAAATCTGCTGCTTTACACAATTTCAGAACCAAACAGTAACTAACATTTTGCAGCAGGGGCTTTAATTTTATTTTTTTTTTCTTTTTTTTTGGTATTATATTTCTCTCTTAGACCACTTCCAGTCAACAAATGCAAAGTACAAATATGAGAAAAGGACTGCACGTATTATGTGCTCCTGTTTTTTCACAGGATCCTCTGCTATTCCTACACTTCCCAGAACAAATTTTTTTAACCATTGCCATTGCCCTTGCCAGTCAGCATCTGATGGGTGTCTGTTACTTCCCACTGACAAACACATACTCACTTCTGACTGACAGTGGACCACTCAGACAGAGGCATAAGTGTGCTTCTGTTATATATGTACTGTAAGTATGCTATTAAAGTATATTTAAGTGTAATAACCATCATTTTAAAAGCTGATTAAGTGTAATGACAATAAATTTTCTTTTCACAGTTCTGTGCATACTTTCTATTACATTAAGCAGATGTTTGGCAAGAAAACACATTTAAAAACAATTTAAAAAAAAAAATCCATACTGAAAGGCTGGGACTTTTCAAATACAGAAAACACACATCCCAGAATTTGAAAACTATGGGCTTCTTTGAAAGTGTTTTATTCAATATCTACTGCCTTTGCACTTCTAGAAATGTCCAAGAGAAACGTACTGTAACTCAGACACAGGATTTACTGAGATAAGTCCAAGACCAATCTGGCTCGCAGGAAGGAATGATCCATGACATTCAGATTAAGATTCACCATTTTTGCAAATAATGTCCTCTAGTCCCTGCTTCAAAAGCATTGCTAAACATTTCAGCTGGAAATATTTCATCCCTGTACCATTCCACAGGGTTTTGATCTTGACACCACTGTTCTCAAGCTCATTGACTGTGTGAGACATAATTTTTCCTTAAGTTTGGCTATTAACATATATTTTAAAATTGGAGGGATTTAATTATTTGCCAACCTCCACAATTTACAGTATCTAAAGTGTAGACTAACTGTGTTCAATATTTGGGGACATCCTATTCTCAAAGACCTCTTACTTGCAAGCATGCTGGAAGGAAATTACACTTCCCAAAGGTAAGCCTTCAAGGCTTCACCCTCAAGTGATTCAAAGATCAAAAATTACATACAGCTGCCTTCAGTCAAGTTTTCTGCATAGCTGCTACAAAGCCAATATATCTTATTATTTGTGTTGCAGCAGCATCTGGATAACCCAGAAATTTAACAAGTTACAAATCTTTCGGAACTTTAGGACTTAGCTTGATTCAGCAGGAGATTAAAAAACATCTATCTCTACAGTGACAGAGATATAGGGGGGTTACATGGAGTTTTTGCTATTTTTACACTGGATTTACAGTTCTGTACTGAGTGGCCACCAACTGTAATCAGTCATCGTAAACCGCAGGAAAGGACAGCACATACATTTAGCCTTACAGGTCTGATAGCTGCTCTACAGGTCACTGGTTTTCTGACCTGCTGGTCCTAAAGCTCCACTTAGAAGGTATTTGGCACTGCCATGGCCATGCCTCTAGAAAGGATATATTCCACGTGACACACACAGACCCAGACTCAGTCACCCCTCATGTGCCTCCTCCCTTACTATGGTATTTTGGGCCTTTGTGGGGCCCCTATTAGCTCACAGCCTCTTCCTAGGGTGTCATCTTACTCCTGCTCTCCTACCTCACCATTTTTCTCCCTCACAGCTCACTCCCATCACCATTGCCCCAGTGCAATGACCCTGTTATCCCAGCCACAAGGAGAAGATTCCACTCATTCCACTCCCAGGTCAGGCTTCCCTCTTTCACTTTTTCTCATGGGTATGGCTATAAGGAAAGTGTGGTCAATAATCAGAAAACACATGAGATTGCTGGGTCATACAGCATGTAACACGTAAAACCTTAGCTAACATAAAAACATTTCCAGCTGATGTTTTTTTGAAGTTGGTTATTTTTTGGGGTTTTTGTTTGCTTTTTGTTTTTTTTTTTAATAAAATCTTGCAGTTTTCCAGGAATGCAAAGAGCAGCAACATTTTCATCAAAAGATCTTTAGCTATAAAATTAATGAACTTCAGCAGCACAGTCATTGGTCAAGTGTGTTCCACTCCTGTCTCACCCAGTTTTTGGTTACAGCATTTTAACACACTTTATCACACGTATTGATCTGATAATTAAATAAATATGCTGTTAGTGCCTCTGCTCTCTTTTCTGATTAGAATCCATGCAAACATTCCAACATATACACTGCATATTGACCTGCAACATGAACAAGTATAAAATCTCATTCATCTGAGTTGCATGGACATGGCATTCTATTCTATTTTTTTTATTACATGTTCATGAAAATATGAGTGTAAACAAGCCTCTATGATACCAGAAATAAGAAAAACACATCCTTATGACAAGTTAAATGAGTCAAGAAATAGGGTTTAAGTGAAACAACACCTCAAAACTAACTGAAGATTAAAAAAAGAAAATAAAAAGTCATGCAATAATCACAAAACCATGCAAAAAATGGCAAACTTTGAGCTTAGAAACAAAGCAGAGAAATACAGTGGCACAAACTATCCAGACAAAGATAAAAAAATACTCCTTATAAAAGACTTAGAAATTAAGGAGTCAAATCATCCCTTACCTTATGAAAATTCATCCTCAGGATCACAATTATTCAGGCACCAGAAAAACAGGCACAGTTGCAGGTTCAACCCATAGCTAAACAAATGTCTCAAATGTAACAGAGCAGTTACTCTCTGAAAGCTTTCTGAAGAGACTGGATGGCTTAATACATTCTTGTAAGTATAGGGTTTTTTTGAAAAAGGAGAAGTTTAATTTATATTCCTAACACAAATACTTAAGCACTGATGGGAACATTCTTGAGGGCTTTGGTGAGTTTGGAGTCAGCCTTCACAAAGGAAAGGTGCTTGAAGATCAGTTGCACCCAGTAGAGTATGCAAAGTTCAGAGTTTTGTACATGACTGTGCTTTCAAACAGAGGGGGCTATGGCATGCAAGCGTAGGTCACAGTACTTGGTTTGGTTTGCTCTATAAATCTTTAATCCTCATCTGTGTTCAAAGGAAGCCCAGCTGCAATACCTAAAGGAACACCATTAGATCTTGCTGGAAAAGGTGTGTTATTCCCTTTAAAGTGCCATCCAAACTTTAACATGAATGAAGCGTATTTATCTATATCACTGGCCAAAGAGGATACTATCAAGTTATGTGATATTTTAAAGAGACTTTATCACATACACTGCAATGTGTAAAACTATCTCGATAGTGTTATGATTGCAGTTAACATCATCTGCTCTATTTGATCACTTAGGTGTAATTCATGTAGAGGTAGTATTTGGCTGTGTGCAACTTAGAATAATAGATCATAGAATGGATTGCAAAGCTCATTTGCTTCCAAACCCACTGACATGGGCAGGGAATCTTCCACTAGACCTGGTTTTTCATTGGATTGCTGACAAGAGGCTTTACCAAAAACTAAACAAGCAAACTTGTTGTCCTGATTAACAAGTCCCTTTTTTTTTTTTTTTTTCCTGACTATTTCTAATTATTGGATACTGGTAGCTCCATTTCATGCACTCCAACTGACCAGTGAACAGACCACTCATACTTCAGTGTCATTGAAATTGATAGAGGCAATTTTAAATAAATCACAAAAATAGTTAATGAACTGTTTTAATGTATTAGTTATGCTGATATCTTAGTATAAAAGTATTCTTATTTTCATAATTTTTCCTCAGAAAAATATTTCAGGCTCAACACAAAGATAAAAAATAAGGTAATTTTATGAATAGTCACTGTATCCTGAGTAGATAATTCAGAAGCTAGAAGTATTCAGCTGGCAGATTATAAAGGGTACTATAAGAAAGCATGACACGAAAGTGTCTCTCAAAGAAGTGAAAAAGACAAAAAATGACAAGAGATAGCTACGACCAAAATTTAAAAGACATCCCTGAAAATCAAAACATAACACACAAAAACATCAGGGGAAGACAAAGGAACAGTGCAACAATATATGAAAAAACTGGCCAAAGATACTCAGCATATGAAGAAAAACACTATACTGCATTTACAGAATCAGAAAAGACTAAGTGGAAAGTATAGGCTCATTGATTGTAGAGCAAGAGAGAAAATGAGCATTGAAAGAGAAAGTTATGAAGTATTAAAATGCCTTATTACTAGAGTTTTGAAAACAGAACAAATTACACAATTGATTTTACAGAGATAGGAGCATGAAAAGGATTGTTGAGCAGAGTCCAACTCAGTTAAATAAACAAGTCAATTAATTATTTTACTATAAGAATATTCAAATTTATTGAGAATAGTAGAGTTAACTGAGAACAAGCTGATAAAAATATAAGGAAAAGAGGCAGCTGTTCATCATTGTGGACATGTTGATTGACCCATTGACCTGTTGGTCAAGCCCGTGAATAAGGTCAAGCTCTTAATTCTGTCAGGGAGAACTGAGAAACTGGAGAAGAAGTTTTATTATCAGAAATTTTCTATCACTTTGAAAGGGCACACAGGTGGCTTTCTTAGACATAATCAATCTTTTTGCTTATGATTTGAGTGATACAACACTTTAAACAATAATATTAGGAAGCCTTATATGTTTCAGAGGTAATGCGGAAAACAGTCATAAAAATCTTCACATGTCAAGCGGAAACTGTCAAATGGGAAAAAGGAAATTCAAAAAAAGTTGACATGAAAAGGATAACTCTTGACAATAATAGTGTTGTGAAAGAAACCCTTCCAGTTTACACCAGCCAGCAAACTGATTTTAAGTTAATGATGCTGTTTCAAGAAAAGTAGATCTCAGTCCAGATAATCTTACTCAAGTCTTACTGTTAGTTGTATTTTCTGGAAAGCATGGGAGATAACCATTCAACCATACAGAGCAGTGTCAAAGTACTTGATGGGGTGCTGCCTCAGGTTTTGTCCCTGTGCTTAAAAGGGGGAGAAAATCCAGAAAAATAATTAAAACAAGGGTCTTCAATTGTGGGAAAATATTAAAAGATCAGCTTTATTTTGCCTGGAAAAGAGAACTAAGATATTGGAAATATTATAACTCTGCTACAGCTCTGCTGTAGTAAAGGGATAAGAAATCATTGTCTTACCATTTGGAATGGATAGCTGAAGAGTTAGCTCCAACTCCAGAAACAACAGGCTGGGTAAGGGAAAAAGAGAAAAATAGCAAAGAAATTAGCACCATATATATGGTCAGAAGATCAAATCATTTAACAGTCTGTTTTCATTATTGAACATTCTGTTTAGAAAGCAAAACTGCAATTCCAGAACTATCCTGGTACTTCAATAGACTCCATAATTTTGATAGAAGTCTGCATATATAAGGGGGAAAGTATATTCTTAATTCATAACTTCTTTAGCAATATAAGTTTGACATTAGCAATATAACTTTTAATCATCTGTAATGATAAAAAATAAACAGTCAAAACCTGCCTTTTGCAAGGTAAAAATTACCTCCTGTACACAGTGTATAATCCTTAATCTGAAATTAAAATACTAACATTTCCTTTCGTGTCTATTTTACAAACACATTTTAATATTACCTATTATGTAAAGATTTGCATTTTTAGTTTCTAGTTGAGTCACTTTTGAGAAACGCTTTAGCAACAACCATTGTATGACTTCCTTGTAAGCATAATTGAGAAAAACATTGCACATACTTTCAGCAAGTGGGGAACATGTATGTCAGGGGCAGCAATTCTCTAAGACAAACCAACAACAAAAGCAGAATAAATCAGGAACAATTATCATTCCAAAGACAAATACTTATATATAAAATATTCTATTATTAAACTAACTCTGTTCTATTTTCTACCAAATTCTACAGCCCTCCCACCAAAAGTGATAATTGACCCATAAAGATGTAATACATGAAAGTAATCTCATGATGCAAAATTTTTATTACTGTTGTAATTCTTTCTAAAGTCATTAAAGCTGGTGTTTCCTCTGCACAATTAAGGAACAGCTTCTTATTTATTTAATACACTCATACAATTTTCTGCTTAGACCAGCTAAGCAAAACTGTTGCTCAAGCAAACTTCAAGCTCATTGATCATTATGGAGAAAATAATAGAGTCTCTCCCAACTGCATTTCTTATCATAGACTCTGCTTGAAAGCAGAGTTCTGCTACAGCACAAAATCCATTAGTGTAGCAATGTATGCCTGTTAAAAGAATAAGAATAAGAAAAAAAGGAAAGATAATCTGGGGTAACTCTAAAAAACAATACAAGCACCACTTACTGAGCATTTTAATTAAGTTTCAAAGATTCAGCAAAGGGCAGATAAAATCTGCTAAAGTTGCTGTGCCTTTGGCTGACATGCTTTAGTGAGTTATAGAATAGAACATATCAAAGCAGGCTCTGAATTAGCTAAGTATTGGGCTTTTTTGTTATGTGCTTTCTAAATTAATTATTTATGAGTTCATTATATAAATTCACACAATTTGGGGAAGAAAAGGAAAAAAAATAGGTCATTTAGCTTGCTAAGGATAGAGTCTCAAGTGTAGGTAAAGTATAGGAAGTGAGAGAGGAAGGCAAAGGGGAGAAAGAAACCCCATCCCCAAATCTTTTTGTGGGTTGCCTAGAGGAGACTACGGTCATCTGTCATCTGTTTCTCTGATGTAAGTGAAGAAATTCTAGGTGACTCTAAGTGACTGATGATTACTGGCCTGACTTGTGTCAAACCCCTAGCAATATTTAGGTTTCAGAATAGTCTGAGGAGACAACTCAAGAAACAAAATTCCTCAAAGTTTCCTGATTTTGCTCAGAAAAGACAACCAAGAAAATAAGGTTGTCCACCAACAGTTTTGGCGACGTGATGAATCTTTAAATAACCAAAAAAGTTATGATGTGCCAAGTATATTAAAATTAAAATGCCTCCATTCAGTTCTATTGAAAAAGCAGCAAGTGAAGAATTTGCTACTTTCCAATATTAATTTCTTAACCAAAATCAGACTCAGCTCAGCAATACGGGCGAGCTCTACAGGATCAAACAAATGAAACTTGGATATAGGAATATATAAACATATGTGTGTGTGTGTGTGTGTGTGCGTGTGTGTGTTTGTAAGTAACAAAGGAATTAACTATGCAGATTGGCTTAATTTTAAAATCTCTTAATTTTAATCTTTCTTAATTTTAAAAGTTTTTAAAAGCATCTTTTGTATTAACTACAAAAATAATTATAATTTTCTTCTGAAGCATGCTTCACAAAGCATCTTCTCAATTCTGGAAGACATAATGTGAGTGTATGTGTTTGGCTAGATTTTGGTTCAGGTATTATGATATTCCAAATGAAGGAACAAATAATGTCTTGGAACATAGATAGCAGTATATTTTGGGTTTCAGCTTCCTTCAAAGACAGCTTCCTGTCAAATCAATAATATTAATAAAGGACAAATAACAATCCAAACTCATGAAAACATCTCTGTAGATTAGGATCTCATTTAACTTCAATAAGAAGTGGCACATAAAGTTTCCTTAAGTAGTAAGGCTGGCAGACTTACTGAGATATCATTAAAAAAAGTAAACCATTGGATGAAAATGGAACAATATGCACAATGTTGGGAAGCTAGCTGGACTGAAACTTTTAATAATGTTTCATGATTAGGGCTTGATATCCTTTCAACAGTTAAAAATATTAATGGAGCATATGATAAACATACGTAAGCATATTTACATGATAAGATTAATTTACTTAGTAAAAGATGGTAATGGTTAAGAGAACAGTGGGAAATTGGGTGATGTTCAAGCACTATAGAAGCACTTCAGGGGATTAAAAACTGCTATCTGTTACCGAAGTTACAGAACCTGCTAAAAGATCATTAAACATTTGGTGGTAGTATAGATGAGGGATTTTGTCATAGTATCATAGGATTATTTAGGTTAGAAAACACCTTTAAAATCATCAAGTCCAACCATTAACCCAGAATTCCCAAGTCTACCACTAAAGCATATTTCTAAGTGGCACATCTACTAATCTTTTTATACCTCTAGGGATGGTTATTCAACCACTTCCCAGGACAGCCATTCTAATGCTGAACAACATTTTCAGTGAAGGAATTTCATAATACCTGATCTAAATTTCCTCTGGGTGCCACTTGAGGCCATTTTCTCTTGCTGTATCACCTGTAACCTGGAAGAAGAGACTGTCCACCTCAACACAAGTCCTTTGAGGTAGCAGTAGAGAGCAATGAGGTCTCCTGTTGTCCCAGTTCCCTCAGCTTCTTCTCATAAAACTTGTGCTGCAGACACTTCAGTAGCATCATTGTTCTTCTTTTAACATGCTCCAGCACATCAGTACCCCAGGATCCTTTTCAACTGAATCACTTTCCAACTACTCTCCCCAAGCCTGCTGTGATGAATGGGGTTAATGCTGAACTCGATGCAATTGGCTTTGGCCCATCAATCCAGCCTGTCCAGGTCTCTCTGTAGAGCCTTCCTACTCTCCAGCAGATCAACACTCCTTCCCAAATTAGTGTCACTGCAAAGTCGTTGAGGATGCATTCAACTCTCTCACCCAGATCACTGATTAAGACACTAAATTGGACTGGCTCCAATACTGAACCCTTGGGAACCCCACCAATGACCAGTCAAAAATTGGTTCTGACATGATTCACCACCCCTTTCTGGGCCCATCCATCCAGACAGGTTTAACCAGAGCATACCTGCCCAAGCCATGAGCAGCTATTTGTGATACAATAGCTACTACAGCACTCAACCAGGACCAGTGTTCTCTGAACTTTCCACTGGACAAAGAGATATTGCCTCCTCCGGGATATTGGCAACTTGGAGTAAAGCCTGTTTTGTAACTAGATAATTCAGACAGAACATCAGAGCCATCAAGACATCCACTCTCCTGGTCTCCTACAGCTATTTCTGTATTCTTCAGCTTTCTTGTATCCATACTTCCTGAACAATAAGACCTTTCATTTTATAGAAATTCTTGCTGCACTACAATTATTTCTTGCTTCACTCCATCACACAGCTTCACTGATGTAGGAATAAATTAAGCAGGTGTTTATTAAAACATTCATGAACCACCAACATATTAACCATATTAACCACATTTATAGAATTGCCATATACTGTTCTAGAGAGTAGAGGGTCATAACACCAATTCCTCTGTTCCTGCTATGCCAATACAAAATGTTACCAAAGAAATATAATTAATCAACAGTCCTCTGTGCACTTCAGTGTGTCCTGGCAGCCAGGAGGGTCACCCGTGCCCTGGGGTGCATCAGGCTGGGCAAGGGAGGGGATTGTCCCGCTCTGCTCTGCATTCACCTCAAGTGCTGGGTGCAGTTTTGGGTGTTACAGTGTAAGAAAGACATTGAGCTGTTAGAGAGTGTCCAAAGGGGGTCAGTAAAATTGGAGAAGGGCCTTGAGGTGAAGCTGTATGAGGAGTGGCTGAGGTGACTTGGTCTGATCAGCCCAAAGAAGACTGAGGAGAGAGCTCACTGCAGTTACAACTTCCTCATGAGGGGAAGGGGGAGGGCAGGTTCTGATCTGATCTCTGTGGTGTCCAGCAATAGGATTGAAGGGAATGTCATGAAGCTGAGTGTTGGGGGTTGGGTTGATTTCTTATAGAATTTTTTCCCAGAAGTTGCTAAGAAACTAATGGCTGGGTGCTTTTCGGTACTTATGGGTGCTCGGGAACAAACAAAGGAAGCAGCTACACAGAGACATGGATTCCACTTCGCTGGGGGCAGTTTTTCTGCTCTGGGGAAGACGGCCAGTGCTGCTCGTCTCGGCGAGGCGGAGAGCTCTCACCATTCCCTTTCACCTCGGACTCCGTCGGACCACCGGTCTCTTCGTGTGTCCCCCCGGGATTTTGGGAACCCGTTTCCTCCCTGCCCTGCACCCACAGTTTCTTCAGTTCTGCTCGAGGTCTCCCCACGCTGTTTCTACAGCCCCTGCCAGCCGGGACACTCTTTTCCAACAGCTCCAGCCACTGTGAACCCTGGGAATCATCTCACCCTCCTAGAGCTGCCGCTAGCCTATTTGCTTGTGACGGTACTGAGGAGAGTGGGGGGGGGGTTACCAGAGGAAGAACTGTGACTGACTTGTTGTTTTGTTGTTTTTTTTTTCTCCTCTAGTTCTGTTTGTTGTCAATATTGTAATTATTGTGAATTTACCTTGTTAGACTAACTAGTAAAGAACTGTTATTCCTACCCTCCTTATCGTTGCCTAAGGCCTCTCTTTAAATTTTGGAATTATAACAAAACCCGAGGGAAGTTTCCCTTTTTCTTTGGTCCCTGTCTTTCCAAAACCAAGACACTGAGTTAGGGGAGGTTTAGGCCAGATATCAAAAAAGTTTTTTCCCCCAGAAGGTGGATGGGCACTGGAACAGGCTCCTCAAAGAAGCGATCACAGCAACAGCCTGACAGAGCTCGAGAAGTGTTTGGACAAGGCTCTCAGGTACATGGTGTGATTTCTGTGTGTCCTCTGCAGGGCCAGGAGTTGAACTTTGATGATCCTCATGGGTCCCTTTCAACTCAGCATAATCTGTGATTCTGTGAAAACAATAATTTCTGCCAAATTATTCCTGTTTCTAATTCATGAACTGCCAATTTCTCCTTAATGGATAATATTTGTAGATAGTGGTCAATGAACCATTCACAAATAAAGAGAAATTATATGTTCTTCCAGAACCATTTCTTTCATTCTGTCCACTAAATGTTACAAAGCACATAAACATTACCTAAATGAATAGTTCACTCCCAAAACATTAAATTCTCAATTATAGTGGAACAAAAATTACTCTGTCTTCCCTTTTTAAGTCAAGAATTTAGGTATCTTTGTTTAAAATGACCCTCTACTATCTCAGTTGTATGGCTTTCTTTCAGTAAGGGGAACAGTGATGCATATTGAAAAAAGATATTGGTGTAAAGAAAAATACAGGTCAGTTAAAAGATGATAGAAATAAAATTCCAATAATTTTTCTTTATTTCTCAGCAGATCCTTCCAAACTTAAAGAAAGGTATAATAATTTAATAAATAGGTCATCAAAAACTAATTATGCATGAACCTTCCAGTCTGAGCATGCTTTAAAGTCATGGACTAAGTATTACAATTCTGGTGTACCCATATACAGGTACACTAGATACTTCACTTTCCCAGACTATTTTAAGAAGTAGGAGGGGAAAAAAATCTAATGAAATATTGTGCTTAGAGCAACTGTGCTCACTCTAGGGATTATTACTTTTAATGCTGTAGATATCCAACTACTATTTTATGTCTTTATGTAGCAGTTCAGAACAACCCTGATACACCCTGTATGGCTTCAAGCTCTGCTGCTTCACAACTACTGCAAAAAAATTATCTCTGTCCTGGCCAAAACACAGGACAGTTTGCTTTCATTATTTTCATTATAATTGGTCAAAATGCTTATCTTCAGCATCTCAGTAGGTGCTTTACAAACATACAGATTACAATATATAAATTTGCAGATGAGGCCAGCAGCATCACTTGCTTGAAGGAAAATACAACAATAGGACAGCTACTGCTCTCAGATAACATCTCAGAGTTTAGATAACAGCTTCACAGCTTTCTGAGTTGGGCATTACAACTGGTTTATAATGTCCAATAGCTACCAGTGCATTTATCTTCCAGTCTCTCTTCTGTGGACCTTTCAAACAACAACTAGAAATTAAATTTGTAAGGATGACATGAGGTAAAATAATATTTATTTTCTTATTTTAAACTAGGTGTTCAATGATTTTATTGGATATTTTATGAAGGTACAATATCACAAGGAGTAATAGATAATCACCTCTTTTATTAAGAGATTTAATGATTAACATTTTTAACTAAATAAAAAAAAGGTGTTATGTGTTTGAATGAACAACTAAGGAAAAAGTTTGTGAGAGGAATAGTGCAACCCCAATATATGACACCACATCTCAGAATAGACTTTGAAGTTATTTTTGGACATTTTTTCACATTCCTAGATCTAATGTGCAGTGGCAGCCCACCAAAAAAAAGCCTTCAAGACAAAGGTTATAATTTTTCTGTTATATCCACATATTTATTATAGACACATATTGTGCTTGAGTATTGTCAAGACAAAGAAGAAGCTGTCTTAAAATTAACACCAGGAAAGGAAGACACCATTTGGTTTAGCAACAAGTCTAACACAGATGATAATAAGTTTTCTAAAACAGAAAAGTGAGAAAAAATTTAGGAACCATAATTGACTGTATTCCCTTTTCCACAAAGAAACAAAAAAATACAAGAAAAGAGCAAGAGATGCACTGAAAATAGTAGAAGATCATCTTTAAATTCACAAAAATGCTTCTTGCTACAACAGACTGCAAAATTTTAGCATGCAGCACCCCATGGTCTCTGTAGAGGGAGTCAGCATTTGAAGGTTCAGAAAGGGGTTCAGACAGTTTCATTAATTGTCCCTTAAATGGATACTTATGAAAAAAGGAGGTTAGATAGAAATCTGTTACACGACATCTGTGTACACAAAGTCCTTTATGCAACAACTGTAAACACAGAATGTCAAGTGTACAGACAAGGGAAATTGGCTGCTTTGTCCCTTTTCTTGAAGCCACATTGTTGGGCTACACAAACCACTGCTCTGATTTGGCAGATATGCCTAGAGCAATGGTTTAAATGCTTGAGGAACATCTCTTTCACCTTTCTTAGTGTGTGTTGTCACCAGATAATTGTAAAATGAAGATGTGTTCACAAGTGGACAAGAGCCAGGGAAGAAAAACATAGAAGACACATTATTTAATCATCAGTCATACAGATATAAATTGGAAAAAGATGAAGAAAGATTTTATTAAAAATAGATAAAGAAAAATAAAAAGAGATACAGAAGAGAGGAGGATTTAGTGAAAGATTTGCTGTTTTCAAAATTAAAGCAGTCCAGTCATAATCAGCAGGGTTTTTGGAGGGTGGTTTTTGGGTTGTTTTTTTTTTTTTGGGGGGGGGGAGGCGGGAGGGCAACAGTTAATGTGAAAAAAGAAGCATTCAAAATTACTCAAATTAGTCACAATTATTCTAAAAAAATATGTACTTTTGAC
>CM031878.1:47328304-47454321 GCA_018697195.1 Certhia americana | reverse complement strand
GACAAAAACACTTGTCATCATTGTCAAAAGCATCTCATCTACAGAATTGCTGCTTTCAGCTAGGCCTACTAAAGTAAAACTGTCAAAACATGACAAATCTCACTTTTGCTTGTCAGTTTTCATTTCCAGTTACTCAGGGCTATTATGAGTTCAAACTCCAGAAGGGGAACAAATATTGTTGCTAGAACACCTATTGGGTTTGAGATATATTGTATAATTTGATTATTATACAATATATCTTCCACTCTTCAGTTTTATAACAAAAAAGTCTTTCTTCAAAACTTAAAAGTTTGCAACCAAACTTACTTGCCTCCAAAAAGCTCTAGCCTCTTGCTTTTAAGTTGACCAAGTTCATTCATTGAATATTAAATAAGAGATAGTCAAAGTAAACAGTTTGTGAATTGCCTATGAAATAACCTCTGCTAGTTGGTAAATACATAGTAATAGTAAAACACATTTCCAGAAATTAATGCCCTTCCCCCATGGATTTAATGGGGCTCAACAGACATTGTTCATGTGGGCAAAGCTTGTGAATCACTAGGAGCAAAGAACAAGGAGCTGGCTCCTTCATGAGTATTATATGCAATGAATTACCCAGTCAACTGTATTTATGACCACCTGTATTGAAAATGTGCTACTAACTCCATTCAGCATTAAATTGCCTTCCCTCCCTATCCCCACTGATGGTCAGAGAATATTGATGAAATTGTCTACTGAAGCATTTAATGTTTATTTAATTAACAAGTGCTCTACTTGTTAATTGCAGGGTTCCCTTCATGAATCGAGGGAAGAACACTCACTGTTTAAATCCCATGAAGGTTATGTAATTTCTCAGGTTCATTTCCACTGCGCACTCACCAAAATGACCCTACTCCTTCCCAACAGTGCAAATATTCTCTCAAAACACTCAGTAAAATGAAGAATGTTATAAGTAATGAAGAGTTCATTGAGCCTTTGAGTACATTTATGAACGAGTGTCACACATGGAGAGAAAATGGGATTCAGTAAACTGACAGGATTTTGGCCTTAAACTTATTACTCATGTCTTCAGCAAGCAAAGATGTACTCTGAAAGAGAAAAGATTATTGTGGTAGCTATGAGTAAGAAAACATGATTCTGACAAGCCCACCATGGGTAGAATTTTATGTGTGAGTAATAATCCAAAAGTACAAGTAGTGACTTTTGGGGTGGAGAAGCAGGGAACAAAAATTCAAAGATCCTGAGTTTTGTAGTCTTTAGTTTCACATCTAAAAAAAGCCCTTAGGAAGTCACTAAATCAAAATATGAGACATTTAATAAGAAAAACATTTCAGGAAAACCTTTGTATTTTTTTATTTATTTTCACGGGGGGTTTTTTATTATTATTAGATATTTGGAGAGTCTAAAAAGTATTTGCTTAGTTTTGCTATTAGAAACTTCAGCTTTTCTGAGTTTATTAGTAGAAATTATGTTACCCAATTAACAAAAAAGCCCCAGGGGACCACTAGATGCAGGCATAGAGAGACAAGATTCCAATGTTCCTTTGACTTTGTCGTGGATATCTCAAAAGGGTTAGTCAGTTAACCACTCACCAAGCATATACTTTGTTCTCCAATCAGAAAAGCATAAAGAAAGTTGCAGTGGTTGAGATGAGGGAGAGAAATCAGGTGAAACCAAAGTCCTCAGCTCAGTCTTACGTCAAGAGATTGTTTCCACAGTGATGGTATTTTGTCAAAGTGAAATGCAGGAGCTGTATTAAGGGTGCAAAACTGATTGGACAGCAAAGCATAAACGAAAAGCCACAACCTGGAAACCACCAGCTGGAGACCACTTCAGCTGATGGCTTAAGGTGGCAAGTTTCAGAGTTAATTAAATCCCTTATATATCAGTTGCACTGCAGGGTCACAAGTACTGTCATCAGCTTTCATAGTTACCACGTAAGACCAATTCTCTATTGAGTACGGTTCAGACAAATAGGCATTTTGGAGTTATAAACTGAGGGTTAGGGTCTGACCAGGTGAACACAGAATGTAATAAAAAGACTCATTAAATTTCCCTGGGGTGTATAAACACCAGGACGGACAGAATCCAGAGCTGGTGCTGTTGCCTGCCCCTCTGCAACAGGCATCCTTCTCTTCAGAGTACAGGAGGTAATAAAACAATCCAAGATCAAAACAGCTCCACATTACAGCCAAACTACTCTAATTGTTGTCTGGAGGGCTGAGTTGCAGACTAGAGGATCCCACTATTTAGTTTTCCCATCAGCACATGGTAAATATCTGTATTGCAGTTAGAAGAACCAAGATAGCAAGCCTGCATACATAAAGGCAGCAAAGAATTATATGGTACATCAAAGTATTTCAAGCCCATCAAGACAAAACTTGTTAGCCTGGGAGGAAAAATACGTGATGTACTTGTACTGTGCAAAAAGTCTGTGAGGGGCCACTAAAGAACAGGATGTCTTAAAAGTAGTATGCCACAGATGCACACACTGGAATTTTTTAATGCAGGCTACAAGATAAACAAGGTTTTTACCAAGAGTTTTAAATTTGTTTTGACTAATGAGGCATATAGGTTCAGATTGGCTCGATTGCCTGAGAATCTAAAAGAAATTCCCACTGCATTTGCTGTGAAGCTTTCAGTAATTTCTTTCATGCGCAACCAAACCTAGGGACTCCCTTCAACTAGTCACTCAAAACAAAAAAGAATAAGAAACAAACGAGTGAAGCAATGTTGCAGTTAAATGCACCATAAGCTGTCCACAGTGACTTCCAGGTCAGCTGGGCACAAGCGTATCATTTGAGCATTTGAAACTGTTCCACTGATTACTTCAGCTCTAGCAAAGGCAGCAAGAAAACTAATGCTGTGTAACTCCACAAGTCAAGGAAAGCCATTGTTTCTGCTCTTTGCTGTTCCTTAATATCTGCAGTAAACAAACCAGAAAAATAACAAATGGGACTATTGCCTTTTTTTTTTTTTTTTTGCCAAGCAGTAGAAACAGACAGACAGCTTCCATTTATCAAGAGACATCTTGCCAATATTAGGTGAATTAAAAAGAAACACAACAAATTTGAAATAATGAATTGCATTCTGTGTGCCTTATGCATGCATTTGGCTGCAAAGCATTTCTTGGTCTCTTTTCTCCCATATTGCAAGTACCCATCTCCCAAAATAGAAAGGCAGTAGATGCATAAATCTGGATTTTCCAAGAGAAGGGTTTAAATTACTTACAATCACACTTACAGCAAAAGCTTGTACAGTATCAGTTCAGATGGATTCAAATTGCATTCATTACGGTGTCCTCATGAAACATGGTAGCCCTACATAGCCATCCAAGACCAGGCCATGGTGAATGGCTGTCTGATCTTTAGCTGCAGAACTGCATGAGGAATCAGACTTGAGACCAACACACAGATATTTGCATCTCATATCTCCTTCCATGGGCGTACCCTTTTAAAGTTGATAGGATGAACTAGGTAGGTTTACTAGGCAAGAAGGCATTACAAATGCTAAAAGAAAATTGTACTTAAGAGAAAATTGTACTGAACATAGAAAAATTAAGATGCTGGATAAATAAATTTTCTCTCCAAACAGTATTATTATCAGAGTTTTGCATGCTTGCTTCCAGCCATCCATCTATTAGAAGGAAATAGATTAACAGGGGTATTGGTGTTTGAAGAAACAGACAGAACACTGGTAACTCCTTTAGAAAGAATAATCTTTACATAAGAGGCACTAGACTTGCAAAGTCAGGAAATAACTGTGGACTTCATATGACTAGAAGGTACAAATCACAAATAAAATCAGAAATTATACATACACATGTATTATGTGAACTGCCCAGCTCATAAAGCTTAAACTACATTTACCTACTTAAATCACAATGCACCTATCTATTAACAACATACAAATAGCCAGCAATCAGTGAAATATACTTTCAGAACTAATACTAGCAACCCCAGCCACTTTCAAAATGTTGTGGAACACCTACAACTAGTAGACACCTCTCTACACTGTCTCAGAGGTGCTCTTATGGAGGTGTGGATCCCTTCTCAATATTTCCCCAAAGATGCGCCATAGCAACTGAAATTTCATTCCCAGTAATACTATTCAGCATCCTGTCTTAATGCATTGAAAATTTATAGCGGTCATTCAGGTGTGGAGGCTCAATTAGCTGGAATAAATCAAAATTGGCCCAAATTCTTTGCACCAAGCAGCGGACTTAAGACCCTGCGAAGCAAGGTGCTAGGACCTTAGACTCACAAGGTCAAGCTCCTGCCCTATAGATGTGATTGTACACCTACTCCTGGTAAACCCTATATCTAGCAACCCTATATCTAGCCAGGTTAGCCACGCCACCGGGTCTTTGGATGCAGCCTCTGGAGGAACAGCTCCAGACCATGTGGCCTCTGGATGCTGCCTAGAAAGCACATGGTCATGGGTGTTAAAGGATATATCTGGGCCATCCATCGTTCTCATCCCATTTTTTACAGCCACGCTCCTCCTGGCCAAACTAGGTCAGATGTAGCAGAGGAAATCCCCCTCTGGACTGCTACATTCGGGTAAAGCAATTTTTGTTCCATCATAAAAATGTCTGGGCATCCCATAATAATGCAAACAACAAAGCTGCTGCATAGATGTCACAACTCTTGGGAGAAGCATTTGGATAGCCACACAATCTACACAAGATTAGCCCTGGCACACTGCTGACTGGCTCCTGAAGAATAGTTCCTCTCCTGTTACTAGAAACCTAAGTTGTATAATAACTGATTTAGCATTAAAGATTTAAATTAGGTTACTATTTTTGTCTTGCAAATGACCATGTATTTTAAGCTCTAATTTTCTGTAAAATATTTTGATGTCAAAACCAACAAGCCAGTAAAAAGCCATATGCTATGTACCTGACACTGGATTCTCCTGGAGTTTTCTGCCGTCTGCTGATACTGTGACATTTCTGGTCACCCCAGTATTGAGCAGATCTAGGATTTGGTAATTTGGTCAAGAGTTATTGCAACCTTACAGTGTTGTTTTGCCTTTCATAAGGGAAATGCATTAAAACAAAATTATAAATTAGAAACAAAAGGAATTTTCCCTCATGGCACCTTTTTTTCCCATACTGTTTCTACAAACTATCACACTGGTTTTTTGCAGCTGAGTGATGTAGCTCATAAATTCCTCTTCCAAGGCCACCAGACTTTAGGTGTCTTGAAAACTATTTGACAAAAGTACAAAGATATATCGGCCACGTCTGTCATGCATTATTGTTGCTCTCCATTTATCAGATGCAGGAAGTAATTCTAAGTGAATAAATACACAGATTTCTGCTGAAATGTTTACAGTTCATGATAGTATCTGTTATTAACAGGATTCCTTCAACTGACCAAAAATGAAACATTAATCAGATCAAAAAACTTCAGCACTTGTAAAGCACTGAAAAGTGCTACGCAACTTAAGATAGTTCCTCTATTCACAGTGAACCCAATGTTGGATTTAAACCTACTGATTTGTAAGAAAAGACTATAATGCAACTAAATATTTCCATTTCTATTTACTTTCAAGAATAAGATTATGAATATGATGAAATGATATTCCTCTTTGTGGCTTCAGATAGAACATCGTATCTGGTATTTCACCTCATACATGTAAATACAACAATATTTATTTGGGGAAATCTGGCAGGAATAAAATCATCCTTAGCAGACCATACAGACATTTGTGAAGAAATGGCAGGTAGCACAGAGGAGGGAGATGAGGAATGTGCAAAGGCTTTTAGCTCAACTCCTTTACCTCTTGTGTCTGTCAAAGCATCACCTCTCTCCAGCCTTGCCAATGTTAAACCACGAGTATGTCAGAGTACAAAGCTCTTGGTATTTGTATGCTTCCACTGTACACTGACTAGCTCAGTCATAACCAAAATCTGCCACATTTTAATGCTCTCTTCTGAAATGTTTCCAACATTGTTCTTCCAGATGAAAGAACATTTCTTTATTAGTACTTGTTCAAAGAAACAAGCAATTTCAGATGAGAAGGTCATCAACTGGAAATAAATGGAGGCAAATTATTGCTATTTGATTTGCTGATCAGAAAGATTAAAATGGAAACAGAGGGGTTTTACTGAACAAGTGCATTTTATTTCAGTTTGAAATTATGTCTAATTCTGATTAAATATGGCCTGAGGTAGGAATGGGAAATGTAACCCACTTAACTGTGATGTTCTGGAAGAATGTTACACATTACAAAGGAAAAAGTCCTTTCCTGGTTTTCCTTAAAAACTGTTCTGCCTTAACAGGCACAATTTGGGGAATACAAGGTTGTGTCAAATAAAGCTATTTCCAGATTACACAATATTTGAACAGAAAAGTGAACTGTACTTTTAAAGGACAGAAACTGAAGTAGAAAAGTATCAGGAAAATTCTTCCCTTAAGGCAAAGCACTATTCAGAAGGAGAAATTAACTAAAAAATTCACCCCTGCCTATGCATTGTTTCCAGTTAAAGCAGTATTCAAGACCAAAGTGAAAGCATCTATTTTGCTCCTTATTATTTATTATTTTGGAAGGACAGGATCAAATTTCCTCTTATATGTGCTGTGATACCACACCACAGCATAGCTTCTTAAGTCTCCATCCTACAGTCCAGACTACAGGTTTATGTACCCCAGCACAGGCACAGGAATTACAATGAAACTTTGAAAGGGTCAAATCAGACTCACTGAGAGATCATTTGAACAACAGGGACTGGTCATTCTTCCACATCTTGTATGAAATTTTTATCTTTCAGTGGGAATGAGAAATATTTTTCAAAGAAGGAACAACTTGATTATATACTCAAATTAAAAAAAAACAAACCACTGAGTGATGAAGCAAAGCTCAATTGTAATATCTGAAACTTTTTCTTTTTTTTCAATAGGCCAGATGTCAGTTTTGAAAATGTTTCAGTTATAAAAAAAGCATATTTAAAAGGAAAAAATAAACCAAACAAAAATATCTAGAGTTGCATGAATTCTTAAAGATTGTGCAAAGAATTATCTGATAAATACCTGCAGGGCTCAAGAGCAGAACATCTGGGGTGGACTGATCACAGAGGCTAAACTCCGTCAGTTTCCTGACAGTATACTTGAGTCACTTTCTGCAGTTTAGCATGAGACTTCAGGTAGAGTGCAAAACATCACCTCTCTTTGTGACAACCAAAGATTTTCATAGATTTCTACAGCACCCACACACTCCAGAAATTAAAGAAAGCTTGGTCATCCCCTAGGACACCTCCCATATCTCTGCCCAAAGGCTGCTGCCAGTAAAATATCTGCGTACTGAGGCTTCTCAACGGCAATCCGAAAAAGGGCATCAGAGGAGGAGGGGATGATACTGTCTCCTTTTGTATCATCATCCAGTGATGATACTTTCACTTTTAATTTGCATTTCCTTAACATTAAGACTAGTCCCTATCTTTTGCAATATCTGTTTAAAATTTGAGACACTTGATGCATATCTATTTGAGACAATATAAAACCACCTACCAAGTTAGAGCTCCTGACATTTGCAGATATCAGTCTTGCTAAACAAGCTCTCTCTCACACAAATCATATTCCTTTGTTCCCCAGTAAAATCTCATCATAATTAGCTTTTGATAAATCAAATGCCATCATTAACATTAATAATTAATAATAACTAAATATCTCATAATGCTCTCATTGGCAGTTATATAGATTAAGGAACAGAAATGACAAAATCTTTGACATTTTTACCAGTTTAAAGGTCTGGTATCCATGGAAGTGAAATGCAGTTGAAGGTAAGTATTGAAGTTGAAGGTACAAGTATTCTATATACATTCTCTCTCTTTCTCCCCCTCCCCATTTCCCCCTTCATACATACATACATACATACATACATATATATATAAATGTAATATATGCATAAACAAACAAATATTTATAAAATATATGCATATATATTTTATATATAGTTTTTATATGTATATATAGTTTTTATATATATATTATATATATGTGTATATATAAATTTTATATTATATAAATTAGGTGTCATGTCAACATATAGTGATTACACAGATTGTATGGATCCCTGAGAAAGGAACTATTAAAGAAAACTATTATATATATATAAAATATATATATATATAATTTGAGTTTATTTATGCATATGTTATATTTTTATATATTTTTAATTTTATATACATGTACATAATTTTTTTAATGGTTACCTAGAACATGAAGTTTCCTTGGATGTTTCAATGGGTCACGTGTGAAGTTCTCTGTACATATTTATCTTATATGACAGACAACTCTAGGCATTTATCCATTCAAAGGATGGTGACAAGGGGCAGAAAAAAGAAAGGAGTCATCACTATCTAACCTGGTTCCGCACAGTCTGACAGTACACAGAGGACATGAGGTAACTCAGCATCGGGTGCACTTTGCCTCAAGGTCAGTCATCTGAACTGGCTGAGTGACTGACTTGGGCATCTACATTTGCCATTACTTTGGTCAGTTTCCCAGCGTGCAGATATTCTGCATAATGAAGCACTTCCCCTATTCTCTTTAACAGGAACATTCCCGTTTAGCAGACTGCCTCAGGCATTTGTCTCTGGGCGGCCCCGTTGTGTCATGGGGTCCCTGTGCTCTGTCCTAGTCCATAGCAATGCAAGGCACACAGTCCACTCGCTCACCCCAGGCTAGGCTACCACCAGATTTTTGCCCAGAGAGCTGCTGCAAAAGCAAGGATCATGTGAGGTCTGGAGCATATACCTATCCAGTGACTTACTTCCTGGCAAGAAGAAAGAAAATTGTCACTTAAATGTTCTCTCTTTTGGCTTTTAGAGCAGTACCCATCCTGTTCAATGAAACTGTTTTCAGCATGTTCTGGGTTGATGCTGAATTGTATCCCCATTTGTCTGTTTAGATCAGAAATAAGTCTTGCACCTTTAAAACTGGATATGAGATTGAAGGAGAAGTGGTGGAGTGTCCGAGGTCGTTGTTTCCAAAACATGAGATAAGAGTTTTCAGAGACAACACAGCCTGTGTTGTCTGCAGTGCAGACAGTGGGACAGAGCTCTCTTGCTTTTTTGTTAGTTTTTGGCTAGCTGAATCAAAGTTCTCTGGACTGTCGGGGTTTTTTTCCCTCCTCCTTTTCTTTGGAACTATTTGAACCTGCTCTGGACTCAAACCCAGGGGAGCCCCAGGAGCTCAGAGCCGTGTCCCACTGGGCCTGGCCTGGGCCCGGCATTTCCCAGCACTGAGGGACTGACAGCAAGGGAGTGAGCTGAGCTACAGCCCACGGGAGAGACTTTCTGAATTCAGCATCTCTGCAGAGCAGAGAGAGGTTTTATAGTTTACTATTGTTCATTTGTTGTGCTGGGGAGTGCTTTGGTTGTTAAATAAACAATTTTTTTTCCACTTTCCTCCAAGGAAATTTTTTTCCTGAACCAGCTGAGGGAGGGGCCAATTGGATTTGCTTTCTAGAAGGACCCCCAGCTGGAGGTTTCTCTCCGAATTTGCCCTAAACCAAGACACAGCATCATCAAATATTTAGGCTCTGTGACAGTTGTCACAGTCACTGACTAGCACGTGGCCCAAAATATCTGAGAGACAGTTTACTTTTCCTACAGATCAGTTTCTTAACACAGCTGTCATGACATTAATTTCTCATGGTAACTGCAAGGAAAACCAGTGACCGCTAGCTGTGGGGTATCCTGAGCAACCTACTGTAAATAAGTGAAAATAGCTTCCTACCCACACATAAAACCCAGAGATTCCTTTTCAAAGATAGCATTTGACCCAAATTGTACTAGAGGCATTTTCACAAAATGTCAGCTGTCAGAGAGCCATCAACTGCAAATCCCAGAGCTCAGGCTGTCGTGCCCCAGCCCATTTGGAGGAGACCTGTGAGTCCTCAGCACAGGCCTGACCCCAGGTCCATTGCAG
The DNA here is from genome assembly GCA_018697195.1 of Certhia americana. Lineage (NCBI taxonomy): Eukaryota > Metazoa > Chordata > Aves > Passeriformes > Certhiidae > Certhia > Certhia americana. The sequence continues at coordinate 47,444,404 of CM031878.1, read as the reverse complement.
CAGTCTCTGCAGATGCCTTCTGTCCACAGAAAATGCCCAACACAACAGAGCTGGAAATCTAAAGCAGCTAAATGCCATCACTCACAAGAATAATTAATCTCATAATCACCAACTCAGCTGGCTGTAATTGTCAATATATTGTTTTATGAGCTTCCATTGGCAGGAAATGAATGATTTCTACCTCACAAAAATAAAACTCCCTGGGTATGGTACAGAGATTATTTATATACAAAAGAATAAATCATAATGAAAGTGGCAGGAAATAAATAAAAGGGCAATTCTGCTGGCTGAGCTACTTGGGTTGAAATTTCTATTTGAGGCAGGTTCCAGGGATTTTCTATATTACTTTAGTTATTTAACCCTAGCTCCAATTTTAATGGACACCGATTTCTGTTTTTTTCAGATGTATTAAGTGTCAGGCCCTTTGTGCCTTCAAAATGTAACTATATATCTAATTTGGAGGGGGGAAAAATCAAATCCAGGAACTGCTATAATTTTCCAGTAAAATATAGTGTTATGAAGAAAGCATGTAGTCATTCTGCACTGTCAAAATTGCCCATTAGCTGCACCCATCTGCCAGGGATGTAGGTACAAAGTCCAAAGTAAAGTTAAATATGTTCAGGAAACAATATTCATCTGCTACTGAGCATGGTATTCACTTGTCTTAAGTTACAATGCAAGATGTAACCAAAAGTATGTATTATATCACCCGCTGTTAAAACCAGGTGGGGCTGTTTTCTTTATCCCTTCTACAGCCCATCCTCTGCCCTGGGAGGTATCTTCTGTTAATGGGCCAACAAGCCTCGATGCATGACTCATAAAATTACATCATCCATTGTGAGATGCTCTGCCCAGAGGGAGGAACCAAGAATTCCTACCTGGATATAATCTCTTGGAACACCACAGGCAATCTTGGTCACTGAACTCCCAGAGCTCCATAACTACCACCAGACCTTCAGAGTCACTGCTTCAAGAGAACCACATCCATCATTTAATCAGGACTGCAGTAACCATTTTATTGGACTGCTACTACCACCCTGACCAATAGGGTGTTAGGTTGTATTCTGACTCTCTCAGTGTTTCTGTATTATTGCATTTATTTTAATTTTCCTATTAAATTGTAGCTCTGACTCGGGATCTCCCACTGGTTTGCTTTCAAACTAGTACATCACTTTAAAAAAATGAAATGATCAAATGAAGTGGCACAATGAAACAAGATTCAGCATAGGGGAAAAAATAAGATTTGAAGCTGAAACCTTCAAGAGTGCTGAATGAGGAAGCATCTGTGGAAAAGCAAAAATTTTACTATTTGCTTTGCTTTCTTTTACATCTCACAGACAAAAGCAACTGCACCATCACTTTCCATACAAGCTTTTTATTTTGACACAGTGTCCATTTTAGCAGATATAGTGAAAATGGAAAACAATATGACCGGGCATAAACTTGGCATGCCAGCTTTCCCTTAACCAACAGAACTGGCATTTATTTCTGACTTTCCCACATGCAAATAGATTTATTCAATATTTTGACATGAAATCATAAGTATATTTAAGTTCTCTTTTCCCTTAATTCTGTTGCCTGCTGAGTTCATTCCACATTTGTTTTTTAGTGTTGCATTTAGACATCAGCTCCGCGTTACTTCAGAGCATTTAAACAGTGTTTATTCTGCGATTTTGAGTCGCAACAGCCATTCTATCAACATAGTGACAGTGGTTGGAGACCAAATGTCAAAATTGCATCAAGGTTTGTCTTATGAAGGGAGTGGCCTTCAGAAAACCTTCAATCAACTTGTATGAGCTGATAGACTTGTAGATGGGTGATGTATACCCTGCGAAGTAACTACAGATGAGCTTTGGAAGTTCTGCAGTCATCTTCCTCTGTATACCTACTCTTGCACTGTCTCAAGAGCACACATGGCTTTCACCAGAGGGAAGCAGGCTAAACCAAGAATTCAATCTGCAAAAGTGTTGCTGCATACACTAATATTAATTTTAGTTGACTTTACTATTTAAAATGATGAAACAAGGTTTTACGGCTAGGTAAAAATACTGTCAACAGCCAGGCAAAAACAAAAGCCAGGTACACAAAAAACAGTTTCCTGCCCTGTTACAGCAACTGAAGATTTTAGGTTTCCTTTTGGCCTGCTTCTATGCAAATGTTGAAATTCATCTTCAGAAACACACATTCCTAACCTACCACACGTTCTTGAGGAGCAACCATATGGTCTGGAAAGGAAAAGCAGTCTGCATAGTGTGTACTGCATAACTATTCAGAGATATATGTGCTGGTTTGATGACTGGTACAGCCTGCCTGCTCTCCTCTGTTTTTATAATTGAAGCATTATTTTAAACTATATAGAATGAATTCATCCTCTTGTGTCCTCAGTTCCTCCTTATAGACTTTCCCTCTTTTAAATTTAATATCTTTTCCCTTTTTTTCCCTTTACAGCCAAGAACTGCAGCAATTCATTTCACAGCAATCCCTTCTTGCTGCTTTCCTAATACCCATGTGCATTAAAACCTCATCCATCATTGTTTTCAGAGAGTCAGCTTTTTAATCAGATCTGTATGTATATTGGTTTGAGCATGTGGCAGTTTAATTACCCTCTTGAATATGTGAAACACATCTTTGTCATATCTACTTATATCTGAAGAGAGCTATCCTATAACACTAATTAAAGAGGGATGATGACAATTTTTCCATACTCAAATTATGTCCCATCTGTCTAGTCATCCTCCTGTTCACTCTCTGGATTAATTAAGGGTGGGGAAAGGTTGTTTCCCTGGAGTTTTGCCTAATGCAAGATGAAAAGTCTGTTTTAACAAAGAAATATATCAAACTCCTTTCTTCTTATCCCAGAGTAAAACACGTAACAGAGTGGAACCGAGTCCTTTGTTGGCTGCACTCAGATCAGCTAGTCATCTATTGCATGGCATCATGAGCCTAATTTGTGCAAGTTTACTGAATCTAGCAGATGGTCTGAAGGGAGATGCAGGAAGGCCAGCAAGTCACAGCTAGATACTGTCCTCTGATACCTGAACCCACAGTTGAAACCAATTATGTGTTGGTATGATTAAAGGAGACCACAGTACCAAAGGGGTGCGGTGTGAAGGCACAGCAGCTTTTCAGCATTGCCTTTTATCAGCATAATTATTTTGCCTATAGCCATTTTCTTTCAATATTTGAGATATGTAGGTAAATCACACAATCTTCTGGGCTTGCTTAGTCAGAAAAGTTTCAAAGAATTTATTCTTATTAACAAGACTAGGTTTGCTTCTTCTTAAATGTACCTGCATGGAGTCTGTTGTACATTTCAATCAGACCTCCCAGATGCCTAAGCCATAAATCTTCATGTAAACAGCAAGCAGAAAAGCTTTTAATGCAGGGAAGGATGAAAAGCCCTGAGGAGTCAGGACTGTGTATCAGGAAGGAAGGGATGCTACTTGTAATAGATGCTGTCATACTCCCACACTACCCTCAGAGGACACATGCCAGTTAATATCACATGCCAAAAAGTGAAAAATAAGGCAAGAGAAGAGGTGTCAGCAAGGCCTGTGCTTCCCAGGCCCTCATTACACAGGTGGGCTGTGTGTGAGACAATCATTTTGATACACTCCTGGTTTAAAAGCTTTTCTACACTTCTTGTTGCTGGTGCTGCTGGTTTGTGGGTTTTTGAGCTTTGGGTTTTGTGTTGTTTGTTTTGGGTTTTGATTGTGTTTTTCTCCGTCCCTGAGCTGAGACAGATGACAGTGTCCTTCACCCACACGAATGCACTGTCAGAGATTTTTTTAGCTCAGAGAGTTACAGTGCTTTTACTACCGTGATTCTCCAGTTTATATAAGGCACTGCAAATATACTCTATGAAATTATTTTATAGAAATGACTGCATGGTATTAATTTAGGGTCATCAATTGCTTAGCCTATTCTGATCATTTAGTTAGGCGCAGAGATAATAATGGCTATAAATTTGCATAAAATAATCCCTCTAAATATTAAAACTTCTAAAATAAATTTCTTTAATAGCCATCATATTTCATTATCATTTTTCATATACAGTATATAAACCCAGTTTTAATTTCAATATTTCTTCATGTCTACTGTAGATTTCTCCTTTTTTTCTCCCCCTCTGGCCTAATGCAACACTGAACAAGGTACTTATGAATACTTCACTTTGCAGATTATCTCTCCCATGCTGATTTTCCCAACTACTTGATAAAAAAAAATACATCTCACCACACATATTATTTACATGTATCTTTTTCTTATGGAAAATTGAAGCTCATCATTTTACAACTTTAAAATAAAACTTTCTGGGGAAGATAATAAATTCAAACTATGCTAAATTAGACAGTCAGCCTGAGGCTAGATATTTCAGCAGTTGCTATGACATGAGGTTAAAGAAAATGTTTTGCAATCTAAAAATTTCACTGTGGGGAGTTTTTTAACCTCAAATTATTAACAGCACTGGATGACTATAATTACTGAAACACAGAGATAAAAAAACTTGTCTTTTCTATTTTTTTTCACTTTGTATAGTTGTTGCTATTGTATTCACACCACTGCATTACTCCTTTCTCTTACCATTTTCTCCTCAATTAGAGCCCACCAGTCGCTGGTTCTTCTCCCTATTAATTTTTTATCTTTTTTTGGTCTTTAACACAACCTTTAACAACCCTTACACGTTTCTCCATCTAGACCAAACTGCCCTGCAAAGAAAATGAACTCTTCTTTAAGTGAAATTATAGAGGTTTCTCATACAGACATTCCATCTTACCCCTGCATGAAAATCCTATGCAGAGTAAGGGGGAACCGCACAAAACAAAACAGAAACATCACTTTTTTTTACTTCTGTCAGCCAGGGAACATTCTCCACATATTTAAAGTAATGCTTACAGACATCCTAAAATCTCCTGCCTGTTCTACTTCACACAGTTTTGAGCCACTTGTACAGTAACTCTTGCCTAAATTTGGAATGTTGTTTCCTCCCATGCAGCTCTGCAAATAATCAGCATAAATTTGCACACTTAGATTTATTTTAGAATTCTATAGGCTTCTAGGGATCTTGCACCTGGCTCATACAGTAAACACACATTCTTTAAGACACTAAAAAGTTCTGGTCACAAGAATACCTGAATTTAAGAAGGAAATTAGTATTTCAGTCCTTAGAAAAATATTCTTTCACCAAGTACTGTAAAAATAGAAGACAATTTCATAATGGATCCTATTTCTAATAATTTTTTTTAATACCTCCAACCCAGCTCTACAACATGAATGGTTGAGTAGCAAAAAGAGATACTTTAAGAGATATGATGAATTTTATTTTTTACCTTAGTCAAGTATAATCACAAGAAAATGGGCTAAGAGAGGAGTATGAAAAAAACATGACTCTGTTGTCCACATGCAGAGTGGAATGCATTGAAATTGCATTCTCCTGCTCCAAAACGTCTCAATAAAATCTTCATGTGTGATTGTTTCCTCCTATTTGTCTTCAAAATACAAAAATCTAGTCTTGTAGAAAGAAATTAAAGTATTTTATTTTCATAATATATAGGTATGTTTCCTATAAGATTGCAGTCTTAGTTCTCAATTTCTCCCCTTCCCTCCATACTGCTAAACTAGTTAATTAGTGACCCTTTTCCCCCTATTCTGGAATTCTTATTAGTTACAAGTATTGTTTACAAGATTTTACTTATAAGAACAATGTCATAGTAAAATCTGAGCCTTTGCTTTGAAAGCAATACCAGCACAGTCAATACTAGAAAAGAAATACAAGGAGGAGTGGCTTCACTTGCAAACTCTTTTAACAAGTCCATCATTATAAGTATTTCCATGAATTTAATAAAAGTACCAATATCCAATATTTGAACCTAATGTACTAAATGAAGGGTGATCATATTACCCAGTTTTAAAAATTGCTTTACATAATGTAATCACTAACTTGCTCTAATTGAATTTCACTTTACATCATTTAATAAATGAATGCTGATCATTTGACATAATTGAATAAGTAGTTCAGCTCATTCTCTGTACTTCTTCAGTCAAAAATTATTTGTGTCAATGGTATTGTGATATTTTAGAGTTAGACTTTCTGTCTTCTCTCAGCTTCTTTATTAGCCTGTGTAAATCCACCTTGTAGGAAAATGTCTAACCTAGCTGGCAAGCTGAATTTTTCAAGAAAATGCATAGTGTAACTTTACAGTCTCCTGCTACTCTACATAGTGCAACTCTACAACAGGCTACAAAAGCCTTAATTTCAATTAAAGAGTTATTTTAACTGATTTAACAATATCCATGTGAGGTAGGCAGGGACTGAGTCTTCAATCACCTTATAGCAATGCCCAAATTTTCTACTTTGTGTTTGTGAGACAGAATTTAATTTTGAACGGAAAAGACAAGAGATTTGATGAAGAATAACTCATAATGCAGAGCTGAATTATGTTCTACTCAGAGTTAAATCAAGCCATCATTCACAATAAAGGAAAAAGGGAAAAAATATAGAGTTCTTGGATAAAAAGATAGAAAGAAGGAAAGACAGTCAAGAAAAAGCTACAATAATGCTTTTTATATTTCAGAAACAATTCTACCTTTCTGACTGTTGCCTTCTGCAAAAGAAATCACAGTATAATAATCAGCTCATTCATGTAATATACAGTATTTTATATATATATATATATGAATAAATACTAATTCTCTGCAAAAAAATACATTTCATCTTTGCACTGGACATCAATTCTTCCCCTTCAAATCCCAAACACAATTTTCAGAAATATTAACTGTAAGTCATCTGCTGCCTTCCTATGCAGCTGCTAATTTTTTTAGATTATGAAAAACAGCTGGCAATGATTCTTTCAGAATGAAGAATACAAAATACATAGAATGCAATAGCACTCAAAGATTCATGAATTTTACAATACAGAAACAAAGCTTGCTTAGAAATAGCACCATTTCTATTTCAAAATAAGTCAAATCTGTCCTGAAGTAATTATTCAGGATCAAACTGCCAAACATCAAAGGGGCAAAAAATTTATTGGCTTGTCTTCTACTCTACAATCAACCATTTTTAGCCAGAGTATGTCTGTCTTATGCATCCTCTCACACATTACCGGGTTTAAGATGTGTTCTTCTACAGTGAAGAATATGCAAGGGAAAAAAAAGCAAACCACTAAAAGCCATTTCATATACTTGTTGTCCAGTTAATTCATTTCATATTTTTCTTCTAATTTTCTTAGTACAATAAGAGTAGAGGGAGTCATGCATGACCTTAACTTTTAGCAGACAGGAGAAAAGATGAGAATATCCACATAACTAACTCTCTTTAATCACCTTGAAATTATTACTTTCTACTTAGTGACGAAAAATATGGGCAATCCCCTCTAAGAGACTCCGGCTCAGAAACTGTGAAAGAAGTTGTAAGGTATAAGATTTGAGAATAATAACCCCTTTAATAAAGGCAAATTGTAGAAAAGTACTTAACCCACTCCACTCTTCCTCTTCCCTTTCTCCAACAAATTCTTTCTCCCTAAGCCTGTTGCTGCTTCATTTTCATTGCATCTTTATAATGTCATAACAATATTTTGTTATAAAAATGTCATAACAACAATTTGTATTACAAAGCATTTATGTGCCAGGATACCACAAAGTCCCAATTGTGGTGCTTAACTAGAGAAGCCTCATTCATTGCCAGGCACATCCCCTGTCAAGCAACATGAAAGAAATGTTTCCTCCTAATACGTCACTCAAAGTTATAACCATTTCCTTTATTTACTTTGGAACATTTACTCTTTTTTTAAGAACTGCTGCTGTCTAATAAATTAGATATTTTCTTTTATCTAAATCAATGTCTTAATTGTTTGAGGTAGGTTTGCAGGGAGGTGTTTGGATTTTGGTGGGGATTTTCAGTTGGTGTTTTTGTTTGGTTTGGGGGGGTTTTTTACTGGAGAAGCTTTGCAATATATTTCATATTTGATTCACATGGCTAATAATTAGCATGCAAGAACTGAGCTCACGTTCTCTGTTTTTGGGGGTTTTTTTTGCTCATGAAAATCAGTAACTGTTGATTTAGGGTCTGAAATTTGCAGTAAGTTACCTGAAGTTTGTTGGAAAACTTAGAGCAATAATGATTGAACTGACTATTATTTCAAGTGCTAAGGGAGTTGCCAGATCCAGCAGTTTTTGTGATCCAGGCCTTTCCCTTGTTTCCAGTCCAGCAAAACCTAATGTGGCGCAGTTTTAGGCCCTGGAGATCCCCTACACACACTTACCAAAGTATAAAGGTGTTGGAGAGCCCATTCCCAGGTCAGCAGAGAGGCTTAAAACACTTTCCAAACAGACACATATATACAAGCACACACTGCACAGTCCAACACAGGTAGAGCAGAGCCTTTGCCAGCACCTCTCTAAACACCAATAGCACTGACATAAACAAGCTTATGAGTACCCCACATGCTAACTTAGTCCCTTTCAGCACATGCAGGCTGGAGGGAGACTGACAGAAAATAGGTAACAAGGGGTTTTAATAAGGGCACGCATACCTTAAGAAAAAGCAGTGTATTGTTGGTATAATTCAAGCACACATATGACCCCATGTTACTTTTCTGGAGAAAATAATTGACTCATTCCTTGCTCTGTCACGAAATAAATGAATGAATACAGACAGACTTTGTTGTTCAATTATTTGGGAATTGTTCCTGTGCAACTCCCAAGACTGCTTTGCCTCCTGCTGCACATCATCATATTAGTACTCTGTTGCTGTCAAATCTATTTAGTTTGCACCCTCATGCCACTTCAAAAACTGACATGGATTTTCTCTGAATAAGTTACTCTGTAAACCAGAATTTGAGCAAGAAAAGAAAAATAAATATTAAACTTTATCTGATGAGCTCCTTATAAAAAGACCAAAGTTTTCAACACAAGCTTGGAAGTGGAAGGATCTGCGTATTAACTGCTCTCCAAGATTCTACTACAGTTTGGTTTCAGCCCAAAGGTTAAGATCATGACCTCACAATAAGTTACACTGAGACAGATATGCCTTTTCTTACAGCTTCTCCTGCACTCACATATTGTAATTTTGTGTCTGCACATGCTGAAGGCCCGCCCCCAGAAGATTTTCAGACACAGAATGCTTATTGAAAAAAGAAAACAGTGGAATAACTGATCTGATATCAAGACAAAAAAGAAAAAAAAAAATCCAGCAGTGATCAACTAGTTTGATAGATGCAAATTTTTTTTAATTGTGCTCCAATGCAACAACAAAGTAGTAAAAAGCTGAGGGAACCTGCAGCAGGTCCAGCAAAGCAGCTAGTACCTATAGTCCTGTGAGAAGCTATATGAGTCCAGAATACGGAGTTCATGGAATGGCTGATGTCTCATGAGGATGCCATTGCTGACACCAGCCAGGATCTCCAAAATGCTTAGCACAATACAACACCAAAAAATGTACAGCATGGCAAAACACAACTGGTCTTCCAGCTTCTTTAGACAGCCTTCCTCAGAGAGCTGCTCTACATGGCTTAAGTCTCCCCTGCAGAGAAAATGCTTCTCCTTACAGCAGCTTTCAGGGACACAAGCTTGATGATTCCAAGAAGATGATGCCTTTAGCCAGTCTGTGTAGTTGTGGACCCCACAACACTGCAGCTTCCTCTGTATCACATCCACAGCACTGTTTCCAGGATCCTGGGAGCATGTCCAGTTATGCTGGTGAACAAGAACACCCATAGCGCTTTCCAACTGAGAAGCTGTCCTAACACAGTAGAAGTGTGCCAGAGCTGCTGAAGATATTTCTAGGCAAAGAAGGAGCAGCAGCAAGTACATGAGAGATCCTTGCTGATTGCGGGAACGCTTAACAGAAATAGAGATAGCCAAAACTCCTGTAGGTAGCAATATCAGTGCAGTTGCAAGAGCCAACCAGCCAGGGAGAGACAGGTAAGACTCCTGAAATAAATATCTATAGTTCTTTAACATCAGGATCACCCAAACTCCACCAAATACCTGAGCTGCAGCAGCACCCCAGAAGACAAAGCTGAAGAACTTCAGCCAAGACTGAGCAAAGGACCTAAAGCAGACATCCTCATAGCACCACAAAGATGGCAGAACCATCACATCCCTGATCCTCCTCATTCTGCTCACTCCAGCTAAACCTAACCCTCATCATCATTTAAGAGGCTTCCACCCCACTCATCCAGGTGCAGCAGATGACATCTCCACCTGAAAACAATTTGCAAGAGAGCACCTCTGATGAGACTACCTAGGACAAAGACTATGCCCTGATCAGTTTAAACATCAGTTCAAACAAGCTGCTGCAGCTTGTTCAGCATTGTCTGCAGAAACCAGGACAGTATGTACCCAGCTTGCTGTGGAAGGTCCCTTACACTGCTGTCATTGGAGACATTTGCACTTGAAAAAGGACAGCGGGCAGAAGGCTGCGCCCCTTTCATTTGTGGAAGACCTAAATGCAGAAGAATAGTCAAAGTGATAGCCAGCACTGCTTGTTCAGTTTTCTTGGACTGCCCGACTCTTCAGCAGTAGCCAGGATGGAAACAAATGTGCAAGTCAGAGCCATCAACAAATGAATGGTTTAAGCAGCTATTCAATAAGGATTCTCCACAGGTGATACTCACCTAGATTCATTATCCATCCTCAACACCTTTATCATTCATTCAATGTTATAAGGGCCATAATGATTTTAATAATATCCTGCCCTTTTTTACTCAACAAGGCTTCTCTGTAGATAGCTTCAATTAGTCAAGACACCTGGATGAGAAATCCCTGCCATTTCACACTTGTACTCCTCAGCTTGCCTTACCAGTGATTTGACTGCTGTAATGACTGAATACAAGAGGCAGTAAGTGCTATATTAACTTTTCCTTGTGTGTAAAGAAACTGAATTACACACCAGCTAAATCACTTTACAACAATAACAAAGGGAATTGATGCCACTTTATCAGCATTATCAGAAGAATATTATTGCTAAAAGCTGGGGTATGCATGAACCATGTAGGACTGGAAACCCACATAAATCTTACCACAGGAAGGCAAATCCCAAGCCCAGCAGTGATTCTGTAATCATCCTGATGAAGTCCCTTAAGGTCTCTTCAGTTTCCTGAGACACAGAGCAAAACTAATGCAACATACATAAGAGAGAATACAGAGAGATGATCTTCACTATCAGAAACATAAGCACCTGCAAACATGACAAAAAACCAGAATAATTCAGCGCTCAGATCCTGGGAACCCTGTTAAAGTCTGAGCAAAGCTGATGATCCCACATCTGTCAGACATTTTGCAAGAACATATTGCTCATATATACACTATGCATACACAGATGTTGGGCGGACCCCCATCAAAATCTCTTTCTATATGCTGTAAAAACAAGTTATTAAGGCTAATTATTTTGGAATTAGATAAACTGCTTTTATTATTTTTAATCTTTTCATTAACAGTAATTAGCATGCAGCAATTAACTTCTTAAATCTTAACAAAATCCTTCTTTCAAAGCTGCTCCTGGATGTATGTCTTCTTCTCTGATGTCTGTGTCTGCCCTCTCTCCTGTTCCGCCTGCTGCTACCCCCCAGCCCTCCTGCTGTGTTGGTTTTGCTGTCATTCATTTATTCTCTTGAATGCTTTTTTCTCTGATTTCTGTCTTCTGCATCAGAGAGAAGGGAGAAGGGAGGCAACAGAATTCCCCCTCACATCTGTACACACATGGAAGATACACTGATTTGTTTCCACAATGCAGAAAAAATTATCAGAAAAGTGCGAGGAAACATCAGAAACACATCAGGAAATATTGTGAGGAATAACAACTACTTTTTTTTAGCTTGCAAGCTTTGTGAAAAAAGCACGGAAGCCTGCCTCTTTTCATTTCTGCCCTTTCCTATGACTATAAAGCTAAATGAGATATTAAGAAATTAGTAATAACATTATTTACTTTTAGCTTATTCTACATCTCTGTTTGTGACAAAACAAATGGGACAGAGATCATCCCTGACCACCAGTTCTACACAGGAATCAGAAGCACCAACACTAAACATTGCCTGGAAGCCAGTTCCCAGGTGAGAGGTCGTAGTATCCTCAGAGCACACTCAGCACCATGGAAGAGGAAATTGCAGTGGTGGGGATATTGGCAGATTTATATAAAACCCCTCACCCCTTTTTTGCTATGCAATGCATAGAAAGTCAAGGAAAAGAAAGCTTCTGCTCAAAATATAAGATGAAGGACAAGAAAAACAGAATTGGTCCCTGAAGTCACCAAAAGACTCACTTGCACCCTCAGTAGCACTGCCTTTGTGATAAGCCATTTTACCTATGTGTGGACAAAAGCTAGAAAAAAACACAAGCAGAGCTATCCATCAGGAGACTGTAATGTGACAAAGAGAATATAGGTATGACAGAATAGGAATGCTCCTCTGTTTTCTTTCCAGTGGTAAACAGCACAACATGATAAATGCCGTCCCTGTTTTCTCTGAAGTTGTTTCTGCTTATGAACTGATGAGTATTGAAATTCAAATGTGGGTGTAACAGATAATACACCATAGATAAACTATTTTCTGGAATGTTGCTGAAAGTATAATCCTTCAAGTTAATAAACTGTCAACAGTATATTTTTTGGGTTTTTGCATTCACTGCTCTAGAAAGCTGTAACTGACATTGAACAACTCTGATATGCCCAGAAGGTCAAAGAGGTTCATTCCATCTGGCTCCAGGAGTGGGACCACAGAACCATCAAGCCAATGTTGTGTTTGCACAGTATAGGCAGATGATTAACTCATTTTAGATGACACAGGCTCTCATACTTATAGGCTGTCATAAAGATTGATCAGGGAGCACAGCTGAGCTGTAAGGGGAAACAATTCAAATCAAGACAGCCAGCTAGTCTGGTCAGACTTGTGTGAACAAGACGAAGCCTAGAGGTGACCATGGCATCAGGGTATGGCTAAACAATCCCATCTTAGAATTATATAATCTTGCAGTCACATAATGGTTTGGGTTGGAGGGAATCTTATGGACTATCTAGTTCTAGCTCCCCTGTGACAGGCAAGAAATTGCGGTAGAAAGGTAGACAAATTATAAAAGAAAGGCCTCATAAAATCAGGCCTTGCTCTGCTAAATTAATAGCTAGCTTGTACCTTCTATGTGCAGCTAAGTAGCTTGCAAGTTCTCATGTGAAAACACTCTTGGGAATGAGAGTTTTTTAACACAACAAACTATCCCTGGGTGGAAAACAACTGCACTTGGAATAAACAAGAAATCTCTTCCATGGGAATCAGGGAACAAAATATGTAAACTAACCAAGAATAGAGAGGGTTGAAAGTAAAATATCTTTTACTAACCAATGAGTGAAGTGCACCCCTTTGGTGAAAGGAATGTATAAAAGGAAAATCTCAGATGAAATAAAAGCTTTTTTTTGCCTTGAAGATTTCGGTAGTTATTGTGTCGCGACCGCCTCTACAGTCACAAGAAACCTTTGACTAGACCAGACTAGACAATCTTCTAAGCTTCATACAGGCCTCCTATAAAAAGAGGAGAGATCTATAAAAGATCTTCAAGCCATACCCTCAGGAACCACTATAAGTATCCCAGTGGCACACACAAACCCCAGTGTTGCCTCAGTAAAAAAAGCTGCTATTTCCCCTGTAACCCATGTACAGATGAGGATGTAGATGGTAAAATTAAAGCACTTAGAGGTTTGTTTTGAGAGTTTTGAACATTTTTAAAGGCCTTGTTAGATTAAGGCACACCTAGAGCATAAGAAATGCCCTTAAAACCAATCTATAACACAAGAGTTTTTGTCAGTTTCCTCTACTACAATTTCACATTAAGCCTTCCCACCACTACACACCTTCTTGACACCTCCACTGTGTGGAAGCTGGTGTGTGACCCAGCTGGGCTAGCAAATCCAGAAGAAGTGTAAATGGGTATCATTGGTATCGCTCCTCCTTTCACTGTTCCCAATCCTGTCTACTGGTGTTGGCAGTACATCTTTCCCAAGCCAAAGAGAATTCACACACACTTTTTCCACTTTCCAAGAAAAGCCATGACTGCATGTAAAGCGGCACTTATTAAATAGTAATATCTGGGGGGGAGGAGAGAAGGAAACCAAACCCAACTTTTGATTCTTCTCAATCAGGTAATTCAAAGCTATAATAGGCACTCACAACTCCACACAGCAGAAGGACTGGGTGCCAACTGGAAAGCTATTTCTGAAACACTGAAATCTGCAAAGAGAATTGCCTCTTTGAGAATAAAAAACATTGTTTTATGCAATATAAAACATCTCATCATCTTACAAGATCATTCAGGCAGCCCAAATGGAAAAAGATAAAAAAAGCCTGGTTGGACCCAGTGCCTACAGTTGCAGCCATGCACAACCAGTTTCCATAGTAACCAAAGTGAGATGATGTTGCCTTGCATGAGACTAATACCTCCATGGAAAGCTTGAAGCAAACAGAGGAATGACTACCAGCTCCTATTCATGGAGAAAATATACTCAACTCAAGAACTGATTTACCACTATGGAAGTGTTTGAATTCAGATCTGTCAGTTGTGTACGCTAGCTCCACTTGCCACACTAGAAGTGGCCTTTTGTGATTGAAGAAGCACATCAAACATTGTCAGGCTCTTATTTAGTTTTGCTTTTAATGTCCCACATATTCATTTGCATTGAAAATATTCCAAATCAAATGTCAAGGGTTTGGTGTTTACATGTATTTTCCTCTTTCCTTTATGAATTGAACATAAAAAAAAAAAAGAAAACTAAAAGCTTTTTCTTTTTTTCTTGTTAAATTTTATTTTTCCCTACTTATTTTTATTTGCCAGTCTGGAATTGCTATGAAATACCTTATGACTGGATAAATGCAGAATATCAAACTATGAAAAAAAGTAGGGGAAAAAAAAATCACTTTCTGTGTTTCTGTCACTTTGGAAATTGGAGAACACTTTAAAAGACACAGAATGGCACAAGAAAAAAAAAGGAAATTAAAATTAAAATGGAACTTCTGTCCTTTTGATTGTCTTTATTGCGATTGGTAATAAAAACAGATTTGAAGAAAAGGTGCTTTGTAAAACCTTCAAAAAACTAAGAAAGGACTGCACACCATGAAATTCAAGTCACCTTGACATTTAAAGTATTTTGTGACTTGGTTTTCATTGTTTTCAACCATCACATGAATGCAATGCTCTCATTTGTGTTTGAAAAGGTGTCTGGGTGTTTTCTGAAGTTATAAAATGCTTTTAATAGAAATATACACCCTTTAATCATTAACTCAAAAATAGCTAACAGATTTCTCTTTAAGGAGGAAGTGAGAAGTGCTTGCATACATTATCTCAAAGTCATTGAAGACTTGACAAGAAACTTAGACTTGTCAAAACTTCTCACGAGTAAAGTTTGTTCTTTGTTGTGTTTTCTCAGAAAACAGAATCCTTGTAGAATGCTTTTTCCTCAAGAGAAGACTTCCATACAACATTGGGCTGGAGCCCTTCTGGGCCAGTTTCTCCACTGTATTGCCTGTGAAAACTCAGGCAGATCTTAGCAACGTGTAGCATTCTACTTGTGACATTTTGCCCAACAAGTGAATGAATCTAACTGCACAGCCATAAAGCAGAAAGATGTGAATAAAAATTTGGAATTTTTTTTTTCATATTGATACTATAAAATCTATATGCAGCACCTGATACAGGTCTTTCAAATTAATTTTGTGACAAATCAGTCAGTCTCAGCATCTTAAATCACAGAGGCACTTTTACAAATGTTGCCTTTGGATACTCTGTTTACCAGAGAATGTAGGTCTAAAATTTCAATCTTAAGCCATCAGGTTTATTACAATATGGAAACTTGGATCCCAATGTTTATCTCACAAGGTAAATCTACACTCAATATCAGTTTTTTCTTCAGAGCACTGTAGCATTGATGTACTTATTTGAACGTTATTGGCTCCTGCAGCTACTCAAATCTAGAAATCTAGGCAGTAGAGGAGAGATTCAGCATGATCACATGCAAAAAATTCTTGATTGCATTTTCACTGGAGCAGCAACTTAGGAGTGAAAAACCCATTGTAGCAGCAACAATGTTATGAGCATAGGACAACTTCTGAAAATCTTTGTTCTGTCCAAAGACATATACAGCAACTTCTTTAAGCTGAGAGCATTGGATTATCTCAGTGTGAGCAGCTTGCAGACCTCATTAGACCTGTAATGGGAGCTCACACAAAAGAATGGAATCTGTGCAGCTTGTGCTTCATGAACTCATTGCTTTGCATTTCTGGTGAATTAGTGAATCTTTCTTCAATTCATTGAGTGGGGGAAAAGATCAATTAAAATATTCATTTTGGTTTAATCTGAATAATTGTAAAAAAGGTCACCTTTTCCACAAAGAAAGATATTAGCAGAATTAGAGAATGTTTTCAGCCTACAAGACAGCTGAAAATTTAGCCAAGTGAAAGTAAAAGGAGTACTGGATAGGGTCCTTGTCTCTTTTTACTGGCATAGTAGTATGTATATCTATATCAAATGTTATGTTCATCTCATACCAGGTTTTATAGTGACTATACAAGAGAATTTATTTTTATTGCCTTTTGTAAGTCATGATATGAGCATATAAAATGTCAACTTTGTCAGAATTATTCTTACATCACATTTCAAAGAAGTGGAACCAATTTTAAGGGATTTTTATGCATCTCCATTCAGATGAAATGCAGGTTTCAGAGGGGAAAAAAATCATAACCAAAGATATATACAATTTACTTCTGTGCTCTATTTCTATCTCCAGTCTCTCCGCCAAAAAATTGTCTTCAAGAGGTATTCTGAATTTAAATGGCGATGCTGTCATTGACATGGAAAGGATCTATTATGTTTAAAATCATAGAAGCATCTAAATAATTTTTTTAAAAAAACAGCAAATAAATTAAAATATATTTGAGCATGGAATGTAACAACACATTTAAGGGGAAAAAAATGAGTGCATTCCAGTACCAGAAATTATGTCTCTGCTAACTTCCAGACAAATGACAAGTAGAACAACTTGGCATTGTTTTGGGAGGAGCCATTTTATTTTATTTCAGAATGTAGGTACTCATTAAAACTTAATTTTTGAGCCCAATCGCTAGGAACGAGAGGCCTTTTTCAGATGTTCCCATAATGCTGAAATCCAGCTAGATATTCCAAAAATATCCCAGTATTCTAGAAATATCTCACCCTTTCCCACAGCATCTTGAGTGTGGTTATGGTTACCCATAGCACCTTCTTCAGCACCTTACAGCAGAACTGGGCTCTGTGACAGGTTCTGCATGAGAAAGCCCAGGAGAGACTGCTTTCTTGCCTACAGCACAGTAGGCTTTCTTGCCTACAGCTCCAGCATGAATATCCATGCCAACATAAACCAAGACACATAAGTATTCCCCATTGTCAACACTCAGATTAAAATCAGAGACTCAGTGTGAAGTTGAGGGGTGACAAGGGAGAAAAGGACTTGTACACAGGAAAAAACTGTGAGTAGGTTTGGACAAATTCCATTCAGTGTTGCTACCAATGAAACAGACAGTGATGAAGAGCAGAGTTGCTGAATTAGGATAAAAGCTACCAAAAATACTCAAAAAAGAAAAAGCATTAACTGGATTTTTCTTCTTTAATCCCCTTCCAAAATTTGTTTGGGTGCTCTCTACAACGAAACAGGATAATTTCCGTTTTCCTGATTGGCATTGTGGGAAAAATCACTCAGGACTGAACAGACTGTGGTCTTCCTTTTGCAGAGAATGTAGTGCCAGATTACTCAGGGCTACCCTGAGCTTTCTTACGAAATAAAGCAATTAGGTATTACCTAAGCTTTCATTCCCATGACCACCCACTCATCAAGTACAATGTGATGCATTGCCCATGACATTCAGGCAAACTCGTGTTTCATGCTGATAGGAGGGTAATCTTGTAACTCCTTGTACACATTACTCCTTCCCTCAATATTCATTTGCAGGTGCAGCATTGGAGAAATATTGGAGTGGTACAGCCAGAAGAAGCATCAGAGGTAGAAATCCATTACTTTCAGGAATTGAATAACCATTTTGACAAATGATCAGGCACCAACAGACAGACAAAATAGGTAGGTAGGTAAAAATGTTTATTATGAATCCCAGTTGTAGAGAATTTTCACAGTCGTGTGAAATTTTAGGCAGGGAATCTTTCAGAAGTATCTGCTCTGGTCTAAAATCCTCAATGTGGGCCAGAACATTCAAAAGGAGGTGAACACTGCAATTTCACTCACTGTCAGCCATGTGGGCCTCCCCACACTCAAGTGCAAATGGGCAGGAACTTCATTCAACAGCAGCCCCCCCGAGTCATGGAGGGAGGCAGAACCTCAGGAGCAAGACAAGGGTTCTACCTGTGCCCTGAGGGCTACACCAGTGGCAGAGGTAACCAGAACAGTGTAATTTCCTCCACATACATGCTGACATATTTCACCATCAATATGTCCACTTTAGAAACAAATTGGTATTTACAGACCTG
This sequence comes from Certhia americana, assembly GCA_018697195.1. Lineage (NCBI taxonomy): Eukaryota > Metazoa > Chordata > Aves > Passeriformes > Certhiidae > Certhia > Certhia americana. The sequence goes on along the minus strand of CM031878.1, from coordinate 47,425,915 downwards.
TCAGCAAGTGCAATGCAGAAGAAATTTATTGCTGGCACCTAATAAGAGCTCCAGTTTCCAGCAAATACGGGATTCAAAGGGAGTGGAGCTGACAGAAGCTTCTGCAAAGACATTTTGTGGAGGTGGGATGGGGCAACAACTGATACCATGGACCTTCCTAGATTTGGCACAGATTGGCTCTCAGTGTCTTCCCTTTCCCTCTGTACAGAGGCTATGCAAAACACTTTCTACCTGTGCAAAATGCTCAAAAGATGATAGGACATTCTGTGGGAGAAAGTGGAACCAAATTCCTCTGTGTTCATTCTGTTCCTAATAGGAACAAGCTGCTCTTATTCAAATATTCAGGTCTTTCTCTGCCCTGGCTGTCTGCACAGGTTTTGCCAAGTGGCAGCCCCATTCATTTTAACATAGAAATGTAGTGTCACTCAACTTGTCTTTGACAAGTGCCACTTTGACAAATGCTTTTGATAAGCCTTAAAAACACTGAAATAGCACATGGAATGATGACAGAGTCCATCACCCTGACCAGCATGGTAACAAACACTGCTGAAAATCACAATGTTTGTTTATATTTATAAACACTGAAATAAAGGTAAAACCTACTAAATACAGATGCCTTCTAGGTTTATACAGGTTCAGTCCGAATAATTAACTTCTTTATTTGTAACAAATGTTTATACAATTTACCAGGCAGAAACATCTTCTGTTTAATTAAAAATATCTTCAATATTGTGCAGGTCAGATTCCAGAAGAATGGAAACTGTGGGTTTGAGTTCATCATATTTCAATATTATTCTTTCAATAAGTAATGGTGACATGTTTGCTAGTGGCTTGTAGTAAAACATTTTATAAAAATACATCATACTTGCGAACAAGTAGATCTCAGATACCATGATCCATGCCTCCATTTCACACTACCCCTCTGAAAAATTTTGCGCGTAGCAGTAAAAAGTAGAACTCAATTGAACAAAGCATTCAGGTGCCTCAGAGATGAAAGCAGCAGGAATAGAAAGCAATAAAATGAGCTTTGATGGATGAAAAAGCCCGCACTTGGAGAGAAATACGAACAAGCACCTGACGACACAGAGATAACCCAGCAGCCAAACTGGCACTGTTTTTCTCAGTCATGTCCTCGTACTTACAAGTGACTCTGAGAAGGCAGATTGCAGAAAAATATACAGGTGAAAAGTCAAAGTAAACTGGAATGGCGCCAAGGATTTCAGAGTTGGCGGAAAGGGTCTAGGCTAAGATTCTTTGCCCTATAGAAGAAATTCTTTATGAAAAATGAAATTTGAAGGCAATTAGTTAATAAGCATAATAAATATTAAGAATTTTTTTAGCCTAGAAAGTCAATATTTTCATGAATTTAAGTAGGACTTGAAATCATAGCCTAGAATTTCAGATTTTAGGGGGAAAATGGATTTTTGCAATATTTTTTAAACACTTCAGGGAAACTCCAGAGATATAAAAAAAAGTTTATTTTGTGCTTACTTTACCATCAGACTTTCATTTAAGAATTACCTTTGATCTCAAGGGTCTTTGTTAAAGTACTTTATGTATTATGCTATAATTCAGAACAATGTTTTAAAGGACTAAAACAGTTTTCTGCAATAGTCTCCCGAGAGAATTTCAAGATATTTTGCTTATTTTTTTTCCTGAACCAAAATGAAATCAAATTTTCAAAAAAATGGAGTGGGGAGTACACTGGCAGTGAAAAAAAAAGACATTACAATCTCCACAATTTTATGAGAAGAAAGGAGATTTTTATGCATGTTTCCCTCTTCTGACCCAGATCTCATCCTGTCTCGCTTCTGCAAAATGTTCTACACTCTTTAAGAATAAAGAAACTGGTTCCAGAACTAGACTGAATTGCTCTCATTTCAAAGGTGAATGCATCTGAAATTTTTGAACCATTTCTGATGTCTCTGTAGACAGAAACATGTATCTTAAACAGATGTGTACAAACAAATTCAGAAACCTTCCCTAGAGAATATATGCAAGAAAGTACTAGCAGTTACCCACATTAATGAGTTTTAATACTTTTCATACCCAGTAATCCTGCCATATGAACCTATACAATAGACAGTCTCTTACCAGTGTTTTTTTGTGTAAGGAAGGAAAAATCCTAAAAACCTTTCATTATCAATGCAGTTGACTAAATTACTCCACAATAAAGTCTGAAGAAACGGTGCAAAGATAGAGTTCCAAAATCCTGCTAGGTAATTAAATATAAGCTTGGCTATAAAACAACTATTCTGGAGCTGAAATTAAACAAAATCCTGTGAAATCAAAATAAGAGCTAGCCTGCACATGTTTATTTAAATCACGTCACATCAGGTAAATTTAAAGTGCTTAATCTCAATGTATATGTACTGCCATTTTAGATACTAACTGCTAAATAGTCCACACTGACAAAGCTGGAAAAAATACAAATGAGAGTAAAAGCCTGAACAATATTAAACCATTCATTTATCAGCAAGGATGTAAGAAATGAATATTCATGCAATAGATAATATTTTTATGAATAGATTAACAGCTGGAGATAGGTGCTCACTTTTGAATTTAATTTTCACTCTTTCTTAAATGAAAGAATAAATCATATCAATGCAAACTGCTTAGAATGGATTTTACTTGAATTTGAATAGCTGCAAAAATTGACATATTAAGTAAGGTTCGCTTTGTAAAATGGGTAGTTGAATATTAAAGAAACCTTTAATTTGAAATTTAACCTTTTAAAAAACATATATAATAAGAGTAATTTAAGGCAATATCCTAGCTTAGGTTCTGTGCTGTTTCTCTTGGAATCTTTTTTTGGAGGATTTTTCTTTTCTATTTTCCCTCTGTTATTTGTAGAACATTAATAAAACAAGTGTAATATCAGCAATACCAATAAAAATAACAATATACAATCAAGTAAGAGAAGGTAATCCAGGGTCCAACCTTGGAAGTTTTCTAAATTTACAGTTACCTTTTCAGTGGTTTTTTTTATTATTTTTGGGTGACAGAAAAAGTGACATATAAAGGAGATAAGAAATGTTACCACATAGTCAGCTCCAAGTATATAGTCACCATAGTGAATAAAGAGAAAAAGAAATGAAAGTTTATTTTTCTGACTTCTCAAATTTACTGTTAATTCATCAGGACCTGTCATATAATAAACCAAATAATTTTAAACAGAGGATGACTGGATTTAAGTTATAGATTTTTTTAAACATTATTTAGGTAAATAATCTCAGGGAAGCACTGGCATAAGGTGACCTGCTAATCACAAAGAATATAAATAAGAGTTAAATAACTCTTCTAATGACTTGCAGGGTAGAGAAAAAGGGATGGAATTCAGTAACTCAAACAAGAGAATGGATCCTGAAGATGTGTGGATCTATTAAGGGAAGATTATCTGCAAAACTTAGTGCATAAGTTTTTATTGAAAGCATAAGCTTTAGGAAGGACAAACTACAAGAAAAACTCTTTGCTGCCTTTTGGACAGCTCTAAGATTTCCATAAATAGTAATGATAAGAACTGAGTTATTCTGTTGATGCCACCCTGTACATTAAGGCAGGGAAGGAAAAGAAGGCTGATCTCTTACCATCATTCACATTATTCCACTTCCAAACTTTGTGTGCCTTTAAGACTGTATATTTTCATGCCAGATATTTCTTTTCAAATTGCATGGCACTGTGTTCAATGGGCTTTAAGTTCACTTGGCTTCTCAGGTGAAGATCACATTCCTAGTCATCGCGTATGTGTCTGCAACAATGTTCTGATTTGTCTTCACAAGAAACTCAAATTTAGGAGAAACAAAGGCTCTGCTAAGACTCACCAGTAACCTGTTTGCTTTGGATAGCCAGGATTATGGCTGCAAAGAGCATCACCAATGACTCAATCACTTGGGATTTTGGTCCTGCTGTGATACTATTGAACAAATATTATTATGCAACTAAAATAAAAATAACCAAAACATTTTTCAAGGAGCTTACTTTCTTTGCATGTCAAACTCATACTAAAACACTTGTGATTGTGTGCGAGATTTAGGCTTAGTCACATCCTCTTTATGCATGGGTTGACATTTACGTCACTGACATTTATCTGGGCAATGGCTGCCCCACTCATAAAAGAAACATTTAGTTATTGAATATTTGTGGCTATTTACTGTTGTAGGAACAGGTAACTCTTAGAAGTCCTTTTCCAAATTACACTTTGTCTTCACTTGCAAGACATCAGTTTTCATATTTGATGAGCTATTATTTATTTATTTAAAATATGCCGTGGTAGTTTCTTCTTATCACATTTGTGCCTTTCAGATATCACATCCTTTAGTGACCTTTTTCTCCTTGAAAAATCACTCATATGTGTAACATGAAAGACATCTACATAAATCTTCATATCTTCTGTTAGTTAGATACCCTACACCAGCACAAAGTTAGGGATCCTTGTTCACATGTTCTTTATATAGTTTATATAAACCTGCGTAGTTTTTTGTGACTTTCAATTCATTCTAACTTGGAACGCTTCATTGCCTTCAGCAGCCACTCCTGGCTTTTGAGATAAGAGATAAGAGAACTGTTATTTTTCTGTTGAGTATAAAAGTTGCTGCAAGAGACAAATTTTACTGCAGGAGTCTGACCCTAAATTCTTCTGAATTACCAGCGCTGCATTTACCCTGCCTGCAGGTCCTATAGACACCATCCAGTTCCTTTTGGGAGAATTGAGCCAGCCACACACCTCCCATCAAACTCCTCCTCAAAGAGGAACAGACAATACTCTTCTATCAAAGAGGTCATGTCTTGAAATTTACCCTAGATGAAGGACAAAAAGGGACACTAGGGTTTGAGATAGTTGTAAATTCAGGTCACTTTGAAAAGTGAAAGAAATTTAAAGGCCATGCTCAACTACCTATAAATCTGGGAGTATTTTTACCTTTCAGGTTCAAAACTTTAATAAGAAGAAATGAGAAAACATAAGGATAATAAATGATGAAAAATTAAGCATATCACTGAGACCAGCAGAGACATTTCAGACATGAAAACAGAAATCACAGTGCTAAAACAGAATCATTTAACTCTCCTCTTCTGTGCTTGCTTATCGTTCCTAGGTCCTGCACATGTCTTCAAGCAGTATTTTGCCTTCACTCTCTCCTACTAGCCTCCTGCACGATTTACAAGCTGATCAAATAGGGCACCAGAACACAAGCCTTGAAGCAATTCCATGAGATCTGCATTCCCCTCAGGCCACCTACCTGTTTCCCCCCATACAGATCCAAATGAATCCACCAGTGCTGACAACCACAGACTTGGTGAGCTTAGTTTAATTATGTACATGAAGTCAAATTTCCCACTGGAGAGGGGAAAGATATCTACAATCTCATCTTGTGAAGACAGAAACTAAGACAGACACAGTCAGTGTGTCTGAGATTACTTCTGACTTCATGTCTCCAGTTTTCACCCACAACCACCCTTTGTTGCTGTAGCCCTTGAAGGGGACATCCCCAGAGATATTCTAAATAATTATCTGCACAGTGCACCACATTGTTCCAATGACAATCTACCAACTAGAGCCAATATATTATACAAATTCAGAACAAACAAAATAGAAGGACCCACATAGCAAAACCAATTAACTTACTAATTTGCCTGCAGTCTGAAGACATACATCAAGGAGATAGCTGGGTTGTACTATTGTTCTTAGATTTAGAATTAACACATACATATTCAGCAGCAATTTCACATAACATAATGCAGAATAGTTCTTTGTATGAAGCAACTGCCATGTAACTAGTCTGTACTAGCCATTAAGACTAAGAAACAAGCTACTTTTGCTGCTGCTCAGTCCTCACAGTCCTAACCTGAGATACAGCATGCAAATATTAATTAAGGAACTTACATTTGCTCATCAGCTGCAGCAGAGACTGCTGAAGCTGCAGAATTTACAATTGGACCTGGAAGAATCTTTCAACAACAGTACAAAATATTGACCATCTTTATTTGCTGCAGTTTTTACTCATTCATTACCTCCTCAAGGAAATATCAAAGAATAGATCTTTAATGCAAATGAGGCCACAAATTCTTACTGTGAGCAAAACAGAGAATAGTTACATATAGCTGATCAACAAGCAAGTCAAGACAGGCAGTGGCCATTACTGGAGGAATTTGGAAAAGAAAAACAAATTTAACTCCTTTTTCCCTACATCTGTCAAGACCACTGTCTTACAGTGTGCCATACCAGAAAATCTCATAATGCAAATGAGACATGCTGGCGCATTTTATGTGCAACCAATGCAGAAGGAGAATTGTTACCTGCTGCATGCATTTCTGGAAAAATATGGTCATAATTTTTGTAAAGCATGACATTATTCTGAGTCCTACAAAGAGTTTAATAATCTCTTTAAAATCTGATCTGCTTCTTCCAAAATTTAACCATAATCACTAGACCTCTGCAAAGTGGATCAATGTTATGTAGAAGTGTTGAAATTTTCCTTTTAAAGTGATGTTAGTTAGAATCCCAGATAGAGCTGTCTTGCATCAAAGTACTTTTTTGCCTTTGCAAGTCTTTTGGAGGTTTTTTCTTAAATTATGAGCTGTAATTCAAATTGCTTGAGGAAAGCATAAAATTCAAGATGGATTGACCTGAAATTAATCTAGGCCTTGTTAGGTCTGCTTATATACTCTGTGACAGAAAAACCATAGTACGAAATTTTCTAATTTCATTTGTCTACAAGCTTCAATGGACACATAGCCTCTTATAGTCACAAAATAAAAAAAAAAAAACAAACCAAAACACAACCTTTACACAGACCTTAGCAGTTTCAGCCTACCCATCATTTAATGTGGCTGATACCTAGAAAACATTGATTCAAGTATCTCTTATTTCTATCAAAACATAATAGTTAGTCCTTTAACCCATCTGAATTTTTTCTTTTGAAAGCTTTTTTGAAACTTTATATTTTATATCAAAAAAACACCTCAGATTTTCTCTCTGCAGAAAACCTGGAGGAGAGGTGTTCACCACACTGTTTACTGATGCTAGAATCAAATGATGAATAAAGCTTGTACCACAAATGACAGAACCACTCAAATTCATTTCCCTTATGCTAGGAATATCTGCCTGAATTTGTATTTTCAAATTAATGTGCTATCGTTTGTACATCATTTGTTATTGATGTCATCTTGTAAAACATAATAGTGATTCTCAGATAGGACAAAAGCAGATGTACTGTATTTCATTTTTAATTCTACTTACACACTCTAGAAGTCAGTGTCAGGTTAACCTTATATATTTTACAATGAAATTTTACACTAGCCAAGAAATACATCCTCACAGCTGAAAAAAATAGCGGGTTAGAGGTGTAATCGTAAATCAAGACTTGGTCCACATTAGCAGTGCAGAGGGGTGCCTGAGAAATATGGCACAGCCACCTAAGTTGCACAGTTTGTTAAAAGACAGCCTCAAGCACACACTTAAAGTTGCTATGCTGAAAACTAAGCCAACACTTAAGGCTTTCCTGGCAGTTAATCAAACCAGGGAGAGAAGTTAAATAGGTAAAGGACTGGACACCAAGGAAAGAGCAGACTGAAAGACAAAGAGATTAAAGAGGACTTGCCTGCTATTAACCCAGGTTGATTACAGTCTCATTCCTCTCTCCAATCACACTGCGGTTCTGCCTGCCTAAATAATGAGAAAAATTAAGATGGCTATGCTTCAATAATTCTTTGATGAAGGAATTCCACTTCTGAAATGAAAAAAGGCAATTATTAAACCAAGAAAAATATTTTTTTGGGGTTTTTTCCTTTATTTTTCACACTTTTTCATTCCTGCGAAGTTCAATAAAAGCATAGAGCATGGATTCATGGGTTGTAAAACCTGAAGGGAGCATTGAAAATATGTAATCCCATGCAGAATTTGCAGTGGGAGACACATAAAAAAGGGGTTAGTAAAAGAAATCAGATACCTCCCATCCTCACTTGATACCAAGCTGAGCTGTTTTGAGGATTTTAAATCATCAAACTAGTCATAGGATCATAAAATCATGGATCACTTTGGGTTGGAAGAGACTCCCCAACACTATCTAGTTCCAAGCAATGGGCATGGGACTTTCCACTTAGAGCAGGTTGCTCAAAGACCCATGCAGCATGACCTTGAACCATTCATGGGCATCCCCAACATCTCTGGGCAACCTGTTCCTGTGCCTCACCACCCTCACAGTAAAGTATTTCTTCCCAATACGTCATCTAAACCTTCTCTCTTTCAGTTTAAAGCCATTACCCCTTGTCCTCCACTGCATTCCCTTGTCAAAACTACCTCTCTGGCTGCCCCCACAATACTGAGGGGCACTATTGTACTAAGTTGCTGATTAATTATGTCTCACTAATACATCAATAAATCACAGCAACCCTGAGTTAGTACTTTCTACTCAGCATTTCTTTCCACGTGATACTTCAGTGCCATTATGTTAATTGATCACAATGGAAGGTTCTACTCTTTGCCAGTATTAAGAATGAGAAATTCTAATATCCAGTTCTTTGTCATCTTCAGCATATGGAACAAAACAGCAATAAAACCCAAAAATGTTTATATACTAATTTACAAATTATATTTCTAGACATCACTCATACAAATAAACCCTAATAATTAACAGACAGATGTTAATCTGAACAGAACAAAGACTGCAGATCTCTTCTCTTTAGTTCTCAATCCACTTGTATATTCAGAGATGAGAAGTTTAGGATTTTCTTGGGTATTGGTCTCCAACAAATATTTTTAAATATTCGTAGCATAAAAATAAGAAAAATAATTCTGTATTATTTTTATGGCTTTATAGTTACTTTTTCAGGAGAAAAAAGTTCCCTTCCTCCAAACCAGGTAAGGTTAGAAGTGCTGTAATTTTCTTCCCTTGACTACTTCACAGAATAAGTTGTGCTTTATGATTGCTGATGAGGTTTCACAAGCAGGAATGAGCTTTCTGACCTAGCCCAAACAAAATTTGTGAAGGGCCAGTGTTTCACTGGAACTCTCAAAGAATAACATCTGTTTCCACATTGTGACTTCAATATCCATATCATTAGAGTTTCTCATTTAGCAGTGCTTGTAATAACGCTGAAACCAACATTTTAAAGCTCCATTTCTAGACATCCACTATTGCCATCTAGCTAGAAAACTTCTTTCCTTTTCACTACTTCCAGTCCTTCTAGACTGCTGGTGCTTACACAGCTGGATTCAAACTGCATCTTTCTAAAAAGCATAAAAGCTCTCATAAGACCATGAAGGAAAGATTTTTGAAGAGTGAAATAATAAGTGGAATGAGTCTCAGAAGGTCCAGAAAGAAATGAAAGTGAGATTGTAAAGATAGCACAATCATCTGAATCCAGAGACCATGGGCAGTGGCATGATTTTAACTGATATACCAGACTGAGTTTTACTGCATTTGGGCCAAAAGTAAAATTTAAACAAGCAAACTTGAAAATAGTACAGAAACACATGAAGAGAAAAGCCATGAAGTCCTGCTGAACATTCTCCAAGTCTACTTTTTTCCAGAATTTGCCAACAGTAAGTAAATCCTATTTTGAAGCTGCTGCAAGATAGAAAGTCATTGAGGAAGATGTTAAAGCCTGATGATTGACAGGATCATTCCCCTGACTGCTAATTTCTAAATCTTCTGGCATTTTGTAATACATGGAGCAAGCAGCAGGAAAAGTAGAGGGATAGCTGTGCTATCATCCTTGCTGATTTTGTTTTCAACCAGCTCCTTTTGTGAACATTCCAGGTAATATATACAACTCACATTTTCTATGACAAAGAATATCATATTCTTCTGAGTGCTGCAATGCTCACCATCAAAAAGGAAAGAAAACTAACTTATCTAAAGACTTTAGGCAGGTTTTTGACTTCTTCTACTTCATCATCCCTTTTATACCACCCTGGCCTTCACAGGGCCTTCTCTGGTTTCAGTGTGATCACAGTTGGGTAACAAAAAAGGGATGCAACTGGCTGGAGAGACCTGGAGGCACAAAATGCAAAGATCACAGGCTGAGATAACAACAATTTACTTGAAGCAGAAATTATATAAGAAAAAGCCTGACCCAACTCACAGCCAGTGGCACTCCACTCCACCCACTCCAACCACCACAATTTCTCCATCACAAGGAAGATCTATAGGCTCCCACCACACACCAACCAGCCCTTGATGATAAAGGTGGCTATGATGGCATTCACCTCTGACACAAAGAAAAAAGTTCTGCTCTTGTGATTCAGTGAAACACTTGATTGCTCGAAATATGACCAAAGGAGCCCTCTCTTTCATCCAACCTGAGCATGAGGACATGCTCTGAAGGGAGAGACAAGCCAGGCTCTTACCTAGTGGTGAAGGAAATTTACCCAGCTCTCACTCGGTATGGATTAGAGGCCAGGGAGGGGAGTCACGTCTTATGCTGTCATCACCAGACTTCATGGTTTGGAGGATGGTTGTTCTTGCCTTTTGATCACAGCTCCAAGGGTCAAGCCCAGCTGCATTTTCAGAGCCCACTGCAGGTGCCTCCATTGCACAGCACAGCCCTCTAATCCCCAGATGTTCTCCCTTTTAAAGGCCAGAGATTTGCAGCAGTGTGTTTCACATCCTCTGGAGATCTCTTTTACTGAGTTGCAAAAGCACTTGTCAGTACTACCTTCCCCCTGGGATAGCCATCCAGGTTCCCACCCCTGTCTCTTTCCTTGTTCCTACATATCATCCAGCATTCTCCATTGGTTTCCAATCTAACACAGCACTTCTTCCTGCAGATAGAGTAGCTATTTTTTATTTTTGCACGATCAGCTAATTCAGGAGTTTCAGCTTTACTTCATGTTTGCTGCTACCTGACCCCTATCCCCTCTGTTGTTATTCCTTTGAATTTCTACAGTATTATAAAATCTTTCATTTGTTCTTACAATATTGTCCTTTTCCTTTTTAGTCACCATCTTTTTCTGTGTTGCTGCAGCTCCAAAATTTCTTTCTGAGCTGCTAAGTTACCTAGCTTTCCTAATGAATAGGCCAATTTTAGGGATTTTTCTTAATCTATTCTGATTCCAGCCACTGATTTTTCTGATGTTCAGCACAAACAAGCACAAAATATTTCAGCAGCCTCCCACAATAATCCTAACAATAACAGGAATTCATCCTTAGGTTTCACTTCATAACCCCTACAATATTCTGAGAAATTACATAATATGTTATCCATTGTTCTGTGAAATGAATGGGCGCTCTTTTTTCACAGGGAAGTGCCTAAAACCCCGTTTGTTTTCTACAGCATAACCGTACCTTTTTAACTTTCCCATTTTATATCTTCCCTGCATAGAGCCTGTTTCTCTTTTGTTCTACTCTTAAACATTGCACATAATAATATTCACAGCTAGTCACATAAACTGCAGAGTACTTCTGCAAACCCAAGGGGAATATCCTGAGTGATTGTTTCATGAAAGAAAAAAAGACCCAGAAAGTCTGGTTTGTACCCGCTGTCCTCTCCTCTCCAGTAAAATTTTATTAAAACTAGAATTAAAATAATGAGGTACCTTTTAGAGGGACATGAGGCAGAACAATAGTTAAAAAACACTTCTATTTATCCTATAAATGCATTAAAAGAAGAAACCATAAAATCACTCTTCCCTATTTTCATCTTTGTAATTGTTTCTCCATTCATACCTGGATAATCCGTTCATTTCCTTTAAGGTTTAAAAGACAAAAGATTTTTTTAAAAAATCCAAAACTTTTTTTTTTTTTTTTTTCTGACAAGATATCTAAATATCTAAGCTATTTATAATAACTCATTCTCATATAAGTCATCCACAGCTAGCAAACTGGTGCCATAACCAGGAGGCCAGCCTTGCAGTGGAACACCACTGGCTCCGGGACTGCTCTTTTGTGCTCCTCAGTGTTTTTCCCTGCACAATTCTTGCCTTGTTATAGCTATCTAGACACATATTCCCATATTTAACACTTTTCCCTTTGCACCTTTTTTCTCTGCAAATTACACTTGTGATGATTTGGTTTGAGGTGGGTGGTTGTTTCCTTTAAATCTTTATCAGTCAAGATGGCTAGAAGAATACTTTTGTGTATCCCAACAGAGACACTGCCTGAATTTTTTTACACAGACATGACCAGCACACCAAGACATTGTCAGAAACAGTAATTTAAATTCTGGGGGAATTAACCAGAAAAATTTAGGACTTCAGGCATCAGAAAAATAAGGTATTTATGTACTAAACTTTGAGCTACAGGCTGTCAAGGTATCATTTGAATTGTGAGTTTTGTCACACCCCTTCTGCATATCTGACCATTAAGCTTCATGAATTCCAGGTGCTAAATTCTCTCATGTTCAGATGACATCAACATAAGGTAGAAATTTGGTTGCCTGAAAGTCAGCATAAATTTACAAGAAAGCTTGTTTTTCACTTCATTACCACTGTTTTAGAAAGACAAGTGAAGGCAAGAAGGAAGAAAATTCTGATTATTTTTCTTATAGGGTATTGCAAATTATCTCTTATTCCAATTTCTGCTACAGAGACCTGGCAGTGTCCTAATGCATTTAGAAAAGAAAAGAATATCAAGGCATCTGTGTAATTAAGAATGACGGTCTTATATTGCAGGAGGGCTACTATCCCAGCCAGTTTGTTAAAGACAGGATTGGGAGTGCAGCTTTGCATTTGTTTACCCAATGAACATCTGCACAGAAATCTGATATCATGGGTTGCCAGGAATTCTTACTGGAAGGGAGCTGAAATATTTAGCAGTTTGATCAGTCTGTTTCTCTGCCCCAAGCAGTGTATGGAAGTGTGTCAGTTCTTGTTATTTCAGCCGCAGTACTTGTATATCCTTATCTAGGTGCTGATTTGGCAGTTCAGACAAACTCATACATACCTTAAATGGGACCCTGAGAATCCTCTTGTTTACTGATGTTAAAGAGAAAAGGCAAGTAGTTTGGGCAAAAACACTCTTCCCCAAAACCTACTGTCAATGTTGTCACACATTTTAATCAAGAGAAAAACGAATACTCTGTTTGGACATTCATATTTCTGTGTGCTCTTACATTATGCAGCTCAGTGGTGATTGTTTCTGATTTAGGTTACTGAGAAGGGTCTTCATGCATCAAAAGGTTGTTTGCTTATTCAAGTGTGCCTGTATATTTTTGGTAGATGAATCCAGAAAAAACCACAATTTTTAGCTTCTTTGCTTTACTCAGACCCAAATAGGAATAATTTGGGCCTTTTTCATGCATGTATCTGTGTGTGTATCTGCACTGAAATCTTGGTTAGCAAGTCACTGTATCTAAATATATTTCAGAAGGAAACCTGTAAGGTTATCAGATAGGATTCAGTGCATTTCCACAAGAATTAGGCAAGAAAGTAGATCATATGACTAGAAGTGCTGGGTGTGGCCTGGATCTACTCCTGCTATCAGCACATGGGTCTTGGGCCACTCAAAATGACTCAAAACTTGGGAAAAGGTATCCTTGGGCTGAGAATACATCAAGCTAGCAATCGTAGGAAACAAGTAAAGCAGAATGACCCTTATTTTACATGCTAATAATGTGGCTTCCTTGCAGTGTCCTAGCTGTGGCCATTACTCTCTTCTGGTAGTTCCTCGTTACTGGAAACTTTCCTTCCTTCCTTCCTTCCTTCCTTCCTTCCTTCCTTCCTTCCTTCCTTCCTTCCTGCCTTCCTGCCTTCCTGCCTTCCTGCCTTCCTGCCTTCCTTCCTGCCTTCCTTCCGCCCCTTCCGCCCCTTCCTTCTGCACCTTCCTTCCTTCTGCACCTTTCTTCCTTCCACCTGCCTGCCTGCCTTCATTCCTACCTGCCTTCCTGCCTTCCTGTCCTCCTGCCTTCCTTTCCTCCCTGCCTCCCTCCCCCAAAATATTCATCTGTGATCCAAAATACTGCATAGTTTGAAACTTTCAAATCAAAATTAGGCATTTCAATGAGTAGTAACAATGCGTGCTGGTACAGCATCAGGGTTAAAAGTGATCAAGTGCTCACCAAACATCAGCTTGCTCAAAACCAGTGCAAACATCTCTTTCAGTGCTACAGAAAAGCACGCATACACATAGAGGTAAAGATCTGCAGCTTACTTCAGACTTCCATCTACAGGCTTTAATGATATTTGAATGTTATTCTTCTCTTTAACCAACACCCCTTCACCTGGGGTTGTGACCATTTCCCAGCTCTGCTGCAGAAGCCGATCCTCCTTGGTTCCCCAGTACTAATTATAGTCTTTCAGTTTTGTGGACAGATCATCAGCAGTCAGGAATTATAAGCCTCTTAACTGTGCACAACAGCAGTCTCCAGGCTCTCCTTTTCTCTTTAAGTGCACAAACATGAAAGCTAATGGAGAGATGGTGGTGAAATTGCTGTGTCGTTTGCAGCTTACTATTCTATCTGAAAATGTCTTTTGCCCTTTATGTACCTTTTTATAAATCAGTGTTAGTACTCTCCAGTGAGGAATGTATGTGTATTATCACAAACACAGATACTGTCAGAGAAAAGAGCAATGGAGTAAAATAGTTGCATTTTTCCATTTTATGGATCTTTTTCTTGCCTATCTTGAGGTCATTTCTTTCCAATCTAGAACACCTAAGTATTAAAACAATAAAAGATGAATTTAGAATAAATAAATAAATTTTTTAAAAAAATTTTTAAAAAGAAACAAAGGAAGAACATGTAAAATTGTTTCTTAGAAATCATCACCCAAATACAGATGACTTGCAGAAAAAGTCCTCTCTTTTGTCTTTCAGGAAAAGAAAGGTATTAAGTACACCATGCCTTTCCTTATACTATGGAAAAATCTATAGCCGAAAGAAGTCAAAAAACTGGTCAAACTGTGGAGAAAATCTGGCCAGGAACAGGTTACTATATTTGCAAAGATTGCTTGGAGAGCTTTTTTACCCTTCACACTTCTAAACAGAATAGAGAACGGCATCTGCTTCAAATCCTGCCCCATAGGTACCTGAATACTCAGGATCTCAGCTGAGACTTGTTCTGCACACTGTATTTGTATATTCTTACTGAATCATAGCAAGAGTTTCCCACATTTGAATAAGAATATGAATTTTCAGCACATTTCTGCCACTTGTGAAATATAAACTACTGTGAATGCCAAAGAATTTGTATCAATTTAATTTTATTCATCACACACACAATATGTAGATAACAGACATGTCACAATTCTGGACACTTTTTGAAACCAAGAACCTCAAACTCTGAGATGCGAGTTTTCTAGCAAGAGAGGCAAGCAAGTCCTTGCACTGTTCCTCACTGGCTTCAGCACGTGAAATCTGCGGGAGTGGATATGTCTCTGTCTCTGGACAAAGGGTACAAAAGACCATCATCATATTACAGCACTGAACAGTACACATTCTTGATGATCTCTTCGACTATTTCACCAATCCCCATGGTGTAAATCTGTGTAGATCCTCTGTTCTGTTTTTGCACCAGCTCTGGGTCTGACCTAGGCTTTAGTTAGGACTCAATGAATGAAGTAAGTAAGTAAAATGAAGAAAAATGAAGTAAGTAAGAGTAAAAAAGCATCAGACAAATTTATCTCCAGAAAGTAAAAGAATCTTCACCCGTTCAGACAGATACCAGGAAAACACATGTAACATATGTAATTGTCCAGGATTTCAGCATGAACTAAGTAATTCTTCTGTTCCTCATTTGCAACATCACTCAAACAAGTCTCATTGTCTCTTTTCTAATCTAAGGTGTTGGAAAAGTGAAAAGGGTCACGTTGGGAACTGTAAATATTTGCAACTCCTATTTGCTTTGAACAGACAAGGAACCCTTCCAGGTTCCACTTCCAGGAAGACTTCCAGGTTTCCAACACAGGTTGGAAAATGTACTGTCCCTAAACATCATAAACTATGCAAGAATAGTTATATCCATAGTAGACACAATTTACGTGAAACTTCTAAAATAGATGGTGTCCAATTGCCCCCAGTGATAATGAATATAATTATAATGACTTCAAAGATATTTACACTCACTGAGCATTTTGCTCTACACTAATCTTTGTAATTAATTTTTAAGGTTAGGTAAAGTAATTTAAAAATCATTATTTTTTCTTAAATCTCATAAAAAACTTTCTAAGTTTAAAACAAAATGTTCGTAATCATGGAAAAATTAATCCTAAGGATGGTGTGTAGGTTACCACAGTTCCATATCAGCCCAGCAAATCTGTTTCCAACCCATCTTGAATAGGGAATACTCAAACTTCTACCATGGGGTTATTTACCAAAACATTTTCATGAATTATGATTTCCAGATCTTTTATTCTATTCAAGTCAGAGACTTTCCCTCTTTCAGATTATCCATCTTGTTTAGAGTAGTGGCATAGTGACATTGGATGGGAATGACTGGAGGGGAGGTGGTGCCACCTAGAAGAGAAAATACTGATCAGTGAACCCTGCCTTTCTCTGGGAGGTTGGTGCTGACCTATCTGTGTCAGAAACACCACTGAGACCCACAGAGCCATTAGGATGTTAGTGCATTATTAGAAATTAAAATATTCCATCTTTCTATTTCATCTTGATTCTGAGTTTCATTTTATATTACTTTGTCTCTTGTGCCCTGTTAAATTAATTTGTTATGCTAAATTTGTGCCAAATAAATAATGAGCTTCCTAATTAGCTTATGCTGAAGCAAGGCAAGGATGAAATTATATCCAACTGTCTTAGTGTCTGGGGCCCTATGAAAAAAACACACTGAAGATACTAGAAACTGTGCAACTCCTCAAGACATTAGTTGCTAGCATGTTGATTCCCAATGCTTTGATGCTGCAGGGAAGTAGTTGCTTTGAATGTTTCTAAGAACACAGAGCTTAGCTCTCATCACAGCAGTCTCAGAGATAGCTACAACCTACAGATGAAAATTCCAGTAAGTAATAGAAGAAAAATGTACATTCAGATGAGTCTCCTGAACAAATATCTGACACAACCTTCTGAATTAACAATTATTACTTTATTTTATTTTACCCTAACTAATCTACAGCCTAAGCAACAGGCATAAATAACCTAAGAGCTCTGGCACATTTTCAAGGTTTTAAAGGGATCTGAGCTCCTATCCCATCTTTGATATAAGGTCTCAGCCTTGTACAGCAGATAAATGCAATGGAAAATTCTGACTAAAAAGATCAAAAGGGAATCTCTGCTTCCACTTAAGACAATGGCAAAATCCTTGTTAGGCACAATCTAACACAGCCTGAGCTGAAGATCAGCATATCCCCCAAGAAAAGAAAGAATCAAAACTAAGACTCTAGTATGTTCTGCTGTCCTACAAAAAACTGTTCCTGGAACAATGGCAGTTAATATTGCTATCACTAGGATTACCAGAATTACAATCTGTTGTTATTATTAGTATTGATATTACTATTACTATTACTTTCAGAATTGCTAGTATTACTGTTGTTCTTGACTTTCTGAAGGATTACGACTCTGTCCAGACAATTTTTGGCATTTTATATGGCAATATTTCTAAGCAGATGTACATACATCTTCTGCTGCTCTTTTCAAGCATTATATTTAATGAGAAATCCAAGAACAACATAAATTTTTGTCAGGACTTAGGTCCCAAAAATAGTGCAGATGAAGCAGAATAAGTACCAACAACTTGAATAGCTAACCAGGGAACACACCTAATCTATCAGCCATGACAAGTATTTTCTTACTGCATAGGAGAAGTCTCATGAAAATACATTAGGAAATGTAATTAGACACATGCATTAGCTCTTTTGTCAAGGAAGAGAAATACTTCTTTAGAGCTCACCATAAAGTAGATAACCATATGGCATTTTTAGCTGAAGACTGAATCATGGTAAGAGAAGCTGTTCACCAGATTTAGTTAGAAGCTAGTGATATCGAACCAGCATAAAGAAGAATACATATTTAAATAGCATCTCTGTTTGCACCAGATGAAAATAAAAGAGAAGCATGAATTTTTTTACTTAGATAGCAAATATTTTAGCATAAGCTTGCAAACCTATGATGCATGATTTGCCTTAAAAGCCAGAGCAAAAGTCCAGCTAGTTCAGTGGAACTAGACTAAAAGATAAGCCAGAAAGAGGCACTGAAGTAAACAGTGAAGAATGAAGTAATGAGGTTTATACTGAATATAGGAAAAACTTCTTCATTAAAAGGTATATTGAGAATTGGAGTCAGCTGCTCAAGTTGACTTACCGGTGGCATCAATTTTCCTAATGGATGGTGGTGATTATTGTTGTTGTCATTATTAGCATTAACATTCCTGACAACAATGTCTAGATGGTCAAACTAGTGTTTTCAAAAGAGAAAAAAAAAAAAAAACACAGATAAAATCAGTGGGAGAAAACAGGTGTTCTCATAAAAATATGTGTCATGTCACAACAAATACTCAACCTGTGATCTTGAGACATGAAATCATTCCAGGAATACTAACACTAAGCCCTCAAGTTTAACTAAGAAAGATGAACTTCAAAGCTACATGAAATATTTTTTTTTAAACTTAACACATGCCCATATATTTGCTGTAATGCTAATATATAATATGAAACAAAATTGTTATCATTTGCAAGTGAGTATGATCTAGGCTGTTTTGCTGTTGCCAACCTGATGTAGGAGGAGTCCACTTCTTTCAAGGAATTTGATCGCAGTAAAGTCATATTTTTTACTTTGATTGTTGGGATTTTTTCTTTCAGGTTACAATTTGGACAATATTTGGATAATTTGGGGAAGGGACAAAATAGAGGAATACATAAACAGTAATTTAGATTGGAGACCTGGATGTACAGAAATCAGTTATAACAAGATCAGCTGCAAAGATTCAGTTGGCTGTCCCTCAGCATGCTGAGCTTTTTGGCTGATAGATGAGTACTGTGTAACAAGATATATGATTGTAGATGTAAGAGAATTTTCTCATTTAAAAACACTCTTAAACACTACGCTGAAGAGTTGCATTTCTGCTCTGGCATTTACTTCAGAGGTCCTGTGTAACATGAGTCAAGTTGCCTCAATACTTTACAAATCTCTAAGTATATGACACATTTTTTTTCAAGTTCCACTGACCATGGGGGAATGTAGAACAGCTGAGCTCTCAGTGCTGCAGCTGAAGGCAATGAGAACAGGCCTTTGACACCTTCCTGTGGCATATGACAGTGAACCACTTTGTAACACCAAAAATTGTACCACAAGTTGTTCTAGTTGCTTTTAAAATCATCCTCCCATCAGTGAAGCAGATTCAAATACTGCTTTTAATTCACAGAAATATATGAAGTTTTATGTTTAAAGCACCTAGAAAGAGTGACACAATGCCAGACACCTTTCAAAAGCCTGTGAAGAAATTAATTATTCTGTCTTCACAGTAGAGTTTGAAGTGTATACAGTAAAGAAGATAAAATAAATGTCAAATAACTGTTCGTGTAACCAAGCACCTACTGGTCATGGGTCACTTTGAAGAAAAATGAGTATACACATAATTACAGTATCAGAAGATGTAAAGTGGTGGCTGAAATGAGATTGGAGACATAACTCTGACACTCTGTGCTGTTTAAGTGTTTGGCCTTGGAACCCCCTAATCACATTCTTCTATCAACAAGGGTGAAGTGGATTCATTTTTTAAATCAACAGAAAGCCACTATTTAAAATAAGGCTACTGCTTCTCATTGATTAGACATAAAAGTACCTTACTCTCAGGGCATATTCATGGAGCTCTTCAGCTACCTCACAGATAATCTGAAAGCACTTTGTAATGACACCAGGGTGATTAAACTCCTCACCCAAGCTCAGAGGCCAGATTGGCTAAGAAATTTTGTAAATGCTCCTGTTGGTCTGTGGAGCTGCTTGTGTGAATTTTCTGAATAAAAGGAATCTTCTGCCTGTACCGGGGTGCTCTCAGAACCACTGTGTCTCATGTGCAGGGTTATATTTTAAAATAAAATATTAGTAACCTGGCAAACAACTAGCTACACTCTGTAAAAAGCTTAATTTGTCTGTTTCTTAGATAGAGTTTAGGTTAAGACATATTAGCAGGTATGAAAGATATTTGGCTTTCTTTTAAAGCTCTGTGGTCCTTTGTCTCCCTCTTCCAACTCTTTTGGAAGCACCAAGAAATGTTTCCAGCAGTGAAATGCACCATTTGAATATGCCATGTGCAAGACAAGACTGTTGATATTTCACTCGATCTCAGGTCAGCCCCCATCTGCAGGCAGGATAAGAGAAACTTTTTAAAAACTGTCAGAGTTGATGCTGAGAGAGCTGACACCAGTACATCCCCAGATACCACCAGTCACAGTTCTTGCTGCACAACCAGACTTTGCATAGATCTTCAGCCAGTTCAATATCACCATTGTTCCCACTCTCAGTTGAAAAAGCTGGTGCCCATCTCAGCCGGAAATGCTCAGACCCTCTGGAGAGGAGGACGCTGGTTCGGAGAAACTGTGAGTGGATGAGGTTATAAAACTGTTTTCTGGCTGTTTATATCAACAGCAGGAGTTCTTGCAAATACTAAGGCTCATCAGAGAGTGTATAACTGTAAAAGCAGAATGGCTGCAGAATTTAACCCAACTTCTTCTCCTCTTCCTCCTCCTCATTTCTTATTATATTACTTTCATTCATTGAGAAAGCTATTGGCTTTTCCTCTCCATCACAAAATCTACAGAAATTCTTAGTTTAAAAGGCTGGGGCAGGGTGGCAGACAGAGAAGCCAGTCCTCTAGAACAGGATCCTTGTAATTTTTTTCATGAACTATGTCAGCTTTGTGTCTGCTCTCATATTGCTGTGTCAGGAGAGCCATGATGTCTGAAGTGATCAGTATCAGCTTAAGGTAAAGAAAATTACTCAGACCTAAAGGCTGTTGCACAAACACTCACATACAGCCAGTTGAAGAGGAAAACAAATTTACTGAGATCTTGGCAAGAGATAATGTTTAGTTGGGGAATCAAATCTTCCAAATAAGGTGCTAGCTTGTTTTCTGGATGGTGAGAAAGGGCTCCACAGCAGGAGCCCTTGCAGTAGCATCTTGAGCTGGGTCAAGTGAGATCACTCAGCCCTTCTGAGTCTCTATAGCTCAGCTGGCTACACTCCTATGAGACCACTCAAGCCCAAGTATAATTCATCACTATGTATTTTATAAACCAAACACAAAATGTCTTAAATAGCTTAATGATGTACAAAAGGCTGCACTGCATGACTTTTTCTGCACAAATGGCTTTAAATGCCTGCTTAAAAGGAGTTTAGCTATGTACTTATTTGATCAGTTCTGCAACCAGGGCCTTCCTTTGGAAGGAAAGGTCAGATTGTCCCACCAGGCAATTGAATGGTGCTTTTAAGCATATGAATTGGACAAGAAGAAGGTTATACCAAGAGGGTTCCTGCATCCTATAGTGAATGCCAAATTGTAAAGGTGGCCAGAAGCTGAGTCTCTCACTCGGTTCCAAGAGACTCCATCATCTGCAGACAGTCCATTGTCTCTCTTCTGACAATGGACTTGTTGGCAACCTCCCAGGTTATCCTCAAATTTGTCACTCAGGAGCACTGGGTTCCCACACAGGCATGGTTCTGGTATCCAGCTGCACTATGGTAGATGGCTAGATGAATTGATTGATTTGTTTCATCTCCAGAAAAATGTAAGGTCTGGGCATCAACCTCACTTAGAAAATATCTGTATTCTATATTCAAGGCAGAGCTTTTGAGAAGTTTCTGATTATCTCCAATATGATACTTTTTGTGGGCCACATACTTTTTATCCTCTTTTTCATGTGGACCTTCAGGTTATAAAACAAGTTCTATTATAGCAGAGCATTGAGAGCACTCTGGGCAGACAGACACAGACTGTGAGAATTAATTGTTTACACAAGGGGTGATGTTGAAAATGCAGCAGGAGGCTTAGCTGAAGTCTGCTGCTCCACTGTCCCACAACACCTGCTGTCCTCTTAGTAGAAAGCAGCAGGAATGGGGTTTTGCACAAGGAAAAAATCCCACTGGGGTTTGTGAAAGTATACTCTACTGCCAAGACAGGATTACTCTAAATTATTTGCACCGGAAGACAGATCAACAATTCCATAAGAGAAATTTTAGCCTAACATGAGAAATTAATTTTCAAAACAAGCTCTTCCTGACGACTAAAGTCAGCTTTTCTAAACCAAAAGACATCACACAGTAACAGTCCACATACAGTGCATTCAACAAAGGAAAGCTGATGCTTTTCATCCAGTCTCTAGGTAATTTCTAATATTCAGCTTTCAAACAAAAGTTGAGTATTGAGCACAATTGCTGCCTAGTGATAAGAAACCAAATGCAGGACTCAGTCAAGAGTCATAATTGCTCATTAGTCAAGAAACATAATTACTCATTAGTGCTGGACCAGCAGTATTACTGACCAAAAATCTGTCAGTTATGTCTCCTGCTTGCCACAGGACCATGAATTAGGACTCCAAAAAGCTTTGCTTGCATTGGGAAATTTTCTTCAAATGAGTTTTGCTGGTTTGTCATTTGCTGTCATTTGCAAGGTTTCAGGAAATAAAAACCTACTGGGCTACAGATTGGAGTAAAGGGGAAGCTTATAAAGGTGAAAGAAGGCAGAAAGCAGTGTTTGCTCACTGCAGGGGCAGACTAAGAACCACCTTCTAGTTGAAGGTAAATAAATGGGTCTGAAAGGCACCAGGAAAATAATTAACACAGGTGCA
Organism: Certhia americana; assembly: GCA_018697195.1. NCBI lineage: Eukaryota > Metazoa > Chordata > Aves > Passeriformes > Certhiidae > Certhia > Certhia americana. The sequence goes on along the minus strand of CM031878.1, from coordinate 47,403,249 downwards.
GTGGATATTATCAAATGAGAGGAAGCAAGAGCTAGACAAGGGGAGAAAAAAGAAAAAGTATGTTGGCATATATCTTCAACTCATTTGGCTTCAACAGACGACTTTTCAAGCAGGCTATGATCTCTCCAGTGCAGGAAGGATAATTCTCATGAGCACTGCTGGTAAGAAGGGTGGTGACACAGTTTTGCAGGCATAACATGAGAGAGATTGTAAGAATTCCTCATACTAGTACTATCATGTGTTTCTTTTCCCTTCTGCACCAATGGAGACTCTTTCCTCTCTGGTCTTTGAACAACATTTTGTGAGATCAGTCTGAAGGTGTCAGAAGGATGAGGATTTTTGCAAGGAAAATGAAAGGTGGCATGTCTTTTGCTGAAGTAGTGGCAAACTGAATAGCCCAGAGTGGTCAGCACCAGAGGAGAAATCAGAGTGTTACATTTGTTTGGTAAGTAACCTGACAGACTAAAAAGTTTTTTTTTAAGATACTGCAAAACATAGTATCTGCAAAGCATAAAAATTTCATACATATCTGAGTTTCACCCCAGCTCTTCACTTCCAAGATCTTCTTAAAATGATAAAGTCTATCATGCTGAGAGAAAACCCATTTAAAAGAACTTTGCAAATCCCCATTCCTCCTCCCTGCACTCTGAAGGAAAAACTTTCCAGATGAGCACCTGGAATTTCCGTGATTAGAGTTCACATGCCATGATAGTCATTAAAAAGGTCTAATAATTATGCTGACAGTATTCAATAAGTTGTGAGAGTTACCTGCTCCTGGAGTGTTTCCTCTCCAGTGATTACTTTTTCCCTTTCATTAAGTGCCACTATTATTTTATTTTCTTGGTCCCAGGGAAAAGGTGTACAGAATTAAAGTGTTAGATGAAAAGCTTTCATTCTGGTAAGTGCTTAAGGGGAAACTTGCATAAACACTGGGAGAAAATAGAAATAACTCATTTCCATTCCTTTTTTTCTGAGGAGTGACTGATTTCTCTGTCAAACAACTTAACAAGCCTGGAACAGAAGTTGCTTCTCAAGTGAATAATAATGAGAAAAGAATGTGATTTGAGGTGCCTATTTAATTCTGACTTATGTGTTGGCCTTTACCTTAGATCAAGTAGTTTTTACACTAAAATAAAACAGAGGCTTGGCTCAAACAAGTCAGTGGGAAAAGTCCTAGCTTTGAGTCAGGCCTGAAAAGGACCAACATCTTACTGGGAATGGTGAAAGAAAGGTACTGGGATTCGGTTTTGTTCCATTAGCTTTTCTTAAAATCATTATTTTCACTTTTATGTTTTCTTGTGACCTTCTAATAATGACTTTAAAGATCTCCAATGTAGCTTTTGCAGCATATAAATATGTACACAACTTCACAGTACAACTGTGAAGTTTTATTTTCTGTTTTCATATTACTAACATTTCACCTCAAAGACGTCTCCCATGCCTATGGTCTGTAAGTAAAGAACTGTGACTCTGATCATAAATCAGTGCAGAAATATGTATTAGTTTGTAGAATTAGAGTTGGTATGAATCTTATTTCTGGCAGATGAGCCCACAGGCCAGATAGTCTATCAGCAGAAGACCTGTAATCATCACACCAGCAGAATATCTCAAAGGCTGTGATGTATCCCTTATACCTATTTTTTGTCCACTGGACCAACAGGAAGGGGCTATAGACATGTCTCATATATTTAAAATGAGGGAGAAGAGTATGGACAGAAATCTAACTGAAGATTTAAGAAAACTGAAGCAAGCATGAACTGAGACTAACCATTAGCACATTGTAGCTTATATTTCCTGTTGGATGTAAAACATCTGTCCAAAACAGGTTTTGTTGTTACCAGCCAAGCAGTAGCCAAAAGTTGCAGACAGAATCCCTTATCCTTGTGCCTCACTCAAGCACCACAATCAGACCACAGACATCTTGGCACTTGTGAGTGTGATAGCCTGAAAGACCTGAAATCAAACCACAAGAAGATTTATTACAATAAAAATAGCTTCCTTTTCCTTAAGAATATGAAATAAATTTTGTGACACTATCACAAAATATAAGACTATATATCTTGCACTGAAGTCCTGACCTGGAAGGGAAGAATCCACAATGTGTTGTAGAGGTGAAAGCATCCAAAGGATAATAGTGATAGGGATAATCTTCCTGTGGCTACTATAAATTACAGAAGTTTGAGACTCAAAATCATAGGCACAGGTAATTTAGGGGAGAAAACTACAGCACCAGCTGAATCTGTTGGGGACCTGACCTCAAAATAAATATGAATACAACATCCAACAATATGAACCTGCAGGATAAAACAAAGCAAGATACAAAAAGAAACTTTCACAATCACCCAAGTGATTGACAAAAACAATGTGCATAGTTTGCCTCAAACAGGAAAAGTTATTTGGCTTCAAACGTGATGGGTGTTTAGAGGGCTCCCCCTGGTCAATAGCATCTCCTTTGAGTCTCAGCAAGGAGCTGCATCTCCTCCCTCTTCTGGATTTAACTGCCAGCTCTGGAGGCCAGAATGCAACAACAGAACAATGGAAGGCTACAGTGGGAAACGGGGCATAGAAGCACAGAGAAGCTTTCCCCTGACTCTAAGTTAAAATTAAAAAAAAAAAATAAATCATGACAGCTCATCTGAAAGATGAATAACAGCTTATTTTTAACTATCTAAGTAACACTTATTATATCATGCAAGGAAAAGTATCCAGCAAAAAGGACATTAAATAACTATTAAGGATGCCAACGAGCAGACAGAAGTGACAGCTAATCTGGACCTGTGAAGTGACAATGCTGACCATTCTCTGCTTTTGCTTAAAATGTCTTCAAATACTTCTTGTGAGCTGAGGAGTTTTGGTCGTTTTGTTTTGTTTTCCATCAGTTATTTGTTTTGCTATTAAATACATTATATAGCTATTTGTTTATGGGTTTAGGTTTGTTTGTTTTTTACAACCCATTAGGTTTATAAATTCTCTTCTATATGTCTGTTTCATTTATTTGAACTACAATAGATCAGACAGGATTAGTTGCTTAGCAACTTTTCAGTGGCAGAATTTATTTTGGAGAATTTGCAATGCTCATACTAGAGGTCAGAAAATTTTATACCATCATAAGCAAACTAGAAAATATGCTTCAACAACAAAGATTTCTTCCAATGCTATTTCGATAAGAGAGGATTTCAGAATACCACTACAATGTTCTTCTGGAAAAGGGATAACGTATATTTAAAATGCAGAAAGTAATAGTAAGGCAAGAAAATATGAGTAGGTTTGGATGAACTAGTATTATACCTTTCTTAAGTGCATTTCATATCTTCCTGCAGTGCAGCTGTACTCTTTCCTCCTACACAGGCTGCATTCTTGTATTTGCAGGAAAGAAAAACAGAATGAAAAATCAAGCTTTATGAAAGTCTAATAAATTTTGATTTCTACCTGCCAATAAGTACACAAGAGGCTAAAAAATAATAGTACAATTAAACAAATGGACTGTACTAAGGGAAGAAAAAATATCCTATGCAGTGCTGAGGATGCTGTAGATCTATGGAAAACAAATTCCCTCAGATAGCAGATCAGATGGTGTCTCTTTTGTGATATTTCCTGATTTACAAAACAGTCTTGAATTTGTTTTGCACAACAATTAGACACTGTGCCTTGGCACATACAAACCACATCCTCCTCTGGTCTTTCCCAAAGATATTCAAGCTTTCATGCTCTGATTACAGTGTACCATACATCACACCAGGATTCTCCAAACCTGGAGATGAAAGGCATCAATCCTGTGATGTTTTGGGTTGCTTTGTTGTCACTTTGTTGAGATTCTTTAATGTTCACCTTAATCTTGGGATCATTATGCTTAACAGAATGAGTTAACACTTAAATTGCTCTCAGCAGTACCCAAGATGTAAGTGTATAACATAAACCCAAAACACCTTTTGCACTGGCATTCAGCATATAAAACTACATTTTAGGAATGTGCTACTTCCATTCTATTCTAAGAATCCTTATGGAAATCATGTGTGGTTCTTCATCTTTAAAACTCTAAAAAGAACTGAATACCAAACTTGAAGTAACACAAGCTTTGTTTTAACAGAAAATTTTCCCAAGTAAAAGGTACGAATCATTCCCTAAGATTCTTCAGTGGTCTTTTCTCCTGGATATAACAACAGTCTGCATTCTGTACTCTTTTGTGATTACTTGGTTTGCCAAGTTCCTTTGCCTTTCTCTGGCAAAAACTGGTTATGTTGGGCCAGAAGAGGATACACATTAACCAAAAAACTGAAAACCACAGGCAAAATTTAGGAAAATTGTTGTTAGTGAATCCAGATATGCTCAGCAAACTTTCAGAGATAACAAACTCTCAGACTTTAACAACACTATCTTTTATTTTTGACTGCTTCCTGCCTTATGTAATATTTTCCATTATGTCAGACAGTCTAGTGCATTTTTTGACTATATGGATGGCTGCACAACCCCTCAAGCAAGGGAGAAGACAATCAGCTCTCTTTCCTCTTGTTAATTCCAGCATTATCTGAGAAATTTGCTTTCAAAAAAGAGAGGAAACCACAGCACTAATACAATGGTCAGATCTAGCCATCAAGTGTTGTCCTCTAACAGGGTATTGAGTAGTAATGGAGAAAAATTAGGTTTAGAGATAATTAATTTCCAGAGACAGAACACTGTTTATGAATAATAGAATTTACCCCATCTCTTTTAGGCAGCACCTTAGATTGAGATTTACATTATTCAGAGATTTTTTGAGTAAGAGTTCATAATAATTTTTCAGTGAGAAAACTAGTAATTTCTTCTAAGTAATCACTCAAACGAATAAAACTGCACTTTGATGTTTCACCATGTTAAGTTTAGCTAAGTTTTTGATTTTAACAGAGTAAAATAATATGACTCTTGCATGGTACTAAGGCATTGGCTAGACAGCAAAGCTCTAGTTAATGTTCCAGTAGAGTTTCACATCCTTAAAAGTTAATGAAACATTCATCTTTGCAAGTGGAACTTTCCATGCAGAATGTCACAATTATAGTTTTTTAAAAACTGAGCCAGTTTTCATCTAGTGCTTTTAAGTCTGCTAAAGATGACTCTTACCTTTCCTTTCATTACAGAAGAAAAATTTAAATACACTGCAGAGTTCTTAATGGTGGGCCAATACCACTAAAAGGTCCGACTGCAGAGCCACACTGCAGTTGCAAGCTTTATTTGCTGGTGGCACAGGGCCTGGAGGGGCCCTGAGAGGCATGGCAGGGAAATGGGAGGCTTTGCAGCCTTTCTATCAGGCACTGCAAGACAAAAATCTGCACCATTACCTTGAAAACAGTTTGTCATGCAAATTCCACCTGCTGCAGCTGATGGAGAGCTCACTCTGCAGAGGCTCAGGTCTGGCAGAAGGTGAACCAGATGTCTTCCAAGAGCTGCATTAAACCAGTGAGCTTAAGTTGTACCTGAGTGGTACAACTGCACAGTAAAAAACACTGTTACCAGCTTGAAATGATCTGCAAGGGAGAAAATGATCCTTTTTTAACTTTAAATCCTTTTAACTTTAGATCCTTTTCACTGAGAGAAGTGGAGCTTCAGGATGCTGCGTCACAAAGCATATGTTATGTCCTCAGAAACAGACGTTCATAAACTCAGAGCTGGAAATGGATCATGGGAGAGCTTCTTATTTTTTCCTCTAATGGCCAGCACTTACTTCAATCTCTTCAGTTCCTGTCCAATGCAATAAGTGTAAGTTGATAACAACAAAAATGCTTACAAGGCACCTTATAGGATTTCACAGGCAAACAGCTGGGATATTTAATGGTGTGAACACTCCCTATGTGTTCAAACTGCGCTGACTGAACTAGTATCACTTTTATGGTCTCTGCTAGGCACCCTTGCTCAAGATGAGTATGCAAATTGTTAATTCCCTTGACCTGTTTGCCAGAATCATCCAAAATTACCAACTAAAACAATAAATAAATCAAAAATTTTCAGGCTGACACTTGTTTGTCATATGCTTAAATCAAAAAAAAAAAGTTGAAAGTCAGGCAAAGGTCTTCTTATATCCAACAAGCTCAGTGTTTCCTGCGCTCTTTGACTGTGATCTGAACCAGCACATTCAAGCCTCCAGAACAGTGACACATTGGATCTACACAGTCATTTCCCCAGCTGGAGGCAGTTTCCTAAACACTGATTGATCTGGGAAAGAAACAACAATATACACCCACACTGAGAAAGCATCTTCTTCGGTAATATTCTCTGTTCAGTCCACTGCCTCACTGCTTTCCCAAAAGTATGGACACTCCAGAAATCTGTCTCCCAAAACCTTTTCCAAGCACTGCTTTAATTGTTTGGTTCATGTTTTGGCAACATCCAGTGAATTCAGCTCAACTTGACAAAGACTTTTTCTCATGTGTATGTATTTTTCCCATATGGTGATTACCAAAAAAATTGTGCAGAAACATTAGCCAACCAAAATAAGAATAGTGTGATTTTAAATGCAAAAATTAAGAAGATAAAAAGGTTTTGAGGCTGTCAGCAAGCTGTTACATAAGTGTATCAAGAGAAGCTGGGAAAGGTGACCTAAACTGATTGAAAGGATATTCCACAGCATGGGACATCATGCCCACTATATAAACTGAGGGAATTACCCAGTTTGTAGAGAATGGCCAAAGGTTGGCCATTCTGGACTTGGGAATGGGGTCTGGCATCAGTCAGAGCAGGGAGAACAATTGTCTTGTGCATTACTTGTTTGGGCTTTTTCCTTCCCCAATATTATTATTATTACTTCATATATTATTTACCATTGTTATTGTATTTTACTTTGATTTCAAATATTAAACTGTTCTTTTCTCAATCTACAAGTTTTACTTTTGATTCTCTTCCCATTCCACTGTAATGTGGAGGTGATAGTGAAGGGCTGAGTGAGAGGCTGCCTGGTGCTTAGCTTTCCATCTGGGTTTAAAGCACAACAACAGGGTCAAAGCATATTACTTGACCCTCAGTACAAGCCTTTTTGTGATTGTTGAGGAAATGCATTAAACCCAGAGACACACACATGCCCAAAGGCACACAGATGACCTTTACCAAGTGAGGTCAGATCTAGGGTTGCTCCTGGCATGGTTAGACTGTGTTTTGTGTTGTCTGCACAGCATACAGCAGCAGTCTATGCCTCATTACTGAGGTTGCAAGATTAATGCACAGGTCTCAGAAGCAGCATAGTCTGGTTATTTTTCATCTTGTCTTCACTGAGGAAGACCAGGCTGACAGCTTTTAATCTCACTTGGCATTAGCTGATCTCTCAATAGATGTGAATCAGAATCTGTTTTAACTAAATTAAATATGTAATTGTTTAACTAAATTAAACAATTAACATTTCAACTAAAATTAATTAATTTCACAGCAAACTTCAGATTTTACTTAGAGCTGCCATAACATCTGAATAATTCTTGAGCATACTGAAAACTATCTTAACAGCATTTTCATCCAAGCAGTTACCCTGTTTTGTTTAACTTCTTCAACTCAACTGTAGTGAGGAAAGGGAGTAATTCCCAACAGTGAGATGCTGGTTTATGAATTGGTAAAATTCCAAGACTTCTATAGTCATCCTACAGGATCTGCCCATAATAAATTTGAAGGGCATGTAGTATTTGACCCAGTATAAATAAGTAAAAATAAACTTTCAAGTGTTTATTTTCATTCAGAGGTAGAAATTCTTTCTATATTTTTCCAAGAGCATTACTGAGACAAAAACAGCTTGAAGTCAATCGCATTGTAATAAGAAAACTATCTTTCCTATGCTTTTAAGGAGATGGAACAAGTACACTAATTATCAGCCATCTGTGATGGGAACTAGGGACTCACTCTAGCTCTTCCCTTCCTGCTTTTATATGTAGACAGATTCAGATCAGAATCCCTGGAGCATCAGCCAAGGGATAAAAGCACATGGAGAAGGTCCCTGTTGTGAGCTGATATGTGTCCCACAAGTGTACATCAAAAAAAGGATTGGCTAATCATCAAGTTTCTTTTGAATATTAAGGACTATATATTGAATATTAAGATCATGAGTCTTCCTGGCTGATCCTACAATGCATCTATTGACCCATAGGCCAAATCCACAGAGCAGCACTGAAACCCAGCCTGCAGGAGTCAGGGAAGCTTATATCCAATGGCTGACCCCTGACAACTCCAGCCACTGGAGGGACAATGGGATGCATTCAGCCTGTGCACACAGAGGTTTCCAATCCTTGCATGCCCTGTGGAGGGCAGAGAGGGGCAAAGATGGGCCTTGCTGTTCAGACAACCCTTGTCACCACAGCAGGGACTCTTATTCCTGGTAGATGAAAAGGGACTAGGAGAACACAGGCCAGCTGACTTTTCCTAAAAGTGAGAGCATTCCTTTGCCAGATGCTGCTCTACTTGGAACCTCTTATTTTTTTGCAGATTCACAGAAGATAAAAATTGTCCCAGACTCATAAGTCAGACACTTCATGTTAAAGCACTACCAGACAGAAAAACTTAAAATAAATTCTCTGGCAAATGCCAGACTCTGAGGCTACAGGGGTTATGTAATGATATTTCAGTACCTGTAATATTTGGGAGAGCAATTCTCATCTACAAACTGTCTCTCTGTCTTTAGAAAGAACTAGAGGTGATCTTTTTGAAATTATTGCTCAGGTGCATATAGCTGTCTGTGACACACATTGCAAATTTCTCTTTTTTCCAGACCGTGAGTTGAAAAGAGTTTTTTCCTACATGAAAAAGATAAATTACACCGGCTGTTTCATTGACAAATTTCCAAACTAGAACATTATTAAAGACTAGATGCCCCAAAAGTTTTAAGCACTCACATTTTTTGGATGAAAAAAGATGCCAGGAATGGGCAATTTTAGGAAAAAAAGAATGATAACCAAAGAAATGGAAGAAAGATGTTTGAACTTGTTTCCAGCAAAAAGAAACCTCAAGGAATCATCAAATTAAAGTAAAAGCTTTTTTTATCCCAACAGTAACATTACGGTTTGAAGTTTGGAGAAGTCAGTCTTATTTTCAGATTCCCCGTGAACAGCTTTTCCAAAGCAGATTTATCAGGTGACGTAAGGGGATTTGGGGTACCCTATCCACCTGCTCCTCTACCAGCCCCAGCTACCACAGAATAATCCTGTACCATGGTTAATACATACACACATACACACACGAAGGCCCACACTTCCTTCTGTTCCACCTGCTTCTACTCTGATCCTGAATTCCACTTGAAAACGTGAGGATTTTACCAGGTAAGAACAGGTCCACAGCATTCTGCAAGGCACATGGAATATCAAGATCCAGGACACCATGTTTCAGAATTGTGATGCAGAACAAAAGTGAGAAATTTTCTTATGTGGAGAGAGCAAGAAAAATCAAGCTCTTAGCACTGCTGGAACCTGGAAAATTGTCTCTGGGAGTTGTGAGGGATGAAAAGAGATACAGATCTTCTCTATCTTTCTTCTAACCTGATTCACTCCTCAGTGGTATAAATTTTCTTGGGATGTGCAACTGCTATCTCTTAAATAGATCTTGCTGTGGATATAATGGGAAATTTTACTTGCTTCTAAAAACATAATTATGGGTGCAAATTCAGGGAGCAGCCTGATATCGCAAACTGATAATGCCATTCCCTGCCCCTGCACTAGTGCTATAAATCAGAATTAATGACATTAAAATAAGTAAAGATGCAGTGATACAAAATTGGAAGAGTATCTGGACCATTGCAGTTTGAGAGCACTGACTTCAGCAAGTGCTTAATTTTGGCATAGAATTTAATCTTTTTATTCATTTTTCTCATGTTATTTTTCATTCCAGAATGAAATTGCTTCTCATAAGAAGAGGAATCCATGTCAAGTTGCAAGTTTCCCAATCCATGCTTATCTTAAGCACACCATCACGCCCAGAGTCCCAGGGAGGCAAGCTTACAATTTACTGTGACGAAGTGACTCATACTGCGATGAGCCTTGTAAAACTGGGATTGCAGCAGACCATTCCAACACTCAGTATAAGACAACCCATTACTTAGAAAAAAAAAAATTAAAAACCAAAAACAAAAACAAAAGCAAACCAACAACAAACAAAAAAAAAAAAAAAACACTTTGAATTGCAAGAAATTAAAAGCAAACACCTCAACACACACTAAAAAAACCTACCCAAATTCACTGAATTTCTTCTTTGTGTAACAGCCACTCTTCTTTGGTAAACTAATGAGCAGAACAAAGAATTCTCCTTAACTTTTGCCTCAAGATCATCCTTCCCTGAGAACAGGTTCACATTTTTTTACATTCTTCTTGTTCTTTTGCTTATGCTTCTTGGAACTGCATTTCCTCTGTTCCCTTACTAAGATTTTGTCATCCATACTATTTTTCCAAAGAAAAATTCTGTCCAGCCAAGAGGAAGCCAAGATTTGGTAACATGGGCCATGATTTCATCAGCCATCCTTATGGAATCCTGAACCAAAATATGAAGGGTTGTACAGCAACATGGGAAAGATGAGTCTCAAACCTACTACTGTCTGCCAGATAGTTCTAGTTCACCTGTCTGGTCTGTCTCAGCTTTCTGCCTGTAGAAAAGATGACAAAATGGAAACCAGTGAGAGAGGTTTTCAGAAACCTCTAGAAGCTTTGCTTGGTGGAAAATAATGTCATACAGTAAATCTCAAAATGGAGCTGCTTGGCTAAAACAGTACTCATCCAGACCTTTTCCACTTAAGTCAATACCAGTTCTGTCACAGTTTTAATGCAGGTATTGCCTGAGCTTATGATTGTAGTAGGGACAGCAATGTACACATGAATCTGCAGACTTCTCAATAGGATCTTTGAAAGGCACTTGAAGAAATATTTTAATTATTTAAACCAGTTTATGTTTGGGCTAACTTTCCTATACCACATCTGAGAAAACGCAGAAGATTTATTTAGGAACTCAGAAGATTTATTTAGGAAATTATCACAAATATGGATTTAAAGAAAGTATTTTACCATGTGGGGCAAAATGGCACAATGTCCCCTTAAATATTTGAAAGACCTCTGCACTAAGTTCCAAAAGATGTGGTTTAAAATACAGTCATTTAGAAACCTACTAAGAAGTTTGTCTGTGGTCCTCTTTTCTGCATTTTACACATTTCACTCTCAATCTTCCCAAAAAGAGGTCAACGTCAAGCTGTCATCAGTTGAGGTGGATGCAATGCTGTCCTCTTCCAATTAGCTGAATCCATGAACCAATGTAAACCCAGTACTTTATCAGGCTAAAAAAAAACACAGCCAAATGCCCTCAGCCAGAGTGCAGATTGCAGAAGAGGCACACACAGACAAGGCTGGCACAGTCTCTCCCATGGGGAACAGGGGCACAGCCACTCCAGACAGAGAGTATGGTAAGAATATACCAACACACCAAAGTACAGAATACAATGATATACCAGGAGGGGCTTCCAGGGAAGGGGAGTGACCTCATTGCAGTGAGATGCCCTGCAGTCTCCTCTTCCCTGAGAACAGAACTTGTCAGATCTACCCAGTGCCTTTCTCCACCAGGAGGTACAACCATGATTGAGTTCTGAAGAAAAAAAGTTATAAAAATTAATTGGGGAAGCTGGAGAAAAGAAGAGGTGACAACAATGTTAGCACATCTTAATTGCAGAGAATTTTGCCCTCGAGCCTCCACATGCCTTTGCACATCACTGTCATTTTGAACTGGAAATGATCTTGAGAGCAGAAGCAAAGCTTTAAATGAATGTTTTCATAGATAGATAGATACAGAGAGAGAGAGAGAGAGAGAGAGAGAGAGAGGGATACAGAGATACAGAGATAAAGAGATAAAGAGATAAAGAGATAGATACAGAGATACAGAGATATACAGAGACATAGATACATAGATATATAGATATGTAGATGTGTATGTGTATATATTTGTGTAAAATTATCAAAAATGCAACCATGTCCCTCAGTCTGAGAGTTTCAGAACATCTAATTCATCTTCAGAGCAAACACTGAGGCACAGAGCAATGAACATCCCCTGCTGTTAGCTCTTTTTGAAAAGAGCCCCACTTAGCTTTTCAGATGTTTCTTTCTCACAGCAGTATTGCCCTGTAATTTCAAGTCATAAAACTAATACTGAGAGCAAGCTGGAGTAAATACAGCTGCTACACTTAACTCCCACCCCTAGTCATTCCTCATCTGTCTTTCTCTTCGTCTTTCTTTCCCTCTAAAGGGAGGGAGTCCCTTTGGAGGCTCATCCATGCTGTGGCAGTTCTTCCATTCCCACAGGTCTCTCCCCTGATAGGAGAGGCCTTTTCCCAGGTCCTTGTTAAGAAAAAATGCAAACTGGACTCTTGGTTGTTCTCATTCTCCAGGTTGTTTATTATTTTCTGATCAGCAATTTCTGCACACCAGGCTTTACACCAGCTTGGTGTGTGGGAGAAAAGACACCAAAAGGCCTCAAACACACAGAATCAAGGTTCTCTTAAAGATAATTCACCTAATTATCACCAAGAATGTACATTATTTCTGCTTTTCTACCAATAACTAACTAAATTTCTATTCACATAACATTACACTGTGGCAAATTGTGACCAATGGTCCTGTGTCCCCAACACTGCAGAATATGGAGTAGATGAAGGAGAAGGAGGCCTAAAACCAACAAGGATCCTTCACCTTGTCTTCATCTACTTACCATGCTAACAAACCCTAAAATCTAAATTTCTCACCCTGTGATAAATTACATATTATGCTACTATCTAATTTACATTCTTGTAAATTCTGTTTCAACCCAGAGCCTAGGAAGCCTTTTCCATGGACAAAGGTTAAAAGTTGTATTTGTCAGAGGGTTTGGAGCCTTCAAAACATGCAGAGAAATATTCTCTGCATTCTGGGTTCCAACACATGCATGTTTCATCTATCTCCACCTTGCCTGATGCAACTGAGGGATTATTTTCCCCAGGCAGGGCTGAGGAGGATTCAGAAGAGCTGGTGTATTACCTGCTTTGCTGGTTACCCCCCTCACGTCAATCACCTGGTTTTGTACATTGAAAAGGCCATGGCGATGTCCCAGTTAAATGATGCTCACAGCAGAGGCCTTTTGAAGATCATTAAGAAACTTTACAAGTGAGGAGGTGGGAGTGAGAAATCTATCAGGTTGGCTAGAGAGGCTGCATCAGCTCTTTCATAAGAAGTGTATTGTGAAATCCAGGGAAGGAAAATCTAAAAGGGGAAAATGGTCAGGCTGCTGTATCACTGCCCAGATGCATCCTCCCAGGAGCAGGGAAGAAGAGGCAGGATTGCAGCTCTGCATCTGCCTCTTCCCTCTGTCTAATGCTGCTAACATAGCAGCAATGCTGGAAAGATTATTACCTGGATGTATCTATATCAAACGTCAGGGAAGGGGACAAAGGTGAAGATTGGAGAGATAGTGGTTTTATGCAGGGACAGAGTGAGACACTAAATCAGAAAGGAGGATTCCCCATCTGCCCTAAGCAGAGAGGGTGGATGCACCAACAGAGAATGCACCTTCATGGTTCCTGTATCACAGCATCTGCAGGAGGTTTGTGCCCTCAGCGTCTCTGCAGCAATTGCATACATGCCCTGACTTCCAGCACATCCTTAAATGTCAGGGGACCTGCAAGGTGCTGGAATGCAATCGCCTTTGAAACAGACAAACCATGCCCAACAGGACCACCCCAGGAGAACACTGCTTGAGATTTCCCTATAACCACCAAGTACCACAGTCATTTGCATGGCCTCATCCCATTGTCAGAGCAATTCAAAGCATGGGGGTAAATCTTGGTCATTTGTTCAAGAGGAACTCAGAAATTAATTGAATGGAAAAGGCGCATTTATTACTGGTCTTTCTGCATGTTAGTATGAGTCAGCAGCACTACAGCTCTTTATAAGGGGCAGGGTTTTGTACTTCTTATTTCTGCATTTTCTACAAAACACATATATGTGAGGGTAATAATCTAGCTGCCACCTGTATTAGGTGCTCAATTTCTGCATTATTCATTTAGAAAAATCCTTGTTATAAAGTAATAGAGCGTCATGTGAGAATAAAGGAAGCTCAAGCAACAGGAATTGTACCTAAAAGGAATTAACTGAAAAAAATCAATATATATATAAGGTTAGAAAATTAATCCATATATCAAAACAAGCAAAAGAAGAGTTAAATTGCAGAAATACTACCCTGTTTTTGAATGAGTCCTATTGATTTTGTCCAATCCTTCCAAAGAAAACAAATAGAAAGCAGCTTGACTAGACAAAGACACAGTCATGCTGAAATCCCACTTGGAGAAGAAGGCAATACTGAGGACTTTCAGAGATTAGTTTCCACCACTCCATGTTTTTATGAAAAGCACCGAAAGCTTCTCCCTAAAGAGGGTTGAATAAGCATTCTGAAATCCCATGGATTTTGAGAGCATTCAGCCTTCTTGATGTCAGTCATGAAATTCAATTCTTATTTAACATAACATTCTCAAAATATGTCTGATAGTAAAGCTGCCTTTCTCCCCAACTACTACTCAAAATCCATGAAAACCAACTATCCTATTATACCACTAATCTTCCATATGCAAAAAAAATAAATGTACTCATGTCTTAAATGACCACTTCCAGGAGGCTAATCAGTTTAGCAGAAAGCAGAGAAACACCTTTAAAAATGAACAATTATTTCTGAAATCAATACCTGTCAGCTATAAGCTAAGCACTTTCTAGATGCATAATTTAATCTCACAGTCCATTAACTTTCCCCCTTCTTAGCCTGCCACTGGACTATCATTATCTTGTAATCTTTAATATGGTGTGGGAATACTTCAACCTTTATCCTTTAGGTATCTCATAATTTCTTATCTGGTACCTTACGTTCTCTGTGTTTAAATAAAATAAAGTTAAAAAAAAATCAAACTCATCTATCCTTTCTGGTTGACAACCAAAAACAAGATTTTTGAGAGAATATTGAGAGCAGGAAGAAAATATTCCATATGAAAGCCCATCAGTTTCCCAGAGAGACTGTAATTAAATTGCAGTTCACAGAAATATAAGAATCGTCAAAATGTCTCCCACTAGGAACCTAACTCCTGTAAGAACCAAAGAATACTGCTTCAGGGGAAGAGAAACATTATGCTACAACAAAACATGCACTTACTTATATATACTATTATAAAAAGCAATTTACCTCATCTAACCACTGGTCAACACGCTTTTCCATAAAATAAGAACAAAACCAAGAGATTCAAATGGATAAAAGGAAATAATTTTAAGAATTTTTTAGAAGAAGATAATAGTAAAGGTTTTAATTAAATAAAAAAAAAAAAGAGAGAGAAAGAAAAGAAAAAGAAGAAAAGCAATTTTATTCACTATTTTGTTTCCAACACTATCGCCCTAACCAAGTATGTTTCTCATAACTGAAAGTGTAGAGTTGGGCGTGGGTGTCAGCCATGAGTCCAATTGTCACAAGGCAAATCACAACAATCCAAAGCCGACTACAGTCTGAAGATATGCAGCTCCTTCCTTGACTTTTCGGGAAAAAATGGCCCCTGCTCAACTATTCCTTGGATAGCAACTATCAATTTTACTCAGTTTTGTGCTTGTTCAGAGATACCTCCTTGATTTCTGCTCAGGAGTTTGGCTTTTTCTGTTTTTTAAGAGGGAGTCTAAAAAGAGACTATTTAGAGAGGAGTCTAAAATATACATGTACCCAAAGCAGAAAATATGTAGGGCAGAACATTGCTGCTGTGGTGTTCCCCAGCCTCACTTTAAAGCTGTTCAACAGCTTATTAATTTCTGACTGATGTTGAAAATTGAGCAGACATCTTCATTGAGCTTCCACAAAGAAAACCATAGCTTATTTTTTCCCTGGGAGGTGACTAATTCAGAAGCCATCGATGTATATAAGGAGATTAATTTGTTCCATCTGATTTGTATTCCCTTGCAGCCAGCAACAATGAATGTAATTTACTGTCGTGTTGCCCAACTGTCTCAAGCTACTTGCAGTAGTATTTTCATCAACAAGTTTGGCCATTTTGCTATTCAAATCCCTTCATTTTGTGATAGCTTAAACCACAGCATTTTTAGGAAGGGTATTCTACTCCAGGCAAATTAAAACAGAGCTCCTGGTAGCAGCCAGTACATGAAATGGGGGCATAGGAGATAAATTACTATGTGGGCTGCATATGGCATTCTTACATATCTATGCAAATGAAATTGACTGACTTCCTCCCCATCAACAAAGCAACGCATTTCTAAGGTGCAATACTGTTATTATCCTTTTCTTAACTGTGGGGAGAGCAAACAGATTCAGACCTCCAATGCCTGAACATGCTGGTGCTGTTCTGTGGTATTAACTAGTCAAGTGCTTGCTTTGAGCATGTGGAAGCCAGGAGGCCTTTTAGGCTCAAATAGATCTTAGTGGAAAAGGATCAATTTCATTCCAACTGACTCATGTTTGTGGCCAGGAAGCTATTGTGGGCGGCTCTATGTTCCACACCTTGACTGTGAACTCTGACCAGTCTAGGGTCAAGGAGAAAGTCAACAATTGAGCTCATTGCATGACTCAGATGTACAATAGTTCTTCAAGTATTTTTCTACACAAAAAGGGAGTGAAAAGGGCCACTAATCTATGAAGTGAATGATATGAAGTACTCCTGGTATCTTCTGTAATCCTTTGTGTAGATATTCTGTCTCCCAGAAGGTCAACCCCATCTTTCCAGATCTGGACTGTATTAATAAATCCCACAAGGACTGTGCTAGTGTCACAATCTCCATTACAATGGCTGCACTTTCCAAAGGCATACAGAGCATGATAGGTCGGACAGTTAGAATATGGAACATATGAAAGCCTCAGAAGTCTGTTGTGAGTGTGATTTGTACATTGGATATTGCAATTACGTCAGAAAACATATCAACCTGCCAATTTCATTTCAGAAAGTCAGTGAATTTCATAATCTTCTTAATTCCAACTTCCCTCTGCTTTTGTCCATAATTCTTTCAGCTTTTGATACACTGTAGTCCAAGTCCTTGAACAAGGAAATAGAATTAATCAGGCAGTGAATGTTACTTTTAATTGACTCTGGAAAGCTTCTCCCCAGAGATGCTGGGAGACCCCAAAAGAAGTCTATAGGGCAAGGGACAGGCTGGATGCTATTGAGGCTTACTTACTGCTATGGGAGGGATAAGAGCAAAGAAAATAGAAGTGCTTTCAAACCGCTCAATGTCAATAGTGTCCCAAAACTTGAAAGGACAATTTCTTATTCATGGAGGCTGTCATTCAGTTCACAGGCTAGAGACATATGTCCAAATGCCTGTAGCCACAGGTGATAGCCAGAAGGCCAGACTCTTTACTTAACACTGTGTGTGTCTCAGTCCTGACTTAAGTTTGGTACCTCTAGGTTTGTCAAGGTTTCATGCTCTGTGGCAGTAAGACATTATCTGCTTTGTCTGCTTCACTTGATTTAAAAGTGACATTGCTAGCTGAGAGAAGATACGTCTAGCAGCTACCCAAGAATTTTTTCTGGGTGGAGAAGGTCAGAGTTGCTCACTATTTTCTGATGGCCAGCAGAGCAATGACACTGGACCAGCTCTGCATCTTTTGTACTCCCATGTAATGATTCCATGATGAGAGACCCTGATGATGAGAATTTATCAAACTACTCAAAGGGACCAGAAGAAACACAGGGGTGACTGGATGAAAAATATGTTTAAATTTGCAGGGACTGAAAGGAAACCTGTTAAAATCTTGCCCATGCATGAAAGGGAGCAGGCATATGTGACTTTATAGTAAAGCTCATCATAAAATTTACCAAACCTGGGCTGCATTCAAAGTATCGCCTGTCCAAATATGCACCAAAAAAAAAAAAAAAACAAAAAAAAAAAAAAAAAACCACCACCCTAAACAAATTAAAAAAACCTTCCCCAAGTGCAGTTGTCTTTTGTGAAACTCAGCACCAGGTGTGCAGATAACATTCAAGATAAAAATGGAGAAGGGGATTTCATGTTCAGTGGGATCTCTGGCTTTTATAGTCAGTATAGGCTCCTATTTACCCAGAAAAACTGCACATCAACCAGCAAGTTATGTATTAATAGGGAGGGGAAAAAGAGTAGTTTCCCAACTCTTACAAGGAATAGTCACTGTTAGAAGGAGGTCAAAGTGGTGAGGCACAGATCAAGAGACACAACCAAGTATGCTGCTCTCGCACACCACCACACCTTCAGGAGTAAACATCACAAACAGGTTTCCTAAACAACCTCACACTAAACAATAATCACAAAAAGAAGGTCACCAGGGCCAAATAAAATTCAACTGAGGGAAGAAGAACAGGCTGAAATAGAAACCTGCAGACAAAAAGTAAGTTAATCTCAAGGAGCTCTCTAAGGTTTTTTTTACATTAATATTCTAAAGACATTAGTTTGAAACTTCTAGCCTTGTGAAATGATGAATATCTGCAGGCAAGACAGAGAAGCATTGACAAACAGCATAAACCTCTAAAGTATATATTTTTACTTCCTTTTAGAAGGGAGTTAAGGCTAGAGATCCAGTGAACAGCTATCAATCTGCGAGGACTGCAGAAAGTTGCACTATGAATGGGTTTTGCTTCCTGATGGAACCCAAAGTGCCCCAAAAATTAGATAAAAAACTAAGGTTATGGAACAGGAGGCATTCATGGAGGTAGGAATTTATTGACCATAGCCTTGGTCTTATCAAGCTGTTTGGAATGCAGCCACAGGAGACAAATATTCATTAATGCCCTGTACATACTAGACTGAGCCTTTGTGACCTGCCCAGGGTCAAGCAAGAAATCTACGAGGGAGTTCATAGTATGGCTCAAACCTGCCATAATTCTTTGGGTATCCTTGTGCTCTAGAAGAGACTAAGCAGGGCCATTTAACTATAAGATGAGTGACATGAAGTGCTCCAGGTACCTAGTAGTAAGCCATATTCCTCTTCCAGCAGACAGGGAGATCAAACAGATGAATTTTCTTGTCTCCAGTGCACCAGAGTCATCACCTTCAGTTTTTACAGTTTCTATTTAAAGTATCTCTGAGTTAATACTGGCACAATCGGTACTTGCACTTGGACTTGTAGTGGAAGTAATGAAAGAAAGAGGATTAAGGTTGATGCCTTTGTAAAAGATATGAAGATTCAGCGTGTCCTTTAAAGAAATAAAGATAAATATTTTAATTGTGTTTTTAATAAAGATAATTATTTACCCAGAAAAACTGCACATTAATTTTCTCAAACCATCAGCAAGTTATGTATATCCATAGAGCAGAAGAAAACTGTCCTGGCACCTGGGATATGGCTATGCAGAGAGTGCCTGGCTAATCTCAGACTCTCAGAGAAATTATTCAGTCCAATATCTGCATTCTTCAATTTCTTTGGTGTCCTGGGTGGATACTAAATTGTATCCCCATTCATCTGTTTAGTTCAGAAATAAGTTTTACACCTTTAAAACTGGATCTGAGAGTGAAGGGGGGAGAAGGAGAAGCAGTGGAATGTCTGAGGTGGTTGTTTTCAAAACATAAAGATCAGAGTTTTCAGCTTTCCTTCACACAACCTGTGCTGTGTGCAGTGTGGATAGAGGGACAGAACTCTCCTTAGATTTTGGTTAGTTTTTGGCTACCTGAAGCAGAGAAGTTTTCCGGACTGTGTTTTTTTCTCCTTTTCCCTAGAACTATTTGAACCTGCTCTGGACTCAAACCCAGAGGAGCCCCAGGAGCTCAGAGCCGTGTCCCACCGGGCCTGGCCTGGGCCCGGCATTTCCCAGCACTGAGGGACTGACAGCAAGGGAGTGAGCTGAGCTACAGCCCACGGGAGAGACTTTCTGAATTCAGCATCTCTGCAGAGCAGAGAGAGGTTTTGTTGTTTACTATTGTTCATTTGTTGTGCTGGGGAGTGCTTTGCTTGTTAAATAAACTATTCTCTACATCTCTATGAGAAAATCTTTTTCCCAAGCCAGTTAAAGGAGAGGCCACTTGGATTTGCTTTCTAGAGGAACTCCTTTGAGGCTTTCCCCCAAATTTGCCCTAAACCAGGACATTAGGTGAAATACACACTTAAACAGAGACAAACATTCATTACACTTTTAGTATTGGTAAGGCTATGAAGAGTTCTAACATATGGTTCTATCCTCATCCTAAACAGTATCAATAATGCGGGTCCTTTTTTTCTTGTGTACAAAATGGTTTCCCATCCTGACAACCAAAACCATATCAGTCTCAGTATGCTTTTCTCACTCTTATTTAAGATATTCTGCATAGTAATGATATAAATCCCTTAACACATCCACATCCTGAAATGTTTTATGCAGTAAAGGAACTAAGAATAATATCATTACTGACGAAAATTACATAATACATTCTCCATAAATCATTTCAAAACCAATTGCCACAGTTCTGAACCTGTCTTAATTCTGTGGATTAATCTTAATCTTGTAATACAAGATCCATTCTTCAGCCTACAATACAATCTACCAGCAGTTATGTGACCTGAGCAGTACATTTAGCATTGCAAAGTGCAGTGTATAATTAACTGGCTATATGCACATGCAATAGACCAATGCTGGCCAAATTACATACTGTGGTTCACCCTTTAGTGCCTCATAAATACAATAAGTAAAAATAATCAACACCCCGTTATGACATGAAATTGATTTTCAAGGTATGCCATTTTCACACGTAAAGTTGTATTCTGTATTACACTGAAACGTCTCCTCTCAATAGCTACACAGCTTGAGATTGATTTATTTTGTACCTGGAAAAGACAAACTTAGAATGTGCAATTAAGATTCTATTGCTTCAGAAAGACACCACATCAGCAGTTGCTATTCTTGCTAACATGAAAGATCTCTCCTCATAACCACATTGTTAAAGAAATGCACTCCTGGGGAGGTAAGGGGGCAGATGAAAACACACATATGAAAGACGAGGTGGGTATTTTTAAACAGGTGAGGTTAAATGTTTTTTAGGTAGTGCAAGCAGATGTCAGAGTAACATGATTTTCCCACAGTCAAGGAGACGCAGAAGAAGAGATGGTGAGACCATCAGCTCAAGGAACATGCCCGTTAGTCTGGTGGCTAATCCAGTGTATATAACCCAATGTATCCCTCTTTTGCGTGACCTTCTGCCCATTTACTCAGTGCCTGTTCATACACAAGAATACAGAAGTTATCTATTTGTCCTCTAGACAAAGCTAAACACCCTGCCAAGGCTACAAGGGCTTGGCCAGGTTACTAAGAGGTCAGAGAAATTAAATCCTGTTTTTCAGCCCTTTACATATTTGAAATGAATGAGGAAATTTTGCTGTGAAATAACTGTGAAATTTCATAAAGCATAACAGTTTCTTAAGATTAGAAATGGAATTTTCTGTTATTGCTTTTGAAATGAAAGACTTGTTGGTGCAAGTTTTTCTATATCTATCAATGACATCAGTAGGAAAGTATTAGCAATTCTTTACAGTAGCAATTTCCATTGAATTAGCCACTGGGTAGGAAAATCATTGTGCTAGAAAGCAGTGAATTTTCTGCAAATGCCAGTGTTGTTCCCACTGAAATATTCCATAGATGTTCTCTGAAGTGAATGTAGTCAGCAACTTGAAATTAATACATTACTAATGACAAGATGAACATGAAATAGAAGGACAGTGATTTCTGTGTTTTCCTACCCATAAAGTTGTTGTTTGAAAGGTAGTATTCACTATGGGTATGTAACTAGCAGTCCTTGTCCATGGCAGGGACTTTCTTGTAACAGTTTTGCAATTCACTGCCTAGGGTGTTGCTAGGAATTCCATGCAATATGGATTTCAATGCATGTTTCATTGTTAGTAAGGGTGAAGTCTTATTGTATTGTAAGATCCCCAAGGTCCCTATGACAAGTTTCCAGTAACATAAAAGATGTCCATTTCTGTATGACTGTGCCCACATTCCCATTGTTTCAGATGACCCATTAGAGGCACTATCTCTCAATACTGCTCTCCTGTTGTCAGTCATATTAACCCCTAGTTGCATTTATGAAAACCATCCCACTCTCTGCAGAGTGAAAAGCCTGCTCTGCTACTTTCGCACAGAGCTCAGTGATTTTTCCAGCCCTGGGGATGGGGAGAATGCACCAGTATCTCCCTCTCTGGGCAAGAATTTACCACTATCTCATTCACAGCATGGTAGCCATTCCACCCAGCCCCCTCTGTCTGTTGAGTGTTCCCGGCATGCACAAGAGTTATAACAACCATATGGCTCATATTTAAAGCCTCTCTCTTCATGTGGTTCCTTGAAGCTCTCTCTACCCAAAAAAAAAAAAAAAAAAAAAAAAAAAAAAAAAAAAAAACACCCAACAAAAAACTATCATTCCTAAACTGCCTAAATGAAAAGTTTTCACTACTCCCACTGCTACAAACACATGAAAGTATTTGGCTGGTGCTCAGTAGCCATCTCCATCTCTCCCAGCTTTCTTCCCAGTGTGCCCAGCATCTTTCTGATCTCAGAACCACAAAGACACTGCATAACAAAGCCATCAAAGAAGCTGGATAGGAAGGGATCTCTGGAGGGTATCTGGCCTAGCTCCCTCAAAGCAATATCAGCTTTGAAGAAAGATCCTGGATAGGGGGAAAGGAGACAGAGGAAGGGGAAAAGCTACGAAGAACAAATAGGGTAAGGAGAGACAAGTTCAACAAATACAGAGAAAATGCTCACTTCCATTCCAATTCTTCTAAGAAACAAAGGTTTAAACAGAAGAACAAGAAAAATTTAAATATCACTAGACTTTTTGTTAGCTCAAATTTTCTGACAGTTACATAGAACCTCTGGCCTGACAGCCAGTCAGGCAGAACCCTTCTAGTTCCCACAGCAGATGCTCTCCTTCTCCAACACACAATTAAGATTCTCAGTACCACTTCTGCTTATGCATGGACATCTTGTAGAAAGTGCCACTGAATTTCCCCAGCATTCCACTGCAGTTTTTTCCCTCTGGCAAGGTGTAAATTCATGGCTGCCTCTTGCATACCCTTTAACGCATTCACTTACAAAGGCAGGCATGAAGCTCAGGATTCCTGTTTGCATGCTGAACTCATGATGAACAAAGCAGAAAAGAGCACCATATGCTCTTATTCACACAGCAGAATGGGAAATCTAAGGTGAGAAAACCACTTAAAGTAGTCATGCCTCTTTCAACCTAGAAAGGAAACAACACACACTTCCAAGATAATATTGGTATGGCAGGTAATATAAAAGTGGACCTTTATTGAAGGCCTCCAGGGCCAGCTATGGAAAAATGTCCACAAAATCCCATTCCCCCCACAGGGGTGCATATGATTTTATAAGTTTGGTAAATTAGCATAATTGTCAGGAAAACATGAATTAGGAGCACAAGTGGTGATGCAATTTCCCCCCAGTCTAAACTCCTTCTAAATTTTCCCCCCCTTAGATAGAACTTTGCTGATGCAAATGTGTCTCAAAGAGATGGTTTTTTTCCTTTGGTAGCCAGGGAGAACCCTGATAGAACAGATAGAACCAAGATGGAATAGGGGCTTTGGAATATGTTTTGTCTTTCTGCCTAGGGAAAGGGAATGGAAAACTACTGGGAAAGCTAGCCATTATTACAATATGTTACAAATATATATGTGAAGAATACAGAGAATATATGTTAAAGAAGAAAAGGTAGAAACCAAAACGGCATAATTAAACAGACACAGATTGTTTAGCTGACTGCCGTCCATGCAGAGGTCCAAAGCATGGCCTCTTCTGAATTTGAATCAATCTTTTATGAATATACTAATAGCCAAATGAATTTAGAATTAGGTTAAACCTTGTATTATGGGTTGCTATACTGCACTTGCACCTGTGGATGCAATCTCCACTTAAATGTTTGTTTTCTTATTTTCTGTTTCTTAAGGAGGACATTTTCTTTGGTACCAGCATGTATCTGTCAATTCAAAGTTCCTTAATGAGTCTAAGGTTTCTAGGGAAATGATGGACAAAAAGCTTATTATATACCTATCTGCAGAAGAAAAACCACTTTAATTGAACTTATTTCTCAGTGTAAGTATAACTAAAATACTGCCTGAGATTAAATTACTGCAACACAATGGCTATTCAGACTAAAGACTTTCTCATCAATCCACTATCAACGTCAGTCTTTTATTGGAGTAATTCTGAGTAAGGTGCCTTCACACACAGTATGGCTCACACCTAGTCAGCCAGAAATTCATTATGACAACACTTTCTAGTATGCCACAAAATCCTCAAGCCCAGATAGGATCAATAACTTACATTAACATCTTTCGATAAAACCCTTCCTTAATAACGCTAATAATGATAGTTCTGTGGTACAACAACATCTCTGGAAATGTATTCCAAATGTGGTAAGAATTTACCATCTTTGGACATGCCATGAAGAAAAGAGTTTTCTTCCTTACCCAGTTGTTCTTCATGTGATCTAAGTTCATCTTAGATGTGAATGTGAAAAGTTCTTTAAATGTTTGCAAATGTGAGGTGGTTATTTTTGCACATAGAACTATTGGGTAAAACAAGAAAATTCACTCGGTTTTCCTCAAGACTGTTAAGAAGGATTTACCTTAATAAAAATGCAATCTGGAGAAAAAAACAAAAAAAAAAAAAAAAAAACAAACAAACAAAAAAAAACCCAACCACAATAAAAAAACTGAAACAAAGAAACAGAAAAAAAACCAAAACATACATACAACACCAAAACAACTCTGAACTATTATTATTACTTTATATTATTTTTACTATCTTTCTTCAAAAAGAGTCTTCTAAATTAAAAAAAAAAAAAGAAAGAATGTGAAATTAAAAGATTTGGATATCCAAAGCTACTTCTTTAAAGGTTAATTTCTTTATATTTTTATAAAGAAACATAAGAAACTGTGAGATAATAGGGATGCCAGACAAAGTCTAGGGATTAGGTTATTTTCCTTTTCCCTCTTACATGAATAAATATCAGCTATCTAGTATATTCCTGTCAGCACGTTGCACTGTCAGTTGTTAATAACAACATACCAATTAAAATACAAAGTCAATGGGAGACAAGAATCTCCCCATGACTAGATTGTGAGGAGGTGCAGGATCAGCCAGGTTAATCTGGGTTTGGAACTTTGACAGAGCTAAGTGCTGGGCAAGTTCAGATGACACATGAGATAATTAAAAAACATTAGAAGGAGGGCTTCACATTTTTGCATTTTGCAAGAAGCTTTAATGACTCCCAGGGCATTAGAACATAACATGTGTCTTGTTGAGAGAATACAAACTCAGTGTTGCAACAAAAGTTGTTTGATTTGACTGTGGAGATGGGTGAAGAGAGAGAAGGGAGATTAATATTCATTTTACATTTTCTGAATAGCCTAAGGGAAACACAATTCAGTTAGGCCTACATATATTTTTGAGACACCATGTTCGTAGCTAAAGAAAATGTGTGCATTCTTAGGCAGTTAGGCAGGAAGAGTGTTGATACTCACTGTGCTTTCACCAAAATAAATAAATAAATAAGACCATAGAACTGACTTCCTAAAGGAAGCTGAGAAGAGTCTGAATGGATTTTATGGTGAATAGCAGTTGTAAATGCAAATTAATGAGAAGATAGCATCCTGGATTTAAATAACTTATAGGCAATGAGCACAGGAGATTACACTGGCTGAAATACATTGGGGCAATACTAAGTGGGACTTTTAGTAGAAAATTTTACCAAGTGCTTTGGAAATTTATTGGGATGCATTTGTATGTAGATAATTATCTTCAAATTGGCACTGAGCCCCAGCTATAGGAGTAGCTCACGCCCATGATATTTATTTCTCATGGCAGTAAAACACCTTGATGGGCTAAGCATGAGAATAATGCTGAGCATACACAGCCTTGTGGAAAAGCAGCCAAAAATACAAAGGTGTGAAGGCACAGTGTTAAAAATCCATGTATGCACATCCTCTGTAGATACAGTTGTGTAAATCAAAGCTGCAATTGCCTTCTGGTGCCCCCCCTTCCCCCAGTAGCTAATAGGAACAACTCCCTGGCTTTTCCAGGTAAGCTACAGAGACTTGAAGTCCTGAAAAGGATTTGGCTCTTTTTTGCTGGAAAAAAGGCCTCTGAGAAAGAGAGAGCATGTACACACATGTATGTATATATGCATGATAAAAGTGAGATGATTGAGCTGAGAGGAGAATGAGACAATGGCAATTACACATATATTTGTGCACAGAAGGTAAATAAGAGAAAGACAGTGTATGTTCATATGTCTGCTCAATATGTTTTGCCATGAATATTTTGAAAGACATAAAATGCAATGGAAGTCTAGACCCGCTTTTGGTTTTGTTGGACAAATGTTACAAATAATGTGTTGGAAAATAGAATAAGGTCTTTTTCAGAATTTCTTCACTATTTGAAATAAATGTTTTCTTTTTGCCACAATACTCTAAAGATAGGTGTGAAAGCACAGGGAACTGAGCAGCTTGCTTTGTTCATTCTGCAAAAACTTATAAATAGTCACTTCTTGGTGAGCATGATGATCACAACTAAAATACATGTCCTTGTATTTCTTGGTCTAAGGATGATGGTTCTGTATGCTTAGCCAAGTTCCCCACTTTGACCAACAATTTAGCAGCTGTGACGTCCTCTGGGATATCCTGGAAAATCCACTGAATGATGTTAACTACAAATGGACAAAAATTTCAGCTTCTTTTATATCACTTGTTCAAGTTAATTCCCTACAGATTACTCTCACATTCACAATTAAATGGAAACAGACAAATTTCTGTTGTCTCAGGAAAATTGCATTTGGGAGTGTTGTGAGGCAATGAGCTCTGGTCCAGACTTATAGACAGCAGAGCCAGTTAGTGGAAGCAAAAAAGTGCACTATTTATATAAGCTAAAAAAGGAATTAATTATTCCCATGTCATACAACAGTAATCCACAGAGCTTCCCTGTGCATGTAGGCTATTTTTTCTCTCACAGCAGCTCCAAAACTCACCTCTTCCTCAGTTTCACCATTAGACTTCTTATTTGTATTTCAAGGTCCTCTCTTTATTCCTATTCTCATCTTCAGACTTTTACAACATGGCATGGGCCAGTGTCTCTTCTGCCTAGGCCTTGTGCTGCACA
Source organism: Certhia americana (assembly GCA_018697195.1). NCBI lineage: Eukaryota > Metazoa > Chordata > Aves > Passeriformes > Certhiidae > Certhia > Certhia americana. Next base: position 47,376,170 of record CM031878.1, on the reverse strand, counting down.
GATCTGCTGGGATGCCACACTGGTGTGTCCTGAGTTGTTTCCCACCTATTGCATCTGGGAATGGGCTGCTATTCCTGGATGGAACAGAGGAAATGTGAATTGTGTCTGGTTTCTGTCTTTGTCCAGTTACATTTCAATAGCTGGAGAATCAAAATCAGAAAGGTGCATTTGTGGCTTCTTCGGTTTGCTCACAGTTATTTTTTTACCTACTAAAACCCTGTATAAACACTGCAGTTGCTAATCCTCATGTTTATGAAAAGAAAGAAGCCATTTAAACCTCAGAAGTTAAGCCTAACCCTTCCTGAACTTTTGCATCTCGTGGGAGGAACCATGGGGGATGCTTATCCCAATCCCACTTGTAGGCATCTGGGTGCATGGTAAGTGTTTGGCCTCAACAACTTGCATTGGAAAGTTCTGCCCTGTACTAGTGCTCTGAAATGTTTTGTGTTAGCTGGTCAGAAAGCAAACTCCATTTCTAAATGTTTTACAGTTCCCTGAAAATTACATTTGCATTATTTTTGCCAGTCTTTCTTATATTCCCACAGAATGAGAAGAGAACAGCTTTATGGATAGTTGGGTCTTGATAGGACTAACACAATGCAGACACGATTTGTCCAAAAAGAACATGTGACATTTCCATGCCTTAACAGCAATTTGAATTACAGATTCAGACAAGGCAGCCTATTGTCTCTGGTCTAGATTTTTATTTGCAATGAGAAGTCAACTTTTTTGGGTGAAGTATGCACAAAAATCAAGAAAGCAAATGGAGTAAAACAGAAGTTTTATCAAGATGTAAATGACCTTATATGACAATTCCACATTTCATAGCCTAAATGTATGTTTGCCATGGCACAACAGGCCTCTGAAATGCATTGGCAGGCTGCAATGACCAGCTCACTAAGCTGCTTCAAGTGTGTAGGAGGTGCATTTGCTCTCCTCTGGCCACTGCCTGCCCCTCAGGCTGTCCAGGATCTCCTTGAAATGAGCAGTCCAGGAAGTGCAGCACATGCACTGCAGACAGCAGGTAAGTCTGGCAATCATTTCACAAACAGAAATGTTGTTATTCCCACTTCTGTCAAATTTAGGAAAAAATTTGGTGTTCTGTGTTTTTTTCCTAATGTCTGTGAAATCCTCTTTCCCTTAAGGGAGAATGGGAGAGTAGCAGGAGAGCCAGACCAGATTTTTTGGCTCTTGTTACAGCCTCTTTCTCCCTGCAGGCAGCATAAAAATGGCTAAGAGCTTCCACGTGGGTAGAGCAAAAGCTGTCATTTTGATGTCTCCTTGATGGAAAGCTCAAAATGCTCAGCAAAACACAGAGCTTCCCTGCAGCTAATCAATCCCACCACTCTTTGCCATTGAATAAAGGCTGCTGACATGCTTCCTGATGATGAAAGATTTCTGGAGAAAGGAGAGATTGATCCCAGCATCATGGATAGCAGAAGAACTAAGGCAGAGGCCACCATGGAGCCAGCAGTGATCTTTTCAGGGTGGCAAAAGACAAGTAACTCCATCAGGGATGCTAAATCCTGACATATCCATTATTATTTCAGGGTCTCCATATTCAGTGAAGGGCAGAAGCACAACCCTGTGAGGAGGCATGGACTCCTTAGAAGAGCACTTCAGAGGAAGGCTCCTTGAAAGATGATTTCATTGTTGTTTCTTCCTCTGCTATCCCCCCAGCTGCTTCAGCTTGGCTGGCTCTCACACAGAGGTTACATGGGAAAGTCAGCAAGCCAGACCCAGTGATCCAACACACTAAATCATGAGCTCATAGGAACCCATGATTCTCCAGTCTCTCCTGGCTCAATACATAGAGGAGCAAATACATATCAGGTATTTCAGGGCCCACTCTCTACTTAATGCAACTGCCAAGGAACATGCCTCTCACATTTTCTATCTCATGGGTGCACAGCAGAACCTCCCTTGAAAGACACAAAATCCCCACTACTGGCAGATATTAACACTGTTAAAAAGGCAGGTAGAAGAGAGTGAACCTCTCAGTCTGTGTGATATTTCTTCACATTGTGAGAATCTCATCCCATGTGTATTCACCTTCCTCCACAAAGCAGGCTCCAGTATAAAGTACCAGGATATTTGTTTCCAGGTTTCACTTGAAACAATAGGTTTCAAAACAAATTGGATGCTGTGTCACATCTATTTTCCACTGAGGAGGAGGGGAAGACAATAAATTTAGAAATAAACCAAGAGTGACCCAGAGCACATAAGAAAATTAAATCAGAGGGAGAGCAGGGAAGGCTCATAATAAAAGTATATCCCTTTGGAGCCACCTTCACATATATACTTTTTCCCTCTAACTGCAGCCATTTTGCAGAACTTTATTAAAATAGCGTATCTGCAGAAGTGTTACTTAAAAAAGAGAAGCAATAAATTTTTCAGGACCAATGAAAACAAACCTCCTGTAAACAAGGGTGGTTTTCCTAGCCAGGCCGGAGTTCTTTAATAGTTTTCTAATCTGCATCCATCACAGGGATGAGAGGGGTCAAACTACAACAGAGGTCTGTGATGATGGTGTTGTCAGCTGTCTTGGGAATGCTCTGTCCAGTCAAGAGACTAGTTAAACAACCAAAAATACTGCTGCTAGCATCCTGCAATTCAAACCAGGTGGCAACAAATGTCCTTTTTGAAGTGAATAATGGGGCCACACTGGAAAAGTGCTTCAGTAAAATTTTGTTTTGTTGGTTTTGGGCAGCATTTCAGCAACTTGAACGGGAGAAGGAGTGGGAAGATGTGTGGTCTCTGTGGGCAGCTTGCTGTCTGTAAGAATGAAGCAGAGCAGATGCAACCCTTGTGTGCAGCTGATCACACTTTCTGGCATGCTGAGATATTTTTGAATTGCAGATTTGTGACTCTTCCTAATTTCTTGGCTTTTGTTGTTTGGTGGGGTTTTTTTAATTTAAGCATCAATTTTAAGGAGGCTTTTTTACTATTTTTTTGTATAAACTATATAACAGTCATGAATGAGATGCAATTTTGCTGGAGAAAAATGGGAATACTTCCTCTGATTCCAAACATCAGTGAGAACTGCAATTAGTTAGTTAACGGGTAACCTGTACTGATTTCCTTATTCTAGAAGGTTGTGTATGAATGAATTTAATCTTGTTTCCAATGATTAAGTGTCCCACCAGGTGTTGACAGCTATGGCCTTGGCAGTCCATAAACTAAATGTCTTCAAGGCCTCTAGGAGCAACAAGATAATCTCAGAATAGATGAAAGGGGATGTAATTAATTGTTTATCAGTGGTTTCTCTCAAAATAAATATTTGGCAATCAGCAGTTTCTCTCAACTTGATATCTAGTTGCCAGACATCAGGGCTGGCTGCCCTTCTCAGTACCAAAATGGAGTACTGAACCCTATAATGGTTCTACCAATAAGACCATTTCCTTGGAAGCTAGGTCCAGTCCTGCATACCTCCTGATGCTTGAGAGAAAACTCAGCCAGTCAGTATAAAATCCTGGATTTTCTATTTCACAGTTAAATATCCTCTGAGACCACTTCATGTGCATTAGTTCTGTTAGGGTTGCACTAAGAACAGGATGGGCTGAGCCCATGGGACACACAGTTTGGCATGTTTGTAGAAACCCTTGGAATACCTTCTGCACCTCTTCTTGGGAATGTGAAGAGAGTGACCCTGAATGAGACACCAGTCTTTGACATACTTGTGCCACACGTACGCCGTCGTGCATGGGAACAAACTTGTGAATGGATGATATCCAAGAAGATGAAAGGAATGTGATAAGGCAATTCAGCATTTCATTTTGTGTTGTCTAGGATTGTTTGAACTGCAGCAGGGTCATCAGCCTTAACTTGCCCTGGGGATGAAAACAGATTCTTTTGCTCAGAAGCCTGGGGTCAGAAAGGACCCATGGGTTTGCTGTTGACAAAGAGCAATCCTATCTGAAGAACATACTAAAAATATCCCAGATGAAGGAACTTCTGACAGGACTGACAACTTATTTAAAAATAAAAAGAAAAGGGGAAAGAAAAAATAAAAACCACCACCTACAGAGCATCCGTAATGGATCAAGCTGAATAACAGAAGCATCAAAACTAAACTCTAAATCTGATATTAATGTTTAAGACAACATCCATTACTGAAAATACATTTGTTGTTCTTCTAAACTGGGACACTGCATCTTTGAAAGGAACTCTGTCTTTGTTGGAATTTCTGCATTCTGCAAGAACTCTTTCTAAAATCTAGTTGTTTCCAATATCCTTTGGTAAAAGATGAAGGGATCAGACAGCAAAACCATCACAACCTCTGTAATGTTATAAATAAATCCCCTTACCTTAAATAACAAGCTTTCTTCACTAAGCCTGGCTTTTTTGACTTCTGCTCCTGCAAGCTAGAATCTTGAGCTATTTTAAATCTTGTAAGCAAAAGAAAGAATATTATTCTTATATTTCCCCTCTATTTAATGCCTCCAGACAATGTCTGGGATACCACTTCACCTGGTTTCAGAAACACTGGTTTCAGACAGTTTAACCAAGCAATTACTGATTTCCACAGTTCCCTGGCTGACAGTACTCACTGCAGGCAGAAAACAAACTGGGTTGAGCAGAGAGGTAGAAGAAGAAAGAAGGAAAGCAGATAATTTTTCTAGGTGTGTTTAATTGTTCCAGCTGCTTCTCTGAGTCTGCTTCTCTACCACCTCCTTCCCTGTGCCATTAATATTTGTGGCAAGCTAGAGATGAAATGACACAGCCATACACCAGACATAGTTTTCATGCTTTTCTACTGGAAAAAATCTTGGCCCAAATCTGAATGACTGGGTCTGCATCTTTTCTTATAGTAGATATCAGTGTTGATGCCTTTTGCAGGTGCAGCTATTACAAATACCAGTCCTGACCAAGAATAGCAGTAGAAGTACCATATATAATTGCAGTATGTAATTGTAGAAGTACTGTATATAACTTCAATACATCTCTCCTGTATCTGTGTATGTACCTGGTAAAGCTATTTGTTTATGGATCATGAAAAATACTGGTTCTTGCCTTTATCAAATGAGCACTCTGAGCTGACACCAGATAGTAGTGTCATAGCAAGCTGAGCTCAGTTATTTGCCTATGCAGAAGTTACCAGCCCAAGACATCCATTTGACCTTGATGAGATTTGATTGGCTACAACAGAGTTAATCCTGCCTTTCTGGGGTGCAAGTGTGTTGGGGTTTGGGTTGCTTCCTTATAGAGTTTTTTCCCAGAAGCTGCTAAGAAGCTGATGGCTGGGTGCTTTTCGGTGCTCATGGGTGCTTAGGAACAAACAAAGGAAAGCAGCTAAGGCAGAGACAGAGAGGCACCATCTTCACTTCACTCTGGGCAGTTTTCTGCTCTTGGGAATAGGGCCAGGAGCTGCTCGTCTCGGTGGCGGCAGAGCTCTCACCATCCTTCACCTGAGCGGAGCTCAGAGTGACCCACCACTGTCTCTTCATGTGTCCCCTGAAATTTTGGGAACCTGTTCTCTCCCTGCCCTGCCGCAAGCTCCTGTCCCCATTGCCTTGCACCCACAGCTTCTTCAGTTTTGCTCGAGGTCTCCCCATGCTTTGTTCTGCACCCCATGTCTAGCCAAGACATTCCAACAGCTCCAGCCACTGCTAAGCCTCGGATACATATCATCCCCCAGGACTGCTGCTGGCTCTGGTAGCTTGTGATGGTACTGAGGCGGGGAGGGTGCCAGAGAAAAACTGTAACTAGGTTGTTGTTTTCATTTTCTTTCTTCTCTAGTTCTGTTTGTTGTCAATATTATAGTCATTGTTGTTAATTTACCTTGTTAGACTAACTAGTAAAGAACTGTTATTCCTACCCTCACATCGTTGCCTGAGACCCCCTTCAATTTTAGGATTATAACAAGTCCAACGGAAGTTTCCATTTTTTTGGTTCCCCTGCAGACACCCCTGTCTTTTCAAAACAAGACAGATTTTGGCGCCCAATGCTGGGCCTGAGGACATCAAGAGGAAAAAGGGTAAAAAAGGAATAACAGCTCGAGTAATCTAAATTTTTATGTGCTGAATTTAAGAACTTCATTAAGTAGAACAATGTTGTCTAGCGTACCCTGGTTTGGATGGCACGTGGCCACAGCTATATTTCTTCCATTTGTAGCCCCTTATCTAAACATGGGCCCCATAACTAAAGCTACCGTGACTGTTATCCAGTTTATTTTGTGGGTTGATAATGTGAGGAATTCCTGGATTTTTAACTTCCTCTGGAAGGCAGGCACATGGATTCAGAGCTATCGCATACTAACTGAATGTTTTTGGGGTTACTTTAATAATGGCACCTACTGTGAAGAAATGACACCAGGGGAAATTTTCTCCCAACCCTTCACCTGGCTCTTTGGGTCTACCCCACCAGTTTTCGAAGGGTTCAAATTTTCTCTGTATGCTAATGATGTCATGCAGTGGCTGATGTTGCTAATATGCCTGTTCTATTTAGCATTCAAAGATAAGGAGAAATTGACTTGGATAACCACCCTGATACCTACCCCAGAGAACAGGGATACTGCCAGACAGCCTGACAGTGCCACAGAGCCAAACACTACCACAGAGCTGGACACTGCCCCAGAGATAAGGATGTTGCCCCAGAACCTGATCCTGCCCCACAGATCACCTCAGAAACAAACCAGCTGGATTGGGTGGGGGTTCTGCTGAAAAAGATAGGCCAGATGCTGAAGGAGCACACCTCCCCCACTAGTGAAAAGCCCTCCTGCTGCCTCAAAAAGGGAGAGTCTTGTGGTGCAGCAGTGGAACCCACAGATGTTACATCTGTCCAGGCTCCAGCTGAACCACAAGGGAAATCACAGCCAGCAGCAGTCGCCCCTGTGGAAACTAGAAAGTCTAAGATGAAATCAGATAAGAAAGGAGGGACCTCACAACATGCAGGGGAGCCAGAGGTAGAGAGCATCACTGAGTCTCTGTCCTATGAAAGTCTCCGTAACCTGCGGAAAGACATTGTACGACGGGGACGTGAGGCTTATACAACCTGGTTACTCCGGGTCTGGGACCTTATGGGTACAGGTGTGCAGCTGGATGGTACTGAGGCCAGGAATTTGGGACCTTTGACCCAAGACTCAGGTGTGGATCAGGTATTTGTAAGGGAGCCTGGGCCCCCTTCCCTCTGGGAGCATCTTTTAATAAGTGTAAGAGAAAGGTTTGTCCACAGAGAGAGAATGCAGGAGCACCATCATAAGCTGCGCTGGAAAACCCTCGAGGAAGGGATCCAACAGCTGAGAGAAGTGGCGGTGCTAGAAGTACTCTTTGGGAGGGGTGGACAGCACGATAATGACCCCGACAAAGTCAGGTGCACAGGGCAAATGTTGTGGAGCCTGGCAAATCTAGGGCCAGCTCAATACACCACCTTCATTGCAACAATCAATGCAGATAACAACCGAGAGACAGTGGGTTCTGTGGCCAACAAGCTTAGGAATTATGAAAGTATGGTCAATGGCCCAATGCATGCTCATGTCTCTGCTGTGGTTAAGGAACTTAAAGAGGAGATGAGTGAGATGAGAGAGGAAATGAGCAAGATCAGCACAGCACCGGTGCGAGTCACAGGCCCCAAAGTCAAAGTCCAACATTCCCCAGCTAAAGAAAGAGGATACACCCCACGAGCTGACTTGTGGTTCTTTCTGCGTGACCATGGGGAAGACATGGGAAAGTGGGATGGGAAACCCACTTCTGTCCTGGCAGCACGGGTGCGTCAACTCAAGGAGGGAAACAGTAATCGAGGGGGTTCCACAAAAATGAAGGTAGCCTCAACCTCCCAGGACCAATCTGCCGGGTATTACAGAAGAGAAGATGATTTGTCAGACCCCCTTGAAGGAACCTCTACTATGTATGCTCAAGAAGAAAATAATAACCAGGGTTAGAGGAGCCCTGCCTCTAGCCAGGAAGAGGCACAGGAAAACTGAGTCTTTTAGACAGTGTGGATCAGATGGCCTGGCACATCAGAGCCACAAGAATACAGAGCGTTGGTTGACACTGGTGCACAATGTACACTGATGCCATCGAGGCATGTAGGGGCAGAACCTGTTTCTATTGCCGGGGTGACAGGGGGATCACAGGAATTTACTTTGTTGGAAGCTGAGGTGAGCCTGACCAGGAAAGAGTGGCAGAAACACCCAATTGTGACTGGCCCAGAGGCCCTGTGTATCCTGGGCATAGACTTCCTCCGAAATGGCTATTACAAAGACCCAAAGGGACTCAGGTGGGCTTTTGGAATAGCTGCTGTAGAGACAGAAGACATTAAGCAGTTAAACACCTTGCCTAGTCTGTCAGAGAACCCATCTGCAGTAGGACTCCTGAAGGTGGAAGAGCAACAGGTGCCAATTGCCACCTCAACAGTGCACCGCCGGCAGTACCGGACGAATTGAGATGCCGTGATCCCCATCCACAAAATGATCCGTGAGCTGGAGAGCCAAGGGGTGGTCAGCAAAGCACACTCACCCTTCAACAGCCCCATCTGGCCTGTGCGCAAATCTGAAGGAGAATGGAGATTGACTGTGGACTCTCGTGGCTTGAATGAAGTGACTCCACCACTGAGTGCTGCTGTGCCAGACATGCTGGAACTCCAGTATGAGCTGGAGTCCAAGGCAGCGAAATGGTATGCCACTATTGACATTGCCAATGCGTTTTTCTCCATTCCTTTGGCAGCAGAATGCAGGCCTCAGTTTGCCTTCACGTAGAGGGGAGTGCAGTACACCTGGAACCGACTGCCCCAGGGGTGGAAACACAGTCCCACCATCTGCCATGGACTGATCCAGGCTGTACTGGAAAAGGGTGAAGCTCCAGAACACCTGCAATACATTGATGACATCATTGTGTGGGGGAACACGGCAATGGAGGTATTTGAGAAAGGCGAGAAGATCATCCAGATTCTGCTAGAAGCTGGGTTTTCCATCAAGAAGAGCAAAGCCAAAGGGCCCACTTGAGAAATCCAGTTCCTGGGGGTGAAGTGGCAAGATGGACGGCGTCAAATTCCCACTGAAGTCATCAATAAGATCACTGCGATGTCTCCACCAACCAACAAGAAGGAGACACAAGCTTTCCTAGGCGCCATAGGTTTTTGGAGAATGCACATTCCAGAGTACAGTCAGATCGTGAGCCCTCTCTACCTGGTTACCCGTAAAAAGAATGATTTCCACTGGGGCCCTGAACAGCAACAAGCCTTCTACCAGATCAAGCAGGAGATTGCTCATGCAGTAGCCCTTGTCCCAGTCAGGACGGGACCAGAGGTGAGGAATGTGCTTTACTCTGCAGCCAGGAGCCATGGTCTGTCCTGAAGTCTTTGGCAGAAAGTGCCTGGAGAGACTCAAGGCCGACTGCTGAGATTCTGAAGCCGAAGCTACAGAGGATCTGAAGCCAACTACACTCCCACGGAGAAGAAAATCTTGGCTGCCTACGAAGGAGTCCAAGCTGCCTCAGAGGTGATTGGGACAGAGGCACAACTCCTCCTGGCACCCCGACTACCAGTGCTGGGGTGGATGTTCAAAGGAAAGGTTCCCTCTACCCACCACGCCACTGACACCACATGGAGCAAATGGATCGCTCTCATCACGCAGCGCGCCCACATTGGAAACCCAAATCACCCTGGGATTTTAGAGATAATGACGAACTGGCCTGAGGGTGAAAAATTTGGTCTCACTGATGAAGAGGAGCAGGAACAAGTGATACGGGCTGAAAAAGCTCCACCATACAACCAGCTACCAGCAGAAGAAAAACACTACACTCTTTTCACTGATGGTTCCTGTCGCATTGTAGGGATGAACTAGAAGTGGAAAGCAGCCATGTGGAGCCCCACACGACAGGTAGCAGAGGCTACTGAAGGAGAAGGGGGATCAAGTCAATTTGCCGAGCTCAAAGCCGTTCAACTGGCTCTGGACATTGCTGAGAGAGAGAGGTGGCCCAAGCTCTACCTCTACACTGACTCATAGATGGTAGCCAATGCTCTGTGGGAGTGGCTGGAACGGTGGCGAAAGGCCAGCTGGCAGCGTAGAGGGAAACCAATCTGGGCTGCTGAGGAGTGGAAAGACATTGCCACTCGAGTAGAGCAGCTCCCTGTAAGAGTTCGTTATGTAGATGCCCATGTCCCCAAGAGCCAGGCTAATGAGGAGCACCGACATAATGAGCAGGTGGATCATGCTGCAAAGATAAAGGTGTTAAAAATAGACTTAGATTGGGAATATAAGGGAGAGTTGTTCCTAGCCCGATGGGCCCATGATGCCTCAGGGCATCAGGGTAGGGATGCCACCTATAAGTGGGCACGAGACCGAGGGGTGGATCTAACCACGGACAGTATTTCACAGGTTATCCACGACTGTGAGACGTGTGCTGCCATCAAACAGGCCAAGAGGCTGAAGCCCCTCTGGTACGGTGGGCGGTGGTCCAAGTACAAGTATGGGGAGGCCTGGCAGATTGATTACATCACACTGCCCCAAACCCGCCAAGGCAAGCACTACGTGCTGACCATGGTGGAAGCCACCACTGGATGGTTAGAGACCTACCCTGGGCCTCATGCTACTGCCCGGAACACCATCCTGGGCCTGGAAAAGCAAGTCCTGTGAAAGCATGGTACCCTTGGGAGGATTGAGTCAGACAACGGGACTCATTTCAAAAACAGCCTTATTAACACCTGGGCTAAAGAACATGGTATTGAGTGGGTGTACCATATCCCCTACCATGCACCAGCAGCTGGGAAAGTTGAACGGTGCAATGGCCTGCTGAAAACCACCTTAAAGGCACTTTGTGGGGGGACTTTCAAAAACTGGGAGATTAATTTAGCAAAGGCCACATGGTTAGTGAACATCCGAGGTTCCACGAACTGAGCAGGCCCTGCCCAGTCTGAAGCCTTGGGAACAACAGATGGAGATAAGGTTCCAGTGGCACACATGAGAGGTATGCTAGGAAAAACAGTTTGGGTTAATTCTGCCTCCAGCAAAGACAAGCCCATCCGTGGAGTTGTCTTTGCTCAGGGGCCAGGCTGCACCTGGTGGGTCATGCAGAGAGATGGAGAGACTCAATGCATACCCCAAGGGGATCTTGTTTTAGGGTAAGCTACTCATGACACTGTGCCTGTATCTGTAGCTGCATGTATATATGTATATAATTAAAGTACTGCATGTATGCACATAATTTTAAAGTTTAAATTTGATGTAACATATTGGGGTGGGAAAAAATTCGGGGTGGAGTACGTTGGGGGTTGGGTTGCTTCCTTATAGAGTTTTTTCCCAGAAGTTGCTAAGAAGCTGATGGCTGGGTGCTTTTTGGTGCTCATGGGTGCTTAGGAACAAACAAAGGAAAGCAGCTAAGGCAGAGGCAGAGAGGCACCATCTTCACTTCTCTCTGGGCAGTTTTCTGCTCTTGGGAATAGGGAAGCTGCTCATCTCGGCGCGGCGGAGAGCTCTCACCATCCTTCACCTGGAACTCGGTCTCTTCGTGTGTCCCCTGGGATTTTGGGAACCTGTTCTCTCCTTGCCCTGCCACAAGCTCCTTCCCATTGCCTTGCACCCACAGCTTCTTCAGTTTTGCTCAGGGTCTCCCCCGAGCTTTGTTCTGCACCCCATATCTAGCCAAGACGTTCCAACAGCTCCAGCTACCGCTGCCAAGTCTCGGATACATATCATCCCCCAGGACTGCTGCTGGCTCTGGTAGCTTGTGACGGTACTGAGGGGGGAAGGGGCCAGAGAAAAACTGTAACTAGGTTGTTGTTTTCATTTTCTTTCTTCTCTAGTTCTGTTTGTTGTCAACATTATAGTTATTGTTGTTAATTTACCTTGTTAGACTAACTAGTAAAGAACTGTTATTCCTACCCTCACATCGTTGCCTGAGACCCCCTTCAATTTTAGGATTATAACAAGTCCAACAAAAGTTTCTACTTTTTTTGGTTCCCTTGCAGACACCCCCTGTCTTTTCAAACCAAGACAAAGTGGTAATGATCCCCACAGATTTTTTTACATGCTGATGATTTGAATTCTGGTCTTTGTGGTACATAGCTGGGACTGCATTATATCATAACCTTTTTATTCTGCTTAAGTTACCTCTGACAACCTAAAACTGCTCTCCATTCCCAGACATGCATTTATTTAGTAACAACAAAATTTCTATGCTCTATACCAAAGACACAGACAAAACAAAATATTCTCTTATAAAATACTCATGCAAGGTTTTACAAAAATATTTAAAATTAAAATAATAATACTGATAAAATAGTGTAGTTAGTGAGTAAACATAATCTGTGAAAGCTAGAAAATTGCTAAATAAGGTTCAGCAGCTTAATCTTGCTTTGTTCTGGCCTGGTAGGTGTAATCTACTTATCCCTGTATAGTGTCCTGTGAGAAGACATAACACATAATGTAAGCCACATTGTACCAGGCTTGACCTTCATAGCCCAGGCTGAGTAGTCAAAGCTGTCAGGAAGTATCTGTAACATAATGATTTTATTTATATATATGTGTGCATGTGTGCGTGTGTGCGTGTATGCGCGTGTGTGTGTGTGTGTGTATGTGTATGTGTAAATAAATAGTACAATGAGCACAGAAACTTTGAAAGAACAGCCTGGCTTTCACACAACCAGCAATGGTACCCTTGAAAGCTAAACCTTTTGCTTCAGTAGTTTAATGATTGGATGTCTACCTTCTCGTGATGCTTGCCCCATCCTGCCACACAAAAAATTTGCAGGCTTAATTAACATTAGAAAGCTTGTTAAGCTAAAGGGCTAAATATAAATTTAGCACAAATCACTCACACCTACACCCTCTCAGTGTCTTTCCCACCAGCTGAATAGTCCCTTCCAGCACAAGCTGCTTTTGAAGCTGACAGTCAGCAAAACATAATAGTGAAGCTTCTTGTTTTCTGTTGTGCCTTTGCCACAGAAGGAACTACAACCTTCCCTAACCACCCCCCTTTAAGGATTTCTCAATCTCTGAAGAGAACAGAAAGGCGCATGACCCAGCAGAAACAATGTGATGCATGGAAGTTTTCCCCTACCCATATCCAGTGAATACAGAAATTATGCCAAATCAGCATCCACACTGCTCTACGCAGAGCAAAATATAGGATGGGAAAGGCTGAAGTGAGTTAAGCTCCAAGCTCCCTATTTCCGTCACTTACAGTTAGTGGCACCAATTTTCTGCAGCTTTTCTTTACTCTTTCATAAATAAGTCTTTCAAATTCCACAGGATCTCAGATTCTTCAGTGATCAAAAGATGTTTGGATTTAGAAAGTGTTAATTCACTTTTTTTCTTTTATTAGCTTTTCTTTTCTTATTGTGAGCACTGGGAAGGTATTTGCTGGCATCAAAGAACTTGTGACCTGATGGCTTAGCAAAATTTAGGCACAGCAGGAACCCCCAAACACCAAGGGAGCAAAGCCCATAAACACTTGTACAGCATGGAAAACCCTTACTGAAAAATAAAGAGAAGAGCTGTGAACATCTGGCATCACAGGCAGTGCTCTGAATAATCTGCATTTATAATGCATATATGCACAGTGGTGATTGCTTAACATCCTCCACTGCTTCCTGCCAAGTAAACACCCAAGAGCACTAGAGGGCTTTTGTTGGATCTTTCCAGGCTGGAGCACTGGTTTAGGCAGCTTTTTATCCAGTAGCCCCACTGGTGGGGTCATTTTGCTCTTCTGGTAAAAAAGTACCTCTGGAGCCCACTTTGGGAATGGAGAGGAGCTGTAGAGGGGATGCAAAAAAGCATTCCCATTTCAAGGCTCTTATCCTGCTTCTAGAACAGGAGAGGGGGGTGTTGACAGCTGTCCCAGTTCCCTTCCCCAGCTTTGGCTCCCTTGTGTGTTGTTGGGTACTCTCAGCTCATACCCAACAGCACCACAGGGGAGGACACTTCCCCATCCTCAGATAGACCAAACAAATATGTTCAGGCTGGACCTGAAACCCAGCTGCCTCTCAGCTGCTGCCTGTGACTGCCACACATTCTGCCTGCAGACAAAATTATGCAAACAAGCCTGAGAGATAGCACAACAGTGATTTCTACATACATATTTTATGTATACATGTATATATATGAAAATATAAAATACTAATATTCATTTAATTATGAGAAGCACTGTGTTACATAGCCTGGATCCAATAGTAGAGAGAGAGGAAGGAATTCACAAACATTGTGGAATTTTTTTAATTTATTTATTTGAAATTTCAGCTGTCATTGAAATTTCTCATGCACGCCGCCTTCAGCTGAACCTGCTTTATATTTTATAAACATTTTTTTGCCATTGGTTTTCAATTCTTGACTTCAGGGGCCTCTAAATAGATGTTCAATAATAAGTATTTCTTTTGTTGTTTTTTATGTTTCATGAAAATTAGTACACCATCACCCTGTTTCTCTGGTGCTCCACACCTGTATAAGCACCTCAAGACACTATAAGGCAAAATCTAACTCCTGGAACCTTAGTGGTATGTAGATTCTTTGCTTCCATTGATTTCTTTGCAAAGAGTTCATTAATACTAGGGGAGATTGGTTCTTACTCTACTGATTTCAATCCAGACTAATTTTCAAGTGATTCATGTAATTCCTTTTATATTAACTTTTTTGTTTGTTTTTCTCTTAACTAAAAGATACAGCTCAGGTAGTATTTGAATGAATGGGAGAGAATTACAAATCTTGTTCAAATAACTCAAATGTGCCAAAGTGAACTTAGAAATTCAATTTTTGCAGAATCCCCAGTCAGGTTTCCATACAGGCCTACATTAACATAAAAAAGCCATATATTCATCTCACAGTGTTTCTGCATTGTTATCACACTCTTTGGTGGACTTATTACAACTGAGTAATCCAAAGAGCAGGTTAGACTGGAGCCTATTTAAAAATAAATAGTATGGAAGTGTCTTGGTTTTGGAAAGACAGGGACCAAAGAAAAGGGAAACTTCCCTTGGGGTTTGTTATAATTCCAAAATTGAAAGAGAGGCCTTAGGCAACGATAAGGAGGGTAGGAATACCAGTTCTTTACTAGTTAGTCTAACAAGGTAAATTAACAATAATTACAATATTGACAACAAACAGAACTAGAGGAGGAAAAAAAAAACCAAAACAACAAGTCAGTCACAGTTCTTCTTCTTCTGGTAACACCCCCCCACCCCCTCAGTACCGTCACAAGCAAATAGGCTAGCGGCAGCTCTAGAAGGGTGAGATGATTCCCAGGGTTCACAGTGGCTGGAGCTGTTGGAAAAGTGTCCCGGCTGGCAGGGGCTGTAGAAACACAGCGTGGGGAGATCTCGAGCAGAACTGAAGAAACCGTGGGTGCAGGGCAGGGAGGAAACGGGTTCCCAAAATCCCGGGGGACACACGAAGAGACCGGTGGTCCCATGGAGTCCGAGGTGAAGGGAAAAGTGAGAGCTCTCCCCCTCGCCGAGACGAGCAGCCCTGGCCGTCCCCCCCAGAGCAGAAAAACTGCCCCGAGCGAAGTGGAATCAATGTCTCTGCTTTAGCTGCTTCCTTTGTTTGTTCCCGAGCAGCCATAAGTACCGAAAAGCACCCAGCCATTAGCTTTTTAGCAACTTCTGGGAAAAAATTCTATAAGAAATCAACCCAACCCCCAACAGGAAGTTATAAATAAGATTTGTTGATGTTTTTGAGGAACTGTTAGATGTCCAAATAAAAAAAATGTTATGCCAAATAAATGAAAATCAGAATCCATATGCAAGAAAACACAACTGAGATTATATTAGAAATTCTGTCTTTACATTGCTCTAGAAATTTTTTCAAACCCTTTGTCACAGTGTGATCCTTTCTGTTTCTAGTAAGGATCAAGGTTTCACTTCCACTGAACCTCATATAATCAGAAACACACCTGGAGAATTTGCAGCATGGGGGAAAAAAAAGAAAACCAACAGAATTTTCTTTGCTTCCTTGGAGCAGCTCTTTGACATAGCCTGGATATATTTTAGTACACTGTTGACTGCCAAATTCATCTGTAGACTTCCTTTGGGAATTGAATGAACTCTGGATCTGTCACCCTGCAGCACTGCTTCATTCTGCCACCTTCAGACAGACATTTACACAGAGACACCTGCTCAGTGAAGGCTGTTAGATAGTAACTGGCTCATAGTAATCTATAGTCATTCATGCTCTGCCAGACAGCAGCATCAAAGCCATAGTGACAACAAAACTTTTAAACTGAAAAGTTACTTCCGCTACAGAGCTAGTGATTATTTCTGGGAAACCTTGGGGCATGTGTCTTAATTTAAAGATGTGCAGTGCCTAGGGATTTGGTAGTGAAAGATATCAATCGTAAATTACAAGTCCAAACCCTTTTGCAGAGCTACTGCCAGTCTTGCATAGTGATCTGTTGAGCATTTCACTACCAGGCAGATGCACACCATTGCTCCTAATGCACAAGCCAGTGCTCAAAATGAAGGAGAGAAGAGACAGTGTTTAGCTTTCTTGCTGTGCAGGATGCTGCATCAGAGCAGGCAGTTGTTGCCTACAATCTACACAGCTGTGCCCCACATCTAAAAAGAACAAAACCAAAGTAATCAAGCTTTTTTTCCTGTTGGTTGAAAGGGTCTGTGTGATTCTGAGAAAGGATGACACTGTCTCTGTGCCAGACTAGCTTCTTTGTCGTGGTATGCATGAAGATGCAGTTTCTCTGCAGGGAATAGTACTGATGGCAATGTATTATTGAAGAAAAGCATAGTGCTTTGGCTCAGATTTCAATTCCCATTATAAGGTAATGCTGTGACAATGTTCAGTTAATACAATGCATTTTGGCAGTGTTTTGCTCCGTTGCCCTTTTTAATAAAATAGAGGGTAAAATAGTAATGATAGATCTGCTTAGTGAGTTAACTCAGGTGGCAGTCCTGTTTCTCATATTCAGACCACAGAAGAGCCCTCTTGACTGGACCTTGCACCTGCTTGTACTTTGTGACTTCTTCTGTTCCCTGAAAGACAATCTGATCTTCATTGCAGATGATTCTTAAATCCTCAGGTCCTACTGGAGCTTAACACTGCAAACAGCTGGCTTGAGAGCTACAGGCCATTCAGCATGATTTGAGGCTGTGGATACACATCATCTCCTGGTTACAAGTGTGTCTATAGGTTGCTGCCCCTCTGCCACCCCTACTCTGTGTCACTGCCTTCCTGCTCAAATGAAATCCTTAAACGGGAAAGAGACAGGTCAAAGACACTCTGAAGAAAAACACCAGATTGTATACTAGCAGTTGATTTCCTCACCCACTTTTTCTGCCTCAAACCAATTCATAAAGTCATTTGCTAACCCTAACTAGTTCTCCTACCTCAGCAACTATCCCTAGTGCAAGGCTTTATTTAAAAATCAGACACACACGGACAAAATCAGCAGCCATTTATCAATCAGCTATCCCTCTAGAAAGAAAATGTAGGGCTTCGACTGTCCTCCAAGTTTTATGATCTTCTCTTTCCTCTGAAATTGAGTTAGACCACTGAAGGTGAGGACTGCTTATCTTTGTCACATTGGAGCCCTATTTTGCAGCCAGGCTGCTACTCTCCCTCACCCTGAAAACAGTATAGAAAAAGATTCTCATGCTTTTTGAGAAATCTTGCATATGAATGAAATTCATCTTTTGACTACCTAGTTCTCTCATTCATAGTCAAAATACAAGAGAATGAAAATCAGCTCAGAGATTTTGCATGGGTCACTTAGCAACCAAGTAGTGAGCACAGAATCAGTTTCTATCTGGGACCAAACACCAGGTGTTGAAGAAGGAACATGGAGAGAAAGATACTTCCAAATTTGTGGTAGTTTTGGTAAAAAAAATGTTGTAGTATTTTCCTGAGATCAACGAGGGAAACTTCTATTTTACTTTAAGCTTGAGTTAGGTTCTGAAATGAATTCCAGCAGAAATAACAAAATGCTTGAGAGAAAGAGGTTTCTATACCAACATGAAGTTTCTGCTGGTTGAAATGGCTGGGGAGTTTGGATTATGTTATTTTTTTTAGAGAGTCACAGTATTTGTTCTCAATCTTGTCATTTTGGGCTCACAAATGCAGCCTCTGACTGGAGAAAAAGAAAGAAAAAAAAAAAAAAAAAAACAGAGGAAACAAATAGGGTTAGTAAGATGGATAGCAGAGAATAAGAAGTTAGAAATATTGTGCAAGAAAGATGTCACTCAAAGGAGCTCCTGTGAGCTCCAAGAGATATTGGTCTTCTTTATCCATCCCTGCCTTACTGCACTCTTGGTTTTGTAGTTAATTAATATCTCTACCCACTGAGATATTAACTTCAGCATTAGGAATTCACTTAATATCAAGTGAAGTACATGAGTGGCACTGCTTAGATGTATGCAATAGCAGAGGTTGCTCAATCACACTGAAAGGTTATTTTTATATGCTGCTCATTTACAGTTCCTTAATTGCCTACAAATGGTTACAGCAAGTGGACTCTGGCAGTAGCTTTTTGTGAGACCCTACATGAATCAAATACCCATCAGTTCTGTAAAAAAATGAGATGCTATTTGCTGCAGTGTGACCCTCTAACTCACTACATCCTTGAAGAAAGTTGATGCATGTGCTCTATTTCAAATGCATGTCACCATTTTTGAAGATCCACATATTTCTTACTTTGTTGAGAAAAAAGAGGATAGACACTAAAAGAAAAGATACATTTAATTCCACTTTACCAATACATTGTTGTCTTTTTTAAGCAGCTCTCTGAATAGTTTCTTCCCTTTCATAATTTAAAAGCCATTTTAATGCATGGATCCTTTGACATTATTTCCCTTTAGGGAAAAACCTTATTTTTCCCTAAAAAAATAAAGGAAAAAATAAAGGAAAAATGTTCTTTTTTTCTAAGAGAAAAACCTGGTTTTCTTTTTCTTTCCTCCGGTACTACGTTCAGCTATACTCTCCATCCTTAATTAGCTTAATAAAACACTTATTTCTGAATTTATCAATATATTTCATTTGATACTTCATAAAAAGAGAAGAAAAATGGAGACAAAAATGTATTCAGAGAAATTTAATTAATATTTTTCAACTTTAATGGTACAGAGCCAGTTGACATTCAGGGAGCAACAGAGAATTATATCTGCCGCACATGATTATCTCCAAGCATAACTTTTATAATTGTGATTGCTGGGAATGTAATAATTAAAACCAGAGATCTCACCACCATATCTGAATCAATGTATTAGGCAGCCAACTTTGAATATTTTTAGTTTTATAATATCCTGCCAACAAATTCAATTTCTGTAAATATGGTCAAAAACCCCACAGACTACTGTGTGTTATAGAACCTGAAAAGACTTGTAGGATTACTTGTAGCTTATATCTAGATAGATTTTTCTTATTCTGACTTCAAAGTTTCTCATGGATTATAGAGAAGTGTTTTTAATCAAACCACCAAGTCTCACTTACTGAGAGATTTCTCCACCATTATCAGACCACAGGATTTAACCCAATTATTTTCAAATATAAGTGTTTCCTTAAAATTAGTTTTAAGTAATTCTACAGTGCCATAATTAGCATGGATCCTCAAAACACACATGGAATATTCAATGTAGTATGCAGGCTGCAAAAGATCACTAGATCACAAAAGATCATTACCAAATGCAAATGGTATTTTGCATACTCATCTGAGACTTGAAAAGGGAAAGGTGTGCACTAGCTTTCTCTGGGCATTTGCTTAGGTGAAAGATGAAATAATAAACATATGAAGAGTGCATCAGTTTTAGAAATATCACTTTCAAACATCACTTACACCAGAGCTGCCATTCTCTGGAGCTGGAGTAGTAACTTCTGTTATTTGTAAAATGTACTAAGTTTGTAACCAGCTGAAAGTTCTTCTTAGAAGGTACCTCTTGGCATCTTCAAAATATTCATTCCATGACATCAACACTTCCAAAGTGAGATGTGCTCCTGTCTGCCCCACAACAGAAAGGCTAACACATAGGTAGGAGAATTGTCTGGGAAACTATAAAAAAAGCCATAGATGAGTCATTTTGACGGGGTTTTCCTCTTTTAAGTAAAATCCAGCTATGTTTTGAAACCAGCACCTCTTCCAAAATGTCAATTCCAAACACTGACCTTCCTACTCCTTTTCCTAGTTTTTTCACTTCCCCCTATCTTCATCCACATAAAAGAATTTGAGTCAGTTGAGGTCACTTCAAAACTGCTTCTCAGCAAAACACAGCAGCCTGCA
Source organism: Certhia americana (assembly GCA_018697195.1). NCBI lineage: Eukaryota > Metazoa > Chordata > Aves > Passeriformes > Certhiidae > Certhia > Certhia americana. Next base: position 47,356,023 of record CM031878.1, on the reverse strand, counting down.
AATTTTTTGTGGTTCTTCACCAGATCACACATGAGCTTCATAGTGTTTCTCATTATCTGTACCACTGCAACTGCTTGCATAGTTCAGTAGAGAGAGATCACTCTGTGTACATTTCACACCTTTGTACAGGAAGTTTTATTTTATATCCAGGGAAGAAAGTGTTGGAAAATGATTTTAAATGGCAATATAAATAAATGTCATCAGTTTCTGTTTGGTTGTGTATATGGTCTCCCACACCTTTTCTTTTTGTAAATAGAAAAGGCACAATGCAATCTGGGTCAGGTAACTTTAGCCAGCCAGTCTGAGCTAACTCCAGATGGTATTTCTTCTATTAAAAATAGATTGATATTGAATTCAATGTCCCACGGGATCAACAATTAATGCAAAAGAAATACTTGCTAAGGGAGCAAGGAGTAGAATACTTTATCTGACAGAGGTATGATCAAGAGGTCTGAGGCCAGATCCACAGCCAAGATCTCACAATGGCCAAGTCAGCCTCTTGTGCAGTTGAACTCCTTAATTTCAGTTTTGCAGCCCCTGCAGCAGAAGTGATAGTTACTCACTGCAACTATTTCACAGGTCCACTCTGGGATAAATCAATACCTGTAAAGTCCTTTGAAGACCAAAACATCCATGAGAAAACTAGAGACCAGGATGACAAACAGACTTTTTCAAATACAGTGTTGCAGCTAAATGTATACCTGCTGAACCTGGTGTTATTTTTATTTTCTGCACCAAATCCATTTCAAGGAGCCCACACAATTATTATCATGTAACAGTGTCACTTAGATCAATGGCATGACAGAGCTGAACTTGGCCCAGCGTGTAAAATCCTGGAGAAGTTCTTTAAACCAATGCACAAATCATATTCTATCAATGTTATCTTGCCCTTACAGGCACAACCTGAAGTCTTAAGTTTTCTGAGCTTGTGTTTTATGATCTCTCCCTGCCTGACTTTAAAACAGTAATTTATGCAGCCCTCTTTGGCTGGGGCTTGCAGGATGCCTCATTGTATATTACCCCATCATCTAACAAGAGCCTACACATGAAAATGTCACACAACATTGCACAGGAGGTGGCAAGCTGACTAGGGAGTCATCACCCAAAATGTATGGAGTGTTTTGCCATCAAACAGACATTGAGTTCAGCCTGCCTATTCTGCACTATGAATGCACAGGTCTGAAATTTTAAATACCAGTAAAGATACAAAACCAGGTGAGAGCTGTTTGCTGCTTGGACTGAGTCACAGCTGCAGCACAGGACACTACATTTGGAAGCCAAACAAGGAAGGCCTAACCTAAAGACAGCACCCAAAAGGCATTTCTGGATGGATTCTTAAAGCAAGGTAAACCCTCTCTTTGCTCCTTACTCCTGTGATTCAGTGCTGCTCAGCACCATTCCAGGAGTGATCCTCACTGCTCCCTCAACCCCAATCACATTCATTAATTGACCAAGACTCATGCTCTAAGTAACCCAAAAACTTCCACTTTTCCACAGCAATGCCTTTCAAACATAATACCTCAATTTACATAGGACATGCAGCTATGCCTCCCATCCACGTTTCCCTTTCTCTCCCTTTTGATTTAACCATGCTGAGCCCAGAGCCTTTTGTCATATGGGATCCAAACCCTGTGGACTGAAGATCTCAGAGGAGAGAGAAAGAAAGGGATATTTTTAGCTTTCGTCCTCTGGCATCATACTTATTACTGTCATGAAATTTTTGGCTGCTAGAATAACAGGGTAGTGTTTTAATTTAGAACATTACTCATACAGTTTAGGTGACAAAACAGTGAGCAAATTGTATTTTGCAGAAGAAATGAGGGGATTAGACAACTGCTACCAGTGAAATAAATTCTAGCTATTATTTCCAGGTATCAGATTTAACGCAGGTAGGGAAGTCCTTGACCAGTCATAGGTAAACTATTTTATCACTGTATCCTTGAAAAATGAAAAAAGGTTTCTTGCTGCAATTAAATTCCCCATCTCAAAGCCTAACCAAACTGTGCATTACATTGGCAATGTAAGGAAACTGATCTCTGATTATCCATGACAATAATTTGGCTAATGGTAGCACTTTTAGGAGCCCTCCTGCAAACAGTTTGCCAGCTGCTGACATGCCATATGCACTGAGAAAATTAGCCCTAATTGCTTTGTCTGCAGCTAACATAATTCCCAGTTAGTATATGTGGGTTTGTGGAATGCATGTGTAATTTAGACTCCGAGAATAGCTGTGAGCACAAGTTATCTATTTGGCCAGGCTGACACCTGAGGCTCTTGCTCCTTCTGCAAACCAAGTCTGTTAACCTTGAGCCTGCTCTACTGCCCCAGCAAGACTCAGACTCCATGTGATATAAAAAGCCTGGGCCTGTGTCACACTATGACCCATTTGGCAAAAGATCACATGGCCTCAGCAAAGGCCCTGCAGCACAAATTCTGCACAGTGTTCAGATACCGTGGCAAACCTGAAGGTGACCTTGCTTCCTTTTCAGTTACTACGAACTCATTGTACAAGGTACTGGTGCGAACACAAGAAACTGTTCCTATGCACTGAGGAACATAAGAGCTTTGTTAACATTTTTCAAATAAAAATCTGTCTTTTAACACAAGACTTGGCAAAGAAATATACAGAACAACATGTACAGTGTCCAATATGTATTTTCTTGGTGAACAAATAAGGAATTATTGAATACTTTGAAAGCATTACAAATGCTACACGTGACCCTATGGGACCAGTGAATTTGCTTTCAAGGCATGCAAACTACAAATTGTGAATGGTCCCAGTCTCCCTCCAGACCAATGATCTCTGTAAGAAGAGGTTCTGTTTTTTGACATTGTGCAAACCTTCACCTTTTTCTGACCTCTTTATTCAGCTAGTGACTCAGCCTGATATCAAGAGTGCAAACACTTACCTGATGAGATTGAAAGCTGAGGTCCAGACCTGCTGTGATAATTAAAGTGTTTTTTGTAAGTGGTGGTTTGTTTCCTGGCTAAATTGCACTTCAGGTAATGGCACTCTGTACCAGCTTAAATCACCTCTCTGGCTCAAACAGAACAGTTTCATCCCAGGCATAGTTTCAACTGGAGAGAGACACCTTCACTTTCTCTTCTGCTGGGATCATCAGCATATTCAGCCTTCCACAACACAGAATCTCCCCTCAAAGACTGCCACCTGGCTCCAATCCCATTTCACAGCTTGTGTATTAATTAATGAGACACTGTTACTCAGGCCAGACATTGAAGGGTTGGAGTTGGCACTGTGGTGATACAAAGCTGCATGGTCTACAGGAAAGTTGAGTCAGGCTCTGAATTTCAGGCAGCCAGGGAGATAATTTTTTCTTATTAAACAGACAGGAAATGGTGCTGTAATGACTACTTTAAACTAACTTAGAAGTCTGTAGAGACAAAGTACATGCCAGAATAAGGTCAGAGGACTCGCCCTAACTTCCTGCCACTAGCTGCAAAGTATTCTGATAAGTAGGAAGTGCATGATTTTAATCTCCTGATCATTCACTGGGTTCCGACAGAGGCCCCCAGTAGCAGTTACAAGCAGTATGAAGGTCTGGAGAGATATTGCCCATACTCACTTTGATAGAACACAAGATGTGTCTGTAGCAGGCTCTGCAATCACCATCAGCTGGCTGCTATAAAACAACAGGGTGTTTAACTCCCTGTTGCTTGACACAACAGGGATGCCAGGACTCAGGTTTTTTACAGTCTCTAGCAATAAGCACATTGCAGTAGCTCAAACCTATCCCTACTCCTGTGCCACCAGACTGTCTCTGTTCATCTTAATGTCTGTCCTTTCTTTGCCTGGTATCTTTGTCTGTCTTCCCTGCCAAACTTCTATGACATATTTTTTCCTCAACAGCCCTAGGATTTTGTGCTTCTGAACCTCCTCTGCTATGTCCCACATCTACTTAATTTCTTTTCTCAACATTAAGATTTCTGTTAAGCACACTAAATTTGTCCCAGATGTTAGCATAGGAAGCACTACAGAACACAAGGCAATTCATCAACTTCTACAAAGACAAGTCCAGAGAATGCCCACAGCACTAAAGTGTGGTGTCCCATATGAATAGCAGAGAACAATTGCATTGACATCCATAGAGACAACAGATCCTAGTCATCCTCTTGTGGCAGAAAGGATGTCAACCTACTTCTGAAGATGGTGTCAGAAGCTCTTCAGGCAGACCTTACAGTAGCTTGTCTGAAACTGCAGATGTGGAAATACTATCCCTTTGTGTTGAACTTCATGACCAACATTGGATACATAAAATATATACAGGCCCTCCCAGATGCCCAGCTGATACATAAGAACTGCAACCAGCCATCAGTCTATTCCCGCTTTTAGATCTAATAATGGGTCATTCTTAGGAGTGTTTGTCAGCCAAAAGCTGAGAGTGTAGTCTCTCCACTGACTTTTAGCAGCAAAAGTGAGTGGCACTTTCTAAACAATTTGGTGCCAGATGAAATAAATCTCAGCAATTTGTCCTTTCAATATCATCTTCTTTCTTTGTTGTTGACTACTCTTACTATCTTACCTCATGAAGCCCAGACAAAAGGATTACAGAATCACAGAATAAACTGAGTTGGAAGGGACCCACAATGATCATCAATGATCCTTCAGCAGGATCACCCTCAAGAGTCACACAGATGCCCCAGATTATTTTCCAAGAAAATACAGAATTACTCCATTTGATCCTGTTCTCCTCATGCCACAGAATTACTTCATTTGCCTGTAATCTAGAGTGTTTTGAACCCAAAATCTCTGAAGGAAAGCGCAAGAGCAGTCTGCCAGGGAAAAATCAAAGTATCATGGGGGAATGTGAGACTTCAGCAGGAGAGGACAGTGTTGCTCCTTTTAAAAGAGCCACATCATATCACCTCATGTAAACAAAGCCAAGCAATGGTTTTCAGAAGGCAAACATACCTGTATTCACTTCATGTGGGATGCAGCTATACCCGCAGGAGCTTCTCTTCTCTGGTAGAAGGAACTAAACCCAAATGGTGCTCTAGCTTTGAGGTGCAGCATTTCTTTCATCTTGTCCCAAGTAACATTGCTTTCTGATTTATGTCCTAAATATTAAATAATTTATATCCAAGGGGCCTGCTGAGCTGGATGACACTCATTTTTTCGCCAGGCTCATAGCACAGAATATCTGAGTTTCTTTTTTCTTTCTATTAGTCTGAAGAGCAAGGGATTTGATCCAGTTAAAGAAGTGGTGTGGTTTCCTGTTTGTGTTTCCATTTGTTTGGATATTTTTTTTGTTGTTTTTTTCTTGTAATTAGGGTAACATGGTTTATATTGCCTTTAATCACAGCATATGCACTCTGTAATTACTCTGTAAATACATGCATATGAATTGTTTATATGTGTGGAGGTGGGAGAGCAAGAAAGTAGAGGTAATTATGTGTATAGGGAAATGTAATGATTAATTATCTGGAGTACATAATCTTACCAAGAGGCTTGATAAAGTGCAAGCACAACTATCTCTCCTGTGTGTTAATTACTTACAGAGAGTTTGATCCAGCTGTTTCTACTCATGGAAATTCCCATTCCAGTCTATCTGAAGGGGAGTCCATAGGCTGAAACCTGTGAGTGCTTACCCTGAGCAAACAACTCACATCCATGCACATTCACCCTAAAATGTGTGAAGCTGCCATTAGGTCATGGGGCTGGTTATGCATTTAGACCAGTTTAACCTTTCAGCCTTGCACCAACAAGGATGAAATGAAGTGTGTTATCACAGCAGTTCTTCAGGTTCAGGGGAGACAGAAGAGCGCTTTAAACAGTTGAAAAGATCTAACCCAGGATGTCTGAATCAGCACATTTGCCATTGGTGTCTGTAGCAACCAGGCACATGAAAGAAATTTGCTTTTTGCATCAACGACAGAGGGGACAGAGACAGATTTTCACAGCCTTCATCAAGTCAGTTTTCCAAAAGAGATCCACAGACAGTGAGCTGCTTGTAGGAAAAGCCTGCATTTTTCTTCCAGAGTTCAATGCATTAGCAAATAATACTTTGCCAAAAAAAAATTGCAGTATGACTTAAGTTTGGAAATTTTCAAGGGAAATGCCACTGTGTTGATAAACCAGGCACCACTTCACTCAGGACCTGATGACCAGTTGAGCAGTATGAGTTATGGTGTGGAGGTGCTGCTTTGCATCAGAAGCAGACAAAGACCCCTGAACTCCCTGACTCCAAGAAGTTTGTGCATGGTACAGTGATAACAAACAGCCACATATGACATACAAACTACTACAGATCTTCCATTTTTGCTTAGCTAATTTTAGCACAGAAGTTTTTCTTTTCTGATGTTGTGAGAAACACATTTCATGAATCCTCAAATTAGGCTCTCAAGCAGCAATACCTTTCTCCTTCTCATCCTTGCTGTCTCCAGAGGCCTTGCTTTGCTACCAGTTGTGGTGACAAGCACAGTTAGTACAAGCATGCTCTGTTGTGAGCAGGGGAAGTCCCAGCTTAGTTCATCACTGTCATAACTCCTGTGTCTGACTTTGGGGTCAATAAATGTCCATTCACAATGGCCTCTTTCTCCTTCCACTACAGGCCCACAGATCTCCTCTCTGGAGGCACTGGTCCCAACACACCTGCCACACATCATAGTAAACCTGACCAGTCTGTGTGCACGTGTTTCCTCACACTTCTCTGGTTTTCCTCTTAGCTTAGACAGACTAAGCCCGTCTGTCATTTCTTGCATGAACAGACTACATAAAAAAGTATGTTTTTAAGTTCCCTTTAGTTACTGCAAACCTAGGCCTGTGGAGATACAAGTGTGAACAGCACATCTTTTCCTAATGCTCTGGTCCTAGCTGTTCATCCAACATTTCAAGAAAGTAAAACAGCCTAGCAGGAAAAAAAATTGTAATGGACTCGTCTTGCTTGAGGACAGATGTAAGAACTTGGATGCTGCATCAAGGACATGTTTCTGCATTGCTTCTTCACTGCAACAGTTTGGCACAGAAAATGGGATATTGATATTCAGCTTCCTAATACCAGTTCAGATGTGAATATTTTTTATTAAGATAAAAAACTGAGATAAAAGACTGACTGAATGCAGTTTTGATTTTACAGGGAGCTTATTTCACTGGGTTTCAATTATCCTATTTTTTTTTGAGTATACCACTCCATTTCTTTATTAGAACATACCAACCTGTGCTCTTACAGCTCATGTACCAGGACACAGTAATCATGGTCTGCTTTAAATCATCTTGACATAAAACTGAGATAAAAATTTTCTTGTTTTTATTACATGGCCAAACATCAGTTAATTTCAGTCCAGAGATTAATGGATCACAGAGGAGATATCCTGAGATTGTTTATAAAACAGCATCAGGTTAACTACATCAGAAGCTACATTAATCCTTATAATTTCATTCAAGTTCTAGATGAAAAGGAACATTCAATGTCTCAGTCAAGATGTTCTGCAATATTGTCCTATGTTTTAATAATTTCAGATCTTTCTTGTAGCAGAGAATAGGCAGGAAGTTATAGTCTGAGGCTTCTGAAGTTCTCAGTTACTCTTCATTACATTGAGGGTAGTCTCTTTTTAAATGTTTCTTCTTTACAATCCATTCTGTAAGTCAATGGTATGAATATTGGAAACATCAATAATTATTAAATATTTGAGAGTGATGCTATTCCCCTTTTTTCACAGTGTTAGAGAATTCATTTATCTTAATGATGTTGGTGGCATTCAGAACAATCTCAATCAATAGCCAGAATCTAATTTCACCGCTCTGATCCCTCCACAGCCAGAGTGTCTCAGCTGCAGTGACACCTATCAAAACAGCATGAGGTCCAGTCCTCAATCAAATGCTGTTTTGATAAAATGAGCACAACTTCATGTTCCCACTCACAAAAAGAGCTACAGAAACAGGCACATCTCTGAATAAAAAAGCACTATTGATACCAGACTCAAAGTAAATCACTGAACTTTGTCTCAGCCTTGGCAGTAATGAAAAAACATTGCTGTAAGTTCAAGGTTTGATGTGAAAGCTGATGGCTCCATTTCCTCACCCATGCTAAGTACATGTCTTGACACTGCAAGGAACTGGGCCACAGTAACTACCACATGCAAAATGCCCAAATGCCTATAAGGCTGACTATCTAAAAGACAGTGCTACAGACAAAATTTTACTTTATTTTTCTATTAAAAAAGCTAAATACAATCCTTGCAAAATAGGTGAGAATTCACAGTATCTTTCCCATGATTTAAGTTACAGGACTCAAAACACAGGATAGTTGATGAGGCCTTAGGTATGAAAGATAACAGAACTACTTCTGGAAAATGGAAAATGCAGATAACTTGTACAAACATGAGATCTTTCAAATTAAATTTAACAAATTTTGTTTCATCAAGCACTTCCGTCCAGTCCCAGAAGAGTACGTTCACTAAATACATGGTGATGGTCTATAGACGTGGCTCCCAATTTTCCAAGTTCCCCTTCCCCATCCAGAGAGCACAGGCAGATCAGCTAGCAGAGTGAAGAGGTACTAGATACAAAAGTCTTTCCAGCTTTTTGTGACTGTGCAGAATTGCCTTGCACAAATCAAAGCATAAGCTTTAATTGTATAAGCCCAAGTGAAATCTTTTTTAAGGAGACATCATAAGAGTTCCAACTTCTTAAATTATCAGCAGGAACTCACTTGATATTAATAACCTATAGGTAAAAAAATTACAAAATAACTGCAGTTAAGTTGATGTCCTGGCTTCCAACATTAAAGAAGGTTCTTCATACCTTCAAGAGTGAGTCCAAGGTACAGTAGTTCCTTACTGCTGTTGCATGAACAACTAGGATCACTTTTTAAAGAAACTCAGGTTATTTGGTGAATTCTGCACCTCCATCTGATTAGCAATAACTCAATACATAATTCAGTAAGTGTCATGAGCATTAATTAATGTACTTCAGAAATGTTGAGGATATCGCAGTAGTCAGAGACACACTACATGCTTCCATAGACATCCAAGCTATGCAACATCCTGGGGAAAAAATAGATGACTCCTCTAATGTGGAAAACCATGAAGACTTTTCTCCCACAGCTCCTTCGGTAGGCAAAAGGAATGCTGATCAGTCCCATTTTTACAAAAAACTGCTCATTAAGGAGAAACTGTAGCATTCTGGGAGCCATGCCAATCTTTAGGGAAAAACTAATCTTTTCAGAGTTACACCACCCAACTCTGCACATACTTACTTCTAGTTAGGGAACACTGCTCCATATGCAAAGGTCAGACTAAGACTTCCCACCACCATGATGTGGAATTTTACACCTTGTTATCTCATTTACTGATAAGAAAAGGGAAGGATTTGGAAAATTAACCAGATTGACAATATTTTTTTGTCAAAACTAGTCTGCTTTATGTCACCTTGTGACTGGGCCACTGTCTTTAAAAGACACTGAGGGTAAACACTCTACCCAGTCAGAATGGCAGCATCCTGCAGAAATCCTGCAAGTCCTTCCCTCAAGTATAAATGCTTACAGAAGGTGAGGATAACCAGGAACACAGTCCAGTCTTATCAGATCTCACAATTCTGAGATATTTAGAAAGTGTTTCTATAAAATGCTCTTTTCCCAATGGTTCCACTGGGTTTCTGATAAACACTAACCCACATCCTGGCCAGCTGTTCAAAAGAGCAAAGTACAAGAGTTTTACAATGCATTTTAATCTGCTATAGGATTTTATAGTATTATTAAAACATGATAACCTGGAGAAAATATAAAACAGAACAGAAGGCAAATAAGCATTGTGTTCCATTGTTGAGTAAGCATAACTCAATTAGAATATACATGAAATTTAATTTTTAGTCCCTGAAAGCAACTTGTTTTAATTCAGAAATGCAAGAAATCTACCCAGTGCCAGTGAGGCATATTTGTGAGCCCTCTAACTTTTGAATAAATTAGAGGTGCTAACATATCAGATTAAGGAGCAAATATTGTAATACAAACAATTATTTCTAGGAAGGAGAAGCCCATTAAATAGAAATTATTAGAAGCACAGTTCCAAACCTTAAGCACTGTTTTACAGAAAAATTTTCCTGTTTTGGAAAATGTATAGACATTGGAATTGGTTGCCCAGGGAGGTGATGGAGCCCTATGCCCAGGGAGGTGTTTAAGAGGAACCTGGGTGGTGTGGTTTAGTGGTTCAGGGCTTAAAGTGGCAGGGACAGGTGAACAGTTGGCCTGGATAATCTTAGAGGTATCTTCCAACTTTGATTCTGTAGTCACAGCTTACTTTGGGATCCTTGCTGTCTTTTAAATTTCTTTCATTCGGCTTTAAACCATCCTTTGACTTTGGTGGGCTTTGAATTAAGCCTCACAAGCTGCAGGCACTGTAATTAAATGCCTCCACTTTATAACTGGCATGACTATTAGTGAATCAAATGAAGTTATGTCAGCAGAGCAAGTCTGCAGTAAAACAAGTCTGGAGCAGACCTTAGAATTACTAAAAAGCATTTCTGCAGCTGAAAAATTCCATGGCTTTTTCTGTGATAAAAATCACTATAGATATTCATGATATTATACTTTTACAGAATGTGAGTGTCTTGGTTTGGAAACAGTGAGTAACTGTGATAAAGACTGATTATATCCTTGACTTAGTCCTATCCTCTATTATTATTCTATTACAAAGGTATCAGCACCAGGAGCTAGGAGATTTAGGTGCTGCCAGCCTGAATTCTGGAAAGGGGAAATGAAGCAGACTGGGGCAGTTGTTGGTGCTTTTGGCAAAGGCAGTACTTAGTTACCTGAAATCAGACACTTTAACATCAATGCAGTTAAACATTCTGCAGTTATAGCCTACAGCTCAGTTTGAGGAGATTCACCCTGGACCTCTTTGACAACCAGTTCCATCTGCTTTAGCAGCATAAGTGGAGAGAAGCATACTGCAGCATTTCACCTCTTGTGTTTGGTACTCCGCCCTGCAGACAGCACCCCGTGCTAGGTAACAGCTGAAGATGCCTAAATGAGTTTTTGAGCTTTTATGGGTGCTGGAGGAAAAAAAATCAAAGCATCTATTACGAGCTATTGTTAAACATATTACTGCAATCTGCTCAGATTTGTCTTTCAGTGAAAACTTAAATAACAATTTTTAATGTACTTTGTGAGTGACAGCCACGTTCTGCATGAACATCACACCGCACAGGTCCTCAGCAATGCAGTATACTACACATGTAGAGGTAGAAGGCTCTGTGAACAAAGTGAAAACATTACAGAAGCAGAACAAATAACTGAGAACAAAACACCTGACACAAGAGGCAACACCATGGAAATCAGGTGGGTCAGGAATCCCAGAAGCCATGACAACGAAGTAGCAGAACAACCAATAACTGTCCATCCGCTATTGGCCGAGCTCTGGTTGTACTTTCCTTGCTGTTGTCCCCAGCTTGTGATTTGCTTCCCACATGAATGAATAATCTATCTTCAGTGGGGTTGGAGAGGTTGCTCACCCCAGCACCTCCTCATCCTGGTAACTAGGAAAGTGCTTTGACCTGCAGGAGCAAAATCCTGAGGAGCAGGATTTCATTGCATGGTGAAAAGAAGTTATGGAAACTTCATTTGGAAACACACCATAGACAGGAACCTTTAAAAACAGAGTCTCAGGGTTATTTTCTACCTTAGAGGAAGGACATTTGAGTGAATTAGAGTGCATCCACACTTGAAAACTTGCAACGTTCTATGTGCAACTGCCAAAATTTAGCAAATATTTCATTATTCTTTCATGCCTCCCTTTTTTTTTATGTTCCTTTGCACAACAGTTACTGCCTAAGCAAAAAGCTAGTTTGGGGAGTTTTAAGTGTGCTTTGGGGAAAGAGTCTCCAAAGCAACTTTCATGTGACAAAATTACTAGAACTGCCTGACAATCTTTGAATTCATGCCATTTCAATTTAAAAGGTTTAAAAAAAAACATTGTTTTCACAGGAGCCTTGTTCATTGTAACCATAAGACAAAAGACAATATCCACCATGTCAATTAAATAGGAGAGAAGGAAAGAGAGAAAGTAGAAGTTAGGAACTAATTAGCATAACATGAGATAATTGGGGAAAGAACCCCCAGAAATACAAGACAGGAGAAAAGTAGGTTTTGTTAAGGGCAGGATGGATAATGACCTTTTTTTCCCTGCTAAAAACTCATTCTTGGCTATTATCATATTTAGCCTTTTTCAAAAGTGAAATATAAATATAGATTTTTCCATTCCTTTATGGACTTACAAGGATTTTGGGGAAAGATGAATGGGAACCACTAAGAGAGCTCTATAAGATGTGACAAATAAATAAATAAATAGATAGATACATAAATAAATAAATAAATTTTTACATGCAAAATAAACAAATGCTACTGGTCTTACATACATACATAACTCAGTCAACTGCTGTTTGACCAAAGGACCCTGGCTGATTGGCTATCCACTACATCAAGGTGTGTTATGAAAGACTCTGTCCTAAACATACCCACAAACATTTGTGTCATTAGAGCAGAGAAGGCCAAGCTAATGCCTTCAGGGAAGATGTGCTGCACGTTTAGCATGATTGGCATTTGTTTAGCCAACAGCCTCTCTGGTCTAACTGTGTTACTGAAGAGTGACTGAGGGCCATTCTTCACAGCTGGTATTTTTTGTGTGTGTTTTTTATATGATATTTCATACATGTTTATTCAATGGCTCATTTGGGTGCTGGCCAATAATCTGTAGGTACACAGAGATTTTGATTTATTCTAAGGTAGGGCACTTATACCAGGACAGAAATGTGTATTGCACATGATGTTGTGTTACCAAACACATCACTTAAATTTAATATATAGTAATAGACACACTAACATTTTTCTTGCATGTTTCTTCAGCACTTTGAGGAGTTAACAGACAAAGTAGGCTATAGAGCTGATCCCTCTGCTCAAAGGAGCAGAGCGTTTTGAATTGTTTTGACAATGGTTTGGTTCATTTTATCTCATTTCAGTAGGGAATAAAGTTCTCTGCAGAAGGGAAAACATAACAGAAAATCATAGCCAGGATTATAAGCATCAGTTTATGGATGGGAAATTATTCATTCATCTCATTTCTGTTGAACCTACTTGTTTCTGAGATGTTGAGCAGGCTCTGAGTAGAAGCTGCATGGGAGACAGGCAGGAGCTGGAGCCATACCTCCCAAAACCTGCATCAATTACAGCACGACCATTGATCAAAAAATATGAGTGCTCTGAGCACTGATTTCCATTACATTCACAGTTGACATTTTATGAGCTGTTCCTTCTTCAACGCAAGAATTAGCTTGAGAGTTAGCTGCATTCCATAGAGTAATGTTTTAATCACTAACACTGTAACTACAATAAAGGGGACATTCACTGCCTTTAATGTACCAGTTGTCTCCACTGTGCTTCATTCATTAGGACCAGTGCCTTCTGATTAGCTGCAGGGAGACCCCCTGGAGTCACATTAATCCTGTCAATTCAGTCAGTCTCTGCAGCTCTGCAGGATATGGCTACTAACTGCAGGATCACAGAGATGCTGTTCTGCTTGTTTTAAGTTCAGCAATGTGTCCCTAGGCAAAAGCTGCAAACACTTTCCTACGTGTGCTCTGTGAGGAGGGCTAGCAGTGCCTTCACCCACATAGCAGCAGCTCAGTAGGTGGGTGACAGGACAAAGGAGATGTCACTCAGGTGCTGGAGTGTTCATGGCAGAACTCCATCCCAGCAGCCTTCCAGCACTAAGATCACTCCTGTAGCCAGTCACCTTTGGTCCACTCCCTTGGCTGGTGAGCTGGAGAGCAGGTACACTCACGTGCCAAAGAGCACTGCAATTGTCAGGGACGAGTGCTCACAAAAACCACCCCAGTGGAGGTCCCACCAGTAGCAGCCCTGTCTGAAGAGAAGTCCTGTCTTCAACTCTTTGGGCACTCAAAGAGGAGATGCTGCCTGGACACCCTCTCCACCTGTCCTGACTTGCCCTGAGAAGTGGCTGTCTGGGACTGCCTTGCAAAAAATATTCACAAGATGTCTAAGGATAAGCTCCTCTTTTCATCTCCACAACTCTTGGGAGGCATTCCAAGACCACTGTGATAAATAAATAGATGGCTAAATGCCATCTGTTAAAGTATATTAACAAGAAACAAGTAACAATCTGGCTGGGTGGGAAAGATTTTCTTGGCAGTTTTCTTCTTTTTTTGCTGCTGTTCAGCTGTGGGCAGCATGAGCTGGGACTTGTATTGATTGTTCTGCTTGTAATTTAGCATAAATGCAAATGCAGGTTGAGACCCAGCATGTTCTGTTTAGTAGAAACCATGAAGAGAAAAGGAAATTGCTATAAATTAAACGTTCCTGTCTCTACAGGCATTGAGATGGGGATTCTGATTTATTTTAGCAGTGGCAGAGAGACTCAGTAACAACAAAACAACATTTATTTGAAGAAGAAAGATTGACTAGGATCCTGAATCAGTAGCAAAAGTTTTTTATCTCAGTAAGTAAAATAAGAGATTTCAGAATATTGCCAACTGATAACAGCACAGAAATTATTTGCAAACATATAGTATGAGAGAAGTCATACATTTTAGACCAATGGTTCATCTGCTTCAGGGCCTTTACTCCAGTCTGACTGCAAGCTGATTCCCAAGAAAGACTGAGCATAAGGCAAGTACACCTAGAACTTTCCTAGGAAACTCTACTACACCTTCATTTCCAGCACTGGACTCTTTCTAAGCCTACTGCAGATACATCTTTTATATACCTTTGTTGGCCTGATGGTTTCCACACATCTGAGATCAAACATCACATGTGGTTTCAGCCACCTGCCAACCCAGCACTTCTGATTCAAGCAGTTATTTCAAAGAAAGCTCAGATTTATTTAAGGTAGCAGGGTTGTCTCCTATCCACAAATTACTTAGACCAGTGATCTCAGCTCTCTCCCTGTTTGATAGATTAGTACTTAAACAAACCTTACAGACTGCAAAGTGCCATTCAGAGAGGAACTGAAGACTTTTTTTTTTAACTAAGATGCATGATTTTAAAATCCATTCCTACCCTTGAAAAGATATTATGTGGATATTCAATCCTTTACATTTACTCGGAGTTTTATTATGGATTTTTCTTGGCAGAAGAGAAAGATTTGCATTGGTTTGTTACAGTCAAGTTTTTTCAGAACTGCAGAGCCATTATGAATATGGAGAAGGAATCTGATTTTATTTTAGTTTGTATATCAACAATTGAATTATAAAACGAAAGGTGAAATTCAGACTCAGCAGAGGTTCACATATGAGACCAATAATAAAATTAAAACCAAGTAAAAGATATTAATACATTCAAGGTTTGGGGGGACTTTCACTTACAGTACAAAAACAGTACAGTACAGTATTCAAACTTACAGGATGCAATGAAGGAAAAATACTTTGCTTCCTGGGCAATTTTGGCCTGGGTTTTGTGGTCTTGTTCCAAAATCGTCACACTGGTTTTATCCCTTGCGTTCTGTCACAAAACAAGTGATCTCTAAATTAACTCACTCTGGGAAAACAAAAGCAAAGTTCACAGAGCCAAAGCATATAGCAAGAGTAGAAATAAAAAAAAAAAACTTCTTTTGACTCTCTATACCACTGCAGTGGTATTTTTCAGTAGCAGCAGAGAAGGAGGTCCAGAGCAAAACTAACCTTATTACATTTAGAAACATGCCAAACTGGCACACTACTGCTCTTTTGAGCATAGTTTGGGAAAGGCAGTGGGTTCCCACATATCTCAGAGGACGCGTTGCCTTTGGAAGCACCAAACAGTTCCTACCTGACTGCTCCTCTGTCACCTTGGTGTAATGCTTTCCAGAGCTCCCTTAATTCAGAAAAGTAAGTGGATACGAAGATGAGTGACAGCAAAGCAAGATGACATGAGTTGTGCAGTTGGTCAAACCTACATGGCTTTGGAGAGATATTGCTTGTTTCCAGAGAGAGAGAGAGAGAGAGGGAGGGAGAGGGAGAGGGAGAGAGGGAGAGAGATGTGTGTCAGTGGTGCCTGAGTCACAGAGGGCATTCACAACTTCCCCAGGTATGCCTAGAGCTGGCATTCCTGAAATTACAGTATTTTATCCAAAAAGGAAAGAAAAAATCTAAGACCTAAACAAACTCCAGGCACAGTATAAAACTCCAAAGCTCCTAATCCTCTCCCTGAGAGAAATGAAGCACAAGCTATGTCTTCATAGCATGAATACAGAGCCAGACACCCACTCCTGCCTGCCACCTGTACTCCTTAGCTGTTCCATTTCACTACAGTCTGCACTGCTGTAGCTCTTCAATCTTCATATTATAATCAATCCTGAGCCTTTTATAAAGCCTCAGTTCTAGGAGTCATAACAGAAGAATGAGCTCCCACTTTTGGAAAAAAAAGGCTTCCAATCTCCCATGATGTTGAGAAAAAAATTTAAACCATGAACCAGGAAATGCAAAAATAGTTAAATGTATGTATTTATTTTTCAGTCCCAGAACTGGCGCTCACGAGCTTCAGCTAATCTACAAACTGCCACATAATTGTGCTTGTTGCATAAATTTCCCTCAGGCTCATCTTGCATAATCTTACAAATGTCTATGGCATTGATTTACTTTTTAGAAGTTTATTCTTTACAAAGAGCTAAGAAACAGGTGTAAAGACACAGGTAAAGCTGTTTTCAGACTTGCAAAGATCATTATAGTGGGAGAGTAATTTACTTGAAAAGAACCTACAGGAAAAAAATGAGAGCTCTTTTTCTTAGGTCAGCAGCTGAAACAGCAATTCGATTTCCCCTGCACCCTTTGAAGACTTTCATGATGCTAGCCAATCATGTGTCTCCTCTTGCACAACTGGGTACCACTTTTCTGTTTACAGGGATGGGCATAGCAACCCCTAGGGTTGCCAAGGCTCCCACCTGCAGCCCAGTTACCAAGAGGGCATGCACCCACAGGCTCTGGAGGAGAGAACAGCTAAGAAAAAAAAAAAAACCAAGAGTAGAGAAGTAGAGAAGAAATTGGCAAAGTCCCCTGGAGCCCTGGAGTTGCTGTTGCTGGAGACAGAGCAGGTATCACCATATCCACAAGGCCATATTGCTGAGCTTGGACTTAGGAGAGTTGGTCTTCACACATTGCTGTAATGCTCCATGGCTGGATCAGTCACCAAAGCCAAGCCAAACCTGATGACACAACTGCTTCCACTGCAAATCTGGAACAGCCAGTCCATAAAACGAGTGAAAATTAGTGCCTTTAACTTTAATGCTGCAGATAAAGTCTGCTGCACTTATACAAGCAGACTTTAACTCCATTCCCAGGAGATCTGAGGCACAGATTGCCCTGTACTGGAGAGATAATGTAGCTTGAACAGAGCAAGCACAGTTCTCTGCTCTGTGCATTGTCCATGTGTTAAGGGCAGGTTATAATAGCAGAAATACAGGGCAGAGCAGCTCCTTCCTGAGAGTCAAAGGTAGGGATTAATGTGGAGTTTGGGGATAACCAGAACTCAGAGTCAGTTATGTAGCACTGAGAGTTTAGTAATACCTTCTCATTTTTTACTGGAATTACTACATGTATTTGTTTGTATAGGACCACCAAATCTGTCTCTGTTAAGTGAAATTTGGGGATGGATCATATATTCTAAACCATTTTTGCTTCCCTTGATGACACCTGTCAGTTACTCAATAGCTGACAGCAAATGTTGTTCTATTGATTTATTTTTCTAAACACTACAAATCATGCCAGAAGATGGATGTGAGTCTCTTATAGTAAAAACATTTTTTCAAACAGAAAGAAGAAAACCAACAAAAATAACCACTAAGCCAAGCTCACTTCCCCCTCTCCCCTAAGGTAAATGGATAGTTGCAAAAAACTTTTTTTTTCCCTTGGTTAAAGCTTGCCATCTGGTGGAATGAGACCAAATCAGCTTCTCTGTTGTGGGAGGAAAATAGGGGAAAACACCCTCTTTCTTACAGAAACAACCGTCTGGTATTGCCATAAGACAGAAGCTGAATCAATCAGATACAGCTGACCTTGTCTGCCTGGAAAGCTAAATACGGAGCTGAAGAATGAATGTTGGCACACCAGTAGATTTCGAGCTTTGACAGCACAAGAGCTTTATTTAATTTGATCAGCTCACACAAGAGGTTTTAGATTGTGCTCAGCAAAGACACACTGCCTTTGTCTCATAGATTTTTGAAAGCTAACATTATTTATGTTGTATAAATTATGTTTTATTATTTCAAATTGAATGAAAGGAAATCTCTTGTGACTAGATAAATATTTTCCTTTATCCTTGAACTAGCCCTTCAGGAAGATTCTTGCCAGCCAACATATTTTCTTATGAGAAAAGGTAGGACAGAAAAAGTGAAAGAGGTAAGGGGGCAGAGATAAAAAGGGAAAGAAATAGAGGAAGGGAGAGGAGCAGGGAGAGGAGGAGAGTGGGGAGGGAGAAAAAGAGAAGGGGGAGAGGAAGGGGAAGGGGAAAGGGTAGGGCAATAGGGAGAGATGTGGGCAGAGAGGGGAAAAGAAACCAGGTCCTTCACATGAATTTCAATTTGATAGTAGTCGTGATAGTCCTAGAAACTTGAAGCAGCTGAAAAAATATAGGTTATGGAGCTGCCAAGGAAATATGATCATCTTTCCACTGCTGCTCTTCAGCATTTAAAAAGAGCAGATAAAATACACTTATCCAGGGATACTCCACGGCTCTCTTTCCCTCAGTTTCTCTCAGAATAGGTACAATTTATAATTAAAGTGAGGTCAATATGACAAGATCTACTTTTAAAGCAAGCAGAAAAATGCTTTTGAATCTCTGAGGCTTTTTCCCATGTGCTGTATTTGAGCAAAAGCAATGATGATAACTTTAATTACCTTTTTTTCCACCTCATACTCCTGTGAAGAGGACTATGAAATGAGAATAGCAGGTGAAGGACCTCCCACCAAGTGCTGGGGCATGAAACTTTACCCTTCTTGAAGGAAGATATTCTCCTAAAGTGAGATACTGTTTCTGCTGAAGCCAAAGCCAGGAATTTCTAGCAGGGTCATGAGGAAACAGCTCTGCAAGACACCAAACACCATCCTTCTTGCCCTGTTCCTCACCTTAATCACACTTAGGGATTATCAGCTGAAACTCTACATATCTGTGTCTTATTTATGGGATCGAGAGCATAAATGAGCATGAGACTCAGAGAAGTGAGTCTGCTCAGTTCCTCTCCTGCACTCTCTCTTGCTATCCACTCCTCTTGATGGACAGATGCAGACAGGAAGAGCAGAGGCTGTGGGAGACTCCTTTTCTCCTGCCATCTTCCTTTGGTGCAACAGCCAAAAGCCTATTTAAACCTTCTCAGCTGAAACAGCTGTGGAAATGCAGGACAGTTTGCACTCTGCCCCCCACCTTTGGCTCGGAGAGCAGCTATGGTCATGACTGCAGCTCATTTACATTTCCCTCAGAGCCCCAGGCTGAATTACAGTGTGATACAAAGGTAAGCCACTATAGTAAATAAGTCTCTGGATCTGCTCCTCAGCGTGTGTTGGCTTGATTCACTTATTTTCATGACAAATACCTGACAAATACACTATTTTCCTTCCCTTTTCTAAATTCCTGAAAATACATCTCTTCAGCAGAATTCCTCAGGAACATCAGCTAAAGTCCAGAGCCCTGCCTACCACACCTCTTTTCAAGCAGTGCAGCCCTCTTCCTGATCAGGATGTTTAACCCCCAAAATACCTCACCACTTTCTTAACTCAAAGTTGAAGTTGCTGTGGGATGCTTTCTCTTAAGGTTTCCAGGCCCAGAAATCCTACTACCTGAAGATAGTGGGTAAAGAAGTAGCTCATCTGTGTTCTTCCGCTCGTTATTATGCTCCATGTGACTCAGATTTTCCATTTGATAGCAGTCAAGGCAGAGCATTGGGAAGTCTGTAGCATGGTGATTCCACTATGGTAAGGAATGAACAGATATGTCATGCTGTTGTGTGGAATTCAAACACTAAACACAGTCCTTTGCGTGTAAAAGCATCATGTGAAATCACTGCATCCAATATCGAATAGCATTACTGGTCTAACAACATTTCTTTTCTGTCTTGCTACCTACATGCCAAATGGTGAGGGAATTATTTAATCTGTTGTAATCTTGGTTCTGCTGGTCTGCCCCATTTTTGTCTCTTTCTCCAGAGTAGGTTCATGGGGAGTTTAACACCACCAGCTAGTTCAGCTTTTTGCTTTGCTGAGTCCTTCACCATCCTCAGTGTCCATGATTCCAGCTGTGAATCAATCTAGATTAGCTCAGTTTGGGAGAGTAAAGAGTACCCTGGAACTAGGAACCACAGAAAATGGTGAGGTGGAAGGAACTCACAAGAATCATCAAGCTCATGGCCTGCACAGCACCATCCCCAAAAATTACTCCATATGCCCAGTAATATTGTCCAAACGTTCCCTGAGCTCTGTCAGGGTTGATGCTGTGACCAGTCCTTTGGGAAGCCTGTTACGGTGCTCAAACCAGCCTCTGGGGGGAAGAACATTTTCCAGCAATGGAACATTTTTCTGCAATCCAGCCCAAACCTAACCTTACAAAATTTCCTCAGGTTCTGTCACAGGCCTGTCACTCCTCTTCCCCTCACAAGGAAGTTGTAACTGCAGTGAGGTCTCCCTTCAGTCTCCTCCAGGCTGAACAGACCAAGTGACCTCAGCTGCTCCCAATAAGGCTTCCCCTCAAGGCCCTTCACCACCTCCTTAGCCCTGCTTTGGACACTCTCTAATGGCTCAATGTCTTTTCTATAATGTGCTACCCAGGACTGCCCCCAGGACTTGAGGTGAGGCTGAACCAGTGCAGAGCAGAGCAGGAAAATCATGTCTTCATTAAAATCTTCCTTCTGACCCATTTCCACCAAAGTGTAACATCCAAGAAAAGCAAAGGGCAAATTACATTTACTACTATAATAGCCTCAAATTTATATAGCAAAATTAAATTTCTTACCATATAACAAGTCTGATAGAAGGGAGATTTACTTTTGTAACTTCAGAGTAAATTTGTCCTTCATCTGTGAGCAAAAGAGGTTGTTTTAATGATTTACAAACTAAACTTGCTGGGAAAAATGTGAGTGCTACTGACTTTTAGTTTTCTATTATTGTATTGTTGCAGAAACTTCAGGCTACGTGAAGGATCAGGAATTACTAGAGACAAAGAGCCAAAATTCTTTTTAAACCAATGGAACACTGTTGAAATATGAATAATTTCAAAACAAAAGAGGTAATAGAATGGTATACAGTTTTATGAATAACTGGCAAAAGCAGTATTGTAGGTCTCCAAAACAATAAGCTAAATAACAGTGTTAACATTCCAATATAAATAACATCTAAGTGTGATAGCAGCATCAGAGAATCACACTATGACAGAATGGTTGAAGTTGGAAGGTACCACTGGATGCCATTTAGTCCAGCCTCCTGGTTCATAAGAATCACCTACAGCATGTTTCCAAGGGCAATGTCCAGAAAGCCTCAAAAACTTGATATTGCAAAAGTCCCCAAGAATGGAGACTGCACAAACTCTTAGGGCAACCTTTGGCACTGTCAGTCACCCCTAAGTGGAAAAGTGTTCAGAGGGAACCTGCTGTGTTTCAGTTTATGCCCACTGCCTCTATGCTATCACTGGGTATTGCTGGACAGAGCCAGTTCCATCTTTCTTGCACCCTCCCTTCAGGTACTTACATTCATTAAAAAGCTTCCTTGAGATTTCTCTTCTGTAAGCTAAACAGTTTCAGCTTTCTCATTGTCCCCAGTCATTGAAAATTATTGTCCCTAAATGGAAAATTCCAAATAAATTTTATGTCCTTTTCAAGGACACATAACTCTGTCCCTTGAATTTTTGCTGGCTGGGTCTTGAAGTCAATGAGACACCCAATTCACAGGCATGTGACTTCTCTCAAAATTTAGACATTTCAAAGACTGTCCACATCTTTAGCCACCCTACTCCTTTTCAAATTTGTATCTGGAAAACTAAAAATTTTGTAATAGAAAATTAGGTAAACAACTGCTGCCAAACAAATGTTAAAAGGTGCTTGAATCAGTACTTGAATTGAGATAAACAGACAACATAATAATAATGAAATAAAAACCTTCTCAGTCTTATTTCTGTGACAGCCCAGAGAACATTTCACAGGACTCTTGAGCAATCCACATGGTGACTGATCACTCCTCTCTCAGGTACAACTAAAAACTGTGTGATTCTTACCCTTGTGTTCTTCCAAAAGTTCAACAACCTGGCCTTGGTAGAAGTATAAAGACACAGGCAACCCAAAAAAGGGTAGAAGTCCCTTGTTTTTAAGCCTTTTGCTTTTCCAAGGCTGTCTTCATCCAAGGAAGGGCTGTACATCCTTCCAAAAGTAAGGCTCTCCTTACTTTTGAGGTTCAGAGATTTTTCACCCTCCCTGGAGCCAAGAGGAATTAAAGCATGATCTAACTTTGGCATGCACAGAGGCACAGACATGCACCTGCATGCCCTTTCTGTAACTGAGAATATGCTCAAAGGGCATCAAGGTAATACTCTTCAACCTGTGCTCCTATCACTCTTACTGATCACACAGCAGATGTTGATGAGTAAAGGCTGCTCTTCATTACACCCACTACAGGGCTGTTTTCTCAGCTCAGACAGTAGACAACATGAACTAGAAGCAATATCACCCTTCCCATTTGAGCCTGTATTTCTGGAGTCATCTCTAGGCCTGGCTTGTTGATCTGCAGGCTCCAGAACAGAATTGCTCTGACACTAAATGTATGCCAACTTTCACCCATGCCTCTGCTTCCAAGGCCAGATCAGCAAATGCAAAACTAATGCACTAAAACGATGAGCGACAGGTCTCCAAATGTGCTTTTAAAATAAAATTATGTTAGCATGACAGTTCAAAGAGATTTCTCCCTACAGTTTCCCCTCTTAATTTTTACATATATATAAATATATATATATGAGATAATCTGCTATAAATTCAGGCTCTCTGAAATCACAGAGGCAAAAGAAATTCTTCATGGAATCAAATACAGTCTGAACATATTGAAGTACTGCTCTAAGTAAAAAGAGCAAGTATGCCTTTAAAATTATGCAAAAGCAAGCAGGAGGGAAAAGAGGACAAGGGAGAGTGAAGGCAGTTCTCTTCAATGTTATGATAGGAAAGCACATCAGAAGAAGAAAATTGTGTCAAGCCATACAAATAAATGAAATATTTAAAATGAAGCAAAATATTTAGGTCTAGAAGAGCAGCACAGGCAAGAAAACTAGATACAATATTTCTATAATTAATTATATCACATCTATTTACAAAGGGATTCTTTTTCTTGTTTTAGATTTCTAAAGACTTCTTCTGCCACTGCATCTTCTGTCACAGCCTACAGTGTCATTTGTACTAATTTCCAGTTCTTGTTTGATTGCCATGTGACAGAGCTTTTTCTGAGCACAGTTCAGTAATTAGTCACTGCAGAGTGTGGGAGGGCTCCCCATCCCAGGCACAAGTGAAAGGTGAGGAGGTAAACCTTTATGGGAAAGAATGTTTTCATTACCTCAAGCAGAAAGAGATTTCTCAGGTACAAACCTTTTTCTTGTTCCTCCCAAACTCACCAGTGTGGAAAAAAACTATTTTTTTCTCTCTGTCCCCACCTGACATGCAGTGCTTCTACATATGAAACAAACTACTTAGATGCAGCTGCAGATGCTGAATTTGCTGGATTTAGCTGTTGGGTGAAAATTTGAGCACAGCCCAGTGTCTGGAAATTCACCAGTAAGCAATGTGTTGATAGATTAGTTATCCTGAGGGTCCTCATCTTCACTTTCACTGATACAGCCTGACTGATGATTATTTCCAAAGTTGTTCACCCTGGATGATGCAGACTGTGACTGACAGAATAGAGGCAGCACGAGGGAGCTGAATGAGCTCAGAGGATGGCAGCATCCACAGTCAGAGGAAGCTCCCTGTTTAGTCAGGGATTTCTAAGATAAACATGTAGAGAAGGGAGGTCAGTCCATCAGCTGGCTGAGATGCAGTCATGGGTCTCCAATCAACACTGTGTATACAGGCACATTATCCAGTAACAATAAGAATTATTTTGTGTGCCTTTTACCTCAACCTCGTTGTTTCCTGGCACCCTCACCCTTTCCTCATCCATCCTTCAGACCACACAGTGCCACCATGCTGTGGATGTTGATATAATGTCCAGGTTGAAGGAATATGAGCTGGGAGCTTCACCGCTGAACTGAAAATCAACTCAGCAAAGCAATGAGACAGAGCAAGAGCTGACTTGGGTATTTTCAAAACGGGTCTTGTGTCTCCCAAACGAGCATACTATGGTAAATACCTCCCGTATCTGTAGAACAGAAGAAAATAACTTCTGTTTTTAATGATAAAATTAGTTAGAAAAACTACTCTTACACAGACATATCTGGCTCTTCTACTCATATCTTAAGTGTCCTCTGCTTGGTAACACCTTTTGGTATTAAAAACATATTAATGCTGATCCAGATCTCATGGAAATCATGGAAATGCTCAGAAAAACTCTGATAAAGCAGCAAGGTTCTTCAGCAACTAGATGGATGAAAATACCAAGAGAGGACAGTGTTGTTGTGATCTGAAAACTAGCACTTTACTACTCTAAGCTTATAGAACTACTACTACTTCTAGAGGGCTTTCCTATTTGGATGTTAAGATAACAGTATTGAAAGTGAGTAGGAGTGGGCATCATATCCTTGCAGCTGTAAGGATATAAAAATAGGAACATTCTCCCTGCTGTAGGTGGATATTAAACTCTACTTCATTATTTCCAAGTACTACCAAACCCAGGAGTTTAAGAATTAAAATGCTATGTAATGTCACAGCTACAATATTTTATGAACCCTAACTTTAATGATTCAGCTGTCAAAAATGTAAATGCATTCATTAATGGTGGATGTAATTGGACCAATGTTGAAAAGGAAAATTATCAAAATAAAATCACTCCGGTTTAGTGAAAGGCATAGGTTTATGCCATGTAAAAAATGAGAGAAATGTTTCTCTGTCTAGTGTTACCCTCTAGATAACATCACTTCATATGTTGATCCCAGCCAGCAACTCAGAGGTTTCTCTTGAACAGCAGTACCTTCTGCAGAGACATCAGAGATTAACCCTTCAAGCAATGAGGAAATTAAGACTCCATGATGTTCTCCCTAGGTATTTTGCTTGAAGCTTAATTAAAGTTTAAGAAGAAAGTGAAACATTTCTCCTGTATATTGGCTGTGCTTCTCCTTCCTAGAATATTTCTGTATGGTTTGATTTCATTAATAGATGGAGGTGAATGCAGTACATTTCCAGCAACTGCTCCAAGCAGTTTTATGAGGAAATAAAGTTTTCTAGTTTTCGTAATAGCCCTCAAAACCTTTCACTGCAATATAACAAGCATAAATGGCAATCCATCTTCCAACACCAAAGATGTTCCCAGACTGATCACAGGGACCAGTATTTAGAAGCAGATAATTGTATTTTCAGGCTCCTCTTCACAATGACAGGGTTGTGAAGTAAAGGGGCAGTTATCAAACACGCACAGAAAAATAGACAGAAAATAATCAGTCCTACTTGCAGAAGTAAAATTTGGATTTGGGGATCACTTTCTAAGTTGTTAAGAAGAGTATGTGATTGATGAAAATAGATTATATGTCTGAATTAGATGCTTTTCACCAAGACAGTGTGATTGGTGGATGTTCCCTCCCTAGGACATCCTCATTAGTCTTGGCTAGCTTTTTTTTCCTATAGGGAGCATTAGTGTCTCTTGGCACTTGCCCAGTTATCACTGGTGAGGTAGGTTCCAGACACTGGATCAATCCTATGTCTCCTCAGAAAGTTATAACCATATTACCCAGAAAGCAAGGCCAACTCTTGAACATCCTTCACGTGCCTTGGTAAAGCCCCTTGTTAGCTTCAAATGTGACCTCAGTGTGAGCTGTAAATTTTGGTAGACATGATTTAATAATTTTAAAGAGGAACACAGAGATAGTGGGCTGCATGATCTGGGGAGAGTTTTCATCCCAGCCCAGTGGAGATGGAGCAGGTCAGTTCCCAGGGCCTAGGTAATTTCCTCACAGCCCTACCAAAGCAGGCGGCTGACATTGCCCCATCTGCATCACTGATGAAAAAATATTGAATATGGTTGTAAACCAATCCCTGGACACCTCAACCAGGAATCATCAACAGCATGACATGCCAATAGGATTAACTTTCTCAATTTTACAATGAGTTTCTTCTAAATTAGGTTCATTCAACATACACTGATTTTGAGAAATGCTAATCTTTTTATATGGCCATAATGTAGGACTGGGAAAAATGTTTTATGGAAGTATAAGAATATTATGTCAATATATTTCTACCCAAAAAAATTTTTTCAGTTTCATATACTGTATTACTTATTGACTCTGCCACCCCAAAAACTTCCCCCTGATTGTTTTGAGAGGTGGCTCCTCCTTAGAGGTGGCTTACTACATTTTCCCCAGCCTTTTCTCTGTTTACTGAATGTTATTTGTTGCTTTTAAAAGAACAAAGGCTGATGATCACTTTTTTATTATTGCCCCATGTCCTTAAAAGTGACAAATTCTGTTTCATTCTAGAGCTTTGCACAGAGAGTTTGCAGCAAATTATGAAACCTAGTTTATAACTGGCTTTTCCCACAAACTCTCTCTTGGAAAAGATTGCTGCCAGCTTTACAAGTCTGCACTGATTTTGGATAAACCTTCACCAGATCATGACTTCTCATAAAAATCATGCAATGTGCAGATAATTCGCACAATTTTACCTGAGCTAAGCAGCAATATTTTCAAAAAATTATATTGCTTTTAAATACTCTACTTCCTGAAAGAAAAGTATTTTTCAGAGACCTATTCATTGCAAGAAAGATCCTCTTGCTGCTGTCAAGTTTAGACAGTGAAAAATCTCCGTACTTATAAATCAGTCTCAATAAAGGAAAACAAGCTCAGACTTCTGCCTTCCTTGTGGGCATCTTCATTTGAAATTCTCTCTGGAAATTGCATTAGTTTTCATATGAGAAGGTCCCTATAATTTGCCTAATTACCAGCCTGACAATTTTACATGGAGCTTATATGAAGAAAATGAAAGGAATGATGAGGGAAATTCATGGAAGAGGTTTTATTTCCCCTGACAGAGATATCATCTCAACCTGATTTGCATGTTAACATTACACATCACCCTCCAAATCTTATTGGTGGAAATATATCCACTCTCATCTATTCCCATGAAAACAGAAAACAAGGATTGACATTTGTTCATCTTGTTCCAGCAAAACAGCTCCAAATAGAGTGAATTTGGGTCAGACTAAGATATTTCTGGTCACAGAAAAATTCAGCATTTTAAAATCACCATTAAAAGAGGAACATGACTGTATTTTTGCATCTTTAAAAGACAGACAGACAGACAGACAGAAAGAAAAAGAAAGAAAGAAAGGAAAGAAAGGAAAGAAAGAAAAGAGAGAAAGAAAGAAAGGAAAGAGAGAAAGAAGGAAAGGAAAGAGAGAAAGAAAGGAAAGAGGGAAAGGAAAGAGAGAAAGAAAGAGAGAAAGAAAGAGAGAAAGAAAGAGAGAAAGAAAGAAAGAGAGAAAGAGAGAAGGAAAGAGAGAAGGAAAGAGAGAGAGAAAGAGAGAGAGAAAGAGAGAGAGAAAGAGAGAGAGAAAGAGAGAGAGAGAAAGAGAGAGAGAGAGAGAGAGAAAGAGAGAGAGAGAGAGAGAGAAAGAGAGA